>JAREYC010000014.1:0-600000 GCA_030015325.1 Cryptoblepharus egeriae
CTTCGGCAATAGTGTCTTGTCCCAGCAAGCCCTCCTCACCCCTCTCCCATACTGATACCCCATGGAATAGAAAAGTACCTGTCCTATCGGAAGGTGGGAGAGGTCTTTATGCTGGAAGTCTTTGGGGAAGTGCATCCGGAGCAGGGTGTCCCGGGTGAGGATGGAGATGGCCCTCAGTATGAAGGACAGGAAAAGATTCATGTGGATGTAATTGCGGATGCATCGAAGTTTCCTGCAGAGAAGGAGAATAGGCTTGCTCCAGTCTGAATATCTACTCACAACACAGGGAGTATACTGCAAGTTGTATACTGCAAGAATGCACCAGGTATACTATATACAAGTATATACAAGTACATATATGAGTATAGTATGTATACTGTATTGGCATGCAAAGTGTACTTCATTCACTACCAGCATAGGGTGTTGTGTTGTCACATTTTGGGTGCAATCCAGAGTAACTAAGGGGAGTCCTTGCTCTGGTGTAAGAACAATTTGCTCTGGATTGCTATATGAATTTCCCATAGGTTTTCACTAGGTGGTGCAGTAACTACGGGTACACGTAATGTCTCTTACGTGCTCCCATGATTACTCTGGATTGTTGGGCATGTAGCTATTGTATGGAGCATCTTGGTGAGAGGATGGGGGGATTCCTATTGGCAGGTCTATTTATTCAGCCACAAGCCCACCTCTTCGAGACAGGTGTCCCCCATTATCCAACAGGGTTCTGTTTTGGAACCTCCTGTGGATAAAAAAATCCATGTATAAAGAAAACAATGGGAAAAATAGGTTTAAAGACCCACATCCAGATTTCTTGTATTGTGCCTAATAGAATAAGTTATTGCCTCAGCATCTGCAGGGGTTTGATTCTCATTCTGAAAAATGGAATGATTGTGTGCATGACTGGCTCTCTACAACAGTAGAAAAAGCAGTTTGTAATCTGTGATTTGCAACGGCCATTCGTGTTGGGTCAAGTCAGTGTATTAAAAAATCAGTGTACCACAAGGTCGGACCTGTATAGCTATATATTGCCCATGTATAAATATACCTTTTGTGTCCTTTCTAATACCTGAATGCTGCCAAAAGGGCTAAGGCCCCCATCAAAGCCACCAGTGAAATGGAGTAGCCCACGGTGTACATCAGACGCAACTGCTCCAGGATCCACAAATGTTTCTGGAAAGAAGCAAGAATGCAGAGCATCAGCAGAATTTCTGACTTGAAACTCAGATGTCCATCATGGGCTTGCCTGCTCCTATGGGACATCTTTCCTGTAGCCACTGTGTTGCCAGAAGTCCACTGAGAGCATTGATGTGGGCAATGGAAACAGGAACAGACTTGTTGATCTGCACCCCTTGGTTGGTCCCCAGGGGTTTACCTGGAAGGGGAGCACCTCGCGCGGGCCCTCGCACTGGGAGTGATCTCTCCAAGGATGGCCTGACTCATCCACCACCCACTGTCCATCTGGACCACATTTCTGGTACACAAAGCCATTTTGAACTGCAGAGAAAGAAGGGGGAAGAGTGGAATAGAGAGGAGAAAAACCCATCCCCAAGTGTCAAGGTTGCTGCACACATAGATCTGGGTCAGCGGTTCTCAACCTGTAGGTGGCAATCCCTTTGGGGGTCGAACAACCCTTTCACAGGGGTCGCCTAAGACCAGGCTGACCATACCTCCTTCCCAGAATCACTGCAGAGGTTTCTCAGCCACACTTTCTTGAGAGTAAGCCCATTGGCTGCGATGAGACTGACTTCTGAGTAGATCTGCCTGCCAGGGATGATGGGCAAAATCCAGAGTAACTGTGGGGAGTCCTTGCTCCGGTGTAAGAACAATTTACACTGGTTTGCAATATGAATTTCCCATAGGTTTTCACTAGGTGGTGCACTACAGCTGCACAAATGTCTCTTGTGCGTTCACATAGTTACTCTGGATTGTAGAGGATGCCAGCCAGTCAGTAATTTTTTTAAAGGGTAGGGACCCTGCTCTGGGGGGATCACTGCAGAGGCTTCTCAGCCACACTTTCCTGGGAGTAAGCCCATTGGCTGTGATGGGACTTACTTCTGAGTAGTTGTAACAATGAAAATACATTCTGCATATCAGATATCATTACAATTCATAACAGTAGCAAAATTACAGTTATGGAGTAGCAACGAAAATAATTTTATGGCTGGGGGTCCCTACAACATGAGGAACTGTAGGGTCGCAGCATTAGAAAGGTTGAGAACCACTGATCCAGGTGATCAAGAAGATCAGTGTGGTGAGGATGCCAAGCAGTTTCCTACCCAGGCCAAGACTTGCGGCTACTTGGAGTGTCCTTCGCCTATACTTACCTTGCTGGTGCCAAGGAAGGTACCAAGGGCATGGTACTTTTGCAGAAGTGTTGGGTAGGGTGTCCTCCCAGCAGGCATACATGTCAAAGGTCCGGTTGCACACTAGGGCTGGAAACAGGACAAAGGAAATAGAGGGGTTAATTTCCTTAAAAGGGGGGGGGGAATTGTCCAAAACAACACCAGAAATGTATGGAACTAGAACATGGAAGACTCCGAAAATATTACTAGTTGGCCTATTCTATAGACCAAGAGCGAAAGAGTTGCTCTTCCTGCTGCCGCCATCGTGGCTGGGCTTCATGCAGCACCCATTCCAGCCTGGCATCAAGAGCAACCCAACCTCCAACCTGTTTGCTACGCCAGTGTTTCTACCCATGTGCCGGGGAAGAGATCCCGCGTGCTCTCACTTGTGGGGTGTGGATCTTCGAACATCTTGCGACAGCACGCATCCTGGTATTGTTTCCACGCCTCATACATTTCTTTGGCGGAGTTGCCAGTGGAGCTAGCCTGCGACAAGGGAGAAAAGAGGACACGTCAGTAGGAGAAAAGAAGCACATTTGATCTCTTTGTCCCTCCCTTCTCTTCTCCAATGTGATAATCATCACATTGTGTCTCACCCTACAATCCAGAGTAACTACGGGAGCACGTAAGAGACATGACGTGTACCCGTAGTTACTGCACCACCTAGTGAAAACCTTTGGGAAATTCATATTGCAATCCAGAGCAAATTGTTCTTATACCGGAGCAAGGACTCCTCGTAGTTACTCTGGATTGTGCACTTAAGCTTTCCTGGCAGTAGGCACCATGGTATACAATAGAACTTACTTCCGAGTAGATAGGCTTGGGATCGCATTGTAGTAGTGAAACAACTGATGACTTAGGGGGGATTTTAGGCAGACTCCCTGCAAAAGTCACTGATGACTTAGGGCGCAATCCAGAGTAACTACAGGGAGTCCTTGCTCCGGTGAAAGAACAATTTACTCTGGATTGCGATATGAATTTTCCATAGGTTTTCACGTGGTGGTGTAGTAACCACAGTTGCACGTAATGCCTCTTACGTGCTCCTGTTGTTACTCTGGATTGTCCTGGGTAAGGGGGATTGCAGTGGGTGTATTGGGTCTGGTCTCTGGGAATTTCTGTGAATTTTGTTGTATGTGTGATCAGAGTGACTATATGACCGGAAAAACCCGGATTTGTCCGGATTTTTAGCCTCCTGTCCGGGTGTCCTACATTTTGGCTTCATTACCCCATCGTGTCATATGTGGCTGGATTCATATTGAAGAGCAGAAGCCAACGCAAAAATCAATTTTGAGATATCTCCTTCCTATCAAAAGTTACAGCCAAAAAACTGAAAAACAAAAAATATAAAAACAAAAAAATACATTTTTGGCATTTTTTTTTAAGTGGGTAGGAATTTTGGCTTGGGGGGGTTAGGAATTTTGGCCTTGGGGTTCGGGAATGTTGGGTTTGGCATCTGGTCACCCTGGTACATGGTGTCTATATGTACAACGACAATAAATTATTATTAAATCAACGGCTCATCGTTGTCTCACCTCAACTTTCTCATGAAGTAACATCAAAATCAGGAGGAATTCAAGGGATTCCTGCATGCTGTGACTGCAGAGCAAACTTGAAGCCGGCAGGAGACACCCCTCTCAGAGCTCCCCGGTTGGCAGCATGTGGCCTCCGTCCTCCTCCACCCACTCCGTCCTCCACTCCGTCCTCCTCCACCCAAGGCAGACCGGAGTCGGGAAGACTCTTTCTGGTGGAGAGACCATCAAGAACACGAGTCAGCTTGGCAATTGCATTTGCTCCCCAAAGGTTTGCTGATGAAGATGAGGATTTAAGGCTCTTCTAGTGGGATCCTTTGCAATGCCAGGGGTTGTTGGAGGGGAGAAATATCTGCAAGGATGGTCATTCTTCTCCTCTGCAAAGCCCTCCTCATCAGGTGCGACACAAAGATTTGCAGACTTAGGGCAAAATCCAGAGTAACTACGGGAAGTCCTTGCTCCGGTGTAAGAACAATTTACTCTGGATTCCAATATAAATTTCCCATAGGTTTCCATTTGGGGGCGCAGTAACTACGGGTGCACGTAAAGACTCTTACGTGCTCCTGTAGTTACTCTGGATTTGGGGGTATGTTTTGCAGGGAGCCTCACCAAGGTGTGCATGGAGCCCCACCACTTTGGAACCATTCCTGGCACTGGGAGCCAAACAGAGGCAGTCACTGTGACTGCCCATGCGCTCCATCCTGCATCCACCTCCCTTATGCTCCCCCTGACTGAAATGCAGGTAACAGCATAATCCAGAGTAAATAGGGAGCTCTTACGTCAGTTTAAGAAAAATTTACTCGGGATTGCTTATGCATTTCCATTAGGTTTCCCATAGGTGGGACTATGTTGACGCAAGAGCTCCTGTAGTTACTCTGGATTGCGCGGTAAGACCCCCTGCAAAACCTAGTGCTTTGCACCCCCTCCAGCTATACTACTGCAAGGGGAGCAAGGCCTTCCTAACTCCGAGTATCTCAACCACATCTGCAGTCCTATGTACACTTACCTGAGAGTAACTGAACTCAGAGGGGTTTCTGAGTAGACATGCGTAGATCTGCACTCTTAAGAGTCCAAAGCACTTCCCTTGGCTTCTGTTAAGGAAAATATGTTAAAATAATAATTAAAATTTTGAATTTTTCTACAACCCTTTCAGCCTGGCCTTTCTGGCGGACAATGGCACATTTGCCTACTCACGAGTAACACCGCCATATTGGGCACTCTCACTTCCCCATCGAGCTCAATGCATATTTTTTTATTTGTCGTTTCTTGGCCATAACTTTTGTTAGGAAGGAGATATTTCAAAACCGATTTTTGCATCGGATTCAGCTCTTCAATACAAATCCAACGACGTATGACATGATGGGGACCGCACACCATTGCAAAGTTCAAAAATGAAGCCAAAACGGAGGACAGTGAAGCCCTTTTGGAGGACACCCGGACAGGAGGCTAAAAAAAAGAGTTCAAATCCGGAAATTTACGGTCATCTGGTCACCCTGCGCTGTCCCTCCCTACTTGGGCTTTGGAGAGGAAACCAGCTCTTGGAGCCAAAAGTCCCATCCATAATCCATCAGTCTCTTCTTTCCGTACAGTGATGTTTACTTGGTTAAAAGCAGTGGGGAGGAAGCAAAAATTGAAAATCAATGTTAACTTCTCAGAAGTGCACTTAGGTGGCTGGGAGCCCAGAGATGTCACACCGAGAAGGGGACAGAGAAGGCAGTGGGGGTTGGTGCATGATGACAAAGGCATACCCTACAATCCAGAGTAACTACGTGAGCACATAAGAGACATTTACGTCCATGTCGTTACAACACCACCTAGTGAAAACCAATGGGAAATTCATATTGCAATCCAGAGTAAATTGTTCTTACGTCCCTGTAGTTACTCTGGATTGTGCCCACTGCCTCCTCCCTCTGCATCATTCCTGGAGAGGTGCCAGTTTTGTGTCCCTCCTACCACCAGTACGTTGGAATCTGGGATGAGTTGGACCCCAATGTTCCTTACTGAATGGTGGTGGTGGGGAATAACATCAGGAGATGGGGCTGCCGTGATCAGCCACCCTTGCGCCCTTTCTGGCGACATCCCAGAGGTCTCGGTTAGCGATTCTGCGATCTTGGACCCATTCAGTTCTGATCCATCAGTTGAGGTGGTCTAAACTGGTTTTATTTTTTATGGGTACTAGTGTTTTCCTATAAAGGGAGAACTGTGCCATAACAGTGTTGTGGATTTTTTTAAGGGCAAAATCCAGAGTAACAACAGGGAGTCCTTGCTCCGGTGTAAGAACAACTTACTCTGGATTCCAATATGAATTTCCCATAGGTTTTCACGAGGTGGTGTAGTGACTACGGGTGCACGTAAAGTCTCTTACATGCTCCTGTAGTTACTCTGGATTTTAATTCCCAAACTATGGGTTTTATTAAATTTCCAATCACTGCTCCCTCATTGTAGTTAGCAGCAACTTTTATATATACAAGAGTGTTTTTAGCAATTTATCAGCCGGTATTGATTGATTCTGTGCCATTCCCCACCATCTCACTGTGTTCATATTTACAGTGTGAATATAAATGGGAACCATATTGTCCCATAGACATAAGACTAAGCTCATGGCTTCCAGGAATATTTTATTCCTTCTCTGCCTTCCCTGATATGAGTTTTATCTGGTATTTCCCCGGCATCTTTGCCTTTTCGTCTTCTTATTTATTATACCCTACAATCCAGAGTAACTACAGCAGCATGTAAGAGACTTTACATGCACCCATAGTTACTGCACCACCTAGTGAAAACCTATGGGAAATTCATATTGCAATCCAGAGTAACTTGTTCTTACTCCGGAGCAAGGACTCCCTGTAGTTACTCTGGCTTGTGCCCTTAATCTCAATGTAGTATTTTTACCCCTTGCAAGTACAACGATAACATCCCCTCCATACATTGGTTACTTGTTTCCTGAATTTGTTCCCTCCCGGCAACTACTGTATTTACTCATATCTAATGCTCACCTTTTCCAGCCAAATTCAGTCTCCAAAACAGTGTGCATTAGATTCAATGGTTAATTAGATTTGAGTAAATACGGTATTTTTATTATAAGCATAGGGTGCACATTAGATTCAATGGCGTATTGAATTCTGGTAAACACAGTGATTATAATTGTCAGTTGTCAAATCTAATGCTCACCTTTTTCAGCTAAATTCAGTCTCCAAAATCAAGGTGTGCATTAGATTCGATGGTTAATTAGATTTGAGTAAATACGGTATTTTGATTATAAGTATAGGGTGCACATTAGATTCAATGGGGTATTGAATTCTAGTAAACACACTATTATTTGTCAGTTGTCAAATCTAACGCTCACTTTTTTCAGCTGAATTCAGTCTCCAAAATCAGGGTGTGCATTAGATTCGATGGTTAATTAGATTTTAGAAAATACGGTATTTTTATTATAAGTATAGGGTGCACATTAGATTCAATGGGGTATTGAAATCTAGTAAACACAGTGATTATAACTGTCAGTTGTCAAATCTAACGCTCACCTTTTTCAGCTGAATTCAGTCTCCAAAATCAGGGTGTGCGTTAGATTCGATGGTTAATCAGATTTAGGTAAATACAGTATATGTATTTGATTATAAGTATATGGTGCACATTGGATTCGATCTGTCTGTCACTGTTGTTGGCAAATCTTTGGCCGTGCGGCCTCCGCCGTTCTGCGTGCTGATGACGCAGAGAGATCCTGCCTGCTCTTCATGTATAAACTAAATAAAAAGCTTTTTATTTGATTAAATGGGGGAGAAAAGCAGGCGGACGCCAGAACTACAGCAAAAACCTCTAATCTCTCTCTCCAAAACATCCCTCTCTTTTACATAAACGTGGGCACAATCCAGAGTAACTACGGGGAGTCCTTGCTCCGGTGTAAGAACAACTCTGGATTCCAATATGAATTTCCCATCGGTTTTCACTAGGTGGTGGGGGTGCATGTAAGGTCTCTTATGTGCTTCCGTAGTTACTCTGGATTTGGGGGCTAGAGCACAATCCTAACCATGACTACTCAAGAGTAAGCTCCATTGTGTTCAATGGGTCTTACTCCCAGAAAAAATGTCTTTAGGATTGGAGCCTTTAACAACTGCACAAACTATGGATGTGAAAAAGCCTTTCCAGCTACTGTCCACTGAAATCCTAAACACGGTTTCGAGCATAATCCTAACCATAATAGGGTCTTACTTCAATGGGTCTTATTCCCAGGAAAGTGTCTTTAGGATTGCAGCCTTCCTGGGGGTCCCATTGAACATCATGGGACTTATGTCTGAGTAGACATGCATGGGATTGTCCTGTTAGCAAGGCATATTTGATCCAGAGGATTTTGAAAATGGTGTAAATTTTACTCAGACGGAAAACCATTGTTTTCAGTAAGACACCTAAAAACCTATCTTGTTCACCAGAAACAAGCACCTCTACTTACTGATTACCAGCAGGAGGCTTTGGGCGCAATCCAGAGTAACTACGGAGAGTCATTGCTCCGGCGTAAGGACAATTTACTCTGGATTGCAATATAAATTTCCCTTAGGTTTTTACTAGATGGTGCAGTAACTAGGGGTGCACGTAATGTCTCTTACGTGCTCCCGAAGTTACTCTGGATTGTAGGGTTTGATGAGTACCTACTTCCCAAGATACGAAAACTAGAAACTGGAAAAGTCACTGTACAGTATCACACCTTTACAATATTTAATAATAATTAATATTAATCAATAATTATATATTCAATAATAATAACAAATTAATATTTAACTGAGAATTCAGTTTGCCTTCTGAAAATTTTAGCTTCCTATCCCATCTCAAAGTGCAGTTGCCAACTGATCAGAAAATACAGCATGATCTGTGCCTGAACCTTGAATAAGGGCACAATCCAGAGTAACTATGGGGAGACCTTGCTCCGGTGTAAGAACAATTTACTCTGGATTGCAATATGAATTTCCCATAGGTTTTCACTAAGTGGTGCCGTAACTACGGGTGCAAGTAATATCGCTTACGTGCTCCAGTAGTTACTCTGGATTGTAGGGTAAGAGTATGATCTGCAGAAATCAATCCTAAAGACACTTACCTAGGAGTAAGACCCATTGAACACAATGGAGCTTACTTTTGAGTAGACATGGTTAGGATTGTGCTCTAGGTCAAACTTGCCTGATCATTGAGATATGGACTCCTGCTCATCTCTGCGCAGCCTGCTGAGTGAAAATCAATATACCCTGCAATCCAGAGTAACTACGGGAGCACGTAAGAGACATTACGTGTACCCGTACTTACTGCACCATCTAGTGAAAACCTATGGGAAATTCGTATTCCAATCCAGAGCAAATTGTTCTTACACCAGAGCAAGGACTCCCCGTAGTTGCTCTGGATTGAGCCCTATTAGGCTAGTAAAAAATTGTCAACCTTACCCTAAAGATGATCAACCTCCTTTCAAGTTTGCCATATAAAAATACAAATAATAATAAAAAATAGAATGCACACATATCTGGAAGAAGAAACACAAACGCAGAATTGGAGTTGTATTGAGTAGCCTGGAAAGCAGCAGAAGAAACCGTACCTGTTGGTGAAGTTGGGAGTGTGTGCTCTGACTTTGCCATCCGGTAGTGCATCTGGCGGCGTCCTTGGCACTTGGTTTTAAAAGCACCGTCTCCCTTGCCTTGTCAGTTGCGGGTGACTTCGGAGGGGGAGGAAGGAAGGAGGAGGGAGTGGGTTGATGGAAAATGAGGCTTGGGGGCAAGAAGCATCACAGCCATGCAGGTGGGATTCAAGGAACCTTTCCCTCTGGGGATCATGAAGTGGGTCTCACGGTGTCAGAACTCGAGCTGATGGGTGTCCAGGGTTTATAGTGTATCCTTGGAGGTGCTCGGCAGATGCACCCAGGCCCAGTCCAGGGCCTCGGAGTGGGTGGGTGGGGGCATGTGACCCATTTGCCATGTTCGGAGATGGAGGGTCTAAAGGTCAAGAGAGAAGAAGGCAAGTTTAAAAGAGAGGAAAGAAAAATTATTTTGCACTCCAAATAATCACTTTCTACTCCAAAAGATGCGACAGAAATTGAACTGATAATTGCATTGATGATGGCTAAATGCACCACACTTACTCAAATCTAATGCTCCGTCAAATCTAATGCGCACCCTATACTAACCCTACAATCTAGGAGCACGTAAGAGACATTTACATCGACATAGTTACGGCACCACCTAGTGAAAACCTATGGGAAATTCATATTGCAATCCAGAGTAAATTGTTTTACGTCGGAGCAAGGACTCCCCATAGTTACTCTGGATTACGCCCTTATAATCACAATACTGTATCTCATTAAGCATTGAATCGAACGCACACCCTGATTTTGGAGACTGAATTTGGCTGGAAAAGGTGAGCATAATATTTGAGTAAATACAGTATATAACAAAGTATTAATAGGGGCTGGAGATTATTAATTATAACTTCCAAACAAACGAACCGAATCAATCAATATACTGTATTTACTTGAATCTTAATGCTGACATTTTTCAGCCGAATTCAGTCTCCAAAATCAGGGTACACATTAGATTCAATGGTTAATTAGATTTGAGTAAATACACAATTGTCATGATAAGTATAGGGTGTGCATTAGATTCGATGGCGCATTAGATTCAAGTAAATACAGTATTGTGATTATAAGTATAGGGTGTACATTAGATTTGATGGTGCATTAGATTCAAGTATAGTATTGTGATTACATAATACTATACTTGATACTATAGTATTGTGATTACATAATACAGTATTGTGGTCATAATACTGTATAATATGGTGCATTGTATGGTGCATTGGATTCAAGTAAATACAGTATCGTGATATAAGTATAGGGTGTACATTAGATTTGATGGTGCATTAGATTCGAGTAAATACAGTATTGTGGTTATAAGTACACGGTGTGCATTAGATTTGATGGTGCATTGGATTCAAGTAAATATAGTACTGTGGTTATAAGTACGGGGTGTGCATTAGATTTGATGGTGCATTAGATTCAAGTAAATACAGTATCGTGATATAAGTATAGGGTGTGCATTAGATTCGATGTTGTATTAGATTCAAGTAAATAGAGTATTGTGATTATAAGTATAGGGTGCACATTACATTCGATGGTGCATTAGATTCAAGTAAATACAGTATCGTGATATAATGCTAGGGTGTGCATTAGATTCGATGGTGCATTAGATTCAAGTAAATACAGTATCGTGATATAAGTATAGGGTGTGCATGAAATTCGATGGTGCATTAGATTCTACTAAACAGAGTATTGTGATTATAAGTATACCACATTACATTCAGTGGTGTATTAGATTCAAGTAAATACAGTATTGTGATTATAAGTATAGGGTGTACATTAGATTTGATGGTGCATTAGATTCGAGTAAATACAGTATTGTGGTTATAAGTACGCGGTGTGCATTAGATTTGATGGTGCATTGGATTCAAGTAAATATAGTACTGTGGTTATAAGTACGGGGTGTGCATTAGATTCGATGGTGCATTAGATTCAAGTAAATACAGTATTGTGGTCATAATACTGTATAATATGGTGCATTGTATGGTGCATTGGATTCAAGTAAATACAGTATCGTGATATAAGTATAGGGTGTGCATGAAATTCGATGGTGCATTAGATTCTACTAGAGTATTGTGATTATAAGTATAGGGTGCAGATTACATTCAGTGGTGTATTAGATTCAAGTAAATAGAGTATTGTGATTATAAGTATAGGATGCACACTAGATTTGATGGCGCATTAGATTCAAGTAAATACAATATTGTGATTGACAGTTGTCAATAACTTTAATGATATGCCTCCTACATAGTCCTACTCAACCCGCCCATTCACTCCCTCTTCCTCTAACAATCCCTGGCAGGTTTCTTGTTTCAGATGCCTTGCGGTTCTTAGTCATGCGCTCCTCGCTCACGTTCTTTTCCCCCCCCCACATCCCATCACTGCAGCTCATAATAATCAGAATCCCCCAAAGTCTAGTGCATGAGTGTTTGAATGTTTCTCACTCAATTAGTCCCAAAAACGAACACGGTGTTTGGAGGCAAGTTTGAGACTGAAATATATTCAAATGGGCCCCTCAAAAAGCAAGAGCACAACGGGAAACGGAGAGCAGGGAACACTCTTGGGATGACGCTGGGGCAACAACACACGTAAACACATTAATAAAATGGGGGACAATTACGCCCGCTTTCGCACCTATTTGCAGACTCGGGTTTGGAAATGTCAAGCTGCAAAGAGGGTCCCCAGGGGGACGACGAGGGTGCCTCTTAGCTGAATGTCTCATCACGGAGCAAGAGTGAAATTGCCATACTTGGATTTCCTGGGAATTTGTTCCCAACTTTATGGACTTTAAAATCAGTGTCTAAAACCAGACTTAAGAGAAGCTCAAATATAGTCATCACATGTGGGTTAAAAAATATTTCCTGCCATAAATACTTTAAAAACTCTGCTAATATTACTTTTGATGTACTGTTGGCGCAATCCAGAGTAACTACAGGGAGTCCTTGCTCCGACATAAGAACAATTTACTCTGGATTGCAATATGAATTTCCCATAAGTTTTCACTAGCCCCCAAATCCAGAGTAACTACAGGAGCCGTACATGCACCCGTAGTTATTGCACCACCTAGTGAAAACCTATAGGAAGTTCATATTGGAATCCAAAGTAAGTTGATCTTAAACCGGAACAGACTCCCTGCAGTTACTCTAGATTTTGCCCTATGTGGTGCCGTAACTACGTTGACGTAAATGTCTCTTACGTGCTCCTGTAGTTACTCTGGATTACAGGGTATAGTCATTCTTAATGCCCCAGGAATGGCAAACAATGCTTTATGGCACTTTTGCAACACCCCCAGGCAATGCTGCGGGTGCTTGTTCTTGCCTAACCAGTAGGACTGCACTGTGGGTTATAGTGAACAGTACTGGGAGGGCGTTAGGAAGCTGGTTAGTGGAAGCTGGTTAGTGGGAAGCTGGTTAGTGGGTGGAGTGGGTGGGTTATAGACAGGGTGACCAGATGCCCAAACCTCAAAAGGAGGACAAGGTCTTTGATTCCTCTCAGCCAGGCCTTTCCAGCAGGCAATGGCACATTTGCCTACTCACAAGTAAAGCTTATATCGAGCACTTTCACTTTCCCAAAGAGCTCAATGCATATTTTTTATTTTTGGTTTTTTGGCCATAACGTTTGATAGGAAGGAGATATTTCAAAACTGATTTTTGCATTGGATTCTGCTCTGCAATACGAATCCAACGACATGTAACATGAAGGGTACTGTATACCATGGCAAAGTTCCAAAATGAAGCCCAAATGGAGGACAATGAAGCCCTTTTGGAGGACACCTGGACAGGAGACTAAAAAAAGAGTTCAAATCCGGAAATTTCCGGTCATCTTGTCACTCTGGTTGTAGAATGGTCCTGATCCAACAAACGCAGCCTCTAAAATCACCCCAGTAGGAGGCCCCTGATAATTGCTCCCTATGGGAACTGAAAAGGAGCCATATTGTGCCTTTACTCACAAGTAGACAAACTTGCTTTCAATATTTGGAAAGGGCTGGTTGAGAGGAATCTGATCCTGAGCCAATGAATGCAGCCCTACCAGGCATCACACAAGGAAACCTCCAAGCTCCACTGCATGAAACCCTTTTGCAAATGAAACTGTACAGCTGCTTTTACTCGCGAGAAAGCAAGCATGCCTTGTCTGGTGTGGAAGGCCATTCCAGGGAGTGCAAGACTTCCAGCATGGTCCTGATCCAATGCACCTGGAGCTCAGCAAATGCTCCCCAAGGCAGCATTTGAGTGTTCTCAGCATATGAGTTTCAGCTTTCCTTTTGTCATGTCCTACATATTGCTTGGATGTCCTACATTTTGTCCTCTATGTTTGGTTAAGGCATATGGTCACCCTGCCTTGGATAATTGGATTTCACTGAGCCTGTCCTTTCTGCAGACTATAGCATGTTTGTCTACTCATGAGTAAAGCCACAATATGAAGCACTTTCAGCACTTTCTGCATTGGACTCTGGTCTTCCATATGCCAATTTAGGGACTAAGGCTGCAATCCTAAAGACACTTTCCTGGGAGTAAGACCCATTGAACACAATGGGGCTTACTTTTGAGTAGACATGGTTAGGATTGTGCTCTAAGTTGGGAGGGAGACTGTCATTTTCCAGATTGTTTATTTTTACTGTTATTGTTAGATAATCTTTTTCAACATACAGTAGATACAGGTTTCCTAAGCTTAGGTACACTCCTACTAGAATCCCATGCAATCCCAACTGGTATGTACTGGTTATTTTCCTACCACGATGATGATGGGAAACAGGAAAAAAGCTAGAAAAGTAAGTCCATTCACCATAGGAGGCCTTACTTCTGAGTAAATAGGGAAGGAAAGTAAGCCCCATTTAGTACAGGGTGCCTGTAAATGGCCTTAAACAGCTTAGCCCCTTGAAACCCCTGCAAACTCAGAAGCCCAATCCTATGTATGCCTACTTAGAAGCAAGATCCATTGTAGTGAATGGGACTTACTCCCAGGAAATTGTAATTAGGATTGCAGCCTAAGACTAAGACTATTGGCTATCATGGGCTTGCTTCTGAGTAGGCATGCAAGGGACTGGGCTCTGAGGCTGCAATCCCAACTACACTTTCCTGGGAGTAAGTCCCATTGACTATCATGGGCTTGCTTCTGAGTAGGCATGCACAGGATTGACTATCATGGGCTTGCATGCACAGGATTGGGCTCTGAGGCTACAATCCCAAATACACTTTCCTGGGAGTAAGTCCCATTGACTATCATGGGCTTGCTTCTGAGTAGGCATGCACAGGATTGACTATCATGGGCTTGCATGCACAGGATTGGGCTCTGAGGCTACAATCCCAAATACACTTTCCTGGGAGTAAGTCCCATTGACTATCATGGGCTTGCTTCTGAGTAGGCATGCACAGGATTGACTATCATGGGCTTGCATGCACAGGATTGGGCTCTGAGGCTGCAATCCCAAATACACTTTCCTGGGAGTAAGTCCCATTGACTATCATGGGCTTGCTTCTGAGTAGGCATGCACAGGATTGGGCTCTGAGGCTGCAATCCCGAATACACTTTCCTGGGAGTAAGTCCCATTGACTATCATGGGCTTGCTTCTGAGTAGGCATGCAGAGAACTGCGCTGCAAACCTATCCAGAAAACAAGACTTCTGAAGAAACGCGTTGCAGTTAAAGGGGCCGTTCCTCCATCTCTTTTGTCCCAAAGCGCACACCATACCTCAGCATGGGACCCACGCTTTGGGCGCGTTCGCTGATTGGCTGCGCCTTCTGACGTCACTTTTGTCACATGACTAATCAACATGGCGGCGCCCATGGCGCTGTACCGGTGTCTGGGTGGGGTGTCGCGGTGGGGGCTACGGCGGCCGCCAAGTATCAGAGCGGAAGTGACGCGTGCCTCCACCGGAAGGAGCCGTCTGTACGAGCACGCACGAGACGGCTGGACGGCGCGGCCCCGGCTGGACGTGAAGGGGTTGGGGGCCCGGCTTAGCGAGGCGGAGCGGGAGCTGGAGAGGAGGAAAGGCCCGCTGAGGCCTCGGGACCTGCGGGACGTGGTGAGAGGAGGGGAGGCTGCTCGACCCCCCTTCCCTGGGCTCCCTCTGAGCCCCTCCACAGAGCTCAGGCCCGAGGCAAGAGGGCATCTGAGCATGTGCAGAGTCCATTGAGTGAGGGTGGCCTTGGTGATACTGAAGCACCTAAACGTGGTGGCGTAGCTAGAGGGGGTGGAGGAGTCAGTGTAGGGGGTTTGGCCCCCCTTTGGTGCCCCTTTCCAGGTGGGGGGAGCGAAACGGAGCCGTACAGGCCCCTTTCCACACTGCACTGCCTCCTCCGACCCCCCTCTCACTACACCACTAGCCCCCCCTGCCTGGAATGGGGGGGCTCCGTCCAACACTGCCTCCTCTGACCCCCCTCTCACTACACCACTAGTCCCCCCTGCCTGGAATGGGGGGGCTCCGTCCAACACTGCCTCCTCCGACCCCCCTCTCACTACACCACTAGCCCCCCCTGCCTGGAATGGGGGGGCTCCGTCCAACACTGCCTCCTCTGACCCCCCTCTCACTACACCACTAGTCCCCCCTGCCTGGAATGGGGGGGCTCTGTCCAACACTGCCTCCTCCGACCCCCCTCTCACTACACCACTAGCCCCCTCTGCCTGGAATGGGGGGGCTCTGTCCAACACTGCCTCCTCCGACCCCCCTCTCACTACACCACTAGTCCCCCCTGGCTGGAATGGGGGGGCTCCGTCCAACACTGCCTCCTCCGACGCCCCTCTCACTACACCACTAGCCCCCCCTGGCTGGAATGGGGGGGCTCCGTCCAACACTGCCTCCTCCGACGCCCCTCTCACTACACCACTAGCCCCCCCTGCCTGGAATGGGGGGGCTCTATCCAACACTGCCTTCTCTGACTACACCACTAGTCCCCCCTGGCTGGAATGGGGGGGCTCCGTCCAACACTGCCTCCTCCGACCCCCCTCTCACTACACCACTAGTCCCCCCTGGCTGGAATGGGGGGGGGGGCTCCATCCAACACTGCCTCTTCCAACCCCCCTCTCACTACACCACTAGTCCCCCCTGCCTGGAACAGCTCCTCCAGCACTGACTCCTCCATCCCTCTTTAGCTATGCCATGCTCCTCCAATGGAAAGGGGGGCTCCCTCCAACACCAACTCCTCCCACCCCCTTGTAGCTACACCACTAGCCCCCGCCCCGCCTGGAACAGGTCCGAAGGGTGAGGCTCCAACACTGACTCCTCCGACCCCCTCTAGCTGCACCAATAGTTCCTCCCTGGCTAGAATGGGGGCTCCATCCAACACTGACTCCTCTGACCCCCTCTAGCTATGCCACTTGTCGCATCCAGCCTGGAATGGCCTCGAAGGGTGAGGCTTTCTCCAATACTAGCTGCTCCGACTCCCTCTAGCTATGCCACTAGTTTTCCCCCCGGCCTGGAATGCCTCTGAAGGGTGAGGCTTTCTCCAAGATTAGCTGCTCTGCCCCCTCTAGCTATGCCACTAGTGCCTCCTGATCTGGAATGCCTCTGAAGGGTGAGGCTTTCTCCAAGATTAGCTGCTCTGCCCCCTCTAGCTATGCCACTAGTGCCTCCTGATCTGGAGTGGCTCTGAAGGGTAAGGCTGCCGCCTCCAACCCTCCAACCCTCTCTAGCTATGCCACTGACCCGTCTGTCCCCTGGCCTGGAATGGCTTCAAAGAGGTGAGACTCTCCAAAACTGAGTGCTTTGACCCCCCCGCCCTTTAGCTATCCCACTGTCTAAATAGTCCATTCCCTGGCCTGCAGGAAGGTAGTTTGGTTGACAGCACCACTCTCCTTGTGAGAGAGAACACCAGAACTAGGGGACACCCTCTAAAAGTGAATGTTGGGAGGGTTAGGACAGACTAAGGAAAATGTTTCTTTACCCAGTGTGTGGCTGATCTGTGGAACTCCCTGTGGCAGGATGTGGTGATGGCATCTGGCCTCAGTGCTTTTAACAAGACAGTTCATAGAGGGAAGGACCATCATGGGTTAGGTGTGTGTGTGTGTAGATAGATGCAGAGATGGAGTACCTCAAAATGCAGAGGAGGGCACCTGAATGCAGGTGTCGTACTTGTTTCCTGAGGCTTCTAGTGGACCGCTGTGTTTTGCAGGAAACTGGACTAGATGGGCCTTTGGCCTGATCCAATGGAGGCTCTTCTCGTGTAAACTGTCTCCAGTGCATGTTTTTGTGTAAAAACTCTAGTTGAATCGCTATTGATTCTCGCATCTCGTTCTTATTTCCCCGCTTTATGCTCAGGTTGCTATTTATAGGAGGCTGGTTGAGTTGCAAGAAGAGATAGCAGAAGTTGATGCAAAGAAAGAAGAAGTGGCCGGAGAAGTCCGAGATCTTGTGGTGAGTCTGCGTGGCATATCCCCTTGTTTAATTATGATTCCGGCCACACACAAACTTACTCAGGCGTAAGCTCCATTGACTTAATGGGCTTACTCCTGAGCAAGTTCTGGCCAGCCCGTAGCCACTAGGGGTAAGTTTAAACTGTGCTGACGCAGCGTCAGAGCTGCAGAGGGTTGTATATAGGAAGCAATGTTGGAGCCGGCGACATTCCCAGAAAGGTTGCTCTCCCCATGCTGGGTCCCATAGTAGGAAGCATTGGGTGGAGCAATATTGAGCACGCGCATAATTTAAACTTACCCGTCCAGCTGTAGGCTGGCCAGAACTCAGCTGTGCCGTGGCTGCACCAAAATTTATGTAAGTTCCCCCAAGCACCCTCCCACCCCACCCCACAGAAGCCGGACCTTTGCTTATGGACCTTTGATCCATAGGCGTCCTGGGCCGCATGTGGCCTGCGAGCCGCGGGTTGGACAAGCCTGTTCTAGACCTTTTGAGTTTTGTGGCATTGAGTTGTTGGTATTTGTTGCATTGATTTGTTTAGGTTTGGAAATATTTTTAAAACTTCTGTTTTCTCTCCCTTCTCCAGAAAAGCCACGAAAGTAAGACTTTGCAGTCGGTAAGAACTGAGTTTCGTTGTTTCTATAAAAACTAAACATTTGCTAACATAAATGAGTGTTTTAGTGTACCAAAAACAGGAACGATACTTAATTGTCGCTGTGGCAGTTCCTTCTCAGACCATGTGTTCAAATAACAACCAAAGAAGACTTTTTGTTGGTCATAAATAGGTAACCAGTTCAACTTTTAAATTCAGTGTTGGAATGAATAACTTGAAGGTTTGCTGGAAAAACATGGGGAACCAGGAATGTCTCTGCTCTCTGGAGCCAGTAAGAAAATGCATTTGGGTGTCGTTTGCAGTCACAAAAGCCTCATAAGAATTACTGCACAATCCAGAGTTAAAAAAGCAGGCCTCCGTCAGTCTTGAAAGACTTTGGTATCGTGCTCAGCGCTGCATACGCTACGTGCAAAGCACGAAAGCCTGGGTTAGAACTACTATGGGCGAAATCCAGAGTAACTACGGGGAGTCCTTGCTCCGGTGTAAGAACAACTTACTTTGGATTCCAATATGAATTTCCCATAGGTTTTCACTAGGTGTTGCAGTAACTATGGGTGCACTTAAAGTCTCTTACGTACTCCCATAGTTACTCTGGATTTGAGGGTATGGGAGCCCTTACATCGACATAAGAAAAATTTACTCTGTATTGCTTTATGAATATCCCATAGGTTTCTACTAGGTGGCACCATAACTACATCAAAGTAAATGTCTCTAAGAGCTCCCATAGTTATTCTGGATTGTGCGCTTAATGAGATTCATATGTCTAAAAGCTCTCTATTAGCTGCATTCGTAAGGGCATCTCTCCTGTCCTGAAGTTTATGAAAATCTGTACCCGAGATCCGTTTTTTTAATACGTGCACTTTGGCCTTCTGTCCCTTTCTCCTGCCAGCTCCCCATTTACGATGTTTTGCGGAAGCGTGGCAGGGAGCTCCGCCATCAGCTCAACACTTTGCGCCAGGAGGAGACGGAGTTGGATGAAAAATACTATCTGCGTGCCCTTAAGCTTCCCAACAAGACCCATCCTGATGCGGTAAAGAGTGTGACACATAGAAAGGACAGGGAGGGAAGCTCACACCTTGATTTGAGATAAAGAGCTAGTTTGCAGGCCTTAAGGATTCTCTGTACAGTGGTGCCTCGCTTAAAGAGCTTAATTGGTTCCAGAGGCATGCTCTTTAAGTGAAATGCTCTTTAAGTGAAGCAGATTTTTCTGTAGGGAATAATGGAAACTCAGATGATTGGTTCCACAACCCCCAAAATATTCATATAAAAATATTGACTGATGTAAAAATGATGACAAAACACTGGAATTGAATTCAAAACATGCATAGGATGTGTATGATCCTATGAAGTCTACTTAGGCTGCAATCCTAAAGACACTTTCCTGGGAGTAAGACCCATTGAACACAATGGGGCTTACTTCTGGGTGGACATGGTTAAGAGGCTGCAATCAAAGACACTTTCCTGGGAGTAAGCCCCATTTAACACAATGGGGCTTACTTCTGATTAGACATGGTTAGGAGACTGCAATCAAAGACACTTTCCTTGGAGGATTACCTTTGCTGCTGCTGGAGGTTCAAGGTGGCCGTTGGGGACAGTTGGGGGCAGCTAGAGGCAGCAGCGCTGGCCGGCAGCCCTTTTAAAGAGCCTCCATGTGGAGCGTCAGGGCTTATAAGTGCTCTTTTAAGTGAAGCGGAACTTGTTATGTGAAGCAAGATTTCTTAGAAATTTTTGCTTGTTATGTGAAATGCTTGTTAAGCAAGGTACCACTGTATATCTTTGACGAAATACAGGCATCCCCCACTTATTGGATGTGTTCAGGACTGGAGCACTGTCCAAAAGTGGAAAAAAATTGAAAAGTGGAACCCAATCTTTTTTTAGTTTAGAAATGTTGCTTCGTGTGCTTTTTTAGCTAGTAAATTGCCCATTCCTGCTGCCACACAAAGATTTTTTCCAAAGGATTCTCATTAACTCCTTTGGGAATGGGATTAGACCAGGAGCTATAATAAGGGATGGGCAATTTTGGTCTTTAGAACAGCAGTGAGAGGTTGAAAGTGTGTAACATGCATTGAATGAATGAGTTCTGGGTATAACTGAAAGAGTGGATTGTCAGAAAACAAACCGCCAGGAAGTGGAGGATACCTGTATGATGTTTCTTGCCCTGAGCCGATGAGGTGGGTTTGAAATATAACTGCTGCTTGTCATTGTTTGCTGGAGAAATGGAAAGGCGAAGATGGGCGCAATCCAGAGTAACTACGTGGAGTCCTTGCTCCGGTGTAAGAACAATTTGCTCTGGATTGCAATATGAATTTCCCATAGGTTTTCACTAGGTAGTGCAGCAACTATGGGTACACATAAAGTCTTATGTGCTCCCGTAGTTACTCTGGATTGTAGGGGATGTTATTTTAAAGAACACCAGAGAGTACACTTTGGGCACAATCCAGAGTAACTATGGGGAGTCCTTGGTCCAGCATAAGAATAATTTGCTCTGGATTGCAATATGAATTTTCCATAGGTTTTCACTAGGTGGTGCAGTAATTATGGGTACACGTAATGTCTCTTACATGTTCCCGTAGTTACTCTGGATTGCAGGGGTAGTCTTTGATAGGAAGGCACAATCATTGGTGCATTTCTTGGAACTTCCAGACAAAGATTTTGACTGGTTGTTCATAAACACTGATGTGAAATGCATCTCTGTCCATCATTTGTGTAGCTTCATCTTTGACCCCCACCTCATGTTCTTGGTTCATTCTGTGTCTTAACCGATGACCTTTGCCTCCCCAGCCTATTGGAGATGAAAGCCAAGCACAGGTGGTGGAAGTTTTTGGTGAAAAACCAGGTGAGTTGTCAGAAGAAGGAGTTGACTTCCATTTTATTTTATTTTAAAAATTTATATCCTGCCTTTCTCGGGCCATAGACCGACTCAAGGCCGCTCACAGTAAAAACATATTAAAAACATTCAATTAAAAGGAATTAAAAACATACAAGCTAAAGACAATAATCCTCCCTCAATCTCCGCCTCAACAGAAAGTTTTTCGGCTCCACCTGAAGCTCTGTATCGAGGGAGCTTTCCTAAGGTCTAGGGGGAGGGAGATTTTGCTCAGATGCTTCTCTACCTGTTATTCCTTCTTATTTATCTTCTTAATATCTTCTTAATATATTTAACTTCTTAATATACTGTGTTTATCTTCTTAATTCTTTCTTATTTATCTCTTTCTCTTTTAAATTAGCTTTTGACTTTAAAGTGAAAGGGCATCTGGAAATTGGGGAAGACCTGGATATCATCAGGCAAAGGTAAGTAGGAGGTTCTTACTAGAGGGTGTTAAAACTTGTCTTCCTAGAGCTGTGGGTGGCACAAGTGGTTAAGACACTGTGCCTGTTAACCAGAAGGCAAGGGTTCAAGAACCGGGTCCCCACAGGACAGGGTGAGCTCCTGTCCTTAGCCCAACTCTGCAACGCAGCTGGAACACATCATATTGGCTCTGCCTTTCCATTGGACTATTTCAGGGGCGTAGAGAGGGGGGATTTGCTGCTTGGGTAACAGCCCATCCTCCATATTAATCTACTAAGGCCTTTGTGCTTTGCATACAGCATCGAGCACGATACCATAGTCTTTCGAGACTGATGGATGACAATACTTGTCTTCTACCATTTCACTCCACTCCTGTGGAACCCATTCTTCTATCAAGGACCTCTTTCCTGGAGCAGGTACCTGCTCTTGGTGCATGGAGAAAAATGGAGTACTATCTCCACCTTCTGGCAGAGAAATAGCAATAAATGATGGTAACACTGAAGAGCTTGGCGCCTCCTTCCTTGCCTTTCTCTTTCCAGTGCTTCTAAGGACTGAACTACTCTGTGCTGGTTCTCAGTAAAAGAATGGATCCTCCCACTAGCTGCTAGTGTGTGTTTCATTGGGAAAATGTCACTGGAGAAAAGTTAACTCCCATGGCCTTGACCTGCTTTTAAAACAGAAAAGGTAGAACAACAGAGGCAGAATCCTAAAGACACTTTCCTGGGAGTAAGACCCATTGAACTCAATGGGGCTTACTTTTGAGTAGGCACAGTTAAGATTGTGCCCAGAGACACAGTAACGTTGTGTGCAGCTTGAGGGCGCAAGTGGTTTAGACACTGTGCCTGTTAACCAGCAGGCCAGGATTCGAGACCTGGGTCCCCACAAGACGAGGATCTCCTGCTATAGGCAGGGGGTTGGACTAGATGATCCACTGGGTCCCTTCCAACTCTAGGATTCTAAGTTCTCAGTGCCATCATTTGTATTCAGTGGTCATAGAATCACATGGAAGGGACCTAGTAGGTCATCTAGTCCAACCCCCTGCCTGCAGCAGGAAATCCTCCTAGAGCATCTCCAACAAGTGCTCATCAAGCTCTGGTTGTATGTTAAATTCATATCTAAAGTTCCCTGATCTTGATGCGCACTATGGTTACATACAAACCAGCTCCAATTTGAGCTATCCGTGAGAAGACTGTGAGCAAATAGATCCACAATTGGTAAGTACCCATTAGTTGATTGGGAGGACTTCTGCTTCCTAGAGCAAGAATAAATGTTTGATGACTTGGCTCAGGGCATTTTCCAACAGCAGGTGCTTTCCTCCTCCTCTGTTCCATAATATTCTCTCCAAGTCTTCGGCAAAGCAAGGGGTTTTATCCTATCCCGGAAGAAGGGATGTCATTGCCCTAAGCATAGACTGACACACGCATCATGTAACCGGCACACTGTATGGCTCCCGTTTCAGGTTTCCTATTAGGTCATGCCACCTGGTGTGATCAGATTACTTTTTGGGCTGCACGTATACAACATATACAGTTCCATTAAATCAGGCTGTGGCCATTGAGTGTCTGTGTTCTACTTCTTTTTTCCCAGGCGCTTGTCCCATATCTCAGGCTACCGGTCGTACTACCTCCGTGGGGCAGGGGCGATGCTCCAGCAGGCCCTGTTGCAGTTCACACTCAACAAACTGACAAAAAGGGTATGAGAATTTGATGGGGGAGAGAAGATAATGCAGTGGTTAGGGCAGCAATTTTCAACCATTTTCTAATCATGGCCCAGCAACCTCTATGATCTTCTCTTACGATGTCACATCCCACTTCCTGGAGCCTCCTCTGGGTTCTGTGGCCTTGTTTCTAGGGCATCTGATGTACGCAGTAACAAACTGTCTGTCCCAAGAGCCTGTTTAGGGGCCTACCTGTGGCTTCTTAACCTTCTCTCATTCTCTTTCAAAGGGCTTCATTCCAATGGTTGTTCCGGACCTGCTGAAAGGAGCTGTGTTTGTAAGTGTTGCCTCTTCTTGGCCCCGTTTTGTAGAACGTTGTGACTTTAGCCTTGGATCCTGGTCTCTACATCAGTAGTTGCATATGTAATTCTGGGTACCTCTGCTTCTCAGGAAGGTTGTGGCATGCTTCCTGATGCCGGCTCCTCCCAAGTGTACAACATAGACCCTTCCCGCTTTGAGGACCTGAGCCTGGCTGGCACATCCGAGGTTGGAATTGCAGGTAAATCCAAACGAAGTGTTGTCCTTGCACAGGAGAAAGCCTTCAAGGGATATTTGTGATGTTGAAGTGGTACCAGGCACCCACATCCTCTTCACCACCCCTTGGATTGGGACAGCAATTTTCAACATTTTTCATCTCATAGCACACTGTCCTTTATAGTCTTCACCTCTTGTGATGTCACCTTGTGCTTCTAGGAGATTATTCTGGGTTTGGTGCCTCTCTTTCTAGGGCAGCTATCTGCAATAACCAATTTTCAGTCCTTCTGCCAGGAAGAGAAAGAGGGGCAGACAATTGGTTACCTATCAGTTGCCCTAGAAATGCATTGGCATTCTTCAATCTGGAAAGACTGTGGTATTGTGCTCTGAGTATCCTCTCCAGAGCATGAAGGCCTGGGGAGATTAATATGGAGGATAGACTGTTATCCAAGCAGCAAATCCCCCCTCTCCACGTCACTGCCTATGGAACGGCAGAGCCGATACGATGTGTTCCAGCTGCGTTGCAGGAGTTATCAGAACATGACTGTACACAGTCACAAACTGATTCCGGGACTCTGGCTCTGGATTTTGCCTCGGGGTTGACTCCTGAAGCCTTTCCCATAGATGGGGATAGCCACAAGGCAGTGGAGGTTTTCCTTCTCCAGACAACCCATGTTCAGTGGGATTTTGGACAGGTTTATTCTGGTTCCTCAATAAAGTCCTGTCTGGCATGGGAGTCCCTGCCATTAGCTCCGCTACCGCCAGCATAGCCCTTTGTATCACTGGAGCACACAATCCCACCACCACGAAAAGGTACTGTCCATCGTTGGGGAAAATAAAGAATAAATAAAGAAATTAAGCTGCAGAATCCAGAATTCTCAGCAGTTTTACTCCAAATTCCCATGGCACACCTATGGACCTTGATGGCCACTAATGTGCCATGGCACACTGATTGAAGGCTATGGCTGCAATCCTAAAGACACTTTCCTGGGAGTAAGACCTACTGAACACAATGGGGCTTACTTTTGAGTAGACCTGGTTAGGATTGTGCTCTATGTCCACCTGTGGAATTGTCTGATGATGTGGGGCTGTGTCACAGAAGGGATGCATTTTTTCTTACTCACTGATATTCTCCCTCTGGCTTTCTCTCCTCACTAGGATACTTCATGGACCATGCGGTGAATCTGCAAGACCTGCCAGTCAGGTAAAGATTTTTTTCTCTGCTGTGGTGGAACATTCGGCTCTGCACCACTCGAACTCAGAACTCCCAAGTGTAATAGAAGAGAGGATTTCAGGATCAGTGATTTTCAAACTTTTTATCTTACGGCAACTGCTGAGAAGGCGCCAAAATTGTCGCAAAGTACACCGTCAGGTTTTTTGACATCTTAAAATGAAGGGTAGGATTTGCTTCTGGGTTGAATGGGTCCAATCCAGTGGTGGGCTTCAGGGGGTTCTCACAGGTTCTATAGAACCCTTTGCTAACGAGCACCTGGTTCTGAGAACCAGTTACGAATGGGACATACGACCTATTGTTAACTTATTTGAATCCCACCACCGGTCCAATTATATGGATCCCTGCCACCTGGCCAAGAACAACGAATGTCTGTATGGAAATCCTAAATATTTCCAGTGCTGGGGTAGGAAGCTCCAAGGACAACCTGAGGAAATGGGGATACACCATGAAAGATGGACTATGTGAATGGGAGAAGAACAAACACCTCACATACGCTCAGGGTGACCATATGACTGTATTTTTCCAGATTTGTCCTTTTTTAGCCTCCTGTCTGTATGTCCTCCAAAAGGCCTTCACTGTCCTCCATTTGGGCTTCATTTTGGAACTTTGCAGTGTGCAGTACCCCATCATGTCGTATGTCACTGGATTCGTATTGAAGAGAAGAATCCAGTGCAAAAATCTGTTTTAAAAGATCTCCTTCCTATCAAAACTTATGGCCAAAAAACAAAAAATATGCATTGAGCTCTATGCGAAAGTGAAAGTGCCCAATATCGTGGCTTTACTCATGAGTAGGCAAACGAGCCATTTTCTGCTGGAAATGCCCTGCTGAGACCTTGTTTGAGGTTTGGACATCTGCTCACACTTCATACGCTGCAGTGCGTAAGGTGCCCTTCTACATGCAAAGAGGAAGATCTTATGTTGGCAAGGGGAATGCTGTCAAATGCTGCAATCCTAAAGACACTTTCCTGGGAGTAAGACCCGTTGAACACAATGGGGCTTCCTTTTGAGTAGGCATGGTTAGGATTGTGCACAGAGTAGCCGTGTTTGGGGCACATGATATCTAATTAAATTTTAATGTTATTTGTACGTTTTTACCCACGTATGTGCTCCTGACATGAATAATGAAAGGGGTTTTTGGTCGGGTTTTTTAAGTATTGACAAGGCACACCATGTTGCTGATGGGGGGAGGCTCACATCCCCAATGGTCCTGCTAATAAATTATCTTCCCCCTAACTTCCACGGCACACCTGTGGACCTTTCGTGACACACCTGGCCCACTGCTGGAAACAGCTGTTCTTCGAAGTTTGAGATTTCCTTTCACCACCCAGAGAATTTATGTAATAACTTACACAGAGTTTCTGTTGGAGAGGAATATAGGCTGCTCAGTGTTTATTGGCAGCGGTAATTTTCACGGTTGCCTGAGGCAGTATGTCTGAATAAAAAGCACACGCAATCTTTTTTTAATGTGGCTATGTCAAGTGTTTACATAATTAAAGTGCTGTTTGGCAGTGCCCGGGTTGGGACTGTTGTATTCAAATCAATCCCTCCCCCTGAGAGCTTGAGCTATTATTAATCATCATCATAATGCCCGTCTAAGTATATGGTTCTCTGCGGTGAGCCCCGCCTTACAGCTAATGGGAATCCTTACACAAGAAGCTTCTAGCCCTTGTGGTTCAAGGTGTGCACTGAAAGTATGTATGTTCTTGAGACTACACAAGGCATCCGTCCATCTTAACAAATCAAAACCAAAAATTGAAATATACTGGAAGGGGCAAAAATATATACGTTTGACATGCTGACAAAAATATATATGTTTGTCAGGCTTTCTATGGAATTACAGCACGTGAGTGTGTGTCCCAATTGGACTGCTCTTCTCTTCTTTCTCGCCCTGGCCACCATCTGATCAACCTTCTTGTATCTCCTTTCACGTTGGCCAGGACTGTGTGTTCCAGCACGTGCTACAGAGCTGAGACGGACACTGGGAAGGAGCCCTGGGGACTGTACAGAGTGCACCAATTCGCCAAGGTGAACGCTGGCAAATTGCCTGCCTGAATATTCAGGCCTGCTAGAGAGGCTCCCTGTCCCTGAATGGTTGGCATATAGAGTGTCAGAAAGAGGGGAGGGTCTCTCGCAAAGGCAGCACCGAGGTTGTGCAACTCATAGAATCATAGAATCTTAGAGTTGGAAGGGACCCAGTGGGTCATCTAGTCCAACCCCCTGCCTGTAGCAGGAAATCCTCCTACAGCATCCCTGACAGGTGCTTGTCGAGCCTCTGCTTGAAGACCCCCAGTGAGGGAGAGTCCACCACCTCCCTTGGCAATCTGTTCCACTGCTGAACCGCCCTCACCGTCAGGAATTTTTTCCGGATATCCAACCAGAATCTCCTCTCTTGCAGTTTGTCCCCATTGGCTCTAGTTCTGCTTGCAGAAGCAGCTATGAACAATTGAGCCCCTTCCTCCCTATGACAGCCCTTCAGGGATCTGAAGAGGGCAATCAGGTCTCCTCTCAGCCTTCTCTTCGCCGATTTCCCCCAACCTTTCCTGGTAGGGCTTCCCTTCCATCCCACTGATTATTCTTGTCGCTCCCCTCTGGACCTCCTCCAGTTTGGCTGCATCTTTCTTTAAAAAGATCCCTCATCACCATCATCTCAAGATATTTTTGTTCCATCAGATTTTCTCTTGGAAACTGCAGCTGGTTTCACTGTTTAGTGCTGCTCCTGAGCAGCCTCCACCTGTTTTTTGCTATGAGTTCCATAATAGGTTTTAACTACAGCATCCCATGAAGGATATTGGGAAATCCATCTGTAATGACCAACTACCCTCCTTCTCTTTCCAGGTGGAAATGTTTGGGGTTACAGCCAGTGAGACTGGAGAGGAGAGCGAGGCTTTACTGATGGAATTTCTGGCCCTCCAGAAAGAGATCTTCTCAGAGCTGGGTTTGCATTACAAGTGAGGAGACATGCTTAGTTGTTGTTGGGGTTTTTTTGGGGGTGGGAGAGCGGTGCCAGTTACTGCATGGCCAGCCAACCTGCCCCAATAGTTTCCAGTATCAAAGACCTGCAAATAGTTCTTGCCCCCTGATCTGCTGACCAAGATGGTGGCTGGGCTTGTCCTTGAAATTGAATCTCTTTGTGAACAGGGTCTTGGACATGCCTACGCAGGAATTGGGCCTGTCTGCCTACAGAAAATTTGACGTGGAGGCCTGGATGCCTGGGCGGGGAAAGTATGGAGAGGTGAGGGGGGTCCATCATGTATGTTTGGATACCTTTGAGCTGCTCTCTATCACATCAAACAGAACGGGAACTAGAGAGAGCAGAACATGCATTTTTTCAGCTATGTAGCCCTGCTTGGAGTTTCTCTTTCTGGTTGTCCTGGTATACCTCGTTTGTGTACATGAAGATGTACAGTAAAACCTTGGATTGAAAGTAACTTGGTTTGAGAGTGTTTTGCAAGAGAAGCAAACATTTCTAATACATTTTAACTTGATATACAAGCGATGTCTCGATAAACAAGTGGAAAAAACCAGCTCCAGCTTATGGCTGATTTTAGTGTTCTGCCAGTATCTGCTCAGCCTCTCCAGAGAGACCAGCCTAAGCATGACTACTCTGAAGTAAGCCTATTACAGTCAACGGGGCTCCTATGTCAGGGAGTCTGAGAGACCAAGCCTTGCATGTCTACTTTAAAGTAAATCCTACAATAAGCAGTGGGTTTCACTCAGGGGTGGGCCCAGCCAACCCCAAGATCCGGTTCGCTGGAAGTTGGGGGCGGGGCTGGGGTCAGGGGGCGGGTCGAGGGCAGGGCCCCAACCCTGCCGCACTGCGCATGTGCCAGGCTTGGCACATGCGCAGTGTGTCTCCTGAAGCTCGGCTGGACGCAAGCACGCTAAGTCTCCTGAAGCCGAGCTTCAGGAGACGCGGCGGCCGCTAGCGAACCGGTTCCCTCCCAGATGCCAGTAGGCCCGAACCGGCATCTGCCCACCTGTGGTTTCACTCCTATGTAACGGGGCAGATTGCAGTCTGAGAGACTCGGTGCAGGTTAATTTGTTTTATTTATTATATTGTCTTTATTATTTTGTATTATATTACAGTATTGTAGTCATTTTAATATGAATTTTTTGGGTTGCGGAATGAATTTTCTGAGTTTCCATTATTTCTTATGGGAAAATTTGCTTTGATATGCAAGCGTTTTTTATTACAAGCATGCTTCCAGAACAAATTATGCTCATAAACCAATTCTGCCACTGTACCACTGTATGTGCTGCTTGTTTTCTTTCCCATGACAGATCTCCAGTGCTTCCAACTGCACAGACTACCAGAGCCGGAGACTAAACATCATGTACTACAATCGGGAAGGGCAGCTTTCTTATGTGCATACGGTAATTCAACTCTGGCTTTAAAAAACACAAGTGGGGGTGGTAGTGAAAGAGGAAAAGTCTCTCCATAGTTTAATAATCCAACCCTTTGCCATGTATCCTGATTGGTGCTGGTAACCTCCAACGTCTCCCAACATGCTCTGCTTCCTGGCAGGTCAACGGCACAGCCTGTGCCATACCCCGGATGCTCATCGCCATTATTGAATCCAACCAGTGCAAGGTTTGTCTAAAGCATTTATTTCAAGTCGTTTTAAACAGATTATGGGCACAATCCTAACCAACTTTTGAGCACTGGCATAGCTGTGCCAGTATGGCATGTATTGCACCCTATAGTTGGGGGACAGTCACAGAGGCCTCCTTAAGGTAAGACAATGTTTATTCCTTTACTTTGGTGTTGCATTGCCTTTAAGCTAGGGCTGGAAAGTTAGGATTGTACCCTCTGTCATGTTAGCCCTTCTAAATCTAGACTACCCCATTTATCCCATGCTTTCTTACACAGGAGGCGTACACCACGTTCTAACCTTGTTCTGTCTTTTGTCCCTCCGTTTCCCAACTTCAGGACGGCAGTGTGCGTATTCCGGAGGTTCTACAGCCACTGACGGGCATGGAGAAAATTGTCAAGCCCAGTTATACCCCACTGAAATACATCGGCCCCAACCAGCCCAAGAAACGCTGAGCCAGTGATCCAAATACTGGGGTGCTCTGGAAACCCCTGGGGGGATGAGTTTGTGGGATCCTGCTGGGGTGGATGTTGGAAGGAGCTCTCCAAAAGAACAGTTTTGGGATGTGGCTGGTGAAGGAAGGGAGGGCTTTGGCAGTCACTGCTCCTTAAATACCATGATTTCAGTTGTTGGAATCTGCCTTCCCTTTCCTCTGCTCCAACATCCTTCTGTTGCAATCCTGTGTCACTCCTGGACTTAGGACTCCTGGGTTAGTGGGTGGTGGCAGGGAAAGGATCTGTCAGCCTTTGAAACAGCTTCCTTTTGGCTGCAGTGCACCATCGACAGCAAAAAGAAGCATTGAAGGAATAAAGGGTGCCGATGAAAACATTTTCTGTTTGTTTCATTTTGAAATGCTGTGAACTGTGTCTTGCAAGGCATTGGGTCTCAGGTTTCTAACAGCTAAGAGAAACTGGGAGCCCTTATCCTTCCTCCCACAGCCCTATTCAGGGCTCTAACCCATGGGGGCCACATCATCTCTCTGACACTAATTTACATTTCAAATTTGAATATATTTATATAAATTTATATTTAAGAATGTATTACAAGGCTTTCCTAAGGGCCAGATAGAGAGGTCACAGCAGGAGCTGCATTGAGGCTCGCTGAGGGCCACATCTGGCCCCGGGCTGGGGTTTGGTAACTCAAACTCAGCATCTCCAAAGTTTTCAACCAAAGGGCCACATCAAATATCTGGCACAGTGTTGAGGCGGGCCTGATAATATATATATAACCTATAATATATAATCTATAATATATAAAAGAGAAAAGTCACTGACTCATCAACGCCCTGCCAAAACCGCTGGGCCTAGAAGCGTGAAATTTGGGGTTGGTGTTCCTTTCGTGACTGAGGGGTGCACTAAGAACCGGTTTTTGGAAATTCCAACTGGAAGGGGGTGAAAACCAACCGGAAGGGCGCAACGCGTTTTCCTCCCTATACTTTGCATTGGAGAATTGATGACTCATCAACATTCCACCCCAATCCCTGGACCTAGAAGCATAAAGTTTGGGGAGGGAGTTCCTTCTGTCACATGAACATCCACCAAGAACCGATGTGGAGAAATTTAACCCTTAAGGGACTGAAAAGGGGTGCATCATGTTTTGGTACTATACTTAATATGGAAGACTGACCAACCTCCAGCCAATTTGGTGCTCTGTGCCCAGTGCAGTGGGGGGGGGGATGTTCGGAGGGAGGGGTTGCACTGGGGAGGATGCTGTGCATGGGGGAGGGGTTGCGCATGAGGGGTGTTGCACATGGGGAGATGATGCTCATGAGGGGATGATGCTCATGGGGGGATGTGCTTGGAGGGATATGATGTGCATGAGGGTGTGCATGGGGGGTTGATGCTCATGGAGGGCAGATGCGCATGGGGAATGTTGTGCATGGGGGGATGTTGCGCACGGGGAGGTTGATGTGCATGAGGTATTGATGCACTATGGGGGGATGGCGTACAGGGGAATTTTACTCCCACAAAGTGGGTACGCTTTTTGCTAGTTGTACATATAAAATTTAAATACATTATAGTTAGATTAATGAATAAATGGGCTCAAACCTCCAATAGTTCTACCAAATTGCACACTTAATAGGACCCTATTTCCCAACCGCACCTCCAGTTGCATTTGTTCAGTTGGGTCAGAGGCTCTGGGGACTAGAGGATGACAGTGGGCCAGTTAAAGTTGTGCCAAGGGCTGCATCTGGCCCCCGGGCCAGGGTTTGGAGAACGCTGCTCTCACCACTAGGCAACTGGCTTTATAACATGGCTGTGGAAGTAGACAGAACTCTCAATTTCTGCTCTTTCCATCTGACGTGCCAGGCAGTTTAGGGCTGGCACACCTGCTCTGCAGCTGGCCTTTCTGCAGCAAATAGGCTGCCAACCGCTGTGCCTGGCGCATGCCTTTTCACAATAGCATTGAAACAAAAGAGACAGCAGAGCCTCTTTAGAAGCAGAAGGTCACCGAGAGCACCAAGTTTACCCTTAACAAGCAGGGAGCTGGCAGTGCCCCCCTACCCACATCAATGGTCTCGGGAGCTTTGGCAAAAGGAGGAAACATACTGTTTGGTGGTGCAAAATTTAATTTTACTGCATACAACATTGAGTTAAATCACAATAATAATAAACCAATGGGTTTATGTGATGATTTTTACCTAATTGCTTTGCTTTATGCAACAATGTGTTTTGTGATTACATGTTTATTGGAATATACAATCCAGAGTAACGGGAAGACGAGAGAGGCACTTACTCTGGATTGCTCTATGCATTTCCCATAGGTTTTCCATAGGTGGCACCGTAACTGCATGGTGTAAAAGGTCCCGTAGTTACTCTGAATTGTAGCCTTACCCCCAAATCCAGAGTAACTGTGGAAGCACGTAAGAGACTTTATGTACGCCCATAGTTACTGCACCACCTAGTGAAAACCTATGGGAAATTCATATTGGAATCCAGAGTAAGTTGTTCTTACACCGGAGCAAGGACTCCCTGTAGTTGCTCTGGAATTTTAGTCAACTGTTTAAATACTGACCTATACTTAGAATCAAAATATTGAATCTAATGTGCCGTCAACTTAGGGTCACCATATATCCCCAAGAACAATTTTGGGGGACTGTGTTCAGATACTGGCAAATGGAACCGAGGGTCCTGATTTTGTGGAAGATCATTATAACAACCCTAAATCAACTTTAATGCACACCCCAATTTTGGAGATTAAAGGTGAGCGTTAGATTTGAGTAAATATGGTATTTAAATACTGCATCCGTTCACATTATTCTTAACAGTTAGAGGCATCAGGACCCTCTGTTAGAAGCATCAGGACCCTCTGCTGAGGGAGTTAGACTGCAATCCTAAAGGTACTTTCCTGAGAGTAAGACCCATTGAACACAATGGGGCTTACTTCTGAGTAGACATGGTTAGGCTTGTGCTCTTAGTCTTCTGTTAATGGAGGGGGAAAGGAGAAATTGGAGGGGGTAACCAAGGTCATCAAGGTGTACCAAGTTTTGGGTACACCTAAGAGGTGCTGGTGACATTTCAAGGGGCTGCTGTTCTTCCATGCCAGACAGAACATAAAATATTTGGGGGAGGAAAACTTGAAAGCTGACCTTGCCCTATATTTGTTCTTAATTTGGGTCATTAATTTCCCATTTTCAAGTCCATTCCTAATATTTAGGCATTGACTCCTCTTTCCATAAGATCCATGGTTGCTTTTTGAGTTCAGAGCATTATTTTTAGCTTTGTCCAGGAAGCCTCTGCAGCCTCTTAATTTTTTTTTTCCTTCTCTAACTGCAGATGCCGCAGGAAGGAGCGCCCAAAATGGGTTTGGAGCCACCATCAATCATGCACCATGAGCTGCTTCAACCACTAGGCTTCATTTTTTCCACCCTCTCCAGTGCAAAGAGGTAAGGCAACCATTCCAACCCCTCCACTTCTGACATCACTTCCCAGACCGCCTCCTATTTAAAATCCCCCCTTGGATGTCTCAGATGCAGTTCCCATTGGTTTCATTCACACACACAAAGAAGCCCTTCAGCTGCTTGCCTCCAAGGGCATTTGGCAGCTGGACCTCTTTCCCTTCCTCTGGTTTCTGATCCCCCCAAATCTTCTACCCACACCTGAAAGAACCACCAAAACCAGCATTTTGAGAGTTGGAGGGATGCTTTCCAAAGGGATGTGGTTTTTGTTTCTGTTCCTCTTCCAAGGTAAGTCTGCCAGGGGTCCCAAATATCTGGGGCGGGGGGGGGGGGCTGAAGTTCTTAGATCCCTAAGAAAATCTCTGGCTCTAACCACTAAACCAAATGAATTGTGTGTGTGAGAAAGACAACTTTATTGTTTAAACCATTGCAATATATCAACCACAAGGTAAGACAGTCAAATACCCCCAGTTCCTCCCAGTTTGATCATCCACCTGGGGTAGGATTCAGCTTCCTGATGCATCTCCCCCTTTATGGGCTCCTATGGGGGGGCTCCTCTAACCCTAGGAATTAATTTGAGATCTGGCTTCAGGCTTCCTTCAAGTTTGTGGGTTTGCTTTCTTTTCGTCTTCTCCTCTTCCTCTTTGTTTCCTCGCATGTAAATGGGTCCGGCAAGATTCTTAGATATTATTCTTGGGGTCCAACAAGCTTTGAAGGATCTGTAGCCTCCTTTCTCCTGGACCGAAAGAATATGCCAGCCTCTCAGATGCGTATATTTGAGACTGTTTGGTTTATGCTCCACGGTTTCGGGTCATAAATGGAAGCAAAGGATAGAAATAGCTCAATTTGACTCACATGTCTGACTCCTTAGTTTTCGCTTCCCAGCAAGGAGTTCATGGCAGTCACAACAACCCTGTAAGGTGGACCAGGATGGCAAGGACTTTGAGCAACCCAAGGTCACTCAATAAGCATTGAGACTGGGTAGGACTTTAAACCTACTTCTTCCCAGTCTGAATCCAGCACTTTTCACCACACTGTCTAAACTTAAGAGTTTAATTATTAAATAACTTAATTATTAATAACTTAATTATTTACTGTGATAATAACTTAATAACTTAATTATTGCTGTATTCTCTTTTTAAAAGCCTGGAAATGGAACTTCCCTCTGTCTCCTACCCACTTTCTTGCTTGTCTACTTTTTTCCAGCCCAAGTTGCACACCCATATTAAAAAGCCAACTGGCCTAAAAGCCAAAAATATGGAGCCCATATTTATTTATTTTCTGAAATATTTATTGATTTATTCTCACTAAAGCTGTGCTTTTTAAAACACAGCACTAAAGTGATGGATATTTCTGCAGCCCTCTGCAGAAGTCAAATTTCAGAACCCTGGACAGCTATTTTCTCCTGGTCCAGCCTCACTTGCTCCATCAATCCCTCAAACAGGGGCCAAGATCCAAAACTGCTGCAGATGGTGGATTATTAAAAAATAATTCCTCTTCAGACCGTAGATTTTTATTCCATACCAGAAATAATAATAATAACAATAATAACAATATCAATAACAACAACAACAATAATAATAATAACAACAACAATAACAATAACAATAACAATTCAGCTAGAATTATACGCCACTACATCACACAGTCCTAGACTCTTGGGAAGGGTCCGACTGGTGATGTGAATGAAACTAGCACGAAATTGTTCACTGTATTTATGGATAATAATAATAGTAAATAATGGATATGGATAATAATAATATGGATGATATAATAAAAATATGGAAAATAATAATAAAAGCCGCTCTTCTGGGATCAGCACGAATTATACGCCGCTACATCACACAGTCCTAGACTCTTGGGAAGGGTCCGACTGGTGATGTGAATGAAACCAGCACGAAATTGTTCGCTGTGCATTTATATTTGATAATAATAATAATAATAATAATAATAATAATAATAATAATAATAATAATAATAATAATTTATAGTCATTGTATGTATATACACAGTGTACACATATTTAAAAATAATTCCTCTTCAAACAGCAGATTTTTATTTTATTAATTTAGAAATTAATAATAATAATAATAATAATAATAATAATAATAATAATAATTTATAGTCATTGTATGTATATACACAGTGTACACATACGATTATTTAAAAATAATTCCTCTAACAGTAGATTCCATACCAGAAATTAATAATAATAATAATAATAATAATAATAATAATAATAATAATAATAATAATAATAATAATAATTTATAGTCATTGTATGTGTATATACACCGTGTACATATACAATGAAATTGAACACCTAGAGATCAGACCCAATACATATACACTTAAAAATTACTTTTAAAGTAGTCCTTAGTTAGCAAAACCACTTTCTATGTGCAATGTTTGGGATGCGCATGTGGAGTTACTGTTAGAAAAGCACCGAACTAATTGCCTGATACTTGGATCTAGGCCAGAAAGGGGGGAATGCATGGAAGACTGGACAGCGTGGTGCAGTGAGTAGAGCAGGTGCCACCATCTGTTATGAGTACTATCCTAATTGACAGCTCAGCCATAAACCTTGCTGGATATATTGTGTGGCAGTCAGGATGTCCTGAAAAGAGAGGAACAGTATGCAAAGACAACACACAAGATTGAGAGCACAATCCTCTACTCAAAAGCCCCATTGTGTTCAGTGGGTCTTACTCCCAGGGAAGTGTCTTTAGGATGCCAGCAAAACTCTATCTATCTATCTATCTATCTATCTATCTATCTATCTATCTATCTATCTATCTATCTATCTATCTCCATATATATATATATATATATATATATATATATATATATATATATATATAACACGTGCAGTGCTTTGTAGAGAACTGGATTTCTGTCTGCAAGGAATAACAGTATAAATAATAAACAATCAACATCTTTCCATCTGTTTTTGAGTCCTCGGCCTCTCAGATTCATGACATGATGATGGTGATGATGATGATGATGATGCTTGACTTTGGTTTGCTTGACTTCGGGCGCAATCCAGAGTAACTACAGGGAGTCCTTGCTCCGGTATAAGAACAATTTGCTCTGGATTGCAATATGAATTTCCCATAGGTTTTCACTAGGAGGTGCAGTAACTACGGGTACACGCAATGTCTCTTACGTGCTCTCGTAGTTACTCTGGATTGTAGGTTTCATAAATGATCCACAGAGGCCTTTCTGTGTAAAATATTTGTGTGTGTTTTATTTTGATGTTGTCCTTATTTACTCAGTTTGTTGTATTATTGGCCCCCTTCTGCAGTTGGGGAAGACTTGAGGCCGAAAGGCAAACTCTCTAGTTGAGAAATCAAGGCAGAAGAGTTTGAATGTGGAAATCCTAGTTCACAGCTCAGTGTTTTAACCTTATACCAAATAAGACTAGACCTACAATCCAGAGTAACTATGGGAGCATGTGAGAGACACGTCAATGTAGTTACGGCACCACCTAGTGAAAACCGATGGGAAATTCATATTGCAATCCAGAGTAAATTTTTCTTACACCGGAGCAAGGACTCCCCGTAGTTATCCTGGATTGTGCCCTAGGACTTCAATCCTGAACACACTTTCCTGGGAGTAAGACTCATTGAACACACCTGGGCTTGCTTTTGAGTAGACATGGTTAGGATTGTGCTATAGGGCTGCTATGTCTCACTGGTGTCGGATCACTGGAATCTAAAGCTTGAGACCTTCAGCTAGATCTAGGTTGATCCTAGATCTAGGATCTAGGTTGATCCAAATGGTACCAGAGATGATCCAAAGGCTTTCTTGGGTGCAAAGAACTGCTTAAACTCTGGTTCTTTCTTTAGAAGGTGCTCGTCCAACATGGTTCTTGAAGCTGTCCTACACAGGTTCCAACAAGATCTTAACTAAGATTATTAAGGCTGTCATCAAGCATCTTTGCTGTGTGATTCTAATATGGGACACAGGCTGTCTCAGGGTGTGTGTGTGTGTGTGTGTGTGTGCGTGCGTGCGTGCGTGCGTGCGTGCAGAATCGTGGTCCCACCTCAAGGCATTTGGTCCCACCAAATTCCAGCCTCATCTTATATGACTATCATTGTATAATATACAGTACTAGCAAAATGTACCCACATTGTGGGAATAAAATGCCACTCCTATGCATGCAACACCCTGCCCCGTGCAATACCCATCCCGTGCCCCAGCCCTCAGTGCACCATCTGCCCCCCCATGCACCATCCCCCTCCACGCAACATGCCTTCTATGCACCATCCCTCTCTGTGCAACATGCCCCCCATCAACATACCCCCAATGGTGCACCATCCCCGTGGGCACCACTCCAGGGAAGTTGCAGAGTTTGGGGCTGGGTGTCGATCAGTCTTCATTGTTAGGTATAGGCCAAAAATGTGTTGCACCCCTTTTCAGTCCCTAAGGGGTTAAATTTTTAAAAATCTGTTCTTGGTGTGTTCTCACATCACATAAGGAATATGCTCCTCTGAAAAGTATAGGGAGAAAAACATGTTGTGTGGTTGAAATTCCCCAAAATTGGTTCCAACTGTGTGCTTCCATCATGGAAGGAACACCCTCCCCCAATTTCACGCTTCGAGGTCCAGTGGTTTTGGCTGGGCTTTGATGAGTCAGTCAGTGACTTTTCAGTTTTATATATATACTAGCGGAAACATACCCAAGTTGCAGGAATTCTCCTGCATGGGGGGGGGGGGGGTTGATGTGCATGGGGGGGGATGCACAGGGTGGGATGTTGTGCATGAGGGATGTTGAGATGTGCATAGGGGATGATGCCCATGGGGGACTGATGCGCATGGGGGTTGATGTATATGGGGATTGATGCACATGGGGGATGATTTACATAGGGGTTTTTAGTTGTGAATCTTTAACAGGGTACTAGTTGGTGGGTGAGTTTATCAGCCCTAAAAGTTGTTGTTGGAGGGCTGAACAGGAATCCCACCCCCCTCTCCGGCTTGTTTTGTTCTGCCTTGTCTGGGGTTATGCAATTGGCTTATGCAAGCTGAGATGGCCCAGCTCACCTGAGCACCTGTTTATCTTCCTAACCCACTGTGTCTAGCCTGATAGACTGAAGAAATCAGTCTGAAGCTAGATCATTCCCTGGAGGCTGCTTAATCCCATAATCTTAAACCTTATCAGACTGGGGCAGGGGGTGCAGCTCAGGGGTGGGCACAGCAGGGCCCAAGAACCGGTTCTCCGGAAGTGGGCAGGGTCAGGGGTGGTTTTTAATTTAAAAATTAAAAGAAAAATTAAAAAATTACATACTTCTGAGTAGACCTGCATAGGATGGGGCTCTGAGGCTGCAATCCTCTCCACACTTTCCTGGAAGTAAGTCCCATTGACTATGCTGGGACTTCTGGGTAGACATGTATAGGGGGTTCTTAGCCTCTCCCGCTGGCCGGGGGAGGCAGGGAGAGCGCGCGACGCAAGCGCACCTCCTGCTTGGGCCCTGAAGCCCCCCTGCCGGCCAGGGGAAGCAGGGAGAGCACGCTGTGTCACACGCCTCTGGAGAGCGCGGTGGCGGCCGAACCAGTCCCCACGGTTCGGGGGGGGGGCCCCTGCCGCTGCTGGCTCACTAGTGGCAGGGGGATTGGAACATCCGGTCCCCCAGAACCGGACCGAACCGGCCTGTGCCCACCAGTGGTGCAGCTGCACCTCTCACTCCAAAGTTACAACATGCAGCCCTGCAATAAACCACTCATGGACTGCAAAATGTGCTGCAGCTCTCTCTGCTTCAAGTGTTGGAGCCACATGGTGTGGAGTAAAGACCTTCTAGGAAAACATAAGGGTTGGGTTTGCTATGTGCAGGGCTGGCCGGCTGAGTCAATTGCCTTAGGCAGAAAAAAACTTTCTCATCATTACAAGCAAAACGTCTGCCGTGTTTTTCTTTGTTTCCCTCACCCACCCACAACTTGCTTGATTCTCTTATTATTATTATTACTATAATAATAATAGCAATAATAACAACAACGCATTATACACCGCTACATCACACAGTCCCGGACACTTAGGAAGGGTCCGACTGGTGATGTTATAGAAACCAGCATGGAGTTCGGTATTACAGCATGGTGTTGTGTATTACAGTTAATTTTGGAGGAGGATGATGATGATGATGATGATGATGATGATGATGATGATGATGATGATATCATCACTCTGCCAGCTGCAGAAAGCCACTCTTCTGGGATCAGCACGAATTATACGCCGCCACATCACACAGTCCTAGACTCTTGGGAAGGGTCCGACTGGTGAAGTGAATGAAACCACCATGAAATTGTTTGCTGCGCATTTATGGCTGATGATGATGATGATGATGATGATAATACAGTAATACTTGGTCTGTTTTGTGGATACATTTGTATTTTTGGTGGGTGGGGGTGTGTTTGGGGGTTGTAGGGTGTGCGTTTGGTCTAGTCTCTGGGTACCTTGTGAATTTCGTTTTATGTGTACACTGCGTATATACGTACAATGAGAATAAAGGATAAAGAATTGGTTGTTTTTGTGAACATCCTTCTTTGCTCTGGTTCTGGTTCTTTGATCATCCTCCTTTACTAGGGTTCTTTGCTAGTTTGTGTTGTATTTTAATCCTAGTAGCAAAATCAAACAAGGGTTTCCAAGAACTACAGAGCTCTTGGCTCTACCAAGCGAGAAAAATGGTTGCAAAGAATGGCAGGAACATACTGTCCTCGGCTTCACAATGCCCAGGCACAACGGGTAAGCGTCTGTGAACAGCTGTGCCATGCAATTTTAATAGGCCAAGCTCCGCAGAAGGAATAGACAGAGAGCCCAGCCGCACCTGGGCAGGTGGTGAGTCTGTCTCGGTCATGGCGAGACACCTTTGTATTCTCTCCAGCACTGACGGAGCAGGAAAGACTGGCACAAAAGGCTCTCATATGCCCAGTGAATGGCTGTCCTTTCAAAATCCAGGAGGAAGCCTTGCTTTTCCTTTCCAACTTTAAATTCTAACAGTGCAATCCTAAGCATGTCTACTCAGAAGTAAGTCCTGTTGTGTTCAATAGTACTTACGCCCAGGAAAGCATGCTTAAGGTTGCAGCCTAAGTTTCTCAGGCAGAGACTTTTGCATTAATGTCATCGACGCTGGTGGAGGCGATCCCAACCTTTTTAAAGAGCGCAGTCCTAATCGTGTCTACTGAAAAGTAACCCCTATTATGTTCAATGGGTCTTACTCCCATGAAAGTGTCCTTAGGGTTGACACTGTCCTGGAAGTAAGACCCATTGAGCATAAGAGGATTACTTTTGAGTAAATAAGGTTAGGATTATGCTCTAAATTTGTCTGGAAAAGGTGAGTGTTAGATTTGAGTAAATATGGTATTTCTTTACCCGTTAATCTATGGAATGCCTTGCCACAGGATGTGACCATGGCACCAGGCGCTGTCTTGCTTCCCTAAGAAAAAGGAGAATACAAATACTGTAATAAATAAATAATAAATAAACAATAAATAAAGATGCCTCATTGCTTTGGTTAGTCCTGTTTGATGAATTCAAAAGCAGATTCTCTCTTCTCCTTTCCAGCCCATGCGCTGCCGTTGGCTCCCCAACTCTCGGCAGAAGATGAAAAGGTAAGATGGAACCCCCCCCCATTAAGTTACGTTCTAAACCACTGCGTCCCTTTTCGCTTTTCCTCTAAATCAGAGGGCTTCAACCAGTGGTGCCTGCAGTAGAAGTACCTGTGTTGGAAATGGAGGAAACCTGTCCCCCATTGAGAATAATACATACCAGTACATAATTAATTAATTATACCATAATTAATTATTGGTTAATATGGCAGGCATCCCTCAGTCTTGAAAGACTATGGTATCATGCTCAGCGCTGCATACGCTGCATGCAAAGCACGAGGGTCTGTGTTAGATTAATATGGAGGATAGTCTGTTACCCAAGCAGCAGATCCCCCACTCCACGCCACTGAATTAGTCCAATGGAAAGGCAGAGCCAATATGATTGGATCCAGCTGGTGTCGCAGAGCTGGGCTAAGGACAGGAGCTCACCCTGTCTTGTGGGGACCGACCCAGGTCTCGAACCCTAGCCTGCTGGTTAACAGGCACAGTGTCTTAGCCGCTTGCACCACCCACAGCACTTCAAGGTTAATATTATATGTATAATTTATTGTATAAATATAACAATTTGTCCCAAATAATTCATTTGTTCAGATGTGCTTTATCTGTTGAGCAGTCGTCTGTCATGAAGGAGAGGAATCCTATAGGGCAGGCAGATAACATTTATTGTTTTTATTGTTTTTGTATAGTTTAATTGCATTTTAGGACTGTGGGTGGCGCAAGCAGTTAAGACACTGTGCCTGTTAACCAGCAGGCCAGGGTTTGAGTCCCGGGTCGGCCCCACAAGACAGGGTGAGCTCCTGTCCTTAGCCCAGCTCTGCAACGCCAGCTGGATCCAATCGTATTGGCTCTGCCTTTCCACTGGACTAATTCAGTGGTGTGGAGGGGGGGATTTGCTGCTTGGGTAACAGACTATCCTCCATAATAATCCAACCCAGGCTTTCGTGCTTCGCATGCAGCGTATGCAGCACCGAGCACGATACCATAGTCTTCCAAGACTGACGGAGGCCTGCTTTTTCTTAAATTGCATTTTAACAGTATTTTAACTGTATTTATTATCTAGTTTTAATAGTATTGTATTGTTGTTTAGAGCACGATCCTAACCATGTCTACTCAAAAGTAAGCTCCATTGTGTTCAACGGCTCTTACTCCCAGGAAAGTGTCTTTAGGATTGCAGCCTATCAGCCAAATCCAGAGTAACTACGTGAGCACGTAAGAGACATTACGTGCACCTGTCGTTATTGCACCATCTAGTGAAAACCTATGGGAAATTCATATTGCAATCCAGAGTAAATTGTTCTTACACCGGAGCAAGGACTCCCTGTAGTTACTCTGGATTTCACCCTATGTCTTTTTAGTCTTCTGGTTTTTAGTCTGGCTACTTCTACTGCACAACTCTTTTATTATGGTTTTTTCATGTAGTTTTTTACTTAATGTCAATGTAAGTAATTTTGTACTTAATGTTAATGTCAGTGTTTTAATACAGATATTTTATATTTATTGTTTTTAAGATGTTTTAATGAATTGGATTTTATTGTTGATGTTTTTATGGATTGCTTTCTGTAAGCCGTTTTGGGTCTCACTGGAAGAAAGGCGGGGTATAAATAAAGTTTATTATTATTTATTATTGTTGTTGTTTTTCAGTGTTGTTAGCCACCTTGGGTTTCCCTTTGTTAAGGAAGAAAGTCAGGATATAAATCTAATAAATGAATAATAAATAGAGGATAGGAGATGAACTGGAGAAATTGGGGTCCCCATAAGGGGTGACCCTGCAATTCTCCTCCATCCCCCCAACTTCTAACACACGTGCAACCACATCAGTCTCTTTTGCTTTTTGTTTTGAACCAGGTTACCAAATGCATCACAGAAATCTTAGCAGATACTCTTTCCAAACCCAGCCCGATTCCAGCGACCAGCGAATGCATGAAGATCCTTAGGGAGGGTAAGTGGTGTCTTGAAACCGGCTTGGAAAACAGGTCATCACAATGCAGCATGATGAGGTCAGTGGCATAGCTAGAGGGGGTGCAAAGTGTTAAGCTTTGCAGAGGACCTCAATGCAACATGCAAGCCATTGGTGGGCCCGGCCTGGCCCAACAACCGGCTCGCCGGAAGTGGGCGGGCCAGGCCAGAGTCAGGGGGCGGGGCTGGGGAGGGCCAGGGGCGGGGCAAGGGGCGGGCCCCAACCCTGGCGCACTGCGCCTGCACCACCCTTGGCGCAGGCACAGTGTGTCTCCTCCGACCAGCTGGAGGAGACGCACTGTGTGTCCACCAAGGTTAGTGGACGAACGCGCAGTGCCGCGTCTCCTCAAGCTGGTTGACCAGCTGGTCGACCAGCTTGAGGAGATGCACTGCGCATGCGTCAACCTTCTTTGGTTGGTGCATGCGCAGTCAGTGGTGGGCCGGCTGCCGAACTGGTGCGGCCGGTTTTCTGGCCCCCACCATAGCTACCGGATCGGTAGCGGGGGGCCAGAAACAGGAAGCGATTCTGGCGATCCGGCCTGAACCGGCTTCAGCCCACCCCTGATGCAAGCACCTCCTTCATCAGGCATTTACCTGTTTTGCTCCCACTGCCCCCAATGGCTCCAAAGCAGCTGCCTATACACCATGGTGAGGCTCCCTGCAAAACATTGCACTTTGCATCCCTCTAGCTACACCACAGGATGAGGTGGTATAATCCTGGGATGAGTGTGAGGACTATACCACTTCACACACCGCATGAGCGGAAATCATGTTTTAAATGCTTTACTAGAATTAAAAAAACTCCAAACATTCCCTGCAATTAAAAACCAAACTAGCTACATTGTAGCCTCCAAGATTCTTCCACCCGTGGAAACAATCAACAATTTATATGATCAAAGAGGGTTAACCACCTTAATTCCCATCCAAGAGTTACAAAATCCTATAATATCGCCTTGTGTGCTTGGCCTTGAACTGATCTTTAGAACCACATCCTGTAGGTTGCCTGTGCATGATGGACCATGTTGCCAATCCACATACTCCTCCCTTGACTGCCTGGGTTTTTAATGCTTTCCCTGTTTCAGATGAGAGAGTCTTGGCCATGCTGCATCACCAGCATCTCTTGACGGAGCTGGAGGAACTTGCACATCAAGGTAAACAGGTGTCCTAACTTCAGCATCTCTCCCTTAATTCTTTCCTTGTATTTTTTTTCCTGGCATTTTCAAATCAACCCGTTTGCCAGGGCTGCATCATGGTGGTGTGATGGCTCTGTGGAACTCCTTGCCACAGGATGTAGGATTGGCCTCTGGTCTGGATGCCTTTAAGAGGGGAATGGACAATTTTCTGGCTTTAAAGTCAAACACAGGTTACACGTTGTGATGGGTTTGTGCAACCTCTGGTTTTAGAAATGGACTACCTCGCAAGGCCAGCTGCAAGGCCAGCTCTCTTGTGTGCTCTTGGAGACATCTGGTGGGCCAGTATGAGATCCAGTAAGCTGGACTTGATAGGTCTCTCTGCCTGGAATAGAAGATCCAACAGCTCTTATTAATTCGGGGTGGTGGATGGGGGTGGTGGGGGGAGGAATGGTGGCTTCAGCATACTGCATTGGGGACAGGAAACAGGCACAATAAAGGGGCAGATGTATTCTGAAGATTGGATGGTAGGTTTCTATGTGGGCAGGGTGACCATGTGTCCTCTTTTTCCAGGACATGTTCTGGATTTTAGCCCTAGAAATTTTATGTCCTAGAAAAAAAATCTTCAATGTCCTCTATTTCCTCATAAGCAGGCAGCATGTAACCTTCTTCTAATTAATAAATTATGAGCACAATTCTAACAATGTCTACTCAAAAGGAAGCCCCATTGTGTTCAATGGGTCTTACTCCCTGGAAAATGCCTTTAGAATTGCAGCCTATATGTAATAAATATACTCAATAGTTTTAAATGTAATAAGAAATATACCCTACAGTCCAGAGTAACTACTATGACGCAAGAGGCACTTACTCTGTATTGCTCTATGCATTTCCCATAGGTTTCCCATGTGTGGCACTGTAACTATGTCGGCGTAAAAGGTTCTGTAGTTACTGTGGATTGTAGCCTTACCCCCAAATCCAGAGTAACTATGGGAGCACGTAAGAGACTTTACATGCACCCGTAGTTCTTGCACCACTAGTGAAAATCTACCATGAGTCCCAGAGAGCCCCTCCTCTCTCACAGGAAGGAAACTCTAGAAACAGCAGGGACCTCCCCCCACTCAAAAGAGAGAAGGAGAAAAAAAAAGAGGAAAACCAACACCATGAGTCCCAGAGAGCCCCTCCTCTCTCACAGGAAGGAAACTCTAGAAACAACAGGGACCTCCCCCCACTCAAAAGAGAGAAGGAAAACCAGCACCATGAGTCCCAGAGCGCCCTTCCTCTCTCACAGGAAGGAAACTCTATAGACTCTAGAAACAACAGGGACCTCCCCCCACTCAAAAGAAAGAAGGAAAACCAGCACCATGAGTCCCAGAGCGCCCTTCCTCTCTCACAGGAAGAAAACGCTAGAACAACAGGGACCTCCCCCCAGTCAAAAGAGAAAAGGAAGAAAGAGAAAAACGAGTACCATGAGTCCCAGAGAGCCCCTCCTCTCTCACAGGAAGGAAACTCTAGAAACAGCAGGGACCTCCCCCCACTCAAAAGAGAGAAGGAAAAAAAGAGGAAAACCAACACCATGAGTCCCAGAGAGCCCCTCCTCTCTCACAGGAAGGAAACTCTAGAAACAGCAGGGACCTCCCCCCACTCAAAAGAGAGAAGGAAAAAAAAAAGAGGAAAACCAACACCATGAGTCCCAGAGAGCCCCTCCTCTCTCACAGGAAGGAAACTCTAGAAACAACAGGGACCTCCCCCCACTCAAAAGAGAGAAGGAAAACCAGAACCATAGGTCCCAGACACCCACACCTCTCTCACAGGAAGGGAACTCTAGGAACAACAGGAACCTCCCCCCACTCAAAAGAAAGAGGAAAACCAGCACCATGAGTCCCAGAGAGCCCCTCCTCTCTCACAGGAAGGAAACTCTAGAGACAACAGGGGCCACGCCCCACTCAGAAAGGAAAAAGAGGAAAACTAGCACCATGAGCCCCAGAGACCCCCCTCCTCTCTCACAGGAAGGAAACTCTAGAACAACAGGGACCTCCCCCCTGTCAATGGGTATAATAATGGGTATAATAATGGTATAATAATTGACTGAAAAACTCAAAAGAGAAAGGAAAAAGAGGAAACCAGCACTCAGAGGCCAAGAGAGTGTGCTCGGATAAGAGGCCAGAAATAAATAGATAAATAAATAAATAAATTTTTTTTTTTAAAAAAAGGAGCCCTCTCCCCCCTAGTAACCACCAAAAAACAAAGCCAAATACTTCCAGACTCCCACATGTGCTGAAATCAGAGGCAAAGCAGAGGGACCCCCTCCCCCTAGAAAACACCAGGAAAGAAAGCTAAAAACTCACTTCCAGACTCCCACATTTGCTGAAATCAGGGCAAAACAGAGGGACCCCCTCCCCCCTAGAAAACACCAGGAAAGAAAGCTAAAAACTCACTTCCAGACTCCCACATGTGCTGGAATCAGGGCAAAGCAGAGGGACCCCCTCCCCCCTAGAAAACACCAGGAAAGAAAGCTAAAAACTCACTTCCAGACTCCCACATGTGCTGGAACCAGGGCAAAGCAGAAGGAGCCCCTCCCCCCTAGAAAGCACCAGGAAAGAAAGCTAAAAACTCACTTCCAGACTCCCACATGTGCTGGAATCAGGGCAAAGCAGAGGGACCCCCTCCCCCCTAGAAAACACCAGGAAAGAAAGCTAAAAACTCACTTCCAGACTCCCACATGTGCTGGAATCAGGGCAAAGCAGAGGGACCCCCTCCCCCCTAGAAAACACCAGGAAAGAAAGCCAAAAACTCACTTCCAGACTCCCACATGTGCTGGAATCAGGGCAAAGCAGAGGGACCCCCTCCCCCCTAGAAAACACCAGGAAAGAAAGCTAAAAACTCACTTCCAGACTCCCACATGTGCTGGAATCAGGGCAAAGCAGAGGGACCCCCTCCCCCCTAGAAAACACCAGGAAAGAAAGCTAAAAACTCACTTCCAGACTCCCACATTTGCTGAAATCAGGGCAAAACAGAGGGACCCCCTCCCCCCTAGAAAACACCAGGAAAGAAAGCTAAAAACTCACTTCCAGACTCCCACATGTGCTGGAATCAGGGCAAAGCAGAGGGACCCCCTCCCCCCTAGAAAACACCAGGAAAGAAAGCTAAAAACTCACTTCCAGACTCCCACATGTGCTGGAATCAGGGCAAAGCAGAGGGAGCCCCTCCCCCCTAGAAAACACCAGGAAAGAAAGCTAAAAACTCACTTCCAGACTCCCACATGTGCTGGAATCAGGGCAAAGCAGAGGGACCCCCTCCCCCCTAGAAAACACCAGGAAAGAAAGCTAAAAACTCACTTCCAGACTCCCACATGTGCTGGAATCAGGGCAAAGCAGAGGGACCCCCTCCCCCCTAGAAAACACCAGGAAAGAAAGCCAAAAACTCACTTCCAGACTCCCACATGTGCTGGAATCAGGGCAAAGCAGAGGGACCCCCTCCCCCCTAGAAAACACCAGGAAAGAAAGCTAAAAACTCACTTCCAGACTCCCACATGTGCTGGAATCAGGGCAAAGCAGAGGGACCCCCTCCCCCCTAGAAAACACCAGGAAAGAAAGCTAAAAACTCACTTCCAGACTCCCACATTTGCTGAAATCAGGGCAAAACAGAGGGACCCCCTCCCCCCTAGAAAACACCAGGAAAGAAAGCTAAAAACTCACTTCCAGACTCCCACATGTGCTGGAATCAGGGCAAAGCAGAGGGACCCCCTCCCCCCTAGAAAACACCAGGAAAGAAAGCTAAAAACTCACTTCCAGACTCCCACATTTGCTGAAATCAGGGCAAAACAGAGGGACCCCCTCCCCCCTAGAAAACACCAGGAAAGAAAGCTAAAAACTCACTTCCAGACTCTTTTGACTGGGGGGAGGTCCCTGTTGTTCTAGCGTTTTCTTCCTGTGAGAGAGGAAGGGCGCTCTGGGACTCATGGTGCTGGTTTTCCTTCTTTCTTTTGAGTGGGGGGAGGTCCCTGTTGTTTCTAGAGTCTATAGAGTTTCCTTCCTATGAGAGAGGAAGGGCGCTCTGGGACTCATGGTGCTGGTTTTCCTTCTCTCTTTTGAGTGGGGGGAGGTCCCTGTTGTTTCTAGAGTCTCCTTCCTGTGAGAGAGGAGGGGCTCTCTGGGACTCATGGTGCTGGTTTTCCTTCTCTCTTTTGAGTGGGGGGAGGTCCCCGTTGTGTACAGAGTATCCTTCCTGTGAGAGAGGAGGGGCTCTCTGGGACTCATGATGCTGGTTTTCCTTTTTTTTTTTTTTCCTTTTTTTTCCTTTCTTTTTCCTTCTCTTCTGAGTGGGGGGAGGTCTCTGGTATGCCTCAATGTTTGCAGCCTTTGTTTGGAATTGGAGCAGCGCACTGGTCTTACCCTGCTGGTTGCTTGTACGGGAGGGGAGATCTGCATTGCCTCTGGTAGTGGAGCACGAGACTGAGTGTGATGTGAGGATCAATCATGTGACTGTATAAATCATGAGAGTGAGTCCTTATCAAACCTACCTAGGAGAAGGAAAACTCCCACTAAACCTCCGCTGCCTTGTGGCTATACCCATTCATGGGAAAGGCTTCAGGAGAAAACCTCGAGGAAAAATCCGGAGCCGGAGTCCCGAAAGCAGTTCGTGACTGTGTTACAGTCATGTTCTGGTAACTCCTGCGACGCAGCTGGAACCAATCGTATTGGCTCTGCCTTTCCATTGGACTATTTCAGTGGCGTGGAGAGGGGGGATTCTCTGCTTGGGTAACAGCCTATCCCCCATAAAAACATACCCAGGCCTTCGTGCTCTGGAGAGGTACTCCAGCCTCGCATGCAGCGTGGAAACAACACGGGAAGTGGCAGTTACCGGTTATAAGTCGCTGCTCGATTGGCGAAGAGCTTGACGCCAGGGGCTACTTCCGACGGTGGGAGAGGTCATCGTGCCTCATTGGGCAGCTATCGCCCGCCTTAAGCTGGGCAGCCCCCAGCCAGTAGGATGCTGCCTCGCCACGGTCTGTTAACCTCACTGGGTGCGTGGGGTTTAGGGTGAAAACCGACAAGCAGATCGACAACTCAGCACCATGCAACAAACATAAGAAAACCTCAGCCCTTAAGTTGGGCACCTGGAACGTTCGGACAATGACCCCCGGCTTTTCTGACGACTTGCGAGAATTGGATGATGTACGTAAGACAGCTGTCATTGATATGGAGCTGAGCAGACTGCAGATGGACATAGTTGCCCTTCAAGAGACAAGGCTGCCAGACTCAGGATCTATCAAGGAGAGAAATTTCTCATTCTTCTGGCAGGGAAAGCCATCAAGTGAGACTAGGGAATATGGAGTTGGCTTTGCAGTTAGAAACACCCTACTTGGCTCCATTATCCCACCTACTGGAGGAAGTGAAAGAATTCTGTCTCTGCAGCTACAGACATCAGTAGGGCTGGTCACTCTTATTAGTACATATGCACCAACACTATCATCTTCAGCAGAATCCAAAGACAAATTCTATGATGATCTGGCTGCCACTATCAAGAAAATCCCTGAGAAAGAACCATTGTTTATCCTTGGTGATTTTAATGCAAGAGTTGGATCTGACCATAGTTCTTGGCCCGCTTGTCTAGGTCATTTTGGCATCGGGAAGATGAATGAAAACGGCCAACGCCTGCTAGAGTTTTGCTGCTATCATGATTTTTGCATTAGCAACACATTCTTTAACACAAAGCCTCAACACAGAGTGTCTTGGCAACACCCTAGATCAAAGCATTGGCATCAGCTTGATTTGATCCTCACCAGGCGCTCCAGCCTTCCCAACATTAAGATCACACGTAGCTATCAGAGTGCTGATTGCGATACTGACCACTCTTTGGTGTGCAGCAGAGTAAAACTGCAAGCAAAGAGGCTGCATCACTCAAAGAAGGAAGGAAGACCACGAATTAACATCAGCAAGACCCGCAGTCTGGAAAAAGTGTTGGAATTTGACCAAACACTTGAGGAAATCCTCCCAGGCCCGGCTGAGGCAAACGCTTCTGAACGGTGGGAACATTTCAAGAATGCTGTTTATACTACCGCCTTGTCAGTTTTTGGTAAGCAGGTTAGAAAGACAGCGGATTGGTTTGAAGCCCACTCGGAGGAGCTGACACCAGCCCTTGAGGAAAAGAGGAGAGCTCTAACTGCATATAAAGCCTGTTCTAGTGAGCGCAACCTTCAAGCCCTGCGAGTCGCCCGTAGCAAAGTCCAACAGATTGCCAGGAGATGTGCTAACAATTATTGGCTGCAGCTTTGCTCTCAGATCCAGGTAGCAGCTGACACAGGCAACATCAAGGGGATGTATGATGGCATCAAGCAGGCCTTAGGTCCAACAGTGAGGAAATCTGCCCCGCTTAAGTCCGCTACAGGTGAGGTCATCCAGGACCGAGCACAACAGATGGCACGCTGGGTGCAGCACTACTCTGAGCTATACTCCAGAGAAAATGTAGTAACTGAAGAAGCATTAAACAACATTGAGTGCCTGCCTGTCTTGGAGGAGCTCGACAGTGAACCAACTTTAGAAGAACTAAACGAAGCCCTGGATTCCCTTGCTTTTGGCAAGGCACCCGGGAAAGATAACATCCCTGCTGAAGTTCTGAGGTGCTGTAGAGGGACCATTTCCACTGAACTGTACAAGATATTCTGCCTTTGTTGGAGGGAAGGTGGAGTACCACAGGACATGAAGGATGCTAATATTGTCACACTGTACAAGAACAAAGGCGACAGGGGTGACTGCAACAACTACCGTGGCATCTCTCTTCTTAGTGTTGTAGGGAAGCTGCTTGCCCGTGTCATACTGAAGAGGCTTCAGGTGCTTGCAGAGAGAATCTATCCTGAATCACAGTGTGGATTTCGAGCCAACAGGTCCACCACTGATATGGTATTTTCCCTTCGACAGTTGCAAGAGAAATGTAGGGAACAACGACAACCACTCTTTGTAGCCTTCATAGACCTTACAAAGGCTTTTGATTTGGTTAGTAGGGATGGCCTTTTTAAAATCCTCCCCAAGATTGGATGCCCACCTCAGCTCCTCAACATCATCAGGTCCTTTCACGAGGACATGAAGGGCACTGTAGTTTTTGATGGCCTAACATCAGATTCCTTTCACATCCGAAGTGGAGTGAAGCAGGGCTGTGTCCTCGCACCAACTTTATTTGGGATCTTTTTTGCAGTCATGCTGAAGCATGCTTTTGGAAACGCAACAGAGGGAATCTATCTCCGGACCAGATCAGACGGAAAACTCTACAATCCTTCCAGACTAAGAGCAAAGTCCAAAGTCCAGCTGAAATGCTTGCGTGAGTTCCTCTTCGCCGATGACGCTGCTGTTACTGCTCACTCTGCCAAAGACCTTCAACGACTTATGGACCGTTTTAGCAAAGCCTGCCAAGACTTTGGACTAACAATCAGTCTGAAGAAAACACAAGTCATGGGTCAGGGTGTGGACTCACCTCCCTGTATCACAATCTCTGAACATGAACTGGAGGTTGTCCATGACTTTGTGTACCTTGGCTCAACTATCTCTGACACTCTCTCCCTAGACGCTGAGCTGAATAAACGCATTGGTAAAGCGGCTACTACATTCTCCAGGCTTACAAAGAGAGTATGGCTTAATAAGAAGTTGACGGAACATACAAAGATTCAGGTCTATAGAGCTTGCGTCCTGAGCACACTCTTGTACTGCAGCGAGTCTTGGACCCTTTATGCATGGCAGGAGAGGAAGCTGAACACCTTCCATATGCGCTGTCTCCGACGTATTCTTGGAATCACCTGGCATGACAAAGTCTCAAATGACACAGTATTGGAACGTGCTGGAATCTCTAGCATGTTCACACTTCTGAAACAGCGGCGTCTACGCTGGCTTGGGCATGTCGTGAGAATGGCTGATGGTCGGATTCCAAAAGATCTCCTATATGGAGAATTACTGCAGGGAAAGCGCCCAAGAAGGAGACCACAGCTGCGATACAAGGACATCTGCAAGAGGGATCTAAAGGCCTTGGGAATGGACATCAACAACTGGGAAACCTTGACCTCTGACCGCTCAGCGTGGAGGCAAAAGACCCAGCATGGCCTTCTCCAACTGGAAGAGACACTTGTTCGGCAGGCTGAAGCAAAGAGACAGACCCGAAAGCAGCGAAACCTGGGGCCTGGGCAGGGGACGGAATTTATTTGTCCTCAGTGTGGAAGGGATGGACACTCTAGAATTGGCCTTTTTAGCCACACTAGATGCTGTTTCAGGACCTCCAATCAGAGCACGATACCATAGTCTTTCGAGACTGAAGGATGCCAATAACAATAACAGTGAAAATCTATGGGAAATTCATATTGGAATCCAGAGTAAGTTGTTCTTACACTGGAGCAAGGCCTCCCCGTAGTTACTCTGGATTTTGCCCTTAGTGTTTAAATTAATTACTATGTATATGTATGTATATATGTATATATATATATATATATATATATATATATATATATATATATATATATATATACATATATACATATATACATATGTATGTATATATGTGTATGTGTGTGTGTGTGTATATATATATATATATATACACGTATATATATATAATTTTATATATATCTTTTATATATATATTTTTTAAATTTTATTATATATATATATATATATATAGAGAGAGAGAGAGAGAGCTTTTATTTTGTAATGTACTACATTTTCAGGGGTCTTGTCCTCCTGTTTTGATTATGGCATATGGTCACCATGTATGTGGGGTTCCACCATTTGGAACCTGCCAGTTGTACCTTCCAGACCATATTTTTCTGTGCTTTGTTTACCTCCATTCATCTTCTCCAGAGGCATAAGTAGGGTGGAGCATGAGGGGTACATACCCTGGGTGCTACACCAAGAGGGGTACATAACTGCCCCTGAGAATCCACCTTAGGAAGTGCTGATGGTTTCATGCCTCCTGATCCTTCTCCTGTGGAGGAGAGGAACGGGATATCACTGTCTGGGATGCTAGGACAGCACATTATGACCCTGATCTCATCCTTTCTACAGAAAATGCAAAGCATCGCCTGGGACATGAAGGGAACCAGGATGAGTGGGGAAAAGAAGATGAAGTAGGGGAGGAGGTCAAGAAGAGAGATGGGAAGCCCACCCAGCAAAGTGAAGCAGCTTCTGAGAGGACGCAGGAGCAAGAGGGAGACGAGAAGGAAGAGGAGAAGCAGGAGCAAAGGGAGTATGAGAAGATGGAAAAAACAGAAGAGAAGGTCAAGGAAGAGCGAGTCAGTCATGGCAACGATGAGGCAGTAGAAGAGCAGACCAAGGAGGTTATGGACGAGGATGATAATGAAGAGGAAGTCAGGAGGAAGAAGAAGAGTTCTTCAGAGACCTGGTCCTCAAAGGAGTATTTTGGTCACACCAAGAAAAGAAGATTCTCAGAGCCAAAGATCAGAGGTATGATGGTTCGAGGAAGCCATGAGGACAGCAGGAGTGGATTGATCAAGAGGCACTTCAGAGTGGAGGGTGACGAGGCAGGTGACAGTTCCGAGGAGGAGCCCAAGATGTTCCACCATGGAAGGTACCATGGAGGACGCCACCATGACTGGGCGGATGAGGAGGAGGAGGAGGAAGAGAAGAGGTCCAGACCAACCAAGAGAGTGGCAGAGAAGGCCAGCGATGAGGAGACAGCCCAGTTTGAGGAGGAAGGTGTGAAGGTCTCCAATGCCCAGAGCCACCACTATGGGGGCTGGAAGCCCTGGCAGGAAGAGGAGGAGGAGGAGGAGGTGGAGGAGAAAGAAAGGCATGGAGGGCACCACTCTAAGCCAGCCAGCTTGGACCTCAAGAAGAGGCATCAGAAAGATGAGGTCTATTGGAAGGGCAGGCATCACGAGATAGATGAGGAGGAAAAGGGGACCACTCGGAATGAGGTCAGTTCCTGGGTGTTGCTTTAAGACATCCATTCCTTTTCCCCAGGTTCCTACTGCTCTCAGAAATGCACCCTGGCACTGGGATGGTAATGGTGGTTGGGGAGACGGGTGGAAATACCTCCAGCCCTATAGAACCCTCTGGAAACATTCAGTCCAGTTTTTCTTGAGGGGTGCAGACAAATGTCCGGGTGTCATTTGCAATTTTTCCCCATAGAATTTTTAGATTGGCCTCGGCTACATCAGTTAAATGTTGCAGCCACCAACAGATCTGCATGCAAGAACCTCTGCTAGTGGCTGAGCTTGGTCTTGGCAGTGGCACCCTGGTGCTGTGCCAGGTGTACCCCATGGCCCTCAGCTGACTTGACAACGTGCGATGCCATCACCTTGATGACAATATGAAACTTTCCACCCTAGGAGGTGGTGAAAGTGAACTAGATATTTTATTGTAATATACAATGAAATTCAGATGCACTGTCATGATACGGACTCAATATGTATCAAAAGTACTGATCACTAGGCCCCTGTGTATACTGTACATGCGCCATCACCTTGAGGTCACAGTGGCTTTGATGGTTTCGACTGGGCTTTTCTCACCGAGTTTCTCCTTATAGGTCCAGGAATTGGAAAAGCTGGAAGAAATTGAACGGGAGCTGAAGAGGGCTGCAGAGAAGCTGCGGGAGCTGAAGCGGGGGTAGCCACTTCCGCAGTAGCTGGGGCTGGGTAGGGTCAAAGGCACCGGTGGCCTCTCTGTCACCTGCCCCATGCTCAGTCCTCCTCTTCCATACATGCAATCTCAGTGTGCAATGCGTAACCTCTCTCTTCAGCTTGGCTTTCGACTGTTAGTGGAGCTCCCTCCTTCCTACAGCTCTTGCCTTGACCAGCACCTTGATTTCGGGGCAACAGTGAACTGGACTTTTGGGTTTGCTTCTTGCAAAATCCTGACACATGGTCCTACATTGCCATATCCAGGCAAACTTATAAGCTCCATTATGAAACTTTTTGAGATAAGCTTCCCCTTCCAGGTAGTGTCTTACGTATTCATTTTTTACTAACACAATCCTAACCATGTCTACTCAAAAGTAAGCCCCATTGTGTTCAATGGGTCTTACTCCCAGGAATGTGTCTTTATGATTGCAGCCTGAGTGCCTGGCACAAGCTATTGCTGTGCTAGGACCCTTGGCACCTTCCCCCCATCCCAGATGCCTCCAGCTCCTCTCCACCTATCGCACAGACTGTTCACATTGAAATCTGTTCTCCTGCAAGTGGCCAGTAGTGTTGCTAAACTGGAAGTTTCTAGAAACTGCCACGCAGCGTGGAGATTTTTGCCCGAGGTGGGAAAGCCGGGTGTGTGTGTTTGAATTTCCAAAATGGGTGCAGGATTTGCTTAATCGGTGATGTTAAATGGTTTGCAATAAAGCAAAGTCTAAAACCGTCAACGTGAGACATTGGGCTCTCCTTGCGTGGGCGCCTGTTGGCATCAGCTGCGTTTCAGCTACCGTGCATTTCTTGGGAGTTTCAATTGCCACCCCCGGGTGCTCTCTGGGAGCTGCATTTATTAATCTAATCGTGCCAATTAAAAATAGGAATAGCAAAATAAGCAGGCACAAATGGATCAGTGAGCCCTCAGAGGACTTGCCAATACCTTTATTGCAGAGATGCTGGACCTGGCTGCAGGAGGTGACCAGTGTGTCTCCGCTGTAGGTGTGTAAAAATGTCTGAACAACAGCAGAAAGGGCAGAGAGGCAAGTGGAATTTCCACCTTCAAAGATCCCAGGAGTACAATATTCCACACTGACCAGCCTGGGCTACTGGGGAGGACCATTTGTGGTCCACTCCCTGGAGAAAGGCACAGGGGTAAGGGAATTGTGGAGTGTGATGACAAGCCCCCAGGTGCACCTGGGTGGCCAGGTAATCATGCACCGACTGAGGGCCTTACCCCATACAACGGGGTTCCTCCCGTCAATGTCAGCCTCTTAAGGGGGCCCGGTGCAACTGGTAACCGTGGCCTACCTCACCCCACACAGGATTGAGTCAGACCCCGGTTAGCAAGGGATGACCCTACCAGTCCCTCAACCTGCACAGGTCTGAGGGCTGTCCTTAGGTTCTTGCTTCGGCTGCCCCAGGTGGAAGAAGAGCGATGGCTGCAATCAGGGGGGTTAATAGTTTGCCTCCACAATAGTTTGAAGGGAGAATCCCTACCATTAATCTCCATTTCCTTAACCTCCCCTCCCCATGAAAGCATTAATTTCTATTTCCCTGCCACCCCCAGGCCACCACATATGTGGCTTGCTTTGTCCCAGCATCTCCCACACACCAGCCTGTTGCATCCACTGGTAAAAATAAACACAAAAAAGGCACACAAAGGACCCCATAGCTTTTTAATCTGATTTGGTTAAAGAGACTTACATAATACAATACAAGATAAACACATGGCAGCCGAGTGAGGAGGAGGAGGAGGAGGAGGAGGAGAGGATATGCGTGCACACACAGAGATGAAAACAGGTCACAGGAAAACCACACACTGTAGCTTCAAAACATCCAAACTCCTGGTAGAGAGGGACGCATTCCTCGAGGGGGAGGCAGGTGGGGAGGAATTCAAAATCTGAGCACAACACATGAGAGGTTCCCTTATTTGCTGAAGACTCAGGCGGCAGATTTTTAAATAGCAGCTCCAATGGCATGGCGCGTCGCTTATTAATGGGGCGCAGAGCATTTTGCAACGAGTGTCAATTCACACGGCATGATGCAACCTGCCCCAGGCATCAACACCACGGCTTCTGCCCAGGGCACAGCTCCAGCTCTGCCCCCTCTCCTCTCCCACTCAGTTCTTGCTTCAGTAAGAACCAGCTATTGGCCTTGGATGGGCTCCAGTTGTTGCTTGACGGGTGCCACGGCCCCAACTCCCTTGCCCCTCTTCCTACGGCCAAGCTTCCTTCTTGCCAATTTTTAAAGGGGGGAAAGTTCAGCCCTTTCCATCGGCTGAGAGAGCGACGCAATGGTACCCTTGCCTTAATACCGGAAAGGGAGCATTGGCCTGAGCCAACAACTGGGTCTGCTCTGGCAAAATGGAGTATACAAGAGGATACTAAACCCCAGACTATTCTAGATATTTAAAAGGCAGCTCGAGATCAGTCAGGAACTGAAAGGAGAATGCTTGGGGGAGATATAAATTTAGAGGGGTGCAGAAGAGGGTTCCCCCTCAAACATCTTTTTAATTGTGGACAACCAACATCAAAAACAGAAGTCATTTTAAACGCAGGAAACAAACCAGCAAGGAAGGACCAGTTGGGGAGAGGGCCCAGGGGGGCTGCTTCTCACCAGACAAAGCAGCCCCCCTCCAGCCCCTATAAATATAAGTCGAATCTAGCTCACAGTGAAAATGCAGTTGCTACGGACAGCATGGCCGGCTGTGACGGGTGAGGCAGGCTGAGCGGATCGCATCCCAGAGGAAGCCCTTGCCTGGCCTCCTAGTGCCCACGGTTGATCACAAAGTCGTCATATTCCTCCTGTGGAAGCACAGAGTGCCCGTCAGTGCCACTCTCCCAAACAGTGGGGCAGGAGGAAAGGCTGGCTTCTGGAACTGGTGCCATTTGGCAATGCGAAGGGCCCGACTCCTGATCACATTCATTCCCCACTTCCTTCTAAGATCCTGAAGTAGTAGAAACTTATTTTTCCCCGTGTTAATACTCACAACCACCCTGCAAGGTAGACTAGGCTATGTAACAATGCATACTCCGAGCTTCAGTATTGAGTAGAGTTTGAACTCAGCTAACCATTCTCCTTCAACATCCGGTCATTAAATATTTTGTATACTGAAAAGGGCTAGATTGAGTCACCCCGGATCTGCACGCAGGGGGTCTTGCGTTCATCCTCTTGGGGTATTCTCCATGTAAAGCTGTGAAAGCTGTGAATTCAGGCATTTCAGCCTAGGCCCCCCTTTCAGATTTATACATCTGTCCAGGACCCCCTCTCAAACTTACTGGGATGCTCCTTCCATGTCTACATGGAAGTAAGTCCCATTGTGTTCAATGAGACTCCCAGGAAAGCCTAGTGCTAGATTCCATAACCCTCTCATAACCCGTATGACCCCCCCCAGGTGGTCCCAATCCTCACTTTGAATGCCACTGTGCTAGGCAGTGACAAGTTGTACTGGGGTAGATGGATCAGGGCAGTCGCATAGCCAAAAGAGGTGATGTGGTCAGTACAGCAGGTGCCAGAATGTGATGTTAAGTAGTCCCTTCCACTTGCCACTGGAGCCGTTCGGGGCAGCAACAGCGCCTGCTGTACTGACAGTGCCCCCCACTCTGGCTATGCTACTAGATATAGGGGCCAACTCTATAGAACAGCAGCTCTGCAGGCTTCAGCTGTGGACTGAGGAATTTATGCCTTCAGGATGCTCTTCTAAACATGTAGGCAACGCTTTACGAAATCCAGGTGGAAGAGGACTCACTGGACAAGATTCCCATTGCTCAGAGGTAGGAAGCACTGGCTGTTCCTCCTCTTCCTCAACAGAACTATGCAAATGAGAAAACTCATTAAATTTGCATTATTTACCCAGGTCAATAAATCCAGCTTTTCCACTAGTTGGATCTTTCCTGGATACTAAGCATCCCTGGATACTAAGGATTAACTTGCGGGATGGGGTGGATTAGAGGGGCTCACCTCACTGTTGCTGTCCAAGCTCTCCTCCGAGTCTGAGCCGGGCTCCTCTGAGCCAAACGCCCGTAACAGCTGTGGGATTTTTTGGTCAGGCCGGTGCAAAGCGCTGTACATGGGTGTGTAGCCAACGTACATACGGGCCTCTGGGTTGGCTCCAGCACGCAGCAAATACTCCACCACGTCAGGGTTCTGGGACTCCACCGCCAAGTGAAGGGGGCTTCGGCCACAGCTTAGCTCCTGCCAGTAACACAGAAGAAGGTGAGCAAAGACCCTAAAGGACCATCACAGGTTACGACCCATGAGGTTTGTGTGTAGAGGTCGACCTCAAAATGCTAGGTGTGGGGGGGGGCACCTGGATGCAGGTGTCATAGGTGCTCCCCAAGGCATCTGGTGGACCACTGTGAGATACAGGAAGCTGGACTAGATGGGCTTTTGGCCTGATCCAGTGGAGGCTCTTCTTATGAGGTGCACCTGCCCCCGTACATCCTCCTGCCTCTACATCTCCGTTCCCCATAAACTAACCGGTTTATTGAGATCTGCTCCTCCAGTGATTAAGAGATGGACCATTTCCAAGTCTTTCCGCAAGATAGCGACATGCAGGGGGGTGTAACCTATGGGAAGACAGAACAGCAATGCTGGGTGAGCAAAACTGGGGGTCCTGGATCGGAGAGGCAGCCTGGATTTCAGATCCACTAAACATTTCCCTGGGGAGACGTACCATCATAATTGGTGCAGTCCAGCTGAGCTTGGAAGCTGTTCCTCTCGCAGGGTCGTTGTGTCATCGAACCAGCGAGGAGCTGCCGTGTGCATTCGTGCCGACCCTCCCGACACGCCAAGTGTAGGGCCGTGTGGCCGCTCTTCTCTTGCATGCATAGCCCTGCTCCTGCCGACACCAGCTTGCCAACAAAATCAGACGCGCCAAGGATGACCGCGATGTGCAGTGCTGTCTGGAAGGGCAGGAGAGGAGAGTGAGATTCCTAAGCCAATGGCAGGGATGTCCCAAAGCTTTGGCTTGTGTGTCTTTAAGAACAGGGTGGCAACAAAAGTGGGGGCTTTTCCTAGTAAGGGGTTAGCTTGATGAGAACTGAGCCTCAACGATGACACAATAAAAGCAACAACCTCAATGCTCAGGTTCTAATTCCCATTCTGGGAGGGAAGTAGGGTTGAGCAGTTACAGCCCAATGAACGGAGTCTTGGCTGTTCTCACTGCAGGCTGAGCATCCCAAGGGAAAGAGGGATTGTGTGGGACAGAGCGAGGGGCCTCCGGTCTAACCTGTCCAAGGTCGTTCTGAATATCCAGGTAATCCGTCCTTTGGGTGTACTGCAGGATGGAGTCCAGAAAAGCTTCATGTTCGTGGATGACAGCCAAGTGGAGAGCACTGGAGGCAAAGAGCAAAGAACAGATGCCATTGGAAAGAAGCACTAGATGGCACATTGCGGGGATTGAGAAAGGGGACTCCCAGGGGCTGCAGGATGCCCCACATTTTCAATGGAGCCCTTATGAGCGAAAGGGAATCCCTTTAACCCAGCAAAGGCTCTTATGTTTGCAATCATGTCAGGGCAGTTATGCAAACCCCAATGGAGCCTGACCCGAATCAGCACATACACAATTGCAGCCTCAGCTCTTTGTCAACAGATAGTTGTGCAAGGTGGCCGGGTGTGTCACAAGTCAGCACTCAGAATGCAAACTCTTGCTCTGGCCCCACAGATAAGGCCTCGGGAATTCAGCTGTCTTCAGACCACACACCACCTCTACGACAGCATCCATACATATGCACACCACGGACTTCAACCTCTCCTTTACGCTACCCATACAAACTGTATCCTTGATACCCTAACATTGCTGTGAAGATATAAGCCTTTGCTGGATCAGCCCCAAATGTGTCCATCTCATTGTGTGTCTCCCTTCGTGCAGGGGTTACCCATACAGTGGTACCTCGCTTAACAAGCGTTTCACATAACAAGTTCCACTTCACTTGACAAGCAAGCGCACTATGGCACGTGTGCTATGCAGCCCTGACGCTCTGCATGGAGGCTCTTTAAAAAGGCTACCGGCCAGCACTGCTGCCTCTAATTGCCCCCAACTTGGGGGAAGTTGGCTGGGGGTGCCAGAGGCAGCTGCCCCTCACTGCCCCCAAGTGCCCCCACCGACCATCTTGAACCTCCAGCAGCAGCCCAGGTAAGCCTCCCAGGAAAGTGTCTTTGATTGCAGTCTCCTAACTATGTCTACTCTGAAGTAAGCCCCATTGTGTTAAATGGGGCTTACTCCCAGAAAGTACCTTTAGGATTGCAGCCTAAATAGACTTCATAGGATCATGCACATTGAATGCATGTTTTGAATTCAATTCCAGTGTTTTGCCATCATTTTTACATCCAGTTAATATTTTTATATGAATATTTTGGGGGTTGTGGAACCAATCGTCTGAGTTTCTGTTATTTCCTATGGAAAAATCTGCTTCACTTAAAGAGCTTTTCACTTACAGAGCAGGCCTCTGGAACGAATTAAGCTCTTTATGTGAGGCACCACTGTATTCTTTCCAGAAACCTACTAGCAGGAGAGGTTTTACACTACTTGCAGCACAATCCAGAGCAACTACAGGACGTCTTACATCGACTTAAGAGAAATAGACTCTGGATTGCTCTATGCATTTCCCATAGGTTTCCCATAGGTGGCAACACAACTACATCGATGTAAATGTCTCCTGCGTTGACGTAAGAGGTCCCAAAGTTACTCTGGATTGTACTGTTAGAAGAGTAGGAACATCTCCATGAAATCCCCTCCTCTATACTGTTGTGAAAAGTCCAGGACCCCTAAAGTTTGTCCACCCTGGTATAGATGAAGGAATTTTGGCAGATGCTGCTCAACAGGGAAGGACTTTAAAAGCTCCACCTGCCAAAATGCCCCATTCTATACAATGGTTAAAGGCAGAGGCACTCTGTCCTCCATTATATTTGGTCAACCTATCTTTAGGATATGTATCTGAATTTATGTACCCTAATATGCCATAGATTTTAATGTGCACCCCAATTTTAAAAGACTTGAAATAAAAAAGTTTTTACCGGTGATTGTAATGCACAGCTGCAAAGCAAGTGTAAAATTTAATTTTACTGTATACAACAATGAGTTGTATGAAAATAATAATACAATCATCATCAATTGCAAAGAATGGATGTGTATCGTGAATCATGCATGGAATCCAGCAGCACCTATAGCAGGGTGTTGGTTGACCCATATAGCACCTATAGCAGGGTGTTGGGTGCTGGGGACCCTCTCCCCAATTGCCTACTAAGGACATAAGAAGAAGAATATGAAAATGGGTTTATGTTATGATTTTTACCCCATTGCACTACTTTATACAACAATGTGTTTGTTACATTTTTATTGCAATATATTAAACTGTTAATATACTAATGTATAATATATTAATATATTATATTAATAATGTATTAATATATTAATACTATATTACTATATATTATATACTATACTAATATACTATACTATACTAATATACTATAATTATATTATATACTAACATATAATATATATTAATATAATATATTAAACTGTTAATATACTAATGTAAAACAGTCAGGGTACAATCCTAACCATGTCTACTCAGAAGTAAGGCCGTAATCTTAAAAACACTTTCCTGGGAGTAAGACCCATTGAACACAATGGGGCTTACTTTTGAGTAGACATGGTTAGGATTGTGCTCTAAGTCCAATTGCGTTCTATGGGACTTACCCCCAAATCCAGAGTAACTACAAGAGCACATAAGAGACTTTACATGCACCCGTAGTTACTGCACCACCTAGTGAAAACCTATGGGAAATTCATATTGCAATCCAGAGTACGTTGTTCGTACACCAGAACAAGGACTCCCCGTAGTTACTCTGGATTTTGCCCTTACTCTCAGGAAAGTGTGTATAGGATTGCAGCCTTAGTCCTTGACTTACAAATAAGTTCTGTTCCAGAAGCTTATTTGTAAGTTGATTTGTTTCTATATCCAACACCACTGAAGTTAATGTATGTTTAACCCAGTTTGAACCAAAAAATGAAAATATAGTGTAGTAGTATGTATGAAAGTACGCATCCTGAATGCCCGTAAGTCGAGGACTTACTGTACCTACTATATACCGGTACATACTATACTACTATATACTTTTGAGCCATATATACTATATTTTGAATACAAACTAACATACACTGTTGAGTCACCAGCTCTCTGAAGACAGGATGCCGATGAGTGCAATCCTAAACATGTCAACTCAGAAGTAAGTCCTATTGTATTGAATGGGGCCTGCTCCCAGGAAAGTGTATTTATTTTTGCAGCCTTGGTGAAGGAATACAGTAATATTATGAGAAAGCCACTTCTTCCTGTGCACGCTGATCATCCTCATCTATCAACTGGCAGGCTGAAATCCAGGAAGCCTCTCTGGCAGTTGCACAACAGCTATCTAACAACGGCTGCAATCCTAAAGACACTTTCCTGGGAGTAAGATCCATTGAACACAACGGGGCTTACATTTGAGTAGACATGGTTAGGATTGTGCTTAACGTTAATATCAACACACAATAGAAAGCTAAAAGGGCTGCTGAATGCCCAGTTACATGGCAGTTCTGTGGATGGCCCTATTAAAAAGGTGCCCGGTTTGGACCCACCTCACCAGCAGTGGTCAACTCTGATCAGGATCTGTACCCAACATGGCATCTGCCAGGACTCACTATTTAAGTGGGGTCTTGTATTTACCCCTCAGTGTGACTGTGGTGCTCCTCGACAAAATAATCATCACAACATGTCCATCAAGAGCTTACACAGGTCCAGTGTCTGATTTTCAATATAGACTACTCTGTCCTGGAGTGGATGGGCGGACTGGACATTAACATTTGATTTACCACAAGTCCATGTATTTGCTATGTGCTAAATAAATAAGAACTGCTATATTCTGCATATACCTGTATTTACTCGAATCTAATGCGCCACCGAATAGTCAAAATACGACATTTACTCCAGTTTAATTAACCATCAAATCTAATGCACACCCTGATTTTGAAGACTAAACTTGCTGAAAAAGGTGAGCATTACATTCAAGTAAGGACAGTATACGTACATACTATACTACTGTATCATTGGCATCCTTCAGTCTCGAAAGACTATGGTATCATGCTCTGATTGGAGGTCCTAAAACTATATGTAAACCACATATAGTGTGTGTGTGTATGTGTGTGTGTGTGTGTATACATATACACATACATATACACACACATACTACTATATATAGTACCGTAGAGGACGAATACCATAGTCTTTCAAGACTGAAGGATGCAAAAGATAATGATGATGATGTATATACTACCATATAATAAACTTTATATAATATATAATATACTGTGTATAGTATGTATATATATTACTATATAATAAACTGTGTCTACAATCCAGAATAACTACGAGAGCACGTAAGAGACATTACATGTATTCGTAGTTACTGCACCACCTAGTGAAAACCTATGGGAAATTCATATTGCAATCCAGAGCAAATTTTTCTTACACCGGAGCAAGGACTGCCCGTAGTTACTCTGGATTGCGCCCTGTATATAATATATATACCAATATACTACCATATAATACAGTATATAGTATGTATATTCTACGATGTAATAAACTGTAAATACTGACCTATATTTATAAATAAAATACTGCATTTTTATAATTATTTATATACTGCACTTACTGCATTTGAGTAAATACTGAATTTACTCAAACCTAATGCGCCATTGAATCTAATGCGCACTCTGTTTTTTGAGACGAAGGCTGCAGTCTTAAACACGCTTTCCTGGGTGTAGGCCCCACTGAATAGAATAGGACTTACTTCTGAGTAGACTTGCTTAGGATTACACTGTAAATTCGGCTGAAAAAGGTATGTGTTGGATTTGAGTAAACACGTATAATGCAGAATTCTTGGCTCCCCAGAAACCAGAGGAGGCCAGTGGAGCTGTCAGCCAGGCGTGCACCCAAGGGGCACCGCTGCCTGCCATAGGTGACCGTGCCACACGTGCCGCAGGTGCCGCAGCCACAGGTGTCGCAGTTTAGGGTTGACGCCACGAGCGAACACTTGCTCAGTCCCGGTCCGGTCACATCAGGCTCCATCAGCCACAGACACCCCATGTACGTACGTGTCACCGTCCTCGGTCACGAAGCCCAGCACGTGGTGGAGCCAAGCTTCGGGGGGCACCGGCACGGCCTGGCTCTCGAGGCGCACGGCCTCCACACCTTCCACGATGCCGCCCACGTCTTCGTCGCCCCCCAAGGAGTCTCCCAGGGCCGAGTCGAGCCGTTCACCCCCATCCTCCTCCGACAGGACTTTTGGGGGGCTCTTGGGGGTCAGGGGGCTGCGGACGGGGTCGGAGGTCACAGGGCATCCTGTAGGCCCCGTCTCTGTTTCGCTGGGGGCGACCAGGCCTCCGTCCTCCTGGAGCAGGCCCAGCTGGCCCTCACTGAGGGAGCCCAGGCCACTGTCACACCAGTCGTCCCCCCCAGCACCGGCCTCCCCCTTCTTGGCCTCACTGAGCCCCCCCTGCCCCTGTCCATGCAGGGAAGCCATCCTGCTGGAAGCCCTACAGCTCAGCAGCAGAGCACCAGAGGGCCATGTGGGGAGCACCCCCAGGCTCAGGCCAGGCTCAGGCTGCTCCTGCTGCTGCCACTGCAGCCATGAAGGGGATTTCAGCAACCTGGGGAATCCCCAGCTACAGTCTCAGAGGGAGCACTGAGCATGCTGGGAGATGTAGTTCTTGTGGTTTCTCCCTGGGCATGTTGGGAAAATGGCCTGCTGCAAAGCATCCTGGGTATTGTGACTTTAGGGTAGACACCTGGACAGGGTGACCTCATGTTCCCCTTTTCCAGGACATGTCCTGGATTTTAGTCTTGTGTCCTGGAAATAAATTTCAATGTCCTCCTTTTTCCTGCAAATGGGCATCATATAGCCTTCTTATTTAATAGTATTAATAATATAATAATAATTAATAATAATTATTTTATTATGGTTTTAATCAGGCTGCAGTCCTAAACACACTTTCCTGGGAGTAAGTCCTATTGAACACCGTGGGACTTACTTCTGAGTAGACCTGCTTAGGATTGCACTGTTAATCAGTTTAATTATTCTGCAATCTTAAAGACACTTTCCTAGGAGTAGGACCCATTGAACACAATAGGGCTGACTTTTGAGTAGGCTGTAATCCTAAAGACACTTTCCTAGGAGTAGGACCCATTGAACACAATGGGGTTGACTTTTGAGTAGGCTGCAATCCTAAAGACACTATCCTGGGAGTAAGACCCATTGAACACCATGGGACTTACTTCTGAGTAGACCTGCTTAGGATTGCAGTTGATCAGTTTAATCTGCAATCCTAAAGACACTTTCCTAGGAGTTGGACCCATTGAACACAATGGAGCTTACTTTTGAGTAGGCTGCAATCCTAAAGACACTTTCCTGGGAGTAAGACCCATTGAACACCATGGGACTTACTTCTGAGTAGACCTGCTTAGGATTGCAGTTAATCAGTTTAATCTGCAATCCTAAAGACACTTTCCTAGGAGTAGGACCCATTGAACACAATGGGGCTTTCTTTTGAGTAGATATGATTACGATTGTGCTCTTAATCAGTTTTTAATGTACAGTGTGCCTCACATAAACAGCTTAATTCATTCCGGGAGGCTTACCTGGGCTGCTGCTGGAGGTTCAAGGTGGCCGGTGGGGGTACTTGGGGGCAGTTAGGGGCAGCTGCCTCTGGCACCTCTGGGCAACTGCCCCAAGCTGGGGGCAGTTAGAGGCAGCAGCGCTGGCTGGCAGCCCTTTTAAAGAGCCTCCATGCGGAGTGTCAGGGCTGCATAGCAGGCATGCTCATAGTGTGCTTGCTTGTTAAGTGAAGTGGAACTTGTTATGCGAAGCAAGATTTCTTGGAAATTTTTGCTCTTTATGTGAAATGCTTGTTAAGCGAGGCGCTTCTTAAGCGAGGTACCACTGTAGATGTTTTTATTTATTGTTTTAAAATGGTTGTTTTAACCGTTTTCAATGTATCGGTTTTATCGTAAGTGTTTTTATGGATTGTTTGTAAGCTGCTTTGAGTCCCTCCAGCAGAAAGGTGAGATAGAAATAAAGTTCATTATTATTTCTTATTAATATTTTATTATAATTGTATTAATATTATTAATTAAATTTAATGACAGTATTAATAATAATATTTAATAGTATTATGCTTTTACTATTAGTTTTAGTAAAGAATATTAATAATATTTTAATAATATTTTAAAGTGTTTAATATTTAAAATTGTTTAATAAATTATGGCGGCAATCCTAACCACACTTTCCTGGGAGTAAGTTAGTACCACTGAGTATAATCGGACTTATGTATGAGTAGACATGCTGAGGATAGCACTCTATATGTAATAAATTACGGCTGCACACCGGTGTGCCATGGCACACTGGTTGAAAATCACTGGTCTAGCCTATCTATCACTGTGCTGCCCTAGTTCTAAGATGGCTTGGAATCAGTTACACCAGAAAGGCTTGGACCAATGTAAGTCAACATAGGCTCCCCTAAGACAGATGTTCACTTACAGGATGTTCCACCCACTTTTGTGATGCTTCACTGACTTACATGGGGCTCCATACACTTGTATGGGTGGGTGAAGCTCCACCCACTTGTATGAGGCTCCACCCATTTGTGTGAATCTCCACCTACTTGCATGAGGCTCCACCCACTTGTGTGAGGTCCCACCCATTTATGTGAATATCTACCTACTTGCATGAGACTCCACCCACCTGTGTAAAGCTCCACCCACTTGTATGAGACACCACCCATTTATGTAAATCTTCACCTACTTGCATGAGACTCCACCCACGTGTGTAAAGCTCCACCCATTTATGTGATTCTCCACCTACTTGCATGAGGCTCCACCCACTTGTATGAGGCTCCACCCATTTATGTGAATATCTACCTACTTGCATGAGGCTCCACCCACTTGTGTAAAGCTCCACCCACTTGTATGAGGCACCACCCATTTATATAAATCTCCACCTACTTGCATGAGGCTCCACCCACTTGTGTAAAGCTCCACCCACTTGTATGAGGCTCCACCCATTTATGTGAATCTTCACCTGCTTGCATGAGGCTCCACCCACTTGTTAAAGCTCCACCCATTTATGTGAATCTCCACCCACTTGTATGAGGCACCACCCATTTATGTAAATCTCCACCTACTTGCATGAGGCGCTCCACCCACTTGTATGAGGCACCACCCATTTATGTGAATCTCTACCTACTTGCATGAGGCCCCACCCACTTGTATGAAGCCCCACCCACTTGCATGAGGCTCCACCCATTTAGGTGAATCTCCACCTAGTTGTGCTGTGGGTGGCGCAAGCGGCTAAGACATTGTGCCTGTTAACCAGCAGGCCAGGATTTGAGACCCGCAAGACAGGGTGAGCTCCTGTCCTTAGCCCAGCTCTGCGACGCAGCTGGATCCAATCATATCGGCTCTGCCTTTCCATTGGACTAATTCAGTGGCGTGGAGAGGGGGGATTTGCTGCTTGGGGAACAGCCTATCCTCCATAACAATCCAACCCAGGCTTTCGTGCTTCGCATGCAGCGTATGCAGCGCCGAGCACGATACCATAGTCTTCCAAGACTGACGGAGGCCTGCTGCCACCTAGTTGCAGACAGATGGTCCTATGCCAGCCTAGCTGGGCCAACCTAGGTAGTTCAGGAGAGGCACATTGAGGGTATGTTCTGCATGGCCTAGAACAGATCATTTATGCTGTATCCAGAGCCTGTTTCCAGGGCAGAAATGCCCTCTTCCAGCTCCCCAGAGTTATACCAACTCAGGAGCAGGAATAAATCTGAGTAAACCCATAGGGGCCCATAATAAGCCAGAGTAAAATTGGAAGTGATGGCAAAAGACTCTGTGTCCATGGTCAACCCCTGCCTCTCAACCTCAGGATACGGCACAACTACAACAACCCAGGGAGCATGCAAGTTGTGCTGCAGCAGTCAGGCCAGCCTAGAGGCCTCCGAGCCCTATGGATTTGGCCTAACTTTCAGCTCAGGATATGGCCTACAGCAGGGGTGTCCAACCTTTTAGCTACCCTGGGCCACACTGGAAGAAGACGAGTTGGTTTGGGTCACACATAAGCACTAACAATAGCTGATCATCCAAAAAACCATAGAAAACAGGGTCCCTCAAAAGTCCAGATTTTCCACTGGAAATCCGGACCTTTAAAAAATTGGGGGGGGGGGGGACACCCTGTCCTCCTTTTTGGGTGCCAACATGGTCAAGCTTTACTAAGAAGTAAGTTCCATTGAGTAAACATGGCTTTGCACAATACAAGTTACTTCAACATATGTGATCCAGACTTAGACATGTAAGACACCCTCAAAGCAATTTGCAGAACACAAGTTACTTCAACATGCATTATCCTGACTCATACACAGAAGAAAACACACACACACACACACTCATACATACTCATACACACAAGGACACACTCATAACACACTCAATCACACACACTCACCTGGAGGCTGCAGAGGCAGCCCAGCATGCCCAGGAAAGCAGCGGCCGCTCGCCAAAGGCCCAACCTGGCTGGGGAGGGAGGAGGTAGGGCGCCCCAGAGCCATGCACACAGCCGCGCCAAAGTTAAAATTGTGTGTGCAATTTTTTAAAGTGTGCGCACAACCATTAAAAAGGCTCCCTCAGCTAGGGGGAATCCTGGAGGGGCTCTGGGGTTCCCCCCTGGAAAGAGGGGGTTTTGCAGGAGGCTTTGGGGCCCCATCCATAGGTGTCCTGGGCCACATGCGGCCCCCGGGCCTCATGTTGGACATTTTTCTTGTCCAAAGTCAGGAGTGCATTGCCTATGTAATAAAATGTAATGCCTATGTAATAATTAATTAGTTTTAAATCGTTATTTAGGCTGCCATCCTAAACACGCTTTCCTGGGAGTAAGCCCCATTGAATATAATGGGCCTTGCTGCTGAGTAGACAGGCATAGGATTGCACCTTAATTTAACAATGTTTAATAATTTGTTACATTGTTTAAATTAAGCACATGAAAGTAATATATAGCTTTTATTTTGTCATGTCCTACATTTTGGGAGCCTTGCCCTCTTTCTGCTATGACAGACTTTTAGACTCATTTCTTCTCCTCTTCCCTTTCCCCACACCCTGTGACAAGGAGTTCCACAGACTAATTCCACTCCCCTTGTCAAGGCATGAAGGCCTAGAGCCAACCACAAACTTTCTTCATATTCCCGGAACGTCCCTCTAGAGATGGTAGGATGTGTTACTCTAGTATATATTATAGTCTACGTTGCCATTCAGGCGCCATTTTTGTCGCGAAGCATCTTGGGAAATGTAGTTTTCTTGTCAAGATCTCCTACTTTATGCCGCCTTCGAGCTGGGGTGAGGGGGCGGCGCCGTTTGCTTGAGTGACAGCTCTCCGACCCAATAGATTTTAACAACGCCGCGCTGTGTGATGGCGCAAGTCATGGCGGGAAGATTAAGAGGCTCCGGAGTCTTCTCCTCCTCCCCTTGGAGGCGGGGTCTCCCAGGTCGTCGTGACGCACAGACGTGTCTACGTCACCGTGGCCGCGGTGGAAGCTGGGAGTCAGATTGTGCCGCAAGGCCTGCTGGGGACTGTAGTCCCTCCGGCCGAGACTGTGACGCCTCAGACGGTCGCGACTTCTCTCAGAGCCGCTGTCGGCGGCCACCGTGACGGACGGTTCATGGACAGCCGGGAAGGTGAGGCGGGTGAGCGGAGAGGAGGCCCAGGCTGAGCGGGCCGAGGCCTCCGCAGCCCTGAGGTAACCGGCACCATTTTGTCTCCTCCTGCCTCAGACACCCCGGGAACCACAGAGGCCGAGGCCGAGAAGCTCAGCGGGTCTTCGGTGAGACGGGGCGATGACGTCATATCCTCTCCTCACATAGGCTCCTCCTCTCACTGCCACGCCCACTTACACGAGGCTCCACCCACTAACATGAGGCTCCACCCTTTATGTGAAGCTCCACCCACTAACACGAGGCTCCACCTACTTACATGTGGCTCCACCCACCAACACGAGGCTACACCCACTTATATGTGGCTCCACCCATTTATGTGAAGCTCCACCCACTAACTTGAGGCTCCACCCACTAACACAGGGCTCCACTCATTTATGTGAAGCTCCACCCAATAACTTGAGGCTCCATCCTTTTATGTGAAGCTCCACCCACTAACATGAGGCTCTACCCATTTATGTGAAGCTCCTCCCACTAACACAGAGCTCCACCCATTTATGTGAAGCTCCACCCACTAACATGAGGCTCCACCTACTTACATGTGGCTCCACCACCAACACGAGGCTCCACCCACTTATATGTGGCTCCACCCATTTATGTGAAGCTCCACCCACTAACTTGAGGCTCCACCCACTAACACAAGGCGCCACCCATTTATGTGAAGCTCCACCCAATAACTTGAGGCTCCATCCTTTTATGTGAAGCTCCACCCACTAACATGAGGCTCTACCCATTTATGTGAAGCTCCTCCCACTAACACGGGGCTCCACCCATTTATGTGAAGCTCCATCCACTAACATGAGGCTCCACCCATTTATGTTAAGCTCCAGCCACTTGCATGAGGCTCCACCCACTTACATGTGGCTCCACCCTTTTATGTGAAGCTCCACCCACTTACATTTTGCTCCACCCATTTATGTGAAACTGCAGTCACTTGCATGAGGCTCTTCCCATTTATGTGAATCTCCATCTATTTGCATGAGGCTCCACCCACTTGCGTGAGGCTCCACCCATTTATGTGAGTTTCCACCTGCTTGCATGAAGCTCCACCCACTTGTATGAGGCTCTGCCCATTTGTGTGAATCGCCACCTTCTTGCATGAGGCTCCACCCACTTGCGTGAACCTCCACCCACTTGTATGTGGCTCCGCCCATTTATGTAAATCTCCACCTGCTTGCATGAGGCTCCACCCACTTGCATGAAGCTCACAAGTCTCCACCCACTTGCGTGAGGCCCCACCCACTTCCTTGTCATGCCCCTTTACTCTGAGCAGGCAGAAGTTCAACAGGCAAAGCTCCTTCCCACTCATCTCTGCCTGTCCATGGTTTGTGGAACTCCCTGCCACAGGATGTGGGGAATATTCCCTGTCATTATTGGGTTCCTTGAAAAGCCAGTTGGGCAGACTGATTGAGGGAAAGACCATCACAGGTCACAAGCCATGATGGGGATGTGATTAACCTGTGGAAATCCCTGCCACAGGATGTGGTGGCGGCTCTGGCCTGGGGTCTGTGACTGGTCTGGGCTTGTGATTAGCCTGTGGCAGTGGCGTGGCTAGAGGGAGTGGAGGAGTCAGTTTTGGAAAGGAATATGCAAGATACTCTCCCCTTTGGAGCCATTGCAGGCATGGGGGAGCAAAAGCCTTGCATGCCCCCCTCCAAAACTGACTCCGCTCCCTCTAACTACACCACCGACCTGTGGAACTCCTTGCCAAAGGATGTGGGACGGCACCTGGAAAGTCACAGAAACAGATGCGGCTCCTGCTCTCTTCATCTTCCAAGGGCGGTCAGCTTTCTCTCTAGATCTTGACTCCCCCACTCCCTTTTCCTGTTTTTATTCAGGGTCCAGATTCTGACGACGAAGCCGGTGCATCTGGTCAGACTGAAAGTAGGTGTTCCTTTGCTGTGGGGGGCAGAGAAGATGCAGGGGGAAGATGTTAGCAGGAAGGAAAGGGACAGTTGGGGGAAAGCACATCTCGTGGTGCAAGTGGAGCTCGATGCTGTGAGTTGGGGCTGACCTGATCTGCATCATTCTGAGAATGGGCTGTCATTACCGTATCACACTTTTAATGTGCTGGGTAACACTATCTTGTGGTATGAGTGGCTTCCACATTCATATGTCTACTCTGCATCACCCAAGCCTTCAACACTGGCTCAGTACTTTGGCTTCTTTCAGAGGAACTGACGGTGCAATCCTAACCTGACGGAAGTCCAGCACAAGTCCTGGGTGTTGCAATGCGCCACCTGGCAGGTCAGGCTAGGCATAGTCATGCACCACCACAGGAATGGGAAGATGATGTGCTGGCCTAAATTGGTTAGGATTGCGCCTTGTGTTGCTTGTTATGAGTATATTCCCAGGGTTGTGGGTTAACGTTCCAGTTTTCTCTCTTAATAGTGGAGTTCTTGCGCAACCTCTTTACCAGAACGCTGGGCCTGGGCAGCGAGACCCCTGAGAAAGTGCTCGACGAACTGACCTTGGAGGGCGTGAGCAGGTTTATGCTCAGTGGGAAATGTAAGCTTGCCTTTTCCGACAGGTGCGTTTGGAGCTGGGTGGGATCTGGCAGCCCCCTTAGTTTCCTCTCCCAGCTTCAGTTCCCAGGTGACTTTTGTGCAAGGGTTCCTTTTCTACGTGTAGGTTATAGGACCTCCTATAGGTTTAGCCTATACTAAGAGAAAAGAATTGATTCTGCTGCTTGCATTATGCACCCAGCTCCCCTCCACTCAGTCAGAGCGACTGTGATTCCCCTATGGAATCTGGGCACTCTGCCTCCATATAAGCCATCTGATGGATGTGGTTATGAATGACTGCAATGTGCTTTTTGGGATTGTGTTAGGGCCTTACTATTCCCATTTTTCTCCCAGATAGGATGGGTCAGGGTGACCATATGACTGGAAATTTCTGGATTTGTCCTCTTTTTAGTCTCCTGTCTGGGTGTCCTCCGAAAGGGCTTCATTGTCCTTCATTTTGGAACATTGCAATGGTGTGCAATACCCCCATCATGTCATATGTCGTTGGATTTGTATTGAAGAGCAGAAACCAGGGTGACCAAATGACCAGAAAATCCTGGATTTGTCCAGATTTTTAGCCTCCTGACCGGGTGTCCTACATTTTGGCTTCATTTTGAATGAAGTGCGATAGTGCACAGTACCCCATCATGCCATATGTCGTTGGATTCATACTAAAGAGCAGAATCCAATGCAAAAATCAGTTTGGAGATATCTCCTTCCTATCAAAAGTTATGGTCAAAAAACAAAAAATACACTTTTTAGCAATTTTTTTAAGCGGGTAGGAATTTTGGCCCTGGGGTTCAGGAATTTTGACCCTGGGCTTCAGGAATTTTGGCTCTGGGGTTCAGGAATTTTGGCCCTGGGGTTCAGGAATAATCTGGTCACCCTGGCAGAATCCAATGCAAAAATCGGTTTTGAAATGTCTCCTCCCTATCAAAAGATATGGTCAAAAAACTAAAAATCAAAAATATGCAGTGAGCTCTATGGGAAAGTGAAAGTGCCCAATATCTTGGCTTTACTTGTGAGTAGGCAAACACGCCCTTGCCAGCCGGAAAGGAATCCTGAGAGGCAGGCTGAGAGGAATCCAAGACCTTGTCCTCCTTTTGGGGTTTGGGCATCTGGTCACCCTGGGATGGGTTAACTTGCCCAAGTGGTGGACTTGTACCCCCGCCATTCATGTTTAACGTTTCATCCACCGACCCACAATAGTTCTCTTGCTTTGAATGCTTTCATATAAACACAGTGTTGCTCCCCAGGAATGGGAAAAGGGGGGTTTGTCTGAGATTATATTATCTGGATTTAAAGGGCTAGACTGATAAAAAGCCTTCTTCTCTTTTCATGTGCAGGCAGGAATGTCGTGTGCATGGTAGGGGCAGGGATTTCCACCGGTGAGTGTCATAGGGACCCTTGTGAGTGGAGTGGGTTTTGGTTGGGTCAATGTGACAGCCGTAAAACTGCATGAGGCTAGAGGTATGTGTAAGAATTTCCTTAAGGTTTCTCTCCCTTCCCTTTCTGACAAACTACCTGTGTGTCCTGCAGCTGCTGGCATCCCAGATTTCCGCTCTCCAAGCACAGGGCTGTATGCTAACCTGCAGCAGTACGATCTTCCATACCCTGAAGCCATCTTTGAGATCAGCTACTTCAAGGTACCATGTCTGGTCTTGGCCTGCCACTTGGGCTTGGCTGAACGGGCTGTTGTCTCACGGATCAGGTGTGACTCTTTCTCTTTCTCCCCTCAGCAACACCCAGAGCCCTTCTTTGCCTTAGCCCGGGAGCTATATCCAGGGCAGTTTAAGGTAAGCTTACTACTACTGGGTGTTTTTTAGCATCCTGTTTTGGAGGTGGGGATTGCTGATGCAGAGCAGGGTGACCATATGACCGGACATTTCCAGATTTGTCCTCTTTTTTAGCCTCCTGTCCGCATGTCCTCCAAAAAGGCTTCGTTGTCCTCCATTTTGGCTTCATTTTAGAACTTTGCAATGGTGTGCAGTACCCAATCATGTCATACATTGTTGGATTCGTACTGAAGAGCAGAATCCAATGCAAAAATTGGTTTTGAAATATCTACTTCCTATCAAAAGTTATGGCCAAAAAAACTAAAATATGGTTTGAACTCTATAAGAAAGTGAAAGTGCCCAATATCGCAACTTTACTTGTGAGTAGGCAAACGTACTATTGTCTGCCGGAGAGGCCAGGTTGAGAGGAATCCAAGACCTTGTCCTCTTTTTGAGGTTTGGGCATCTGATCACCTTGATGCAGAGGGACTGGATTTTGGATCTCTTGGGGGCCAGTGTTCAGAAGACATCCTCCAGAACTGCTCAAGTGGTCAGATTTCTGCTTTAAGTGGATGATTTCCTTGATAATATTTTTACATCTATGGGAAAGTTTGCAGCCTTTTGATTTTTTCCACTTGTTTTAATTGGGGACATTGAGTGGGGGGTTGCTATAATTCTCTCCCACAAAACTGGGATCAACCCCTGTCAAAATTCCCAGTCTGTGAATGCAATCCCCACCCCCAAACTGGGACAGTCCTGATTTTCCATGATATATGGTAACCCTAAAGGTAAAGGTGTACCCCACACATTATACTGCTAGTCGTGACCGACTGTAGGGGGTGGTGCTCATCCTTGTTTCTAAGCCTTTAGAACCAGCATTGTCCAGTCACTTTGGTGGGGCTGGCATGACTGCCGAAGGCGCACGGAATGGTATTTACCTTCCCACCAAGGTGGTACCTATTTATCTATTTGCATTTATGTGCTTTTCAACTGCTAGGTTGGCAGGAGCCGGGCTAAGGACGGGAGCACACCCTTCTTGCAGGATCCGGGTCTCGAACCTTGGTCTGTTGGTTAACAGGCACAGTGTCTTAACCATTTGCACCACCACAGCCCTATGTAGCCCTGAGTCCCTACACAGAGTTAGATTCAGTGTTGAGGATTTAAAGAAGGAAAGCTGTGCCCCCTCCATGTTCTGGGCTTTGCTCTTTTCCCTGATCCTTTTCAGCCATATCAGTTTTTGCAAATTCTGATCGCCAACTTTGAGCACTGGTGACCCTCTTGCTTCCTTCCTTCTGAGCACTATAACTCTGACCCTAGTGTGTTCTTTCCTAGCCCACCATCTGCCACTACTTCATCCGCCTCTTGAAGGAGAAAGGGCTGCTTTTACGTTGCTACACACAGGTGAGTGAAACAGTCCTTCCCGTCCTCTCCACTACAACAACAAACTAGATTTTTTTGTCTATACTAGATCAGTGACTTTCAATGTTTTTCTTCTCATGGAACTCTGACCTGTATGGTCTTTGGCTTCGCTGTCTTTCAGAACATTGACACCTTGGAGCGGGTGGCTGGTCTGGGTCCAGAGGAACTGGTGGAGGCTCACGGCACCTTCTTCACCTCCCACTGCACTCGGAGCTTGTGCAAGAAGGCCTACAGCCTGGACTGGATGAAAGGTGATGATGCGTTGGTTGTCACAGAGCGCTTACACAGGGTCTCCAATAGTAATGGGACCCACTCCAGTGAATATCTGCTGAACCACAGTGTTTGGCAGTCAAGAGGAATGTGACCTGAGTAACAACTGACTTCAGTTATGTGTAACTGCCATGGGTGGGTTTTGGTGTGTTGGCTTTATAGCCCCAGCCTGTACCATAGCTGGTTTGAGACAAAAGTAAGAAAGGAACTACTTGCTAAACAGTGAGCAAGAGTGTGTGGGCCTGCCAAAGGCTAGTGAGTCAACTGATTGTGTGGGTACCATCAGGTGTGGCGTAGGAGAACTGTGTCTTCCACTAATGTTTTGTTGACAGCAACCATGGGAGGGACAGGAGGAGAAGGAGTTAACCCTCTCAATTGCAGCTGTACTCCATTTCAAGCCCATCTTAAGTAAGAACACAAGAAAAGCCTCCACTGGATCAGACCAAAAGCCCATCTAGTCCAGCTTCCTGGATACATATGACACCTGGAGCACATATGATACCTGCATCCAGAAGCCTTCCCCTACATCTGGCATTTTGAGGATGTCCATATCTACATCTGTCTATGTACATGCGAAGGGCTGTGGGTGGCGCAAGTGGCTAAGACACTGTGCTTGTTAACCAGCAGGCCAGGGTTTGAGACCCGGGTCGGCCCCACAAGACAGGGTGAGCTCCTGTCCTTAGCCCAGCTCTGCGACGCAGCTGGATCCAATCATATCGGCTCTGCCTTTCCATTGGACTAATTCAGTGGCGTGGAGAGGGGGATTTGCTGCTTGGGTAACAGCCTATCCTCCATAACAATCCAACCCAGGCTTTTGTGCTTCGTATGCAGCGTATGCAGCGCCGAGCACGATATCATAGTCTTCCAAGACTGACGGAGGCCTGCTTATGTACATGCACACATACACACACCCATCATGTCTTGTAACCTGTGATGATCCTTTCCTCTAAGACAGTGATTTTCAACCAGCGTGCTGTGCCGCAGATCGTCCTCAGGGAATTTGGGGACTGACATCCATTAATAGGGAAATTGGGGGGTTTGCACAGTCTGGTGTGCCTTGTCAATGGTAAAAACAATTGATGGTGTGCCTTGACAATTGCAATGCCTTGTTAAGTGTGCCGTGAGATGAAAAAGGTTGAAAATCACTGCTCTAAGAATAAGGATAGCCCTTCTGTCCCAGCAGAAGGGTAGGACCAGTTGATGAATTATGTTCTGTGGGATTTCTGATCTCTCTCTCTCTCTCTTTTCCAGAAAAGATCTTCTCGTCCCTCATTCCCAAGTGTGAAAAATGCCAGGGTGTGGTGAAGCCAGGTAAGCTTCCCTGCTGAAAAGTCTCCCCGTTGAGATTCTCAGGAAGCCCAAATCTCTGTTCCACAGAATCGAGGCACACGCACAGCCCTGCCCACTTGATCTGATTCTTCTCTCTCTACTCAGATATCGTGTTCTTTGGGGAGAACCTGCCCTCTCGTTTCTTCTCTCTGATGCAGTCAGTAAGTGTCCAGTTGCTTTGCCCTCCAGCCCAGGGCTGTTGTGTAGCCCTGCTTGTCTGTGAAGGCCCAGGTCCTCTTAATCCCAAGCGTTACAGCTGACATTGCACCGGTGCTGCGGGGTTGATCAGTGTGGCAAATCTTGTGTGGCTTTCTTGTAGGTATGTGTGATTTTAGTGTAAAGTGATTGAATTTTCTAAAAATGGCCTGCATTAAGCATTTTGGGGAGGGGTAAAGAAAAGGGTTTCCCTCTTTACAGTGCAGAAAATCATCTTCCCTCTTTCCAATCCCAAGAAGCACCATCATTTGCTCTCAGTAGTGTCTTCGGGCATATCTAGTTGGTTTATGTAGCACCAGGGTGACCAGATGCCCAAACCTCAAAAGGAGGACAAGGTCTTTGATTCCTCTCCGCCTGGCCTTTCCAGCGGACAATGGCACATTTGTCTACTCACGAGTAAAGCCACGATATTGGGCACTTTCACTTTCCCATGGAGCTCAATGCACATTTTTAATTTTTAGGTTTTTTTACTTTAACTTTTGATAGGAAGGAGATAGTTCAAAACCTATTTTTGCATTGGATTCTGCTCTTCAATACAACGTACGACACGATGGGGTACTGCACACCATCGCAATGTTCCAAAATGAAGCCCTTTGGAGGACACCCAGTCAGACGGCTAAAAAAGAGGGCAAATCCAGAAATTTCCGGTTATATGGTCATCCTGCGTAGCACTTTTATGTCATTCCAGCCACTATGTGCCCCAATGGATTGGGATTATGCAGTTTATTTATTTATTTTTAATTTTGAAAGTTTATATCCCGCCTTTCTCGGGCAAATTAGGCCGACTCAAGGCTGCTGCCGTAAAACATAATTAAAAACATAAATAGAGCAATTTGATAAAAACAATTAAAACATACAGCTAAAAACAACATTGATTAAAAACAATAAAACAAAAGCCCCCCAACCTCTGCCCCCTAAAAAGCTTTATTAAAATAAAAGGTTTTAAGGCTCAGCCTGAAGCTCTGTGTTGAGGGAGCTTTCCTCAGTTATAAGGGGAGGGAGTTCCAAAGCCAGGGTGCCACCACCGAGAAGGCCCTATCTCTGGCCGCCACACCTCTCACATCTCTTAGTGGCGGCACAGTCAGTAGGGCCCCCTCAGATGACCGTAGGTGACGGGTCAGATTGTACAGCAGAAGGTGGTCCCTCAGACACCCTGGACCCGAGCCGTTTAGGGCTTTAAAGGTCAGGACCAGCACTTTGAATTCAGCCTGGAAACAAATGGGCAGCCAGTGTAGTCGCTGAAGCAGTGGCCCGACAGAGTCGAACCGACGAGCCCAGCAACCACATGGGTCACCGCATTCTGAACTAATTGAAGCTTCCGGACCGTCTTCAGAGGCAGCCCCACATAGAGTTAAATCCTGACAAGTGGGCAAAACAAATGGTTCCAGAGTTGCGACAGATTGTATACATAAATAAGACAGGAATTGGGAAGAGGATTTTTCCAGGAAGTTTCATCTTGTGCCAAGAGCTAGCTAGCTAGCTAGAGGGGATGCAGAGTTTCTAAGTTTTGCATGGTCTGCAAGCAACCTCCCCTTTGGAGCCATTGCAGACTTTGTGTGAAAAACAGGAGTGAACGCCTCCATTTTGCTCTCCCACCCTGGAATGGCTCCAAAGGCAAGGAGAGCGACATCCTACAGTGGGCCTCCCAGCAAAACGTAGTGCTTTGACCCCCCTCTAGCTATGCCACTGCTATGAGTATTTGCAAGAAATAAAATCTGTGCATGTAAACATTTTCTCCTAAACACGCAAACAGTTGCTCCTAAATAAGTCCTAGAAGACTGTGGGTTTGTTAGCGCATGTTGCTACAGATCTGTGGTCAGAGAGCACTCTGTGGTATGCAACCACTTAATGCATTGTGTAAATGCATTTCAGGAGTTGGTTTTCCTCTCTCCCTATCAGCTGTAATTGACCACAAGCATTCCTGTGAGCTCTGAGGAACATGATCAAGCTTATGTTGCATTTCTGCCTAGATTATTGTGGTAAAATAAAGGCTATAATGTACAGTACATCATTCTTTGTCCACATCTTTACTGCTTGCTGGGAAGAGTGGAAGCCATAATATACAGACACCTGCCATGGTGCTGGGCAAGTGGTGTAACTAGAGGGGGGCCAGTCTTGGAGAGAGCCTCTCTGGGGTGTGCAAGGGGGCCTCTTCCCTTCTGAGCCATTTCAGGCAGAGGGAGCAAACAGAGCCATATGGTTTTGCTCCCCCTGCTTGCAGTGGCTCCAAAGTGGAGGAGCCTTGCACAACGCGGTGAGGCTCCCTCCAAGACTGACTGCTCCCCCTCTAGCTATGCTACTGATGCTGAGTAGAGAGTCTGCCATTGAAACCAGGGTTGCCATATGTCCAGGAAAACTGGGACAGTCCCAGTTTTTAGGGATAGTGTTCACATACTGGCAGGTTTGACAGAGGGTTTTAGATAAGAAGAGCCTCCACTGTATCAGGCTTCCTGTATCGCACAGCGGCAAGAGAATGATGGCAACCCTAACTGAAACCAGCCAGAAAGTTTTGTGATAGTGTCTGTATAAAGCCCACACAGCCCTTTCCCTTTGTTTGGCAGGATTTTCGTGACTTGGACCTGCTTATCATCATGGGCACCTCGCTGCAAGTCCAGCCCTTTGCCTCCCTTGTCAGCAGGTAGGTGGTCCCTTCTCTGCAGGTACTGTGACCAAAGAACCATTCTTGGCACTTCAGGGTTGCCTGTGTGCCTCAGTGCCTCCTACTCTTTGTTTCAGGGCTCCCATTAATGCGCCCCGGCTCCTGATTAACAAAGAGAAGACTGGAGAGGTGAGCTTGAGCCTGATGAAGCCCTGGTGAAGCCCTGGTCTTTGTATTTTCTACCATCTCAGGGCCTCACTTGGTTGCTGCAGTCCAAGCATGGAGGCTCCATTTCATCCAAGCAGGGAGGCTCCTTTACGTCATTCTTTGTCCACATCTTTACTGCTTGCTGGGAAGAATGCAAGCCAGAATATACAGCCACCTGGCATGATGCTGGGCAAGTGGCATAAGTGAAGGGGGGGAAGTCGTGGAGAGAGCCTCACTGGGGTGTGCAAGGGGCCTCTCCCCTTCTGAGCCATTTCAGGCAGCGGGAGCAAATAGCCATATTGTTTTGCTTCCCTTGTCTGCAAAGGCTCGAAAGTGGAGGAGCCTTGCACAGTGCGGTGAGGCTCCCACCAAGACTGACTGGCCCTACAATCCAAAGTAACTACAGGAAGACATAAGAGGCATTTACTCTGGATTGCTCTGTGCATTTCCCATAGATTTCTCATAGGTGGCACCGTAACTACGTTGACGTAAGAGGTCCTGTAGTTACTCTGGATTGTAGACTTAGGTTGCAATCCTAAGACCCATTGAACACAATGGGGATTACTTTTGAGTAGATGTAGTTAGGATTGTGCTCTTAGGCTTGATTCTTTGCAGGGAGTTTGGCAGGACTGCCAAGCAGAGGGTAGAGGCTCAACTCTCCCTACCTTATTTGAATCTGCATGGAGTGGACCCCATGCAAGCCAATGGATCAAGCCAATGAATCAATGGATTGCGAAATTATATTTTGTTATCATTGCCAAGGATTAGCCTGTTAATGGTTCCCAAAAGTCCCTGCCTTCTCGCCTTGCAAATCCCACATGGGAACAGAACCAAATCTGTTGAGATACACAGCAAGGCATTCGTGGTCTGGCTGGCCCCCCTCCCAGTAATCAACAAAGCTGATTCTCTTGTTTCAGAGTGACCCTTTCATGTCCCTGATGGGCTTCGGATGCGGGATGGACTTTGATTCGGAAAAGGCGTATAGGCAAGTCACCACAGGAACTGGGAGTGGTTGGGCACAGTAGCCCCCTTGGGAATGGTTTAACGTTTCAAGGCCCAGAAAATTGGGAGGGGGTGGCCGAGCCTTTCACAGGGATCACCGAGGTAATGGGTGTGAATGGGTCCAAATGCTCAGAAGGCACTGAAAAACCCCAAAGTGCTGGTGGTTATTTTGTGTTGCTCCCACTCCCATTTTTTAATTTCACAGGGATGTTGCCTGGATTGGAGACTGCGATGAGGGCTGCCTGGCCTTGGCAGAGCTGCTAGGGTGGAAGGTATCTGTCTCTAAGGGATAACTGGGGTGGGAGACATGTAGTTTGCCTGTATCTCAGGCAAATTGCATCCCTCCTTGTCTACTGGTGATGCTGCCATCTCTGTGTGTATTCATTCATTTGTTTATTTATTTAAATGGTAAGGTCCACACCGGTAAGACTGATGCCAGACTTAACGAAACCATGAAGATCATAAGCAGTTGTATAAAATGTGTTCCTACTCACTGCCTCCTTGTTTTGAGCTGCACAGCTCTACCAAGACAAGATAGTGAAAGAATATAATAAAAATATGAGCCACTCAATTCTACCTGTGCATGCAGATCTTCCTCATCTATCAATTGGCAGGTGGAAATTAAGGAAGTCCTCTCTGGCACTGAACATCAACATCCAATGGAAAGCTAAATGGGCTGCTGAATGCCCAGATAGAGCCAAGCCCTACACAAATGGTGCTAGGTTTTAACCTATTTCATTGGTCAATGATGAACAGGATCTGTACCCAACACTTTGTGCCAGGCCTTGCTGTTTAAATGGGGTCTAGTATCTACCCCTCAGTGTGACTATGATGCCCCTCAACAAACTATTCATCACACTGTGTCCGGGTCAGGGTGATCATATGACCGGAAATTTCCAGATTTCTCCTCTTTTTTAGCCTCCTCTCTGGGTGTCCTCAAAAAGGACTTTATTTTGGAACTTTGCAATGGTGTGCAGTTCCCCATCATATCATATGTCGTTGCATTCGTATTGAACAGCAGAATCCAGTACAAAAATCGGTTTTGAAATATCTCCTTCCTATCAAAAGTTATGGCAAAAAAACTAAAAATAAAAATATGCATTGAGCTCTATAGGAAAGTGAAAGTGCTCAATATTGCGGTTTTACTCATGAGTAGGCAAACGTGCCACTGTCCGCTGTAAAGTCCAGGCTGAGGAATCCAAAACCTTGTCCTCCTTTTGGGGTTTGGGCATCTGGTCACCCTGGTCCGAGTGTACATCAAAAGTTTATACCAGTCCAGTCTTTTTTTTTTTCAGTGTAGACCACTCTGTCCTCGAATGGCTGGGTGGGCTGGACATTAACATCTGATTTAACATACACTCCATGTATTGCATGCCATACGCTAAATAAATAAATAAATATTTTTCAACCCTCAGAAAGAGCTGGAGGATCTGGTGAAGAAGGAGCACGCAGCCATTGATGCCAAGTCTGGGCGGGCGGTTGGGGATGGAGCAAGCGCTTCTGTGCGGGAACAGAGACCAAAGACATCCCCCCAAAAGGAAAGCAGCCGTGGTGGAGAAGAGGAATGATGAGTCTGACCAGACCTGGGGGCTGCTTAATCTGGACGAATTAAAAATGAAAATAACCACAGACTGAGCCATTCTTGTTGTATGCCGACAGGTCTAGCTCCATTTTTATTATGGGACTTCACTGCTTGGCGAGAAACCAGTGGAGACCAGTGTGTGTCACCCCTCCAAATATACTCTCCACTGACTTGGGGCTCGATTAGGCGAAGACCTTGCATTTCTGATCAGATGGGCTGGAAGTCAGATAAGTTCAGATTAAATTATATTTTAGGTTTTATTTTGAGACTTTCTAAGTTCTTCATCAAGCTTCTGTTGTGATTTATTTTTATTTTTCACACTAACCTGTGAGAGAAACACCACACCAGCCTTGCTGTTCTCTTACCCTCTAATTTTCCTTCCTGGAAACCAAGTTCTGTTTTTTGGTTCTTACTTTCTTACCAGGCTGAGCAAGGAAGGCAAGCATAGAAAGTGGCTGTTCAGACTTATTTAAATAAGCTTTAGGTGGGTTTTAATGTGTTAACCTTTTGCTCTATCGTGTGCTTTAAGCTTTCAGAAAAGAATGTGACAATTAAACACAAGCACCTTGAGAACAAGAATGAGGGTCCTGTCCTTCTTTGCCTGATCCCTGCTTTGTTGAGCGCTTTACTGTATGCAGGGACAACCCGTTCTTTGTACACAAGTACCAGTAGAGTCCACATCTGTTGGTTTTTCTCTTGCTGTATTCTAGTCTTTCCCAGTATCTCTAACTAGTCCTACAATCCAGAGTAACTACAGGAAGACGTAAGAGGCACTAAGGGCGCAATCCAGAGTAACTATAGAGAGTCCTTGCTCCGATGTAAGAAGAATTTACTCTGGATTACAAAATGAATATCCCATAGGTTTTCACTAAGTGGTGCCATAACTGCGTCGGCGTAAATGTCTCTTACGGGCTCCTGTAGTTACTCTGGATTGTAGGGTTACTCTGGATTGCTCTATGCATTTTCCATAGGTTTCCCATAGGTAGCATCATAACTATGCCCTATATCCTAAAGTGAAAATAAGCCCCTTGCTCCGGAACAGTTAAGATGACTTTCCATGATAACACTAGAGGATGATGGAACTACGTGGACCCGTAACTGCTATGGATTTTGCCCTATATCGGTGTAAAAGGTCTTGTAGTTACTCTGGATTGTAGCCCTAGGTCATAATGGATTGAAACGCAAATTCAAATAACTCAAATGTTTGAGTTTCAAACCAACCATTTTAAAACTGGGTTAAAACACGATGATGTCCAGCTGGTTGGAACATCATCAGTTGTCTACACCTGCTGTTTCCTCTGACTAAGTGGTTAAGACACTGTGCCTGTTAACCAGCAGGCCAGGGTTCGAGACCCAGGTCCCAACAAGATGAGGATTTCCTGCTACAGGCAGAGGGTTGGACTAGATGATCCACTGGGTCCCTTCCAACTCTTTGATCATTTGAGGTGGCTGCTATTAAAAATTCCTGCTTTTCTCGTTATGCGGAGGTTGCAACATCAGACCAAAAACTTGACAAAGAGGAAGTTTGCAGCCAGGAGCTGTCATATCCCTGTCTTGGATGCCAATGCATGAAACATCAGGCTGCCTACCCAGGTTTTCAGGAGGCAGGCAAGAGGCCCTTTGCTCCTGGAACCTTTGCTAGGATTCTTGGGAAGGGGAACTTGTTATATTAGAGGAAGAGTCCAGATCTTGGGCTTAGAAAACCTGATGGAGAGGTTGTGAGGATGCAAGGGAGATGCTTTAGAAAGTTGTCATCATTTGAGTTACGGAGCTGCATTGATCAGTCTTGGAGCACAGTCCTAACCATGGCTGCAATCCTAAAGGCACTTTCCTGGGAGTAAGACCCATTGAACACAATGGGGCTTACTTTTGAGAAGACATGGTTAGGATTGCGCTCCATGTCTACTCAAAAATAAACCCCATTCTGTTCAATGGGTCTTATCCAGAAAAGTGTCTTTAGGGTTTCAGCCATAGTGGTTAAACCAGAATAAATCTTTTGCAAAGGATGTTAAATTCACTTCTTCCCCATAGAGCTCCATATGGCATCTTAACAGCCTGAGAGTCTCCTCAGTTGCCTCCTCAATCTGTGGCTCAGTCCACTCTTCCCTTCTTCCCATCTCTTGAGTAACAATATCTCTGGTTAATCTGTGATTAGTGAGAGCCTGCCTGGGGTTTGCACATTCTGCTATAGCGAGATAGTAAGGAAAACTTTGTGACCCGCCTCAGGGCACAATCCAGAGTGAGAGCAGTGAGGAGCTGGGCTGCCCCAATTATTCTGAATCCAGAGCAGAAAGTTATGCTGCATCCAGAGAGTCAGGAAGCCTAGGCTGCCCTAACTACTCCATAGAATGCTACATAGGCACCAAGTCGGTGACACCTGGAGAGGGCTTGCTCTTGAGGAGACCCCACACCTTCAGATCACACTGAACAAGGAACAGGTGCCTGCCTTAGGAGTCCTTGATGAGATGCCAGTACAGTCTCCAGTGAATATAAGGGGCTTCTTGGAGTGGCCTGCTGTATCCTCAGGTTAGTGGCTGCCGTAGTTGTGCCATATCCTGAAGTTGAGAGGCAGGGGTTGCAGATAGGCTGGCCAAGAACTCAGATTTTTGGTCAAAACTGCCATTCTTACTCTGCCTTATCATGGACCTTTATGGGTTTACTCATTACTATATCTGCTCCTGAGGTGGTATAACTCTGAGGAGCTGGAAGAGGACATTTCTGCCCTGGAAACAGGCTCTGAATCCAGAGTAACTGCTTTGCCCTAGGCAATGCTAAACATGCCTTCAACATGCCTCTCCTGAAGTGCCTAGGCTGGCCCAACATGGGCAGCCCAGGTCCACCTGTCTTGGGGCAGCCTATGTTGCCTTACTCTGCCCCAAGTCTTTTCCAAAGTACCTAGGTGGAGCATCTTGCAGTTGGGATAGCCCAGTGATAGATAGGGGAACCGAGGTGCGCTTCTGGATTGTGCCATTAGGCATTTGCTTTGGCATGGGAAAGGTGAGGTATAAATAATAATAATAATAATAATAATAATAATAATAATAATAATAATAATAATAAAAAGCTTGTGAGCAAAGCAGCTTATTAGGGGATGGGGGGCAGTTCACTTGGCCCACACTTGGCCCTCTTGTGGCACAAATTGAACCTGCAGTTCTGTTTGCAAGTGCAAATCAATACACTTCTTGGGTTCTACATAAAAAAGATAATTGGGGGTTTATTTCCTGGCAAATGCAAGCCAGTCTCAGATCACTGGTGTGGTGGAAAATTCCTGTTTTTCCCCTTTTTTAGTTATTCCCTTTCTTACTATTAGAGGATTTAAGGTGATGCAAAACTGAGGGTTGTTCCTATAGATGAGGCTTAGGGCCAACTACCCTGCAGAGGCTGCTTCACTAATGGTGCAATCCTAGTCCTATATATGCTGTACCGTTGCATGACTCATAACTCGTTCGTTTTTGGCGCACTTACGGAACAAAATGCCTTAATCTGAACCCAAGGCCAGTTTACCGAATGTGCAGGAAGACCTGACAACTGGAAATCCCAAGTGCGTATACCTCTCTTGTTTTCCCTTTACAAAACAAAGAAAATCAGGCCCCACAACCACGTGAATGCTGCTGGCGGAGGTGTAAACCACATCCCTGACTCTGTCTTGTTGAGTTGCTGTCCTCCATTACCGGCTGCCTACGTCCCCCATTCATATCTTAACTCCTTCCAAGTCATGGTGCACAAAGACTACACTGTTTCTGCTCTTTAGGACAGATGGACATCCCACCCCATCCAGGTAAAAGAACTTTTTTAGTTCAAGTAACTTTTTTTGGTAAAAGAACTTTTGTGGCTTTGAGAACTTTTGGGGAGGTTGCAGGCACTCCATTCAGTTGGATTCAGGGAAGAGAGGTCGAGTGAATGTTAATGACTATGATACCTAAATGGAACCTCCATGTACAGAGGCAGTCTACCTCTGTATTCCAGATTCTTGGACCAAAACAACAAGAAAGGGTCTGAATTGTCACGAAGCTCCCTGTGGATTTCTGCACAGACTTTTCTCCCATGTATGGTAGCCGTAGGAATATTTGTTGCCTTGATCTAGAGCAGTGTTTCTCAAAGTGTGCTCCTAGGATTTCTCAGTACCTTGTAACCCCTTCAAGGGTTCCCACAAGCATACCATAAGGGGCAGTCACTTGCTTGATGCGGCACCACTGCATCCACACAACTGCTGTGTGGTTCCTCTAGACTCCATATAGAATGGTAAAGGGAATCATAGAATCAGAGTTGGAAGGGACCCAGTGAGTGGATCATCTAGTCTAACCCCCTTGCCTGTAGCAGGAAAGCCTCTTGTGGGGACCAGGGTCTCGAACCCTGGCCTGCTGGTTAACAGGCACAATGGCACAGGGTTCCAGAGGCAAAAAGTTTGAGAACCACTGATTTAGGGACCTAGATTTTCATAACTGAAGAGTGCTGCACCCTTTGCCTCTCGAAAAATTGCAGTCTTGGATTCTTGTAGCTAAAAGATGGTGTTGAGCACTCTGTATGTCCTCAAGGATGCTCTTATCTTTGGGGCTGGGGAGCTCATCAGGAGCTCTGATCCTGTCACAAATAGCCCAGGAGTGCCCATTTGTGTGTTCTTTAGATGCAGAATTTCCTGAGTATGTCTGTTGATGAAAGATCTTAGACAGCAAGTTTCTGGGGAAAAACTGACTCGAGATGATCACTGCGTAGCCTCTTGTAGGGTTGCCGAGAATCGGTCAAAATTGGCCACTGCAGCCTCTGTCTTCAGGCCCGTGAAATGCTTCTAATTCTTATCTTCCAGGAAAGCCTTAAGAAGGAGAGACCTGAAAAGAGGTTGGAGATGTGGAATGTGTGACTGCAAACCAATTGTGGACATTTGGGACTACAGGATGTCCCATCCCTTCCCTGATGACTGCGGGAAGCCTGTGGACCCACAAGCTGGGTAAGGGCATCATCTCAGGGTGACAAGCAGGCAATTTTTTAAAACCATGCAGAGTAGCCTGATGCATGCAGGTGGCACATAGAAAGCAACATTCAGGAGTCCTCGGTTTTCTCCCCAACCCTGGAAATGAATGCAGTCATTGCACCAACCGGTGAAACGGGCAGGATTTTGTTTCCGTTAACCCTTGTTTTTTCGTTTTTTCCAGTCCTCCGCGTGCACCTGTGAACGGAATGGGTGAGCCTCCCCTCACACTTCTGGACAGGCTATCTGTAACCCGAGGTGTTTGGGAGTTGCTTGATGTCCAGCCAGAGGAAGCCACAAAATTGCTCTTGATGCAACCATCCGGGGTAAGAGGCCAGCTGGTTCCGCAGAAGCTGGCAGGTGGGTGGGTGACGGGAAGGACTGGGTGTTCCTTCCTGAACTTGAATGGATTATTTGGAGGTGGAGATGTGCCAATCTTTGGTTGGGTTGTTTGGGTCAATAGAGAGGTTGAAAGAGGCACTGGGTTGAAAGCGGTTGAAAGAGGGAAGTGGGTGTTCCTTCTTTATTTAGCAGGGGGAGAGTAACCGGCCCTATGTAACCCCAGCAATATCTGTTCTAGTGGCTTCTGCTGGTGAGCAGTTTTGGGACAGGGACCCATTAGCTATTAATTAGCTATTATTTTTTCATTTTTTGTATACCACTTTGTGAACTTTTTAGCTGAAAAGTGGTATATAAATATGATAGATAGGTAGGTAGGTAGGTAGGTAGATAGATAGATAGATAGATAGATAGATAGATAGATAGATAGATAGATAGATAGATAGATAGATAGATAGATAGATAGATAGATAGATAGATAGATAGATAGGAAGGAAGGAATAGACAGACAGACAGATAGGAAGGAAGGAAGGAAGGAAGGAAGGAAGGAAGGAATGAATAGACAGACTAGACGGACGGACGGATGGATGGACAGACAGACAGACAGACAGATAGATGCTTTTCAATGATCGTAGGAGAGAAAACATACACTTCTCTAGCCTCACTTTAATTTACTACTCATCAGCTCAGGGAGGCTGACTTTTACCATAGGCTTATTTACCCTACAATCCAGAGTAACTACGGGAAGACATAAGAGGCACTTGGTCTGGATTGCTCTATGCATTTCCCATAGGTGGCACCGTAACTACATCAGTGTAAAAGGTCCCATAGTTACTCTGGATTGTAGTCTTAATTGCCAAACCAGGTAGATCATGCTGATGGGACTCAAGTGATAAAATCTTTCTTGGGTCAGAGGAGCAAATAGCAAAAATAAGTGTTACCTTTAGGAAACGGAATAGTTAAAATAAAGCCCAGCATGTAATTAGTCTGTGGAACTCCTTGCCTTGTGGTGATGGCACCTGGCCTAGAGGCTTTTAAAAGTGCATCCTTGCTAGTCCTTCTGACCTCTCAATGGCTTTGGACAGCATAGACCAGGGATTTTCAACCTTGTTCATCTCGTGGAATACCCGCAAGGCACTAGGATTGTCAAGGCACACCATCAGTTTGTTAAGGACATATTTTATTATTTTTAAAATAAAATATTTAGATTATAGCTACAATGTTAATTATTAATAGCTAAATAATAGCCTTCTTGGTAGTGGCGCATGCATTATGGAACTCCCTCCCATTTGAATTAAGATCAGCTTCCTCACTATTAACCTTCCAGCTGGGCCTAAAGACTTGTTTTAATTTAAGAGAGCTATTGAGGGCTTCTAAATACAGTGGTACCTCTCATAACAAGTGCCTCACGTAACAAGCGTTTCACATAACAAGTATAAATTTCCAAGAAATCTTGCTTCACATAACAAATTCCGCTTCACTTAACAAGCAAGCGCGCTTTGGGCACATGTACTATGCAGCCCTGACGCTCCGCATGGAGGCTCTTTAAAAGGGCTACCGGCCAACACTGCTGCCTTTAACTGCCCCCAACTTGGGTGCCAAAGGAAGCTACCCCTAACTGCCCCCAAGTGCCCCCACTGACCACCTTAAAACTTCAGCAGCAGCCCAGGAAAGTGTCTTTGATTGCAGCCTCCTAATCATGTCTACTCAGAAATAAGCCCCATTGTGTTAAATGGGGCTTACTCCCAGGAAAGTGTCTTTAGGATTGCAGCCTAAGTAGACGTCACAGGATCCTGCACATTGAATGCATGTTTTGAATTCAATTCCAGTGTTTTGTCATCATTTTTACATCCAGTTAATATTTTTCTATGAATGGGGGGGGGGGGGGGGGGTTGTGGAACCAATCGTCTGAGTTTCCATTGTTTCCTATGGGGAAATCCGCTACACTTAAAGAGCGTTTCACATAAAGAGCAGGCCTCCGGAACGAATTAAGCTCTTTATGTGAGGCACCACTGTAATCTTTTACTTGATATTTTATTTCAGACTGCAGGACATTTTATACTTTTCAATTGTATTTTATGGTTTTAATTGAATTTTACGGTTTGAAATTGTATTTTACCATGTGTTTTTATTGATGGTTAGCCACCTTGCGTGCCCTTCGGGGAGAAAGGCGAAAGGCGATCCGGTAGCAGGCGGGAAGCCAGGAAACTGGCTGTACCGGTTCCCAGTGGGCCCACCACTGTACTGTGCATGTGCCAACTTTCATTGGTGCACGCGCAGTGCGTCCTGAAGCTAGCGCACTTCAGGACACTCTGCACTTGCGCCAAGGTTGCGCATCAGGTTGCGCAAGGTTGCACCATCGTTGGCGCATGCGCAGAGCATCCTGAAGCGCACCTGCTTCAGGGCACTCTGCGTGTGCACCAACCATTGTTAGTGCATGCTCAGTGCACCAGGGTTGGGGCCCACTCCGGCCCCGCCCCTGGCCCTCCCCGCCCCCACCTCTGGTCCTCCCCAGCCCCGCCCCTGACCCTCCCCGGCCCCTGACACCGGCCCCGCCCCCTGACCCCGGCCTAGCCCTGCTCACATCCGGCGAACCGGATGTTGGGCCACGCAGAGCCCATCATTGCATAGGTGGCACTGTTACTACGTCGGTGTAAAAGGTCCCATAGTTACTCTGGATTGTAGCCAGTGTCTTTCAACTGCAAGCAATGCCCAAATTCTCTTCATCTGCCTCCCCGCTTTTTCTGTGCCCAGACATTCATTGTTGTCGGCTATGGGGCTGCAGGTTCAGCTTCCAGGGTGCTGCTTATTCGGACGGAGGAAGATGGAAGCGACACTGTCTGCCATTTCCACATTAAGGAGGATGGTGCAGGTGAGTTGGTTTCCATTCCCCAAGGAAGGAGAACAATTATGGTCAGGATATATGCATACTGAGGAGTAGGCAGTCTCAGAATGTCAAGTGCAAGCGTGTATCCAAAGATGCATGCCTGTTGTTATCGTGTGTACACTCCGAGGTGCCTGGTGGGCAGTGCCAGATTTACGTATAAGCTAAACAAGCTATAGATTAGGGCCCCACTCTCTCCAAAAAATTTAAAGGAAAAAAACCTGGATGTATATTTCCAAAATATAAGGTAAAAAAACAAATAAAACCTATATACATCAACCGTACCTATTAGGTCCATAAATTACCATATAGCATATATTCAGCAGCGAAAATTTATTGCTGATAAAGTACAGCTGAACATATAACTTGGCATCCATCAGTCTTGAAAGACTATGGTATTGTGCTTGATGCTGTATGCGAAGCACGAAGGCCTGGGTAGATTGATATGGAGGATAGGCTGTTACCCAAGCAGCAAATCCCCCCTCTCCATGCCACGGAAATAGTCCAGTGGAAGGGCAGAGCCAATACGGTTGGTTCCAGCTGTGTCACAGAGCTGGGCTAAGGATAGGAGCTCACCCTGTCTTGTGGGGACCCAGGTCTCGAACCCTGGCCTTCTGGTTAACAGACACAATGTCTTAAGCACTTGCACCGCCAGCTGAACATATAAAGGGCCCCATTACCTTCAGTAGCTTAGGGCCTTATCATACCTAAATCTGGCCCTGCTGGTGGGACGTACACGGTGCTGGACTGGATCAGGGCCTTTGGCCTGAATTAGCAGGGCTCTTCTTATCCCACCTCCCAGAATGACTTCCCCACTGAAACTTCATGCCTGCTTTTTCAAAGACCGCCCTTGGTTTGTCCTGTAGGTGTTTTGTAACCGTATTTCCTTTCCCTGAAAAGAGGAAGAGGTGTAGCATTTCTGTCTTACACGTTGCATAATAGGGAGTGTGGTGAACTCCCACCGGCTCAGTGGGATTTACCGTGAACGGGCTGGACATTGGCCCGTCAGCCCTGCTCCGTACGGTAACTTTGGACAGCTCCCTCCTACCCCCTTTCTCAGCCCTCCAGCAGCAGCAGGTGAGAAAATCCATCATTTATCCAGTGATGGTCCCCCCACTTTTTCTTGCAAGGAGCTCTGGAGAATGTGCAGAGAAGACTGAGACACCGCAACCACTTCGCAGTTGGGGAAACTGAGGGTGGGCAAGGCACTGCCCCTTAACAGTGATGGGTGGCATCAAGTCTAGGGCTGTTTGCACCCCGGGGGTCTTCTTGGGTTGGATTGGAAGAGCTTATTGGAACCTGATTCTAGGCTGTGACTATCAAAGTATAACATTATGATTGCAAGAAGTGAAGGCACAACTGTGGTCAGATCCCACCAGGAATACTGTATCCAGGTCCGGGCATCCCATTTTATGACAAATTGGAATGATTCAGAGGAGGCTACTTGGGGTGGCGAGGCCTCTCCTGCAATGCATTGAACTGCCCTTCTCTTCCCCTACAGCTACTTATCTGGAGGGCTCCCAGCTGCGCTTCCGAGACCCAGTTGAACTGATTGGCTTTCACATTGTGAGCAGGTGAGTGTCCAGAAGGGCTGCCAGTGTGATGGTCGGGTTTGGGGAGGATTTATTTATTGTATGGCAAATACATAGACTTATGGTAAATCAGATGTTAATGTTCCATTGCTGTATATTTTGAGAGCCTGGAATTCCACATTGATGTCTGGCTGCCAGCTGTTGCCAACAGCCAAGTCTTCAGTATAGTCTGGCTGCCAATTGGTGCTAATAATTTATTTCACACTTTTGGGGTGCACCACGAGGCGGTGAACTAGCATTGCACGCTGGGGAAGGAGATCCTTGGGGATATTCCGTCTGCCCTTTCCACCATATGTGGTACAAAGCGTATAGTACCACAAATAGTGGTTCCAAACTGTGGGTCACAACCTGATTTTTGATGGGTTGCCAAAAGGCGATGAAAGAGATTTTTTTTTTTAATTATGTTTTTATTCGTGAATGTTTTTAAAAATATTTTTATATGCTTTTAACTATTTTATTGGTTGTTTTAAATTGTATTGTTATCCGCCTCGATTCCGCTCATGGAGAAAGGTGGAATATAAATCTATTAATTAATTAGTTAATTAATTAGTGAAATAGAAACAGAAAAATTGAAAATCCTTTCATATACTTGTACGTTACACAATGAAGTGTGCAATCCATTTATACTTAAAATGTAAAGCCAATAATTAATTAATTAATTAATTAGATAGCTAATTGCTTGAGGGTGCAGTTCTAACCCTGTGGTGATGTGGGGAGTGTGGCACATACCTGTACACTGGCCTAATACCCACTGGATTGGGCAAGCATGCGCCAGCCTCCCCAAACCACTCAGGAAATTATGCGAGGTGTGTTATACCGGCCTATATTGGTTAGGATTGCCCCCTTAAACCTTGATCTGACCCCGTAGATGACATTCCCATGTCTTTGATGGCTCTACATTCTCTTCCAGGGACATCCTGCCCTGCCTGCTGAGAATCCCAGATGCCTTTCGACTTCCTTGCAAGCGTGGACTAGATGTGGTTGTTGCGCTGGGCATGAGTGAGTGACAATACCAGGGGGGATTTCGAGAAGGAGGGTGGCCTCTTCTGGCATTTTGGCCTTGCTGTCTCCCCCCTCCCAGTTCATAACAAACACACAAACTCCTTGCAATCAAATGGACTTTCTCATTTTCTTCCCCATTCCTCTTTGCTGCACACTCAGAGTTCTGGATGATGCTCCTTCCACCTGGCAGTGAGTTGACTCCGACCAAAGTGGAGAAGAAGCCTCTAGGCTTGAACGCAGACCCCCTAGAAACAGAACGGCCGGTCTGCTCCATCCGGGTGACCTCGGAGGATGCGGCTCTGTGTGCCATCAACCCGTTGTTCCTCTCGGTGCACAGTGACAACAATTGGCTGGACTTCATGCCAAGTTTGTGCCGCTCCAGTAGCACGCGGGGGACCCTGAAGTTGTGGAATGGACTGGAAAGAGCTCGGACATCTGACTCAGATCCAGTGTCCAGGGAAGGGACATGTTCTACGCAGGAGTGCTTGGGCCACCAAAGGCTTCAGGAGAAGGAGGAGGAGGAGAAAAGTAAGGACCAGACACTTTGTGGGAACTGGTCATAATAGTGGCCACAACAGTGACACAGCACTGCACTAATGACTGCAGCTGAAACTTGGTGGCATGGCTAGAAGGGGGTGTTGTAGTCAGTCTTGGAGGGAGTCTAAAGATTGGGACACCTAAAGATCTGCCTTCTCTATCAATTTATTTTCTCACCAGGTGATTTTCTGCCCTGCTCCTCTTCCCTGCGAAGGAGAAGCTTCTGTCGCAGCCTGGCCTGGCAGAGCTCTGAACATGCCTCGGAGGTGCCACCTCCATCCCCAGAACCAAAGGAGATCAGACCCCCACACCGTGTATCCTGGATTGAAGGCATCCCAGCGACAACTCCTCCCAGTCAGCCACTGAAAAAGTCCAGTTCAGAGTTGTCCCTGCTCAGTGAGAACATGCTGCTTCCACTCATCCCAGAGCTGGACTCACTCTCGGTCAGCAGCATGGAGGACGAGAGTGACACCTTCACCCTGGCATCCACCACCACATCTCAGAAAAAGCGGCACTCTTCCTCGGCTGCCCTGCCGTACAAAGTGCTGCATCGCCTCTCGGCTGTGGGCAGTGCTCTCAGCGGACTCCTCTCGACTGAGCGCCGGATCTCCAACCGTGTGCAGGAGCTGGCCCAGGAGCCGACCTCCTACCTTGGGGGCCTGGTGCAGAGTTTTGTGGGACACATCCTGCGAGGAGCCGGGATGCGGCACCCCACCAGCACGGATATGCTGCAGGAGATCCGGCAGATGCTCAGTAGCCTCAAGGGGTACCTGTGTGAGAGCTCAGAGCTGCGCATGTTTGCCGATCACATAGAGGCCGAGGAACTGGATTTGGGTAAGGAGGGATGCCTGATGGTGCCACAGGAGGGTCTAGATTGGAATTTGATAATTCCGGAGGGTCCAGAGCAGTGGTTCTCAATCTTCCTAATGCTGTGACCCCTTTATAAGTTCCTCATGTTGTGGGGACCCCAACCATAAAATTATTTTCGTTGCTACTTTGTAAATATGTAAATATCCAATATGCAGGATGTATTTTCATTGTTACAAATGAAATGTGTGTTCTATGCACACATTGAACACAGTGGGATTTATTTCAGAATAAATAGCTGCATGCATAGGATTGGGCCCTGAGGCTGCAATCCTATCCACATTTAAATGGGAGTAAATGCCCCCTGACTATAATGGGATTTCAGAGTAGGCATGCATAGGATTGGGCCCTGAGGCTATCAGTCAGCCCCAGTGCACGCGCAGCTACAGCCGGAGGTCTGGCAAGCCTGACCTGGCCCCCTGCACCAGGGGTCTTTAGGCGACCCCCAGGAAAGCTTTAGGCGACCCCCAAAGGGGCCCCGACCCCCACTTTGATAAACGCTGGTCCAGAGGGTCAATAGCTATTGATGGTACTACTACTTTGGGTACCTGTCCAGGTAATTTGTGAGCCAGGTTTCCAATCTAGTGTAATGGCAAAGCCAGGAATCTACCTCCTGCTCCGCTCTGACCACCCAAAAGATAGATAGTGCTGAGGCCCCGAGTCTGCTCACTACAAGCTTATTATTATATACATCTCTTGTTTTATCTCCAACGAGCTGGAAATATCTCTGTGGTTTCCACTCTGAGCCATGGCGGCCTTGCTTCAGCATCCGCTCACATACAGACGGGAGCCTCATATTTAAAAAAACCAGTGGTTTATCTGTGGTTGGGGCGTCATTGCAAGCGGCAGGATTGACGGCAGAGACCGTTGGAGGAACACAACGCGTGACGGGAACCCACATCACCTTCCTTAGACTGTTTAGATCAGTGCTTTTCAAACTTTTTCATCTTACGGCACACTGACAAGGCGCTAAAATTGTCAATGCACACCATCAATCTTTTGACACTTGACGAGGCACGCTATGCTGCTGGTGGAGGGTTCACATCCCTCAATGGCCCTGTTAATCAATGATTAATCTAATATCTATCTAATACTACCTAATAAATAAATAAATTTTCCAAACCTCCGCAGCACACCTGTGGAGCTCTCAGCACATTGGTGGTTTATGTTCGGCACACTGGTTTATATTCTCCGAGGCAATTTGGGCAGCTGTCGTGTCCCCTTCTTGGGAATTTCCATCAGAACTGAAAAACTGGGTGTAAAAGAAAATCTGCAGATTTTTCATCCCAAGAGAGGTGTTGGTTCAGCAGAACGATAACCCTATTGTTCAGATAGCCTACCTCGCAGGGTTGTTTTGAACATACTGCAGGAGTTTGGGAAATCGTATATACAGTACATCCTATATAAATTTGTATTTATCTGATCAGATGATCTCTTGTAACGACAACAAGATTCTTGAAGGGGCTCAAGGGCAGGATTCCTGCTACTGGTTTCGTCCGCCAGGTGTTGAAATCTGGAAAGATGCCTCAAACTGGTTTTCACCCAGTTTGATGGAACGTTAGCAACTCCAGGGGAAAAAAATGCCTGGTGTTCCATACTGTGCTGATCAAGATTGTGTCCTCGTCTTGTCCTCTCCAGGTTCTGTGGTGGAAGCTGCCCTCTACAAGTGCGTGCTGAAGCCTCTCCGGGATGCCATTTACACCCAGCTGCTGGAGTTCCGCACCCGTGACGGGACGGTGGGCAGGCTGCATGAACACCAGGTCACCATGAAGAAGCAGAGTTTGGGAGAGTTGGGGGTGACGGCTTGCGTGCCTGACGGTGCCGGCCTGGATCGCATCCAGATCAAGCTGAATCTCCTACATCGGGCTTACTCACCCAAGAAGAAGGAGGTGGAGATGCTGAAGATCTGCAAGATGCTCTACGAAGCCATGAACCAGGCTGCTGGTAGGACAGGTATGAAGGTTGCTTTTTCAGAATGACTTAAGTGGATGGGGGAGGAGGAAATATACATTCAGTGGATCCTTGGTGTCCATTGGGGATTCATTCCAGTACCTAAAATCTGTGGACGCTGGAATCCATAGGGGGAAGGGGGCAGGATGGCACTGTAATAATTTACCTCCAGGCTGTGCCACACCTTCTAGCCTCCTAGCCTCATTTGTGTTTCCCAAACACAACTGGAAACTGCTGGTGTTAACTGGAAATGGCTCCTACTGCATCCAAGAGGCCCTCAGATGCCGAACGAACAAACGAATGAACTAATTAACTAACTAACTAACTAACTAAACAAACAAACAAATAAATAAAACAATCAGAGTAGTTACGTAAATGTTTTTAAATGGTTGTAGATGCTTTTAATGTTTTTATATCTTTTATTGTTTATTATGTATTATGTATTAAGCGGTTAAGACACTGTGCCTGTTAACCAGCAGGGCAGGGTTCGAGACCTGGGTAGGTCCCACAAGACAGGGTGAGCTCCTGTCCTTAGCCCAGCTCTGCGACGCCAGCTGGATCCAATCATATTGGCCTTGCCTTTCCATTGGACTAATTCAGTGGCGTGGAGATGGGGATCTGCTGCTTGGGTAACAGCCTACTCTCCATAACAATCCAACCCAGGCTTTCGTGCTTCGCATGCAGCGTATGCAGCGCCGAGCACGATACCATAGTCTTCCAAGACTGATGGAGGCCTGCTTTTTTAATGTATTTTATTGCTGTTTGCTGCCTTGGATCCATTAAAAGGGATAAAAAAATAAACTATAATTACTATAATTTATTATAACAATATAATATAATAAAAAATAATAATATAAATAATAATTTACTACTACTACTAATACAATAATAATAAAATATAATAATAAATAAATTATAAATAAATAAATAAATCCACCGATGACAAACCTGCATGCAAGGAGGGTCAAGTGTATACGGCACTTTAGATAGAATAAAAAGAGAGCAAGGGATCTTGCTAGCCTAGAAAAGGAGAGAGGGGAGACACCTAAGAGAGAAGAGGAATGGAGATGGGATAAATGGAATAAATGTGAAATTTCTTTCAGTTGAATGCATTTAGGAATTAGACTAAGGGCAAAATCCAGAGTAACTACGGGGTGTCCTTGCTCCTGTGTAAGAACAACTTACTCTGGATTCCCATATGAATTTTCCATAGGTTTTCATGAGGTGGTGCAGTAACTACGGGTGCATGTAAAGTTAGGAATGTCCAACAAGAGGTCCCGAAGGCCGCATCTATGGGCTTTCTATGCCAAATGCGGCCCTCGAGCCTCTTGTTGGACATGCCTGATTAAGGGCGCAATCCAGAGTACGGGGAGTCCTTGCTCCGGTGTAAGAACAATTTGCTCTGGATTGCAATATGAATTTCTCATAGGTTTTCACTAGGTGGTGCAGTAACTACGGGTACACGTAATGTTTCTTACGTGCTCCCATAGTTACTCTGGATTGTAGGGTAAGTCTCGTACGTGTTCCCATAGTTACTCTGGATTTGGGGGTAAGGTTACAATCCAGAGTAACTGTGGGACCTTTTACACCGATGTAGTTATGGTGCCACCTATGGGAAACCTATGGGAAATGTATAGAGCAATCCAGACTAAGTGCCTCTTATGTCTTCTCGTAGTTACTCTGGATTGTAGGGTTAGGAAGACACCTTCCTGGGAGTAAGACCCATTGAACAATATGTTAGGATGTGCACTTAGATTGCAATCCTAACCTCTACATAAGCCAGCCTAAGTCTTGGCATAAGTCCTGCGCAGACCTGGGGTGTCAGAAAAGTGTAGTAGTATACTTCTGCCTCACTCCAGGCAGGGTTACACCGATGCACAGGCATATGCTGACCTCCCCACACCTTCACAAAAGATAGGCAGGTGAGTTAGTCTGGCCTAAATTTCTTAGGACTGAGCCCTAAGTGTACTGAGCAACTTTGAGCGACTTTGTTCTCCGATCCTAATATTTTTTCCCTCTCTGTTTTCGGAAGAGCCGTTCGGTGCCGATGACTTTCTGCCTGTTCTGACCTACACACTGGTGAACTGTGATATTGTCTCCGTGCAGTTGGATGTGGAGTACATGATGGAGCTGATGGATCCCACCCAGCTGCAGGGAGAAGGTGAGGGGGGGAGTGACATGTGGTCCAGCATGTATCAGTTTCCTCCATGTGTCGTGTATCCTTGAATTTTAACCGCTTCACAACTTGCAAATCACCAGTTACAAAATGAAGCACACAGATAGTAAGAGTTGTCTATCTTTCCTCCCTCGCCCTTCCTCTTGCTCAACCACATAGGCGGTTATTACCTCACGACGTGGTTCGGGGCCCTCTACCATATTGCCAACTTCCAGCCGGCTGCCATGTTGACACGGCAGATCAGCCTCGAGGCCCAGCACTCCATTCATCAGTGGCATCGCCGACGGACCATCCATCACCACCACCACCACCAACAGGTTGCCCGCAGCCATTCGCAGGTAATGCTGGAGTGTGAAAAAAGGAAGTGGTGACCAGGGGGGGAGAGCAAAAGAAGGGATTCTGGCAGCCAAATAAAGATGGTCTGGGTCTGGGACATTTAATGGCAGCCCTTGTGGTGATGGAAAAATAGCCTGCCACTTATTTACTAGTACCCCAAGATAGCCCCTCATCACGCCTAATGGTAGAAGTTGACGCCCACCCCAATAGTTGGGTTTTTCTGGTTGGGCTAAACCCAGTATAGTGGTGCTTCACATAAAGAGCTTAATTCGTTCCGGAGGCCTGCTCTTTAAGTGAAACATTCTTTAAGTGAAGCAGATTTTCCCATAGGAAAGAATGGAAACTCAGATGATTGGTTCCAGAACCCACAAAATATTCATATAAAAATATTAACTGAATGTTAAAATGATGACAAAACACTGTAATTGAATTCAAAACATGCATTCAGTGTGCATGATCCTATGAAGTCTACTTAGGCTGCAATCCTAAAGACACTTTCCTGGGAGTAAGCCCCATTGAACACAAAGGGGCTAACTTCTGGGTAGACATGGTTAGGAGGCTGCAGTCAAAGACACTTTCCTAGGAGGCTTACCTGGGCTGCTGCTGGAGGTTCAAGGTGGTTGGTGGGGGCACCTGCCCGCAGTTAGGGGAAGCTGCCTCTGGCACCCCCAGACAACTGCCCCAGGTTGGGGGCAGTTAGAGGCAGCAGCGCTGGCCGGCAGCACTTTTAAAGAGCCTCTGGGTGGAGCGTCAGGGCTGCATAGCACTCATGCCCGTAGTGCGCTTGCTTGTTAAGTGAAGCAAGATTTCTTGGACATTTTTGCTTGTTATGTGAAACACTTGTTAAGCAAGGCGCTACTGATGTTAGAGTGCTGGTGTTGCATAGTAACCACTTGCTTTCCATCCTCTCAGAACATCCTCTACGTCTCCTTCCTCGAACCCTTCAGCAATCAGAAAACCCTCTCTGTCCCCCCGGACATGACTGCAGCGTCGGTCTGTGCAGTCTGCGCCAAGAAGTACGGTGTTTCCAATCCCGAAGCCTACGGTCTCTTCCTGGTGTCCAGCGACTCCTCTCAGCTCCTGCCTGGCGACAGCTATCCTCAAAGGCTCCGCTCAGCTATTTTCATATCCCAGGGACCACCGATGAGTTTTGTTTTCAAGACCCTGGACGGGGCACTGCCTGCTGCTGACCCTGTTTCTGTCCGTGACCCCAATAAATGGACCGAAATCCAAAAGGCTCTCAGAAGTGGGCATGTGGAGGTAGACTGAACTTTCTGGAAATGTCCTTTTTAGTTAAGAGGGTTCCCTGGTATTCCGAGCTAGTATCGCATTTGACAGAAGTCACTAAAGAAATGAGATTTGGGAATAAATTTCCAGGTCAGGAAGAGTATTGTTGAGAAAATGGTCTACTCTGTTGAGAAGACGGTTGCCTCTGAAGACGGTCCGGAAGCTTCAACTAGTACAGAATGTGGCGGCCTGTGTGGTTGCTGGGCTCGTCGGTTCGACTCGGGCCACTGCTTCAGCGACTACACTGGCTGCCCATTTGTTTCCGGGCTGAATTCAAAGTGCTGGTCCTGACCTTTAAAGCCCTAAATGGCTTGGGTCCAGGGTATCTGAGGGACCGCCTTCTCCTATACAATCCGACCCGTCACCTAAGGTCATCTGAGGGGGCCCCACTGACTGAGCCGCCACTAAGAGATGTGAGAGGTATGGCGGCCACAGATAGGGCCTTCTCGGTGGTGGCACCCCGACTCTGGAACTCCCTCCCCATAGAACTGAGGAAAGCTCCCTCAACACAGAGCTTCAGGCGGAGCCTTAAATCCTTTTATTTTAAAAAAGCTTTTTAAATGGGGGCAGAGGTGGGGTGGGACAGTTTTACTGTTTTTAACAAATATTTTTAGTCTGCATGTTTTTATTCAGTTTAATTGTATTTTAATTATATTTTAACGGTGTTTTAATCTTTATTTATGATCTATTTTAATGATGTTTTACTCCCTGATGTCAGCCGCCTTGAGCTCCCTCTTGCAGGGGAGGAAAGGCGGGATACAAATTAATAAAATAAATAAAATAAATAAGAAGATGTGGCTGCGAAACGGCGGTGGGGAAGTTGTCACAATGATAACAACCATGTGATGTGCATTTGAAGCTGTTGCGGGTCACATAAATTGCAAAGTGGGCCTGATTTGGCCCGTGGGCCTTAAGTTTAACATTGTGGTGTGGGGAGTTACCCCACTGCCCCTGGATCTGTGGGATCTTTGACAAGATGGCCCTATAATGGACACGGACTTGTGAATCGTACCAGGCACCGATCCCCCTCTTTCCGGTGCCAGGGTTGTTCGTACTGGCCCCTGTTGTTTCCAGGCAGTGTTGTTCGTACTGGCCCCTTCTCTATCACCTTCCTAGACCATAATGGGCTGAATCCATCCTGACTTGCTGGGCAATCCAGCTGAGTTTCTCCAGATTCTTTGCATTCCACCAACTTAGGGGGCTGCAGGGATTAGAACACTAGGGTTCGATCGGAATTCGGAGCAGAAGGATGGAGACAAGTCCTGGAAGCAACGGATGGAGACACAAGTCCTGGAAGACGGGGTGAGCTCCCATCCTTAGTCCAGCTCCTAGCCAACCAGCAAGAATAGCACAATTGGAAGGAAGAAGCAACTTGGGTGTGCCTCTCGAACCCGGAGCCTGCCTTGAGGGCTCGCCCTACCCTTCCTCTCCTTTTGCAAGCATCCTCCTACATGGTATTTAAGTGTTGTATGGATCATGTCTATTATGTTCCTACTAATTGCTTAGATGAATTGTAGATGTAAATGGGTTCCTCTTCAAGCAGAGGCTCGACGAGCACCTGTCGGGGATGCTCTTGGGGGATTTCCTGCTGCAGGCAGGGGGTTGGACTAGATGACCTACTAGGGCCCTTCCAACTCTAGGATTCTATGATTAGTCAGGCAGTCGGTTAATAAAATTATTATCGATGCAAATCTTTGAATGTTGCAGGCGTTCAGAAGATGCCTTCCTTCCCGTGTGACGGAAGAGTAAGGAAGGAATGCCTCTCGTCACATGCCTTGTATGCATCTGGTTCTCAAGTGAACATCAGTCTAAGGTGCTTAAATTATGGATGGGTTGGGGGGAGCCCCCTAGTTTCTTGTTCCAGCCTGTTAGTGCTGCTGTTTTTAAAAGGCTACTGTGAGATGAAGCTTGTGGGTGTCTTTCTTCCCTGCGGAAGACCCAGGTGGTCCCATAATTGCTGGAAAAGGTGAGGATAGGAACATAAGGACAAACAAGGCCAAAGGAAACAGTTTGTTAAATGCAACTAGAGAGGGTTTTCTCGTGCAAGAACCGGGAGCTGCGGCGAGAGTAACACGCAGCAGATCCATACAATGTGGCGCTAAATGTACGCTGAGCACTTGCACATCTCCCCAGGTGTTCATTTGATGCCTCTTTGGCAAGCCCAGTTCTCTCCAGCAGAGGGCAGCACTCACTTCCCATTGCAGACACTGCCCAGTAATGCCCCCCAGTTGCCAACATATGGTGTATGTTACAAGGGACCAGATTTTGATGCTTTCAGTGCTTTAAGTCCCAGTTTAAGCCTGGCTTTTCTGGTGGATTATGTGGAAGGAGGGGGGGGGGGAAGAAGGGGCCTTGACCTTCAACCCACACTGATGTCCTCTTTTCCACCCTTCCTTTTGGCTCCTGGCAAATGGGGCAGACCAGACCCTGTGCTCATATGTCCTGTTTTTCCAGAAACATGTCCTCTTTTTCAGCCTTGTGTCCTGGGGAAAAAAAATCTTAATTGTCCTTCTTTTCCTTGTGAGCAGGCGGCATGTAGCCTTCTTGTAATTAATTATGGCTGCAATCCTAAACACACTTTAGGAATAAGAATATTACAAAATAAGGGAATAAGATCCATTGGGAATAAGAATGGGAATAAGATCCATTGAACACAATGGGGCTCACTTCTGAGTAGACATGGTTAGGATTGTGCTCTATAACAAATTATATGTAATAGTTTTAAATTTAATAATCAGTAATATAGTGTTTAAAGGAACCATATGAAAGCAATGTATGATTACTTCCTTCTTCCTTCACCCCATTGCCCCCACCCCATAATCTTCGGCCATATGGCTTGTCCTTCTTTGCATTGAATGGGAGGATAATTAGCAGAAATTGGGGGAGAGACAAGATATTATAAATTTAGGCTGCAATCCTAAACACAGTTTCCTGGGAGTAAGTCCCATTGAACACAATGGGGCTTACTTTTGAGAAGACATGGTTAGGATTGTGCTCTTAATTGCCAGCAGAGGGCGGTGTAGTTCTTGCCACTCAACCTCATTCAAACCAAATTTTTGGGGTGTCCTGGGGATCTCCTGTGGGTCAGGAGATCCAGGATGGTATAGTGGGACTGAGATGTTGAAGAACCAGGTTCAAATTCCTCCTTGGCCGTGAAGCCTCCTGGGTGACTTTGGGCTAGTCACTTACTCTGAGCTGCACCTACCTCACAGGGTTGTTGTGCGGAGAGTAGGAGGTGAAGAACTAAAGCTTTGTAAGCGGTGGGAGGACAGTTGTAGATTTGAATACTGATTCTGGGGAAAAGGGTGTTGAGTAGAGCAGGAGAAGGAGGCTGGGGAGGCAGACAAGAACCAGAGTTCCAGGATTCTATCTGGATAATAATAAATAATAATACCAGAACCAGAATTCCAGGATTCTATCTGGATAATAATAAATAATAATACACTTCTACACTGCCTTTCTCCTGGAGGGACCCAAGGCGGCTTGGGGAGATAATGGGGGCAGTAGATTGGAGAAAGTGGGGTCTTTGGCAGAGGTAAATTTTCTGCTGCACCCACTTCAGGGAGAAAGGTAGAGTTCAAATCAAATTTAAAAAATCAAATCAATCAATGGGAAAGGCACTTTGTGTATGATCCGGAGCACTCTTGTTTATCACTTCCCAGTTGCCATTGCTTCGCCTTCACTCTGCAGAGCCGTGCTGGGGACTGAGCCCTGCTTCCCATTAGATCCTGGCTCCCCTCCCACCCTACTCCAGCAGAGTGTTCACACTTTGAATCTGGAAGGGAGAGAGAGGAGGAAGGGGGAGATCTGCCCCCCAGTAGGCGTGGAGTCCTTCCCAGCTGTTGTCGCTCCACGTGGGTTGGACCACCTTAGGGAGAAGTGCAATGACATGCAGGCAAAGGGAGGGAGGTAGGAGTGGAATTTGGGTGGCTTTATAACCCTCCATGCAGCCCAGCTGTGGCCAGTGGCCCCCTCTGCCAGGGACCTCCATCTGCTTGGAAGGGGAGCTCTTCCACCCCTTGGCACCATGATCCATGCACTCTGGCTGCTGCTGTTGATTTCCCCAAAGCTGACAGTGCCTTTTCGTTGGGACACATCTCCGGTAAGTTACCCTCAAAAAATTGGGGTGATCAAAACTGGCAGATGTGCTGGGAGAACGTTGGGGGGGGGGGGGGAGGGCAAGATTGACAGGTGTCCTTATTCCAGAATACAATTCCTCAGGGTTTGAAATATCAAGAGCACGAATAAGATCTGAACAGAAACATGAACGACAGAGGTGGCATTGATGGGGGGGGGGGGCCTGCAACACCGAAAGGGAACCTTGCTACGTCCCCGAATGGGAATTTGGGGTATTTAACCTCCAGGCCTTGGATCTGTCACAACCGTGCCATTTCACAACGTCTGAAATCTCAATTGGAAATTGGAGTTGGATATGCCAAACCGGGTGCTTGTCGAGACAGTCCACCCTTGGGTGGGTTGTTTCCTTTGGCAGGTTGCCAATGGGGAAAGTACCCCAAAGAGTGTTCCTTTCTGAAATGGGTTCTCCGTAGGCATGGCTGGGAATCAGAGTTAACGTTCAGAATCAGAGTTAATGTGTACAGAGGTGGTCGAAAGTCGAGCAAATAGATACGTATTTATATATTTTTAATTCTGTAACATTCGCAAAGTTTGACGTTCCCCCCTTTAAATCAAGGTTGCTTATTCAACGGCAACTCTCTCTGCTTTCCGCAAACTTTGCCGACGCAAAGTAGTTTATGGATTCTGGTTTTGGCACTCGGAACCGGAGTCGAGTTGCAGCTTTGGTGGTTGATCCGAGTGGGCACCACAATGACTTTGCCAGGATGAAAACCCTCTATTTAGTTTGGTCCTGACGGTAAGAGCTTAACTAGCCACCTCTTAGCAGGAGGGCTGAGGTTTGGCAGTCAATTTCCCAGCTTTGCCAAACCACAGACACCCGAAGAATGAATGTCCCTTTTGAGGAGCTGAGATGATCCACAAGAGAGAGGCTGTGGTTTGTGCTTCGGACTCCAGTAATGTTCACACACCATGACTGGTCTGCGTCCCCCAAGAGTGACAGTGGAGTTGGCAGGTTTTATATGGCTGGAACAGCTGCACTGCAGGCAGAAATCTATCAGGTGAACCTTTCCCATCATTGATCTCACCTTCCCAAGATGTATTAACCTTTCTCTGGGTCTGATAATCAATTTATATATATATACTTGAATCTAACGCTCACCTTTTCCAGCTGAATTTAGGGTGAAATCCAGAGTAACTACGGGGAGTCCTTGCTCCGGAGTAAGAACAAGTTACTTTGGATTGCAATATGAATGTCCCATAGGTTTTCACCACAGTGACTACGGGTGCACATAATGTCTCTTATGTGCTCCTGTAGTTACTCTGGATTGTGCCCTCAGGGTACAGGGTGCACATTAGATTCAATGGTTAATTAGATTTGAGCAAATACGGTATTTTTCATTATAAGTGTAGGGTATGCATTAGATTTGATGGTGCATTAGATTCAAGTGTGTGTATATGATAAAGTCTCCTTTTATCCTATATATATAACAAAGTCACTGACTGATTGACTGAATCCATCAACGCCCTGCCAAAACTGCTGGGCCTAGAAGCGTGAAATTTGGGGTGGGTGTTCCTTCCGTGACTGAGGGGTGCACTAAGAACCGGTTTTTGGAAATTCCAACCGGAAGAGGGTGAAATGGGGTGCAACACATTTTCCTCCCTATAATTTGCATTAAAGAATTGGTGACTGAGGGATGCTCTGTCCCAACCCCTGGACCTAGAAGGATGAAATTAGGGGAGGGTGTTCGTTCTGTCACATGAACACCCACCAAGAACCCATGTGGAGAGATTTAACCCTTAAAGGACTGAAAAGGGATGCAACGTGTTTTTGTCCTATACTTAACATGGAAGACTGACCAGCATCCAGCCAATTTGGTGCTTGGTGCCTGGTGCAGTGGGGGGGATGTTGTTTGGAGGGAGGGGTTGCACTGGAGAGGATGCTGCGCATGTGGGCTGTTGCACATGGAGGGCTGTTGCACGTGGAGAGATGATGCGTCTAGGGAGATGATGCGTATGGGGATGTGGCACATTGGGGTTGATGCACATGAGGGACTGATGTACATGGTGGTGAATGCGCAAGGGCTGGATGAACATGGGGGATGTTGCACATGTGGGGATAATTATTGCGCATGGGGGGTTGTGCATTGGGGAGGGGGATGTGCATGGGGGAGGTGATGCACAGGGGGATGTTGCACATGGGGGTTTGATGCACATGAGGGTTTGATGCACAAGGGGAGCTGATCACACGGGGGTGATGTGCATAGGGGAGTGTTTTGCATGGGAGACTGATGTGCATGGAGATTGTTGCATATAGGGGTCGTAGCGCATGGGAGTTGATGCACGTGGTGGGGATGATGCACATGGGGTGGGTGATGCACATGGGGTGGGTGATGCGCATGGGATTGTTGCGCATGGGGGTTGATGTGTGTAGGGGTGATGACGCACATGGGGTGGATAAACATGAGGAATGTTGCGCATGTGCATGGATGCGCATGGACGGTTGATTTGCGTGGGGGATTGATGCGCAGTGGGGGAATGGTATATGGGGAATTTTACTCCTGCAACGCAGGGATGCTTTTGCTAGTACATGATAAAGGCTATGATAAAGGCTCCTTTTTCTTACTACTCTTTCTTGAAAAAGGCTCTTTGAATCCAAAGTTCTATTTTTTCCAGCTAAGAAAGAAAATTCTTGGTTGGCTCACATACTTTGACTGGTCAATATAGGTGGACCCTAAATATATGCAATTTATTTACCCTATATGTTATTTTGTCTCAAAGCGGCTGAGGTTAGCTCTTTAAATTGAAAAGGAAGCATCCCTTAAGTGGCCGTTGATGGCTTAAAGGCAGCCTACTTACCATGGTACGCGAAGCACGAAGGCCTGGGTAGATTGATATGGAGGATAGGCTGTTCCCCAAGCAGCAAATTCTCCCTCTCCACGCCACTGAAATAGTCCAATGGAGTTGGGTAAAGGACAGGAGCTCACCCTGTCTTGTGGAGACCCGGATCTCGAACCCTGGCCTGCTGGTTAACAGGCACAGACAGTGTCTCAACCACTTGTGCCACCCACAGCCCATTCCATCCCATCAGATTTCAGTATAGTGCCTCTATGGCCCATCCAGAATCATGCCCTTGTCCCCCATCCCATCAAGATGAAACAAAAATGTTTTCCGGAAGGGGGTGAGTTTTTAAAGAAGGACAACGAATGCTGGAATCTGATAATAGTTGACAAAATTAGGTCTTGAGTGGACCAAGAGGAGAAAGCAAACTTTATTCCGAATGAAATAGTTAGCTATTAATTAGCCAATTAGCTTTAATCAGCCAATTATAGATAGATAGCTAGAAACCATATATTGCCATGTGTTATATATATAATATAAGTTTATCTATCGATCGATCGATCGGTCGGTCGGTCGATCGATCGATCGATAAAAGAAAAGTCATTGACTGACTGACAGATCACTCATTCACTCACTCACTCACTCATCACCAAAACCGCCAGGCCTAGAAGTGTGAAATTTGGGGTGGGTGTTCCTTCCGTGACTGAGGGGTGCACTAAGAACCGGTTTTCGGAAATTCCAACCAGAAGGGGGTGAAAAGGGGCGCAACGCGTTTTGCATTGGAGAATATACTTTGCATTGGAGAATTGATGACTCATCAACATTCCGCCCCAATCCCTGGACCTAGAACTGTAAGGAGTTCCTTCTATCACACGAACATCCACCCAGAACCTGTTTTTGTCCCTACACTTAACATGGAAGACTGACCAACATGCAGCCAATTTGGTGCTCGGTGCTCGGGGGGGTGTTGTTCGGAGGAAGGGGTTGCACTGGGGGGTTGGTGCACATGGGGGGGGTTGGTGCTCATGGGGAGATGTTGCGCACTGGGGGAATGATGCGCATGGGGATGATTTGCACGGGGGATGATGCACACGGGGGAATGGTGCGCACGGGGGATGTTGCGTATGGGGGAATGAAGCGCACGGGGGATGTTGTGTATGGGTGATTTGTGCATGGGGGAGGATGTGAATGGGGGGTTGGTACGCATGGGGAGATGTTGTGCATGGGAGAGTTGATGCGCATGGGGGGTTGATATGCATGGGGAGATGATGCGTATGGGGAGGTTGATGCGCATGTGGGGAAGTGGTGCATGGGGGTTTGATGCGCATGGGAGTTGATGCACATGGGAGGAAGTGGTGCATGGAGAGATGATGCGCAGGGAGGACTGATGCACATGGGCGATGTTGCACATGGGGGGATGGTGCGCATGGAGGATGATGTGCATGGGAGATTGAAGAGCATGGGGAGGTTGATGCGCATGGGGAAGTGGCGCATGGGGGGTTGATGCGCATGGGGAATGTTGTGCATGGGGAATGTTGCACATGGGGGGATGAATATGGGGAATGTTGCGCATGGGAGATTTGCGCATAGGGGTTTACTTACATAGGGCGAATGCACATGGGGTGAATGAACATGGGTCTGCTTATTTGGCCTAGACATCGCCATTGACACGGCACTTATGTGCCTTTAAAAGGACATGGGGCAAGTCATGATCGTAGAGAGGACAAGCCAGGAGTAACAGCCATGATGCTTATATAGGACCTTTATGTTCAGACATAGTCTGTGGTGCGTATGGGTTGCAGGCGGGGAGCAAGTCCCTTCATGCTCTGCGTGCAGCTTCTGAAATGGCTGGCTGCCCGCTGCGGAGCGCCTGAAGGATCATGTGTTTGCATTTCCTGGAGGCGAGAGGAAACCTGTCGTCACACCTGCTTCTGCAGAACCTTGAGAACTGGGAGAACTGGGAGGAAGGGAAGGGGGTAGTGGAAGCCCCAAGTGGAACAGCTACAGATTTTGCAAGAAGAAAACTCCATAGAATAGCCTAGGAGAATAAAAGAATAGAACCGGAGCCTGGGTTTACTTGGGACAATGGGGCTGTCCCTGATAAATGGGGTGATAGGAGGAGGGGGTGCCCCCCATCAGTACTTGTGTAAATAGTATTTCAGCCACAAGTCTTGCCTGTTTTCAGTTTCAAAATCCTTCCACCTCGAGTGGGTGCAGAGAATGCTGGAGAAATCTGGTGGGCCGGTTGCCAACTTATCACTTGGAATCCCATGTTTTTGCACCTGGACGTTTTGATGTTCTGGTTTGTAATCCCAGACCGTCTTCATATCCCCAGGAGATGTGACATGCTTGCTTTGTGTCACTTCTTGTGTACTTTGCAGAAACGAACCACCCCCCCCCCCAGTTGTTACAACCAGGCGGATGTCATAGCTGGCCCAAGACTTTCTAGTACTTAACTAAGGGCGCAATCCCGAGTAACTACGGGGAGTCCTTGCTCCAGAGTAAGAACAAGTTACTCTGGATTGCAATATGAAGTTCCCATAGGTTTTAACTACGTGGTGCAGTAACTACGGGTGCACGTAAAGTCTCTCACGTGCTCCCGTAGTTACTCTGGATTGTAGCCTAAGTTTGCCATAATACTCTACCACAAAATTGGGACATGACCTTCTGTCACACTTGCCACCATGTAAACACAACCCCGCAAATCAGGACTGTCCATGTTTTTCGAGACATATGGTAACACTCCTACTACTACTACCACTACCACTACTACTACTGCTACTGCTACTACAGGCTTTTGGCTCGGTCCTAAGACATGGCAATTTGATGTATATATAATCTGTGAGAAGATCTATCATAAGCAAGTCTGGAGAGGTCTGCTAGAGTCTTCCTCGTTATTATTGTAATCACACTAAAGTTACAATCCTAACCATGTCTACTCCAAAGTAAACCCCATTGTGTTAAATGGGTCTTACTTCCAGGAAAGTATCTTTAGGATTGCAGCCTAAGCCTTCTTCCTCTGGTCTTCCTCTTCTTTTCATTCTGGTTGTTCTTCTAACCATCATGTCCTTCTCTAGTATTTGATCCCTGGTGATTCTTGATTTGAGTGTTAATTTGAAGCTTAATTAAAGTTAACGACTGTATTTACTCGAATCTAACACTCATCTTTTCCAGCCAAATTTAGAGCACAATCCTAACCATGTCTACTCAGAAGTAAGCCCCATTGTATTCAATGGGTCTTACTCCCAGGAAAGAGTGTTTCGGATTGCAACCTTAGTCTCCAATATCATGGTGCGCATTAGATTCAATGGTTAATTAGATTTGAATAAATATGGTATTTTGATTATAAGTATAGGGTGCACATGAGATTCAATGGCACATTAGATTAAAGTACATATGGTCGTTTACAGGACATTGATCACAATCCTAACTATGGGCAAAATCCAGAGCAGTCACAGGTCCGCGCAGTTACGTCACTCTCTTGGGTTATCTTATGGAAAGTCACCTTAACTGCTCCAGAGCAAAGGGCTTAATTTGACTTTAAGATATGGGCCTAAGACTACTCAGAAGTAAGCCCCACTGAGTACTCTCAGGAAAGTGTATTTAGGATTGCACCCTTAGAAACTGAACCACTGCTGTCCTTACCTGGTGCTCTGCAAGTCTGTTCCTCCTCTCTGACCTGGAAAGGGAATCATGGAGGAGAGTGGTAGACTTGGGATGCAATCCTAAAGACACTTTCCTGGAAGTAAGACCCACTGAACACAATAGGGCTTACTTTTGAGTAGACATGGTTAGGATTGTGCTCTTAGGCAGCAATCCTAACCACACTTTCCTGGGAATAAGTACTATTGAACACAATGGGACTTTCTTTTGAGTAGATATGCTTAGGATTCCCATTTTAAATATGGGAGGTGAGGGTGGATAATGACAGGCAGGATCAGTGGTAGGATTCAAATAAATTAACAACAGGTTCTGTGTGTCCCATTAGTAAGGTTCTCAGAACCAGGCGCTCCTTAGCAAAGGGTTCTATAGAACCTGTGAGAACCCTCTGAAGCTCACCACTGGGCAGGATGCCGCTCTGCCTAAGGCAATTGCTTCAGTTGGCCTTGCAATGAGCCGGCCATGCTATAAACGTGTACTGGAAAGCCATAAGCATGATCATATATGTGAATTCTGAATTCTTGGAAATGTGCATAAAATGATGCTTCCGGGTTCTGGCTACCCAAGAGAACTCTGGTCAAACCCGTCACAAACCAGCAAGTTGCCAATTCTGGACAACCTTTCAATCCAGGCACATGATTGGCACAACATGATTGGCACAGCAGGAGGAAGATCAAGCTCACTTGATCATGGTGGAGCCCTCAATGATCCTTTCCACAGGCACATGGGCTTGGGCCAAATGTCTGTCCTGGCCCAGCAATAGGTCACACTTATGCACGCTCCAAAATATGGGCTGTGCTGCCAAAGTGGGAACAACCAACATCCATATTTAGTTTCCAATGTGTCGCCTGCGGGAGCTAATTTTACTCTGCTCTGGCCTGGGCGAGGCTCCCAGCTGATGTCATCCCTTCTCTGGGGACCGAAAAGTAAGATCAGGATTAGTCAGCTGGAAAGGCAGCCAGGAGGAGGAGGCCGGATCAATACCCCGTGGTGCAGATGACCAGGCGGAGAGAAGATTGAATATCAGCGCCTGGCAGGTTGTGGGTGGACGTGAATCACCCTCTCCAAATTTGATCTTAAGGAAGGGAGCTTTTGGGTCCGTCTCTTGCCGTGTCCCAGGTGTAAATGTGTGCCAAGATATAATAACAGAGATCAATGTTGAGATCTGGCGGGCTTTGGTGGTGCCCAGTGGTGGAATGGAAAGCACAGCCCAGGATATATACCAGGGTGAGGGTTATCAGATCAATGCTGGTTTGGCGGCATCCCCAGGAATCAGTCTCTCCAAGTGGTGGCATAGCTAGGGGGTGGAGCAGTCAACATTGAGGGACCCCTATGGAGCCATTCCAGGTGGAAGAAACAAAACAGAGTCATATGGAAGTCTGCCTGGAATGGCTCCGAAGGGGTGAGACTCCCTCCTGGACTGAATGTTCAACCCCCCCCCCCCAGCTATGCCACTGCTACTTTTTGCTTGGAGAAAGCACAGGGGCTGCTGTGGGCATTGCCTGCATCCCCTTTAAGATTAACCGCACTGACCCCCGCTAGCTACACCACCTTCTCCAAGCAGCTAATGAAAAGGATGCTATAGGTTTTTAATGGTGCCTCCTTGGCGTAATGACATAACACCATGATGAAAATATATAGGAAAAATATATCGAGGGAAAATAAATAAATATAGAGAGGAAAAATATACCCGGAATATCTTCCAGCAGGTATGGCAACCTGACCGAGTCCTTTGCAGCCAAGCATCAGGTCAATCTATCTCCTTGCTCGGATGGGGCAAGGGTAGGTTTGCCATATGTCTCCAAAAACCAGGATTGTCCCAGTTTTCGGGGATTGCGTTCATATACCAGCAAGTTTGACGGGGTTCTGTGTTCTGGGTGTTTTTAGAGAGCATTGCAAAAAATTCATTCTTTCTTTCTATCCATCCATCCAACCATCCATCCATCTATCCATCCAAAGATTTAAATGCGGCTTTCTGCAATCTAATTTATCAGATTCATATGTCAACATCAGTGATCAGGGATGTATGTGTCTGCATGTAATAGGTATGTGCATGCATACACATATTCTGGGATAGAAGAGGACAAAAGTGGGGATCAAAGAACTTAGAGATGGGAGGGCTGGCGCCAGAGATTGTCGTGTGTCTTGAGAATACGGCACTGGTCTAGATGACCTCAAGTGTGCCCCCATTTGTTTGTTGTTTGGAGTGAACGCTGCCTTGCATGCGGTTCCCTTTAATGAATGACTTCATCTCTTATTGCAAGGAGTTTGTTTTTACCAGTCATACCTGCTCTGGGGGCAGGAGGGGCACTGGGTGGCAGCGGGCTTGATTTTATTTTACTTTTGGGGGCTTTGCAAGAGTGATGTGTTTTGGCCTCGTTCCTTCGCCTCTTCTCCCGTTCAAATAAGGCCCCCTTCATAAGCCACGGAGTAGGGCCGGCTCGCTAACCAAAGGCCTTTGTCGTCTCCGAGGGAAGCGAGGTGGGGTGTCCCACAAAGAGGCTTTCAATCTGGCAAGCGGGCTGGGTCCAAGGGAAGCCTCTCTGCCATGCTTGCTGGAGGCGCTAACAAATTACTCCGGCTGACAGCTGAAAGGTCTCGTGTATGGCTTGGCGTGCCTCCGCGGGCAAGCTGGGGTGCAAAGAAATGGGAGCCGTTCAAGGAACAGCAGCCCGGGAATCGCCTTTGGGTTGCAAGGGGGGCCACAGCTGATCCTGAGATCTCCGATCCAAGTGTCCAATCCCCAAGAAAGCCCATAATTTGGTTTTAATTGCACATTTACATTCCAAGGAAAGCCAGAGGGGACAATCATGCAACTATCAAGACAGCAGCGCCTCTCCTTCTCCAATGGATTTCAAGTTATACTTGGAATTTCCCTGCATGATCAACTGCCCACCCACGACTGATCTTTCCTTGTGATGCATGGTTGAAAAACATATGGTTGAAAAACAAGTTATGGACCGGAGCTCCACTGGCTATATGTGCCAGTGACGTACCCAGTGGTGGACTTCAGGGGGTTCTCACATGTTCTATAGAACCCTTTGCTAATGAACGCCTGGTTCAGAGAACTGGTTATTAATGGGACATAGAACCTGTTGTTAATTTAGATTATCAGGACATAGAACCTGTTGTTCATTTATTTGAATCCCACCACTGGATGTACCTAGGTCTTTTGGCACCCAGGGCCCACAATTTTTTTGACACCCCCATATGTCAAAATTATTTAATCAGTTTTATTATTGTTTTTTAATAATAAAAAAAGTTATTATTGTGGGTGGTGCAAGTGGCTAAGATACTGTGCTTGTTAACCAGCAGGCCAGGGTTCGAGACCCAGGTCAGCCCCACAAGAGCTCCTGTCCTTAGCCCAGCTCTGCGACGCAGCTGGATCCAATCGCATTGGCTCTGCCTTTCCATTGGACTAATTCAGTGGCGTGGAGAGGGGGGATTTGCTGCTTGGGTAACAGCCTATCCTCCATAACAATCCAACCCAGGCTTTCGTGCTTCACATGCAGCGTATGCAGCGCCGAGCACGATACCATAGTTTTCCAAGACTGATGGAGGCCTGCTTTTTTTATTATTGTTGTGTTCATGCAAGACAACGGTGAAGCTCAACCAAGACCGGCCCATCTATGAAGCCAACTGGGGCGGTCTGCCTAAGGTAGCAGATTGGCAGAGGGAGCCCATTTGCCCACTGACCTCCAGTATCCAGGATGTGTATGATGGGCTGGGTTGCAGACGTTCTAGGCCACCTCTATTTTTCTCCACACTCTCTTCTGATCTGCTCCCGGTCACAATACTCCACAGTGCTCCAATGAGACCCTACTGACTATTGGAATCTCATTGTTCAAGGGAGCCAGAGATATCTCAGGATCAGACCCAGCAGTGATTTTCAATGGTGGGCCACACCGCATTGTGTGCCATAAAAAGCCACAGGTGCGCCACAGGAGTTTGGAGCGCACTATTTTTGGATTTAAATGGCTGAAAATCTCTTGTAAGTTCTGCAGATCTGTTTGAAAGGCAACTGTGTGTAGCGTATCTGTCGCTCTGCAAAAAGGGACAGACAATTTAATGCTACAAATAGTTGTCACCTTCAAGCAAAGATCTAATGAAGACCATGAAAATCTAAGAAGATCTTCATTAGAAGACCTAATGAAGACCTAATGAAGACCTTCATTAGAAGATCTAATGAAGACCATGAAAGATCTAAGAAGATCTTCATTAGAAGACCTAATGAAGACCTAATGAAGATCTAATTAGAAGATCATTAGAAGATCTAATGAAGACCATGAAAGATCTAATGAAGTTTTGTCTCACAAGAGCCAAAGACTACAGCATCTTGTTGTGGGATGAAAAATATTGAAAATTGCTGTGATGGGTCGTGGATCTGAATGCATCATAGTTTATCATGAGTAAACCTAGAGTTTACCATGAGTAAATTTACCACGAGTACATTTTTCTGATGTCTGGAAGCCCCTGAACAAGGGGTCTCCAAACGTTTCGGCCAAAGGGCCACATCAAGTAGGCTGACACAGTATCAAGGGCCAAAAAAAGTCGAATAAAAAATATCAATAAATACATTAGAGATGGAACTTCGATTAATGGAGAGCACAATCCTAACCATGTCTACTCAGAAGTAAGCCCCAGTGTATTCAATGGATTTTACTCCCAGGAAAGTGTCTTTAGGATTGCGGCCAACTGCAAAATCAATCAAAAGTATTTGCTGTATTTACTCAAATCTAACGTTCACCTTTTCCAGCCAAATTTAGGGAGCACGTAAGAGACATTACGTGCACCCGTAGTTACTGCACCACCTAGTGAAAACCTATGGGAAATTCATATTGCAATCCAGAGTAACTTGTTCTTACTCCGGAACAAGGACTCCCCGTAGTTACTCTGGATTTCACCCATCGTCTCCAAAATCCGGGTGCGCATTAGATTCAATGGTTAATTAGATTAGAGTAAATACAGCATTTTTATTATAAGTATAGGGTGCATATACTTCAATGGACCCCTCTTTCCCCCACCCCACCATCATAGTTCCAGACGTGTTTGATCAACCGGGTCAGAGGATTTTAGGGGACCAGAGGCCGACCAGGATTTTAGGGGACCAGAGGCCGACGTGGGTCGGTTAAAGGCTTGCCAGGGGCCACATTTGGCCCTCAGGCCATGGTTTGGAAACCCCGACCCTAAATGATCAAATGGGGGAAATCTTCACTGGTTCTCTTTATGGCTGTCTGTGGCATTTTAGTGTGGTGTCCTTGGAAGCTCTGCCTGTCGTTTGCGCATGTGTGTATTCGGGACCCGATCCAAAACGCTGTCACACACCCCAACACAGGAGACAACTTTATGCCTTTACAAGAGGACTCATTAGATCTCTTTACTCCTGGGAGTGAGACAAATATTGTTTTTGAAATATAATTTTTTTGGTTTTTACGAGCCTGGGGACAAGCTGTCTCGGTGGTGGCGACATCGCTCTGTTTGGAGGATGGCATCATCGTGTTGATGTATCAGCCGGGGAGGGGGAAGAGAGGAGAGACTGGCGCTGGTGCCATCCAAGTGTGGTTTTCATGTCAAGCTGTGCTCCTTAAGAACCTTTATTAAAGGCAAAACTAGGCTTGGGCTGAGCTTCGTCCTGGTCTTGCTGGCCATTGGCATAATCTAGACAGGTTTAAGTGTGGGGATGGCCATCTCAACAAATGGGCATTGGGACATCCTTTTGGGTATCATCAGGGTGCCACCTCTGGGTCACCTTTGGAGGTTCTTGAATTCCCAGGGTCCCCAATTGTGCAGAGGATCCTGTTTGTAGAACGTCTCCATGTGTTGGCAACTCCCAGGTTGGCCGCAGGCACCTTGCGAGGTGCCCCTGGGAGGTGCCCCTGTTCCGATGTGCCCCTGGGAGGTGCCCCTGGGAGGAGATTCTCTTGTGGGATCCATGGATGGTGACAGCTTCAGGTTCTTGGGTACTGGACTCAGTGAGTATTTGAGAGATGGACACTTTATTCCTCTTCTGGCCGGCTTGCAGCTCCGTCGACAGAGCACTCAGATTTTCCTGGCCGCGGCCCCTGTGGTTACGGCCAGCGCACGGGAGCCAAGGTAAGCGCGGAGGTACTCTGGGAGCACCACACACAGTAAAGCTCACCCGGTGTTTGCAAGCCAACCTGTCAATCAAACCATGGTAGCTTCACAGTAGCTGTGCCTTAAGCCCTTCCAGACTCTTCTCTGACTGCAGCCCATTCACCAGTTGGCACATGGACAGCGTCTGCTTCTCATCTCCTCCATACTGACCTCCATCTTCTCCATATCTTCTCCAGAAATCTGTTTGCTTCATGGATCTGTTTGCACCCACCAGATCTGTCTCCGCTAGACTTTCACCACCAGGCCTCTCTTGGGAAACCTAGATCTTGAAGCCCGACCGGGGGGACGCAGAGTTGCATTAAGGAAGGACGGTCTTGCCAGGTTCTTCTTTAAAATCCTGGACCTGCCCAGCTTGGAGGGCAGGCAAATGATGAAGCATTTCAGAAGAAGCTGCAGTATATCCTTAGGCAAGTGTTTCAGTTTTCCTCCTGCTGAACCGGATGAACGTTCAGAAACTGCACCTTTTATGACTGCATCAAATTGCTATAGGGGAAATTGCTATGGGGGAAATCCTTTATCACCAATCCACACTGATCCCCTTCGAATACAGTGGTACCTCTCATAACAAGCACTTCACATAACAAGCGTTTCACATAACAAGCGATTCCATAGCAAGGAATCCTGCTTCATATAACAAGTTCCGCTCCACGAAACAAGCAAGCGCACTATGGGCATGCGTACTATGCAGCCCTGATGCTCCACATGGAGGCTCTTTAAAAGGGCTGCCGGCTAGCGTGCTGCCTCTAACTGCCCCCAACTTGGGGGCAGTTACTGGGGGGGTGCCAGAGGCAGGTGCCCCTAACCGTCCCCACTGACCACCTTGAACCTCCAGCAGCAGCCCAGGTAAGCCTCCCAGGAAAGTGTCTTTGATTGCAGCCTCCTAACTATGTCTACTCAGAAGTAAGCCACATTGTGTTAAATGGGGCTTATTCTCAGGAATGTGTTTTTGATTGCGCATCCTAACCATGTCAACCCAGAAGTAAGCCCCATTGTGTTAAATGGGGCTTACTCCCAGGAAAATGTCTTTAGAATTGCAGCCTAAGTAGACTTCATAGGATCATGCACATGGAATGCATGTTTTGAATTCAATTCCAGTGTTTTGTCATCATTTTTACATCAGTTAATATTTTTCCATGAATATTTTGGGGGTTGTGGAACCAATTGTCTGAGTTTCCATGATTTCCTATGGGAAAATCCGCTTCACTTAAAGAGCAGGCCTCCGGAACGAATTAAGCTCTTTATATGAGGCACCACTGTATATCACTACTCATGTGAAAATGTGCACACATGAATAACAAGGCACCCCACAATGCTCGACACTCAACAGGTGCCGGGGGCATATTTGGTCACTTATGGCAGGGCACATGGATTCTTTTTTGGGTGTATCTTTAACCAAGGGAACAAACAGCCTCTTGGCTTCCAAGCCGGTGGTGGAGGGCAGGGCTGTGGTGAAGTCGGCAATGTGTCACAGTGTGGGGTGGACCTCGCAAAGGGCAGTGATCCTTGGAATGGGATTGACAAGCATGTCCCTGTTTTCATCGGTGCAAAATTGCAACATGTTCTGTTTGCAAGGCTGTTTTCAGAGGGAGAAAATGACACAGATCCGGCAGCGCCCGTGTCACATTTTGCACAGCCAAGGTCCACCAGCAGGAGTATGTTGTAACTAGTGGTGGGATTCAGATCAATGAACAACAGGTTCTATGTCCTAATAACCTCCATTTACAACCGGTTTTATGTCCCATTAGCAACCGGTTCTCAGAACCAGTCACTCATTAGCAAAGGGTTCTATAGAACCGGTGAGAACCCCCTGAAGCCCAACTCTGAACGACCCCAACTCATGCTTTTTATTTTATTTCGGCACTTATACAATGGATGTCTCATCACATAACCTCTTCCTCCTCCTCCTCCTCCTCCTCATCCCATTATCACATAATCTCAACCTATTCAAAATCAGTCAGGACCTTATTAACCAAGTCCTAACGGCTGCATGCGAGTGACAGGTGTAACTTCTGTAGATATGGGGGTCCAACTGGGAGGCACCTTCTTCGCTGTGTTCAGTGCAATCATTTATTTCCCCCAGGGTCACACTTTGAACACGGGGGTTCTGAAAATGGGCATAGACACTGGATGTGCTCAGCACCAGTTGGTCAGTCAGTATCTGTGTTGTCCCCCAGAATCAGGAACCCCCAACCCAGATCGAGAACAAGAAACCCGCACAGTGTAAGGCTTCCAATGGGTTGAACCATTGGGCTGTACAGTGCCGTTGGGGGTAATAAGGTTTCTTATTTGGGGTGGGGGATATAAGGAAATAAGGGCTGGCACCACATACTATAGTCACGGCTATCTGTCTGTCTGTCTGTCTGTCTGTCATGTCCATTATCTATCTATCTATCTATCTATCTATCTATCTATCTATCTATCTATCTATCTGTCTGTCTGTCTGTCTGTCTGTCTGTCTGTCTGTCTATGATGCAAAGGCAGCTTTCTGCAATCCAATTTATCAGATGCATGTCCATTATCTATCTATCTATCTATCTATCTATCTATCTATCTATCTATCTATCTATCTATCTATCTATCTATCTATCTATCTATCTATCTGTCTGTCTGTCTGTCTGTCTGTCTGTCTGCCTGCCTGCCTGCCTGCCTGCCTGCCTGCCTACCTACCTACCTACCTACCTACCTACCTACCTTTTTTGGATTTTTGCAAAATTTCCTACTAGATATCACAGAACCCATATTTCCTCTAAGCCACGTGATCCTCTAACCCTATGAAGTTAGAGCCACTCTGGCCCACCACTCTTCTGTTCTCCCCACTGAATGCAGCCCTGGTTTGCTGGGCTGCAAAAGGGTGATGAGCTGTTTGGCTGCCATTATCTCCGTCTGCCTGAGTGACCTAACCATTGGCAGCTTCTGCCACTAAGAGCAGCCTTTGGATGGGACACCATGTAGGGGGATGTCTGCCAGCCAGAATCCAGGCTGGCACAGGCGTGTGTGGATAGCATCTGTCTGGGGGATGGAGCGTCCCCGTACCTGGCGGCTGTAGGGGATTTGGACGTACAAACTAGCAGCCTTTTGGACATACAAGCTCCCAGCCTCGGGGTGGGGGAGGAGGTTACATCATGTCTGTTCAGCACTGGTAGAGCAAAGAAGCAATTCTTTGAGACTTGAGATGGCTCTAATTGCCCACATTCCTCCACCCAACACATTTCTGTCGTGGCCCAAGATTTTTTGGTGCTAAGAACTGAGGGGCCCAGTGCTGGTGGCATAGCTAGAGGGGGTGGAGCAGTCGGTTTGGGGGGAGCCTCACAGTGAGCATTCATTTTGCTTCCTCCATCCGGAATGGCTCTGAAGAGGAGAGGCCCCTTGCACACTCCCTCCAAGAGTGACTGCTCAACCCCCTCTAGCTATGCCACTTGGCTATTGCCACCCGAGACAATCTGGCCCCTGCTCACCTCCTGTTTTTAAGAGTCTCTGGGGGCGTTTAACACACTTTTCACCTTCTGTTGCTTTTTGCTTTTATGGTGTGCCTTGTTTTCATTGAGTTTTATGGGTTGTGTTTCATTCTCTCTTTTAAAACCCCTTCCAATTTTATTATGATTTAATTTTGAACCTTTCCAGGCCCCCCGAGAACATAGAGATCTATTAATTCATCTTCCTCTCGGGAACCTGGAATGAAAAGGGAGGAAACTGCTGGTGTGTGTACGTGTACGTTTGGATTGCCAACTGATCCTGATTGCCACCTGATTGCCACCTGATCCTGATTGCCACCTGATCCTGATTGCCAACTGATCCTGATTGCCACCTGATCCTGATTCCCAACTGATCCTGATTGCCAACTGATCCATACAACTGATCACACTGCCAACTCCCACCTGCTTAAGCATTTTGCTTAAGCCTTTTGCATTCATTTTGCTTAAGCAGGTGGGAGTTGGCAGTGTGATCAGTTGTATGGATCAGTTGGCAATCAGGATCAGTTGGCAATCAGGATCAGTTGGCAATCAGGATCAGTTGGCAATCAGGATCACGGAGCTATAGAAATCAGGAGGTGAAGCTTGTCAAGGCCTGTGGAGACCCACCTCCAGCGATGCGGTGGTACACCATGCTCTGCATATGCAGACGGGACTGGAGTGGGTCTGCTTACAGGGCCGCAGGGTCACTGGACTATGGGTGCCAAGGAACACCTACTATTCCATGAAGTGCCACTGGTTGACAACGTTATGGACAGGACCTCCAAGGTTAGGGTACATGTACCAGTGGCACACGTAGGTCATTTGGCACTCAAGGTCCATAAATTTTTTGACACCCCATACATCAAAATTATTTAGTTAATTATTATCAGTATTAATTAATACAATTAATTAATACAATTTATTAGATATAGAAGCATAGAATCATAGAGTTGGAAGGAACTCAGTAGGCCATCTAGTCCAACCCCAAAATTTTCATATTTTCTTGTCACCTTACCAATTAAACCTCTGTTTTATTTTTGGGGGGTGGTGGGGGTGATGAGGTTGCCTTCTGCAGCACTATTTGAGCTCCACTATCACTGGATTGGGACCATTCTGGTGACTTGCATTCTTCTGTGCCTGATCTGAACATGAGCCAGGCCAACTTTACTTACTTACGAGTAAATGCAGCTGTGTAGCTTTGTTCTGCTTTCCATTGGACTCAATGCAATTACGAGTATCAGGGACTTCCTTCTGGGTTGATTAGTGGGGTTACGTTCATTGGATCAGGACCATTCTGGGGTTGTTGGATTCCTCTCAGTCTGCCCTTTCCGAAGGACTAAGACAGGGTTGCCTTCTTGCGAGTAATGTGATGTGCTTCAGTTTCACTTTCCATAGGGCTCCATTCATTGTTTTTTGGCTATAACTTTTGATGGGAAGGAGATATTTCAAAGCTGGTTTTTGCATTGGATTCTGCATCAGACATGTATATAAATGCATATCAGACAATATATGATTGGTGATAATTATTCTGGATTTTAGCAATTCTTCTGATTTTGGTCACCTCCAATGTGCCCAGGCCTGGGATCCCCCAACCCTCCTTACAGATGCCACTGATATGTGCCACCCTTAGATGAAAATCTGCTGGTCAGAGCGGCCTTCCTGTGTCCCTAGGAGTGTCAGGGACTGTTGTGGCACCCTAGGCTGGTGCATCGCATGGCTTTCAGCCTCCAGGCGCTCACAGCTTCGCCTGCTGCCGGTCAAAGACACTGCTTTGGACCATCAATCCAAATGAGCCACTGGGAGGGGGAGTGGAAGGTGGAAAGAGGAGGGGATCTTCTCCCCCCTTGCTGCCTGAATAAGCTGCCACCTCTCAACGCCTTGGCAGGGCTCTCCAGCCGCTCAGCAGGGGAGCCGCCTGGTGGTTTGGCAGCCTAGGAGAGGCATCCCCCCTCGGGGAACCCAAACAAGCTCCTCTTTGCTGGAGAAGCCAAGAGCTGAAATGCAGGGCTGTTTGGGGGCAGGAAGGGAGAAACCCAGATGTCTACCCAAGAGAGCCCATAGGAGGTAGAGAGAGGGAGGGAGACGCTTCTCGACTCCAGGGCCTTGCCGTTGCCCGAACTGTTGGGCTTCATTCAGGGTTAAGCCCCAGAACCCATTTCTGGGGTTACTGATCAGAACCCTATATCCCAGGGGGCAAGAAAAGTGGAGGGCCAGACAGGCTCAGACCAAGGTGTATCAAAGCCAGCCAAACAGCCTGTCAACTGGTACGCTGCAGCACATTGGTGGGCTGCCAAAGGTCTGCAGGTGCGCGGCAGGAGTTTGGACCACAGTGATTGTAAAGAGCTGAAAGCATAATCCTAACCATGTCTACTCAAAAGTAAGCCCATTGAGTTCAATAGGTCTTACTCCCAGGAAAGTGTCTTTAGAATTGCAGCCTATGGCTCTATTTCCAGAGCAATGGGCTGTGGGTGGTGCAAGCGGATAAGGTGCTGTGCCTGTTAACCAGCAGGCCAGGGTTTGAGACCCGGGTCAGCCCCACAAGACACAAGAAAATCCCCACAAGAAAATCCGGACATTTGGGGGACCTTGTCCTACATTTTTAAAAATGTCCTACATATTAAATGTCCTACATTTTGCCCTACATTTTGACTTGGCGCATGCGCTCCTGGGGCTCCTGACTCCTGGGGCTCAGCGCTAGGACGCTTAGTGCGCCTGTGTCCAGCTAGCTTCCTGGCGGTGAGCTTCCTGGCGGCGAGCCCCAGGAGATCTGGCGCCGGCAGATGCTGGCGAACCGGTCCCCGCGGCTCTTGCAGCCGTGGCTGTGACCGGATCGACAACGTCAGCCGAGGGGGAAGATCCGGTTCGGGCGAGGCTTACCTTTTGGGGTCTGCAGGATAGTGGTGTAATGCTTTGGGCCACTTTAACTGGTGCTCGGACTGGCTCGCATCCAGAGTGGCCATCCAAGCAGCCATCTTGGAAATTATCCGCTGTTTTTTTTTTAATCCGCTGTTTTTAAACGATTTTTGGTGATTTTTTGTTTTTAAAAATCCACTTTTTTAAGAAGTAGAGGCTGTGCGCATGCATGCAGCGTCTGTATCGCTCTGACTCCCAGACTGGCCAGTCTGATCGACAGAGCGCTCTGCGGGGCCGCTTGCCGCAAGCGTGGGTGCCTCCACTGTTGTCGGAGGCCAGGAGGGACCAGGTCAGGTCAGCGGCGAAAGGGAAAGTCCCTCCTGGCCTCCTTCTTTAAAAAATGCCTCTAATTAAATTAATAAAATAAATTTATATTTATTAAATTAATAAAAGCACAGCCTCTAATTTCCAAGATGGCTGCTCGGACAGCCGCTCTGGATGCGAACCGTTCCAGGCACCAGTTAAAGTGGCCCAAAGCACTACATACGCCCCACCGTGCCCGGATAGTCTGGACCAGTATGGAAATTCCGGGCAATTCCAGGCATACGGTCAGCCTGTGTCCCGGAAGCTGGACACAACATCATAAGAGGCATATTGGAGATCGTAGGGGTTGGTGTGCCGTGAGAGGAAGAACATTGAAAACTGCTGCTCTGCATGTGCGACTCATGAGAGTCAACCCCACAAATTTCTGATTTGGCAGGATTTTTCCCTTTCCTCTGCTTGTTGCGCTACTTGCAGACAAAAATCTACACTGACCGGTCAATGCCCTTGAGTTCCTTTTGGTGCGTGTGCAACGTTTTGTCGGTTAAGCGTGCAATGCAAACCTAGGCCAGCACAATTCATTGGTCTTCCCATTCCTGTGGTGATGTAGGGAGGCAAGCGCATGTCTGCACCCTGGCAAAACCCTCCACTAGGAGAGGCACAGAAGTCTCTTATGGCACTTTTGTGACACTTTCTAGGCCAGCATGGGACTTGTGCTGGGGCTTATACTGGCCTAACTGGGGTTAGGATTGCAGTCTTAATCACTTCCAGAGAAGTGCCCAATGTAGGATTGTGGGGCCAAACCAACCAAGAGTCTTAAACTTGAAGATGGAAAATGCATTGTCAACCCTACAATCCAGAGTAACTACAGGAGAACGTAAGACACATTATGTGTACCTGTACTTATTGCACCACCTAATCAAAACCTATGGGAAATTCATATTGCAATCCAGAGCAAATTGTTCTTACACCAGAGCAAGGACTCCCCATAGTTACTCTGGATTGTGCACATACAGCACAAATGTGTTGAAAATAATGTATATGAAAATACTATACATGCAGATTTCCTGGATTTATTAACTGATGAATTGGCTACAGTTTTGTTTTTTTAATTGAGCATTGCTCCTTTGACACCCATCTATCTTTTCACAGTTCATCATCTCAGAGAGTGACCCAGGAGAACCCCCTTGTCCCATGGAGTGTCCCCATGAGCGCGGCCGACCCATATGCGCCTCCGACGGAAAACTTTACAAGTCCCCCTGCACCTTCCAGCGTGCACGATGTCACCAGCCCTCCCTGGAAGTCTGGCCACGCTTCCGCTGTGAAGGGGGTGCCCATCGAGAGCCCAACAGTAGGTAGAGACCTGGCTGGGGTGGGACAGTGGTGGGCTTCAGGGGGTTCTCACGGGTTCTATAGAACCCTTTGCTAAGGAGCGCCTGGTTCGGAGAACAGGTTACTAATGGGACATAGAACCTGTTGTTAATTGAGGTTATTAGGACCTAGAACCTGTTGTTAATTTATTGGAATCCCACCATTGGGCAGGGGGTTCAGAGGACTGTTGGCTGCCCATAGAAAGAAACTGCAGCTTTAAGGGGAGTTTTCTGCTCACCCCCCCCCCCCAATATCTCTGGGGCTGACCCTGCTTTCCACCAGGCCGAATACTCTAGAAAGCATTGATTGCCAGACTCATGGCTATGTAATCTGGAACATTACCCATCCCAGAGCACAATCCTAACCATGTCTACTCTAAAGTAAGCCCCACTGTGTTCAATAGGTCTTACTCCCAGGAAAGTGTCTTTAAGATTGCAGTTTGAGAGCATAAGCCTAACCATGTCTACTCAAAAGGAAGCCCCATTGTGTTCAATAGGTCTTACTTCCAGGAAAGCGTCTTTAAGATTGCAGCTTAATTTAGCCTACAATCCAGAGTAACTACGGGACCTTTTACACCAATGTAGTTATGGTGCCACCTATGGGAAACCTATGGGAAATGCATAGAGCAATCCAGAGTAAGCGCCTTGTATGCATTCCCGTAGTTACTCTGGATTGATTTGTAAGTTATTTAAGTTCTTCAAATGACACACGACTGAAGAGGTCATGTAAAAACAGGTCACCCTGCCCATGGTGAGAGGCATTTTAGCCAGTTGGTGCCAACCCCTCATTCTGTATCTTTTATCATGTTCCCCTCCTGTTTGATTCAGATACCAACCTCACCCGCTGCCAAGAGGACCGAGAGACGGCTCTTTCGCAGTCCCGGCGCCAGGCCCACGCCACCTACATCCCGGAATGCAGCCCCGATGGCTCCTTCCTGCAGGTAAGCCTTTTCCCGACTAACGCCATTCATGATGGGAAGGAGGTTTGGGTTGAATCCTTCCCTCTGTTTTCCCTTCTTAGGTTCAGTGCCATAAGCAGACCGGCTACTGCTGGTGCTCCACACCCGAAGGCAAGCCAATTGGCGGGACGTCGGTACAAAATGAGACACCAAATTGTACAGGTAGGTCTCTAGCCCACAACTCTATTTTCCCGCACACTCTGATCCACTCTAGTCCTCCATTCTCCTTCTACACACTTCCTCTTCCACATTATCCCCCTATTCCTTTTTTGAATTGGCACCTGATTCACCATCAGTGGGGCAGTATTTGACCCAGTGGTACCTCTCATCACAAGCACCTCCCATAATAAGCATTTCACTTAACAAGTGTAAAGTTCCAAGAAATCTTGCTTCACATAACAAGTTCTGCTTCACTTAACAAGCAAGCGCACTATGGGCACATGTGCTATGCAGCCCTGACGCTCCGTGCAGCAGGCCTCCATCAGTCTTGAAAGACTATGGTATCGTGCTCTGCACTGCATACGCTGCATGCGCTGCATGCGAAGCACGAAAGCCTGGGTTAGATTGTTATGGAGGATAGGCTGTTACCCACGCAGCAAATCCCCCCCCTCCACGCCACTAAATGAGTCCAATGGAAAGGCTGAGCCAATACGATTGGATCCAGCTGCGTCGCAGAGCTGGGCTAAGGACAGGAGCTCACCCTGTCTTGTGGGGCCGACCCGGGTCTCGAACCCTGGCCTGCTGGTTAACAGGCACAGTGACTTAACCACTTGTGCCACCCACAGCCCATTGCTCTGGAAATAGAGCCATAGGCTGCAATTCTAAAGACACTTCACACCCTTGGGATTCAACTACGACCAGATTTTGGTGTCATCTCCACTGGCCTGCCCAGATTGAACCCGTTGTATCTCCCTTTACTGGGAGGAAATGTAACCACTTTTTTCCTCCCCCTGAACTTTCTCTTGTGCCTCCTGCTAATCAGGCACAGCTTCACCAGCCTAACACAGAGACATACTACAATCCAGAGTAGTTAAAGGTCAGCTTACGTCGACGTAGTTACGAGGCCACCTATGGGAAATGAATTGAGCAATCCAGAGTAAGTGCCACATACGTCAATGTAAGAGGTCCTGTAACTACTCTGGATGTAGTGATGCCATAGTGATGACGACCCAGGCAGGCACCCATGTAATTGCTGCATGAATCTGCAGCACCCATGGATCTGCTGATCTAGGCACACAAAGGGTTCAGGATGTTGGCAACCCAAGTCAGAGCAAGAGGGAGGCAAATACAAGATCTAGTGTGTCCAGCTCTGCATTCATTCCTCCTGCCTTTGTCTGTACCCCTTCCCACCTCCAGGGTCATACACAGTGCGAACTTCATGGCAAGACCCTAACTCCTCCCGGAGAGGTAAGACTGCATCCAATCCATTCCCGACTCCCTATTGCACACCCACACTGTCCTGTCCCCCTACATCCTCCTAACCCAAATCTCAGCCCAGCTGCTTCACTCAGTGGGTCCATATACCTGTATTTACTTGAATCTAACGCACCATCGAATCTACCGCACACCCTATACCACAAAGTACCACATTCACTCAAATCTACTTAGCCATCAAATCTAATGTGCATCCTGATTTAGGAGACTTACCCCCAAATCCAGAGTAATTACAAGTGCACATAAGAGGCTTTACATGTACCCGTAGTTACTGCACCACCTAGTGAAAACCTATGGGAAATTCATATTGGAATCCAGAGTAAGTTGTTCTTACACCGGAGCAAGGACTCCCTGTAGTTACTCTGGATTTTGCCCTAAATTAGGGTGGGAAAGATGAGCATTAGATTTGAGTAAATACAGTATTTAAATATCCACCCGCCTATTTTATGTTCCCAAGCTAGGTAAAAAGGAAGGAAGAGCCCTCTCTCTAAAAGTAAGTGTGGGTCCTGCACCCCAATTCTTTTGCCAGCATCATTGAGTCCCATGGCCAAAAAGAGTTTCTTGTAGCCAGGACTCAGGGTGACCAAATGTCCTCTTTTCCCAGGACATATCCTTTTTTAAAGCCTTCTGTCCTGGAAAAAAAAAAAACTTTCTCCAAGAGCAGGCAGCATTTAGCCTTTTTGTAATTAATACTGTATTTACTCAAATCTAACACTCACCCTTTTCAGCTGAATTCAGTCTCCAAAATCAGGGTGCACATTAGATTCGATGGTTAATTAGGTTTCAGTAAATATGATATTTTGATCCTAGGTAAAGGGTGCACATTAGATTGAGCATTAGATTTGAGTAAATTCAGTAAGTTATATGTGATAAATAGTATGAAAGAGTTTTAAATTTAATAATAAATAATATAAGCATTTGAAAAGTGGAACCTAATCTTTTTTAGTTTATAAATTCCAATTCTTCCCATTCTTTTTTAGGATAAAAATGTCCTTTTTATCTTGCAAATTCCTGTTGGCAGACAAAGATTTCCACAAATGAATTCTCATTAACTCCTTCTAAATGGGATTAGACCAGGAGCTACAACATGGGGAAGGGCAATTTTGGCCTTTAGAGAGAGGTTGAAAGAGTGGAAATACATTGAATGAATGAGTTCTGGGTATAATTGAAAGGTGTTGAAAGAGTGGATCGTCAGAAAATGAACCAACAGAAAGGAGGGGATGCCTATAGAGTAAGGAAAGTCAGAATCACTAATATGTGGGAGGAAGGCATAAATTCAGTGTTCAGCTTTCTCCATGCTAAGAAGATCTACACCAGTTGGGTTTCTGCCTGTCCAGAACACCCAGCCTCTGTTACTGGAGGGGATTCTAGATCCTCCCAGATACTGGAGGGGAGTCTAGACGCTAGATCCCCCCCAGAAACTGGAGGAGTGTCTAGATGCCAGATCCTCCCAGATACTGGAGGGGAGTATAGAGGCTAGATCCCCCCAGATACTGAAGGGTAGTCTAGACACTAGACTCCCAGATCCCCCAGATACTGGAGGGGAGTCTAGAGACCAGATTCCCCCCCCCCCAGATACTGGAGGGGAGTCTAGACGCTAGATCCCCCCCCCAAACTGGAGGGGTGTCTAGATGCCAGATCCCCCCAGATACTGGAGGGGAGTCTAGACACCAGATCCCCCCAGATACTGGAGGGGAGTCTAGACGCTAGATCCCCCCAGAAACTGGAGGGGTGTCTAGATGCCAGATCCCCCCAGATACTGGAGGGGAGTCTAGATGCCAGATCCCCCCAGATACTGGAGGGGAGTCTGGACAATAGATCCCCCCCAGAACCTGAAGGGGTGTCTAGACGCCAGATCCCCCAGATACTGGAGTGGAGTCGAGACGCTAGATCCCCCCCTGAAACTGGAGGAGTGTCTAGATGCCAGATCCCTCCAGATACTGAAGGGGAGTCTAGACGCTAGATCCCCCCAGATATTGGAGGGTATTCTAGACGCCATGTCATCCTTTAGTGCTGAATTTCCCCCCTCTTTGGACAGAGAAGATGACATTAAAACCTCTGTAATAGTTGCCTTCGAACTCTTTTCCTCCCTGAACGCAGAAGAAGGCTCCAGGCCTCAGCCCACCCAGCCAAGCCCCCTGGCCCACAAAAATGAAGGTAAGTGGTCCTCCTTCTCCCCTTTCTAATCCTTCCAGTACAGAGTCGTGATCAACTTTTTAAAAACGTCACACAGCAGCTCTTGGTGTAACATAAAATTACACCAACGGGCAAAGTTTTTGAAGCAGCAACCTTAGGCAAACTTACCTGGCCGTAGTAGGTCCCATCAGACTCATTGGGCTTACTTTTGAGTAGGCACACCTACACTTGTGCTACTACTAGAAGATGGGGAGAGAGGAGATGTTCGGGTTGAGGTAGGTGCCAGAGGCGTACCTAGGCACAATGGTGCTCGTAGCAAGGACTGAAATTTTGCCCCTATCAAAAAATCCTGAAATCCACCTTTTTAGCTAATAATAATTAATAATCCTGAAATCCATCTTTTTAGCTAATAATAACTAATAATCCTGAAATCCATCTTTTAGCTTATTATTATTATTATTATTATTATTATTATTATTATTATTATTATTATTATTATTATTATTTAAAAGGTGGATATCAGGATTATTAAGTCAATAATATTAAACTGGGTGTAAGTGCCCATGGCACGATACACCTTGTGCCATAAACTTAGTACGCCTCTTGGAGGAGCATTGACCAGGGGAAGGTTCAGCAACCCATGGCATGAGCGCCAAGCTTGGCACGTGGACCGATTTTCACTGGCATGGAGTCCTCAAGCCCCCCTATGTAAGCAGAGCTGTCTTGCCAGGATCCCAGATAGTATGTAGGGATCTCCTTCTCTCTGGGATAATTATATTCTATAATTTTAGAATCACGTTGGCACACAGAATAACGTTGTAACATAGGTTCGGGAAGGTTGCTGACCGGGGAATGCACCAAAACAGGTGTTGACCAAATGATTCCTAACCACATTTGCTCTGCTTCCTATCATCATCATCATCGTCGCCACCGCCGCCATCTCTCGCTCCTGCATCCAGAAGGGACATCCCCACCTTTTCTCATCCCCATCATTATCCCAGACTTCAAACCCAACCGCACAGTCAAACAGGCTCAGGGTGAGTATATTCAGGAGGACATCTCTCAGTGACCGTCATCAGGTTGTCATTAATTGGCAAGGGAGGCAGTGGCATAGCTAGAGGGGTTCAAAGCACTATGTTTTGCACCACAGTGGGGTGAATGCCTCCGTTTTGCTCCCAGTGCCCAGAATGGGTCCAAAGCAGTGGTGGGATTCAAATAAATTAACAACAGGTTCTATGTCCCATTTGGAATCGGTTCTCAGAACCAGCCACTCATTTGCAAAGGGTTGTATAGAACCTGTGAGAACCTGTGAGAACCTCCTAAAGCCCCCCACTGGTCCAAAAGGTAGGGGTGTTTGCATGCTGCCATGAGGCTCCCTAGAAAACCAAATGCTTTGAACCCCCTCTAGCTACACCACTGGGAACAGTGCCCTAGAAGTTTCCCTATAGCAAGAGCATTCTTCCCCTGCCTTTTGACATTTTTTATATAGGACCTTCATGGAGACGAATAGGACATTAATAGGACATTTTTATATAGGATCTTAATGGAGTAGAATAGGACATTAATAGGATATTATGACATTTTTTATATAAGACCTTAATGGAGAAGAATAGGACATTAATAGGACATTTTTATATAGGATCTTAATGGAGTAGAATAGGACATTAATAGGATATTAATATGACATTTTTTATATAGGACCTTAATGGAGAAGAATAGGACATTAATAGGACATTTTTATATAGGACTTTAATGGAATAGAATAGGACATTAATAGGACATTTTTTAATATAGGACCTTTTTGGAGAAGAAACATCTGGTTTAATAGAAGGCAAACTGAGAAACTTGCCAAGAAACATTTGCCAAAGTCTAGGGCTACGGTTCCCAAACTTCCTACAAGGGAATTTGGGAACCACCTATGTCTTTGCAGTGGGGAAGTGAAGGCAGGGTGTTAGGGTTATGACCCCCAAGTTTGGGAACCACTCATCTAGGGTATTATTTTTCTGAATGCGTATGTAGCTCATTAACACTGATTCTAGGCAAATTTACCTAAATCCTAAGTCATTTTGAATAAGCCTTGGCTAGGACTGTATGCCATATTGATTCAAATCTAACGCTCATCTTGTTCAGCTGAATTTTGTCTCCAAAACTGAAGTGTGCATTAGATTCAGTGTTGCGTAAGATTTGAGTAAATATGGTACAGTGGTACCTTGCGTAAAGAGCGTCTCGAATAAAGAGCACTTTGTATAAAGAGCAAAATTTTCTCAGAAATGTTGACTTGCTTAAAGAGCGCTGTCTTGAATAAAGAGCACTTCTGAGGAAGTTTGGAACAGGCTTCCATGGCAAGGGAACTGACAGGCGGGACGAGGAGACTAGCTTGAGCTCCAGTGGGGCTCTGGGCAAAGTTTGGAATTGGCTTCCATTGCCAGGGAACTCGTGGGATGTCCGGGGGGAACAGCCTGAGTCAGGTCTGTATGTGGGATCTGTATGTGGCAGTGTGGAAGGTGTGCCTGATCAGTGTTCTGGTGCTGCTCCCCGTCAGCAGCCTGGGAATGTTCAAGTGGCACAAAAAGACAATAGATTCCATTGAGCCAACAGATAGCAGTGACTCCATGTGTGATTGTGAAAGAGCACAATCCTAACCATGTCTACTCAGATGTAAGTCCCATTGTGTCTAATGGGTCTTACTCCAAGGAAAGTGTCTTTAGGATTGCAACCAAAGTCATCCCCTCTCTGAAACCCTCACACCAGCCATGAAGGTTTTCAAAGGTACAGTACAGTTCAGTACTGTACAGTATTTTCTTTATTGCAGTGTTGTGTGTTGCTGTATATTACAGTGCTTTGCACAGTGTTATATTGCAGTGTTTTGTCATCATTTTTATAAACAGTTAATATTTTTATATGAGTATTTTTCGGGGTTGTGGTACCAATCATCTGAGTTTCCATTATTTCCTATGGAAAATCTGCTTCACTTAAAGAGCGTTTCACTTAAAGAGCAGGCCTCCGGAACGAATTAAGCTCTTTAAGTGAAACCCCACTGTATTTTGATTATAAGTATAGGTTAGTATTTAGTTTAACAGTTTAGTATATTGTATTAAAAATGTAACATAAACCAATTGTTGTATAAATAGTGCAATTAGTTAACAATCATATAACAATCATAACATAAACCCAATATTATCTTATTATTATCATATAATTCATTGTTGTATGTGGTAATATTTAAATTTTGCACCTGATTTGCAGCTGCGCATTACAGTCACCAGCATGTTTTATTAAAATCTCAAGCTTTTTAAAATTGGGGTGTGCATTAGATTCGATGGCACATTAGATTTGAGTAAATTATTTTAAATCCCATCTATTTTTAGGTTGATTTATTTTCATCATCCAATAGTTTGCTACAGCAGATAACTTTTTTTGTTCTGACTCTCGGTTGATTTGCCCCCAACCCCCCCCCCCCCCGGCAGATTACCCGCCGTCATGTGAGCAAGAGCGACGCGATGCTATTGAGGAAGCCCGGCAGCACCAACAGGAGGGAACCTTCATCCCAGAATGTGAAGGGGATGGCACCTACAAGGCCGTGCAGTGCCACCAGGCCACTGGCTACTGCTGGTGTGTGCGGGTGGACACTGGTCGACCAGTTCCGGGCACATCAACACGGTCTGTATTCTCTTCCCTGTATAATCTGTGAGTTTTGACACACATACGTGCATATAGTGAGACTATATGGGTAACTCCAGGGTCGAGCATGGACAAGAGTCATTCTGTGCAGGCGCAAAATTGGGGGCATTTGGAGTTCTGACATTCACCTCCATTTTGCTTCTGCCACCCAGAATGGCTTCAAAGGGGAGGCAGAGCCACTTGCATGCCATGGCGAAGCTTCTTGAGAAACTTAGTGCTTTGCCCCCCCTCTAGCTATGCCACTGGAGAGATCCTCCCTTTCTGCAGTACTGCAGGCATTTGAATGCAGGTTTGAAAGTGTGTGTGTCCCCACCAGCCTCTGCTGTGCAGGGCCAACCAGACCCTCAACCACTGCTCAGCAAGGGGACCAAAGAAGTCTCTCCCCACCCTTGCTTCATGATGGGCTGCATGACAAGTCTTGCCTTCATCCTTCCAGGAACTTCCCCCCAGACTGTGAAGCTGACGCAGCAGCCAGGAGTGTTGAAATTGGTTCTCTTTTCCGGGATCGGACACTCCCAGGTGGGTTGTCCAGGTCTGGGGGTTTGCAAGAGAATGTTTTGCACAGATGTCACTGATGCGATTCCTTTTAACCCTTAGATGACCATCTAAAAATAGCCTAATTTGCATAAATTATCATTGCCGATCAATAAATCGTCAATAAATAAATTGCCAGTTGGTCGTCTAAGGGTTAAAATGCAGTCATGGCCTGGCTTCCAGCTGGTCCTTAGAGAGCTAGTACCAGATGTGGTCCCTTGAAAGGTCCCCTTCTGTCTTTCCTGCCCAGGTTGTCCAGGCTCTAAGAAAGCAGAGTTCCTCTCCAACCTGATCAAAGCCTTGGCGTCTGACATGCTACAGTCACGGATGATGCCCATCCCGTATCGAAGGTAAGCACCATGGCAGGAGCTGAAGCAGTTAATTGGAAGCAGTGGCGAACCAAGCTCATTTGGCACCTGGAGCCCATACATTTTTGGCATCTCCCCCATGACAAATTTGTTTCAGTAACAGTCAAGATGTATAATAATAATAATAATAATAATAATAATAATAATAATAATAATAATAATAATAATAATGTATTATATGCTGCTACATCACATAGTCCTAGCCACTTGGGAAAGGTCCAACTGGTGTTATTACAGAAACCAGCATGGAGTTGTTCGCTATGTATTACTGTTGTTTTTTGACCGATCGATCGATCAATCGATCAATCGTTCAATCAATCAATCAATCAGTAGTAGTAGTAGTAGTAGTAGTAGTAGTAGTAGTAGTAGTAAAGATTTCTGCAAATGGATTTTCATTAACTATTTGGGCAATGGGATTAGACCACTAGCTACAACATGGGCAATTGTGGCCTTTAGAGGGCAATTTTGGCCTTTAGAACAGGTTGAAAGAGCAGAACATGCATTGAGTGGATGAGTTCTGGGTATAATTGAAAGGTGTTGAAAGAATGGATCATCAGGAAATGAACCATCCGAAAGCAAGGGGGGGACATCCTACCAACTTTGTAAGTTTGTACATTTATATTTCAGAATTGATATGCAACTTTGTAAACTTGTGTATATAATGAGACAAGTTAACGGTTTCTCTCGAGGGTGGCTGCAGCCAGTCAAAACCGCCTCGATTTTTCCAGGCTCTGCTTCTCTCCTGCAGGTTCTCAGACAGCTTGGTCAGCCCCAGCCTGGAGGAGCGTGCAGTGCGCTGGCAGTTCATGCGCCTGGACAAAGACTTCAGCAACAGCATCAGCGAGCGGGAATTGCGGCCACTCAAGCTCTACATGAAAAAAAATACCCGACCCAAGCGCTGTGTCCGCAAGTTCCTGGACTACTGTGATCTCAACAACAACAAGCTCATCTCCCTGCACGAGCTCAAAGGCTGCCTGGGGCTCAGCTAACGCTGTGGTGTGTATTTCCTCCTGCCTTCCCCACCCTACCACAGGTGCAAGGAGGTGCCATCCCCTTGTGCTCCCCGAGGCATGTGGTGGCCGTTGTGATATTGATTCTGCAGGCTTTATATTCTTATATTCCAAAATTCTGCAAAACCTGGCGGAGGTGGTGATGGCGGAGGTGGTGTGGTGATGGCGGAGGACTGTGATGGTAGCCACACGTCTCAGCTCCCTACGTTTTTATTTGATTTTTAAAAATCATGCTTCTGGTCCTCATTGCTTGCAAAGTTATTCTTGAAGGGTCATGTGCAATCGTGTGCAATGGCCATGTGCAATCTTGGGCAGCCACCAAATTCTGACACCTGAGCCTCTTGGCATTGCCTAGAGATTGAAAAAAAATCTCTCTAAAAAAATCCCAATGTATATTTACTAAAGGTAAAGATAATTAAATCTAGCCCACCACCACCACCACCCCATACCTTCGAAAAGAGACGCTGCATTTATCTATGGTAGCTTAATGAAGGATTAGGTTTTTTGGAAGAACATGCTCCCAGCACCCGTTCTCCTGGGGGAAATAAAGCAGGTAGCTCTTCCCTGGAGCAATTTGAATTACCCATACTTACTTGAAACACGTGCGCCATCGAATCTAATGCGCACCCTATACTTATAATCAAAATATTGATGCTGTGCCTGTTAACCAGCAGGCCAGGGTTTGATTCCCAGGTCGGCCCCACAAGACAGGGTGAGCTCCTGTTCTTAGCCCAGCTCTGCGACGCCAGCTGGATCCAATCATATTGGCTCTGCCTTTCCATTGGACTAATTCAGTGACGTGGAGAGGGGGGATTTGCTGCTTGGGTAACAGCCTATCCTCCATAACAATCCAACCCAGGCTTTTGTGCTTCGCATGCAGCGTAGGCAGCGCCAAGCACATTACCATAGTATCTCGTAGTCTCTCGTAGTCTCTCGTAGTCTCTATGTACCATAGTCTCTCCATAAGACTGACGGAGGCCTGCATGCACTCAAATCTAATTAACCATCGAATCTAATGCACACCCTATACTTATAACAAAAATACAGTATGTACTTGAATGTAATTGAGCATCGAATCTAATGCGCACCCCGATTTTGTAGACTAAATTCGACCAAAAAAGGTGAGCGTTACGATTCGAGTAAATACAGCACGTTGTTTGTGTGCAGAAACTCAAAACTGCCTTTTCTCTTAAAAGGCTCCACATTTTCTTTGTGCGTTTCTTTGTGCAACAGTTTTACATGTGCATTTTATTTGGTCTTTTACAAATTGGGGTTGCTTGTTGGTTTAATTCCATTTGGGCCTTTTGGGGTCTTGTTTCCCCCCCTGCCCCTTCTTAATTTAATTATTTGCCAGGAGAATAAACTATTGTTTATTGAGATGTTTATTGTTTATGTTTATTGTTTATAGTATATTGTTTATAGTATATTGTTTATGTTTATTGTATAGGAATACAATAGGAAAACCTTTCCCATGGGTGGGGGGGGGGGTACTTTTCTGAGAGGTGGAAAGCAATCCAGAGGAAGGAGTGCACTTTTAGTGTCCACAGCTGGAATTGGAAATAGCTTCCTATATACTCGGGCAGTCAAACATATGGTCCGCAGACCTGACGCTTCCCCAGTAGCTCTTTATTCAGCCCCTGTTTTAACTGGACTCTCCCAAAGCCATCTTTTTACCCAGCATGGAGCTGTGGATTTTAATCTGTGGAACTCCTTGCCACAGGATGTGGTGATGGTACCTCACCCCAGACAAGCAGAAGAGTGACAGTGTATTTTTCACCTCTTTATATCCCACTCTTCCTCTAAGGATCTCAGGACAGTGTGAATAGATCATTTCCTCCTTCGGTCTTCACAACAACCCCGTAGGGTAGGCTGATTGAGAGTGACTGGCCCACGTTCATCCAGGAAGCCTTCTGGCTGAGCAGGGATTTGAACCTGTATCTTCTAGGATTATGGGCACAATCCAGAGTAACTACGGGAGCATGTAAGAGACATTACGTGCACCTGTAGTTACTGCACCACCTAGTGAAAACCTATGGGAAATTCATATTGCAATCCAGAGTAACTTGTTCTTACTCCGGAGCAAGGACTCCCCGTAGTTACTCTGGATTTCACCCTATGTCCAACACCCAAATATACCAACCTGGTCCTCAGATGATATATAAAGTTGTACATAATTAATTTTTCTCTCTCTTTCTAGGCTCCCCTCCTGAAAACACTGAGATCTCCCCCCACAATCGGAGGGGGGGAGTCTCTCTCTCTCTCTCTCTCTCTCTCTCTCTCTCTCTCTCTCTCTCTCTGAACACTGCATTCCCGCCTCTGATTGCAGACTCCTTGCACTTTAAAGAGACGGACTCGGCTTTCCACCAAGAAGGTTGATGATGGTCTAGAAAACGTGGCCCAAAAATATGGATGGGGGTGTGATATCCGTGGTTGCCTATTGACCTTCAGTTTCTCTTTTATTTTGCTTTTTCAAAGGAAACATATGTAGATATGAAAACCCTGCGACAACCTGCTCTTTACAGATATTTTGTAAAATACATATATAGATATATATATTTTAATCTTGCTTTATTTTTACTATGTAATTTTAAGAGAGGAAAAAAAATACATGAACGTCCAAAGCTTTCTCATTAAACTTTTTTTTTCCAGAAGCAGTTGTATGAGTTGCTTAAGTCTGGCTGCAATCCTAAAGACACTTTCCTGGGAGTAAGACCCATTGAACACAATGGGGTTAACTTTTGAGTCGACATGGTTAGGATTGTGCTTTCTGTCTCTGAGTAAAGATAAGCTGGAGTTTCAAACAAACTGTAGTCTGTATTTTAAATCAATAAATTATAGTTACACAAATGCCGTGTTCATTTTTTTTCATGCGTTCATTCTGGCATAGGGTGAAATCCAGAGTAACTACGGGATATCCTTGCTCCAGAGTAAGAACAAGTTACGCTGGGTTGCAATATGAATTTCCTGTAGGTTTTCACTAGGTGGTGCAGTAACTATGGGTGCACGTCGTAATGTTTCTTATGTGTTCCCGTAGTTATTCTGGATTGTGCCCATAGTCTGGCTTTCATGGGTGGGTTAAGGCTCATTCTGGAACCTGTTTTCAATGCTCTGCAGGGTCGGCGCATATCTCAGGCAGCAGATTGACAGCAATACCCACCTCTGCCACCCACCAACAATGTTTCGCCTCCTGGCTGAAGAAGTGAAATAGTGTGGAGGTGTGGAGGAGAGCCAGGTGATAAAGAGTGAAGGTCTGTCTTCACAGGCGCCACTGAAGGGGATCATAGAATCGTAGAGTTGGAAGGGACCCTGTAGGTCATCTAGTCCAACCCCCTGCCTGTAGCCGGAGATGCTCCCCAGAGCACATAGCAGAAACACAGTGTCCTGGACATTTGGGGCAGCATAGCTAGGGCCTCTGGCACATGGGGGCACATACATTTTTGACACCTCTTATACTCCCTTATACCTGGAAGACATTCTGGAGGCCTCCTGAAAAGGCCATGCACATCCCCCCTGGATCTCAGGATCGGAGCCTTAATGCAACATGGGCGACATAATGTCTCTTAGAAAAAGAGCCCAGATATTAACATATACCCCTAGGCAAAATTCTTAGTTTGCCAGCTGTTGAACCTGATATTCTTCTTAGCCAAGGCTTTAAATACAAGTGTCAAAGGTGCCATCTGAGTGTACCTGCAGGTGTAGGAGAAGTTCAGACTTCTGATCTCCTCTCACCCACCCGCTCCTATCCCTGACAGCAATGAAGAGGGGGAAAAAAGTGGAATTTTGAATTAGTTTTCTGGTTTTATAGGATCCAGCTCTGCCCATATACCTCCACTAGGAGGGAAAAATTTTTATGGTTCCACGGAGCGGAGTGCCACCTGCCGTTGTAGTGTGGCATCGAACTTCAAAGTGATTTCAGCTCTGGAATGAAGTTGGCAAGCAAACCCTCTGATTAATCCACATTCCCAGGCCAGTGATTCAGGGATTAATTCCTGAAATGAGAGATCGTGCCCAGGCAGAGGCCTGCCTAATATCGGTGTCCTGTAATCTGGAAATCCGGTCTCTCGTTCCGCATAGAGGCTACCATTAGATCTGGCCTGGTAAGCACAGGCGGGCGGTGGTGTAGCCAGAGGGGGTGCAAACCACTATGTCAGTAATTTTCAAACTTTTTACTAGCATTGTTGTGACACACCATAAGTTTTTTTGTGGGGGCTCACATCTCCCAATGGCCCTACTGACAGGGTGACCAGACGCCCAAACCTCAAAAGGAGGACAAGGTCTTGGATTCCTCTCAGCCTGTCCTTTCTGGTGGACAGTGGCACATTTTCCTACTCACAAGTAAAGCCACAATATTGGGAACTTTCACTTTCCCATAGAGCTCAATGCATATTTTTTATTTTTAGTTTTTTTGGCCATATCCTTTGATATTTCAAACCTGATTTTTTTGCATTGTATTCTGCTCTTCAATATGAAACAAACGACATATGACATGATGGGGTCCTGCACACCATTGCAAAGTTCCAAAATGAAGCCAATATGGAGGACAATGAAGCCCTTTTGGAGGACATCCAAACAGCAGGCTAAAAAAGGGGACTAATCCGGAAATTTCCGGTCATATGGTCACCCTGCCTACTGACCCTTTCCCAAACCCCCATGGCATAGCGGCAAACTATTTGCAGCTCACCAGTGTGCCACAGCACAAATGGCTGCAATTTTAAACACACTTTCCTGGGAGTAAGACCCTATGAACCCAATGGGGATTACTTTTGAGTAGGTTAGGATTGTAGGTTAGGATGGTTAGGATTGTACTTGAAGTTTTGTAGGACCAAGTGACAGGGCCAGCCTATGTTCTTTTCGTACCTGATATCATGTGCCAAATACTGCCCCCTTAACTGATGCTGTGCCAGTCTCTGTGCCTCCCTTCCCAATCCAGGCAATGGAAGAAGCAGAGGTATAGAAGTGGGCAGTGGCATAGCTAGCCACCCTGGAGTCTGGGGCAAAAAATGATGGCTCTCCATGTCATGCCCGGAAATGACGGCATCCTATGGGCATCCCACCTTGCTTCTACTCCCCCCTTGCTTTTACTCCCCCCTCCCTCAGCCCTCTGGAATGCCCCAGAACAAGCAGCCAGAGGCTGTGATCCCAGCTGCCCCACTTGCAAATTTTTCTGGCACTTTTTGCAAGAGGTGACAGTGGCAGTTGTTGGAGGGGTGGCAATTGCACAGGTCAGATTTTTGAAGAGGTGAGAGCAGTGATTGTTGGAGGGGTGGCAACTGCACATTGTTGGAGGGATGGCAATTGCACAGGTGTGTGGTCAGATTTTTGAAGAGGTAAGGGTGGCAATTGTTGGAGGGGTGGCAATTGTTGGAGGGGTGGCAACTGCACATTGTTGGAGAGGGGGCAATTGCACAGGTGTGTGGTCAGACTTTTGAAGAGGTGAGGACGGCAATTGCTGGAGGAGTGGCAAATTGCAAACATTAGTGGTCAGATTTTCCAAGAGGTGAGGGTGGTGATTGTTGGAGGGGTGGCAACAGCACATTGTTGGAGGGGAGGCAACTGCACAGGTGAGTCAGTGGTCAGATTTTTGAAAAGGTGAGTGCAGCAATTGTTGAAGGGGTGGCAATTGCACAGGTTGGCGACCAGATTGTTGCCCTGGGGCAGCTCACAGTCCCCTGCAACTGCAACCCCCGTACCCCCTGCTAGCTACACCCCTGGAAATTTGCCTGAAGCAAGGATCTCATTGGGCCTCATCCATGGGCCGCCCTGATCCAAACTTCAACATCCAACATCATTCCTCCCTCCCAGTTACTTTTCTGACAAGTCTCCACCCTGGGAGGGGGAGGAAGGGAGGGGACAAGTTGGGGCTGCTCCTTTAAGGGGCCTGGAGGCGCATGCGCGTTCTTGCCTGGAGGGAGGGGAAGGAGAAGTCTTTTAGTCTCCCCCCCCCCATGTCCGCGCCCTTTCCTATTCCGGGACAGGCTGCAAGCAGAAAGGGGGGGTCTGGGAGAGGGAGATCCCCTTGCAGAGGGCTTTCCCCATCCTGGGCTGCTGCTGTGTAGGGGGGCAGGGGGGTCACCCACCACCACCAGCACCCCATAGGGATCTCCAGCCAGGGAAGGGGGCTGGCTGGGTGGCAAGGAGGCTGAGCTGGCCCCAGAGGTGGAGGAAGAGGAGGATCGGAAGCTGCGGATGACTTGCAGCCGGAGGAGGAGGAAGGAGCTGCAACAGTAGCAGCGAGCAGGGCTGGATACAGCTCGATGGAACGTTGAGACACCAGCCATTGTCGCGCAACTTTCCCAACATTCGAAAGGGGCGTGGCCGCCGCCTTTGATCTCCTGCTCGCCTTTGATCTCCCCCCAGAGGAGGCACCGAGACCCCCACCCAGCCAGGGGGAGAGGGGCTGCCCAGAGAGCCAACCAAGGTGAGTCTCTGATGGAGGGAGGGGAAGGAGCTCTACTTGGGGGTCCCCCCCAGGAGTCCCCCAGCCCCATCCTGGGGCTGGCTCGGGAGGGGTGGCGTAGCTAGAGGAGGGGGCGAGGATGTGCTCTACGGGGGGGCTCCACATGCCCTTAAAGCTCCCTTTTGCTCTCCCTTCCAAGCCCTGAGGCTCCCTCCCCAATTTACTCCTCCACCCCCACTAGCTACGCCACCACTCCTGAGCCAGCCCAGGATCGGGCCCCAAAAAAGGCTCCACGTGTCCTTAAAACTCCCTTTTGCTTCCCCTTCCAAGCCCTGAAGCTCCCTCCCCAACTGACTCCTCTACCCCCCTCTAGCTACGCCACCACTCCTGAGCCAGCCCAGGATTGGGCCACAAAGTGGGGCTCCACATGCTTTTAAGGCTGCAATCCTAAACACTTTCTTGGGAGTAAGCCCCACTGAATATAATGGGACTTACTTCTGAGTAGACAGGCATAGGATTGTACCCTTAGGCTCCCTTCAAGCCCTGAGGCTTCCTCTCCAATTGACTCCTCCACATCCCCCCCCCCGCTATGCCACCTCTCTGTTGCCAGCCCCAGGATCGGGCCCCAAAGGGGGGCTCCACATGCCTCCGCCATGCCCTGAGACTCCCTCCCCAGCTGACTCCTCTGCCCCCCTCTAGCTACACCACTTAGCCCTTGATGGCATGAAGGGGGGGCAGGGGAAGTGCTCCTGGTCCCAACTTTGACAGAAGGCGAAGGAGGGGCGCCAGCCTTGTCCCCCCCTTCCCATTCATTCCTGGGGAGATCCATCCAGCCTCGGAGAGCACGTTGCCTGGGAGTGGAGTTGCAATCCTTAACCACGCTTCCCTGAGAGTAAGACCCATTGACCATAAAGGCACTTACTACTGAGTAGAGAGCAGAGGATGGGCTTCTAAGGTTGCGATCCTCACCTCACTTTCCTGGAAGTAAGATCTAAAGGGACTTGCTCCTGAGTAGAGGGGAAAGGGTGGGCTCTAAGGCTGTCATTCTATCAATATTTTTCTTGGGAGTAAGATTCATTGGCTATAATGAGAATTACTTTTGAGTAGATGATCACAGGGCTGGGCTCTATTTTCCTGGAAGTCAGATCCATTGGCTATAATGGGGTTTGCATCTGAGTAGACAGGCTGGAGTTTTAAGACTGCAATTCACACTTTTTTGGAAGTCAGATCCATTGACTATAATGGGACTTTCATCTGAGTAGACAGGCTGGAGTTTTAAGGCTGCAATCCTTTGCACACTTTTCTTGGGAGTAAAATCCATTGATTGTAATGAGGCTTACTTCTGAGTAGAATAGATTATCAGAGGGCTGGGCTCTAAAGCTGCTATCCACTCCACACTTTCCTGGAAGTAAGATCCATTGACTCTAAAGGGACTTTCTTTTGAGTAGACAGGCTTGAGTTCTAAGCCTGCAATCCTAGCCACGCTTTTCTTGGGAGTAAGATCCATTGGGTTGAATGAGATTTACTTCTGAGTAAATGATCACAGAGTTGGACTCTAAGGCTATTATCATCTCCACCCTTTCCTGGGAGTAAGATCCATTTTGTCTACAGGGATTTACTTCATGGAATGAGCTGTAAGGCTACAAGCCACTCCACATTTTCCTGGGAGTAAGATCCATTGTGTAGAGTCGGACTTACTTCTGAGTAGACGGGTTTAGGGCTGGGTCGTAAGGCCTGCAGGGGCACCGCCAGAGGGGTCTCCTAGGGAGTGAGTGCAGAAGGGATCGGGGCCCTGGATGATGCTGGGGGCTTCTTCTCCCGAGGCGGCGCCAACTGGGCTTCCCCTTCCCCTGCCCGCCCCACATCTTCGGACGGAGGGGTGGGATCTCCGGGTTTGAATCGGAGCAGCCGTTCAGCAGCCCAGCCCAGCGCTGGAGGAGCAGAGGAGCCTTGGCTTTCCCTCCTGGTCCTCGCCCCATTGGAGGTGGGTGGGGGGGAGAGGGTGGGGGGCTTTTAGGGGATCATCGCTGGAGGGGAGACCACTCTTGATGGGAAAGATCTGTGCTTTGGGGCTTTTCCTTTCCTTTTAAAAAGTTTTGGTTCTCTTCCCCCTCCCAGAAAAATCCAGGGGGCTGAACTGGGGGTGGTGGGAACTGTCTCACCCCCTAAAAGTGGACCCCCAAAACTCAGAAATTTGGAGTATCAGATCCACCTCACTCTCCCCAAGGATCTGTCCCCTGGGTCTCTCCCCCCCCCCCCCCCACAAGGATCTGTCCCCTGGGTCTCTCCCCACTCCACAAGGATCTGTCCCCTAGGTCTCTCCCCCCCACAAGGATCTGTCCCCTGATGTGTCCCCTCCAGGATCTGTCTCCTGATGTGTCCTCCTCAAGGATCTGTCCCCTAGGGTCCCCCCCAAAGATCTGTCCCCAGGGTCTCCCCCCCAAGGATGTGTCCCCAGGGTCTCCTCCCCAGGATCTGTCCCCTGGTGTCCCCCCCCAACAATCTGTCCCATGGTGTGGGTCCCCCAAGGATATGTCCCCTGGTGTGTTCCCCCCAAGGTTATGTCCCCTGGTGTTCCCCCCAGGATCTGTCCCGTGGTGCCCCCCCACCAAAGATCTGTCCCCAGGTGTGTCCCCCATAAGGATCTGTCCCCTGGTCCCCTTCCCAAGAATCTGGCTGCTGGTGTGTGTCCCCCAAGGATGTGTCCCCAGGACTCCCCCTAAGGATCTGGCCCTTCCCCCCTTTTCCTGTTATCACAGCTGCTGGCTAACCTTGGGCAACTAATGCACAGACAGGGGTCCTCTTGGCTCCCCTCCCCCTGCTTCCTTTGGGAACTAGATCTGTTTGACCCACTTCTGGAGCTGTGATGGTTGGGGGGGGGCAGAGACATGGATACTTGTGTTAGTGGGAAAGCAGGGGAAAAAGGGAAAAATGTTTCCATTCTGGTGTGGTTCTGATTCTGCCAAGGAAAGTGGGGGGGGGGGGGAATGGTGGCATAGCTAGAGGGGGGCAGAGCAATCAGACTTGGAGGGACCCACCCCTTCAGTTCAGATCCCTTTCAGGAGCAAAACGGGGAGTACACCCCACCTGGAAGGAGAGGATCCCCATAAATTGCTCCAATATTGACTCTTCCACCCCCCCTCCAGCTATGCCACCGCCTTGGAGGTTGCCATTTTGGAAGAGTGGAACCGAGATCTCGCTTTTTTTGGTTTTCTCCAGTTCCTGGTGGTGCGACTCTTAAAATGGCTTTCAGCCTGGATGTGTCAGTCATCCAGCATTTTGGATCCACCAACCTCCAAAATGCTGGCCGGATGGTGCAGCGTGTGGCTGTGATGGTGTGGCACGGCTGTGACGGCAACTTGCACATTCCACAAAACTTTGGCTAACTTTCCGCCGTGTCACTTTTTCCCCGTGCTTACACCTGAAGTGTGGTTAGGAGGCACTAAGAAAAGTGGAGATCTCCCCAGGAAAGGTGATCAGAGGAGGTCAGAACTTTTTCAAGCCATGTTGGAAGTGTGGGTGGAGATCAGAAATTACAATGGCAGCATTTTTTTTTACACCACCACCCCCATGCGCCACCGCCCAGGATTCACAACTTGTCCAACTGCTGGTGTTCTCCGATTTTGGAAGCAGAACTCCCACTCGGAAATAAAATGCGCCTTGGGAATCAGGTGATCTGGGAATGGCGGGTGTTCGCTATTCTTGAGCGTTGACCTTCAAACACCAGCTTGGATCCTTTTGTTTTAATCAAGATCTGTACTGTGGCTCCCACATGTGGGATGGAGATGGAAGACCATGCTCTCTTGCAGGTGGATCTCCTCTCCACACAGTTGCTGAAATCAAGGGCCTTTCCAAGTCCTTCTGCAGGAGAACATATGGATACCCTGCTGAGGGTCCAATCCTATCCAGCTTTCCAGTTCCGGTGTAACTTACACCATGCAACCCCATGGTAAGGGAACACATGTTCCTATTTCTTAAGTGACGGGATGCTCCGCATACGGTGCACGCCTCACTGGCACAACTGCAACAAAGTTGGAAAATTGGATAGGATTGGGGCCTGAGTGTGTTGGAAAGGTTGGGACGGAGAGTAGGGGTCAGGTTGGAGAGATTTGACCCTAGAGACCTGGATTTCATAGCCATAGCATGCATGCATACACCCGCCATTCCCATGGCAAAAAGCAACTTAAAGCATTTTTATAATCAACTACAAATTAATACAAGTAAAAATATCAACCAGGCACAAGAGTATTAATTTTAATTAATTGCTTGGAGGTCACCAACCACGGTTCGGAGAAAGCAAAGGCCATCAAAGTCCTCTGAAATCCATAGGATTTTGGTGAGCCTGACATTTTGTGAATTGCACCTGTTGTCTTCAAGCCTCAGTTTGCCCATCTACAAAATGGGAATAATAGTGAATTACGGTACAAGATGTCTTGAAAAATAAAAAATAACAATGCAGCTGTTTTGTCCCTTTAAGTGCTTTGCAGAAATGAGGATTTGCTTTTTCGGTTCCAAATTGAGCATTTCCCCAGAGGTCTCGCAAGGAGAATTGAAACATTATCTCTGGAGTCCTCATCCATTGCATGACCTCCTTTGGCAGTTGCAAGCCTCAAGCGTGTGCCCTGCGTCCGTTCCGTTCTAGAACCTCATAAATATGGAAAACATGTAGGGTTTATACCCTGCCTGTGGCATCCTTGAGAATCATAAAATTGGAAAGGGACCCATTAGGTCATCTAGTCCAACCCCCTGCCTGTAGCAGGAAATCCTCCACGGGATAGAATTGGAAGGGACCCATTAGGTCATCTAGTCTAACCCTCTGCCTGTAGCAGGAAATCCTCCATGGGGTTTGGTTTCTTTTTTCAAATTGAATTGTATTGCAAGTTCTTTTTTAAAATGCAAGTTTCTAGACCACATGAGCTGGATTGGTTTGAAATGGGATTAGCAATGCCTGGTAAAAAAATCCAGAATAAGTGTTCAGGGTGGGGTTTTCGGGGTGTCCATTTTGGTTGCTTCTGCAAAATGCGCAATTGTCTTGCCATTGACTTCAGATTTTTCTCGTGTGTGGTGGCAGATGGTAACCACAGCCTGACTCATGCCTGCTGTCATAGGGCCAGGCGCTGCACAGAGTATTGAGGCTGCCGTCCTTGCACAGAGGGCTTCCTCTGTACGGTGTGGATACTCGCCGACGGCCTGAGGTCTCTGCACCCAATACTGGGAGCAGATCAGTGTGAGTGCATGAAAAAGCACATGTGAGCGCATGAAGGAGCGCATGCGAGTGCATGCTGAGGAAGGGTGGGGCTTGACGATATAGAAGAGGAAGTGGTTGATTAAGAACGGGGTGGAGGGACCATTCCGAAGGGAGGAGCGGCCATTTAGAGATGAAGAAATCTTGCAAAAGGGGAATGGAGTTAATCTGTGGAACTCCTTGCTGCAGGGTATGAGGATGTCCCCTGGCCTAGATCCCTTATAAAGGCCAAAGCAGTGCCATAGATATGGAAAACTTCCAATTTCACTGATAGAAAGTATATATTATAATTCTTTTTGTACTTCTCCCCCAACCCTCCTGTCTCTCCTGCCCCAGACAGCCTTGTATGGACTGTGACACCCGCCTGCAGCCATGGGGAAAATGCTATCCAAGATCTTTGGCAACAAAGAGATGAGGATCCTGATGCTGGGTCTGGATGCGGCTGGCAAGACCACCATCCTTTACAAGCTCAAGCTGGGCCAGCCTGTGACGACCATTCCCACGGTGGGCTTCAACGTGGAGACGGTGACCTACAAGAATGTCCGATTCAACGTCTGGGACGTAGGAGGCCAGGACAAGATCCGGCCTCTTTGGAGACACTACTACACCGGCACCCAAGGGTTGATTTTTGTGGTGGACTGCGCCGACCGTGACCGGATCGATGAAGGTCGGCAAGAGCTCCACCGTATCATCAATGACCGGGAAATGCGCGACGCAATCATCCTGGTGTTTGCAAATAAGCAGGACCTCCCCGACGCCATGAAACCCCACGAGATCCAAGAGAAATTGGGGCTCACGCGTATAAGGGACAGGAATTGGTACGTCCAGCCGTCGTGTGCCACGTCGGGAGAAGGACTTTATGAAGGTTTAATGTGGCTTACGTCCAACTACAAATCATAATTCTAGGGCTATATAGATATATATATATATTTTACGTATATATATCTATAATGCCGCACACACAAAATCTCTAACCAATGAATTCTACAACATGTATTATCTTTTTTGTCTCCCCCTCCTCAACTATTGTTTTGCTGGTTTTGCAATTTGATCTGGTGCACTGGGTTCCTCCTTGCCGTCGGTTAGCGAGAGTGGAAAGAGGGTAACCGGCAATGGCTTGGATCAGAAGCTGGCTGTCCACAAGACCTCTTAAGCTTCCAGCTGCATCCTGTAAGGTGCCTTTTGATTTATGCTGATGGGAGAGCTGGGGGGGGGAGCGGGGGTGGGGAGTGGAAAACCCTGGCCCTAGACCAGAAAGCTGCCAATAACTGCGAGGTCTGCAGTCCCCGGCCTGATGGTTCTCTGATCTGTGGTGACTTCACAGTGGTGGAGCAGCAGGGCAAATGGGTTGCATGGACCTTCTCAAGCGCCCGTTTGGAGTGGAGAGTTTATTTTGAGAAAGCAAGTTGCCTCCTGTATGCTGGATGTCTTCAGGGTGGGAATTTCCACCAGATTCTTAATGTTGTATCCATCTCCTGTGTGGTTCAAGGGACCCATAAGTTCACCACACTTTTTGCATGTTGATTGATGCAGCGGTTTGGGGTGTCGGGGACCCCAAGTCCCTGGATTCCTTTGCCACCTTGCTCTCTTGCGGCAATGTCTGGCTCCTGCCGTCTGGATCCCAGAATACCTTGACGGGGAAACGCCCGTCGCCTTCCCGTCCTCCTCTCCGCTCTTGACCTGTTCAACCTGCTAAGGTGGCCTGCCCGGAATCGGCAAGGAGGTACACGCCCAGCCCAACCTGTTCCATCACCGCCAGGTGGGCGGAATGGAAGAAGCCCATAGAAGAGGGAGGTAGGCTCTACTCTGACTAAATCTTTGGCGGATCCTTTTAGATGTGATGGGCTTCCTCCATGGAAAGGCAGGGTGTACATCCAGAGAGGTTGCAAAAGCTGTCCCACCGTTTCCTGGCATGATCAAATCCATCAGGGCTCCTTTTTCCCTTTTCGACTCCCCCCCCCCCCCCCACAGTTTCTTCAGTATGGGGGGAATTTCCACACTCCAGTAATTTTGGCTGATGGCCATAGCTGTCTTTGGGACCACATCGTTGGCTGGCAATCCAATCCCACTTTGCAAGATGGGAGGATTGCCCATTAATGCCAACCTTACCCTGTGGCGGTTACCTGAACTCAACTAGTTAAGGCATGCCTGCAACCCTGGGAACTGAAGTTCTCCTGGCTGGAAAGAGCATGTGTTGTGTGTCCGTGTTGGGCTTTGCCAGCCTTAGTTCCAAGTGTCGGGTGTGGATTTTACAAATAAATCTCACTGATGAAGGTGATGCCAGATGATCTGGTGGGACTCGAATTTCCATGTGTGGACCGGACTGCTGGGTGACTTGTCTGAGAAGTAGCCCAGTGATGATGTTGGTTTTGCCCTGACTTCCTCTTCTCTTACTACAGCTTGATTTTCCTTTATCTTCACCGGTTTCAGAATCTGTGACCCTATAGCCTTCTGCCATGCCTTTCAAGGCCATCAAAGCGAAGACCAGCCCACCCATTCCCTCAAATTTCATATATATTAAAAACCAGCATCGTGTCTTTCAATACGGCTGGTGCTCAGGGATTGGTCTGTAACCTTCTTTCCTCCTGTCCAAGATTAGCTTTGTAGACATTTAGATCCTGGCCTCCTGCTGTTACAACCAGATCTCCTGTTTGAACCACAAGATCTGGTGGGGGGTGTACTTCCTCTTTCCTACATCCCATGGATTGCTGCCTCTTTTCTGGATCTGCCCCATTGCAAAATCAGGGTTGCTCAAAATGCTTGATTCCCTCTCGGGCATCCACCTCTGCAGGGATCCAGCACTGGGTTTGCAAGAGGAGCAGAGGGAGGGAAGATCTCCTCTCCCTGTGCCTTGGAGCACAGGTTGTCCTGCAGCGGAAAGGTGGTGGGTGATCAGTCTTGTGGTGCAGGCTGGCCCAGCTGAGCAATCATACCCCCTCCCTTTGGCCCAGATCTTGCCACAGCTTCACACCCTGGCCATGCTCTGGAGAAAACTTGACTCACAACTCCCACAAGGCGTGTGCATCCTTCCCTCCCCCCTTTTTAGTGAGCCGGGAAGAAGTGACTGGACTCCAGAAGCTTCAGGCTGCGTTGAGCTTCTCATTCTGTTGTCACTCCTTGTAATGACATCCTTGCCCTCCTTTTTGCCCGCTAACCTGCCAGTCTGCTCCGCGCCTCTCTCGATCCTGGGACTAAAAAGATCCGGGTTCCTTCTTTGCCTTCGGCTCAACCCTCCGCCTGGATCTCTAGAACCAGAAATAACAATTGCAATAATATTGCACAGCACATCTCCCCACCCCAACCAGTCCAGATTTGGGGACCAGTTTTAACCCCCTTAAAAAGTGGGACCAATATTGAATCTGCTCGCTCTATGACGAGAATCAGAATGAAAGAAGTGGTCCGTAAGCCCGTTCTAATGCCTGCTTTTCCCCCAGACAAGCTAGGCTTATGTTAAAAAGTGCTTTGGAGTCATAGAAAATGTTTTAAAATTGTTTTTGGGGTGCTGGGTTGGGAGATGAAAAAAGAAGTGAACATTCCTCCAGTATCTAGTCTTATTTCCAAGCTCGCTCTCTGCCCATCTTCCCACTGCGTTCCTTGATTTCCGCTTTGTGTTGTGGGAACTGGGCGATCTGGATTCCCCATGTGGTGTTGTAACGGAGGGGAATTAGTCGGGTGACAGCCATCTGCTTAAGCGTCCAGGATAATCCCATTTGCAAAGCACGAAATCCGTACGGCACACACATCGCTGGAAATCCGTGTGACGGGGGTTTGAGCCAAAATAATATTTTTCCTTGCCTTTGCTCTGCCCTTTCCTCTCCTGCAGACATTATTATTATTTTTGCGGGTCTTCCTAAAGTTTCAGAAATTGTCCCACCGTTATGTTTGGGGATCCCTTTATTGCTGGGTGGGGAGCACTGCGGCTATGTTTCCCCTTCATTCCCCTGGACAGGGTGGCTGACCTGGCCAAGTCTGAGCCGATCACAAGGCTCGGTCTCGAATGCACTTCGGTTATCCTGATTTAGGATGTTGTTCGATGCTGATGTAAAATGTACACACGGAGGCACTTAATCTTCCCTTTCCTCATTTTCAGTGGCTCCTTTCCTTTAGCCTGTATATTTATTCCAATCACTGTCAAAGTCACTCCCGGATCGCGCATGCGCGAGCGAGCAAAACGGGTGTCTCTTTGGGTAGTGTTGGAAAGAATGCGATCTCTTCTGTGCCTTCAATAAGTTACTTAAGGGAAGACAAGGTACGTTTTGTAAGCAAATCTGCAGCTGGCAAACTGGAATACACTGGTTTATTTTGGTTTAATATTTTTTTAAAAATGTTCTGTATCTTCCCTGGCTAGAAAAAAAAAATATATATGGATGTGTTTTATCAGATGCTGATCTTCATATGCAAATGTACTGTACGTTAAAGCTGGAATTTTCTTTAGAATCTTTTCCTTGTTTGGGGTGGGGAGGGGTGGACTGGTTTTTCTTGTGGTTATGGGTGCCTGGGCAAGGGGGGGAACCCCAAGTCCTTACAAACAAGGGCTCACTTCACTCAACTGTTTTATAAAAAAAAAATAAAAATAAATGATTTTTTTCCTTTCTAGTTCTCATGAAAATGAAGTGTGTTTGAAAAATATGTGAATACTGCAAATCTGAAGTCTTTCTTGCTTCCCCGCTCCCATGAGGCCTGCCTCAGATGCCGAAATTCAACAGGTCTAGCTTTATAAAATATCTTTTCTTTCCACAGCTTGTCGTTAATCTGTGGAACTCCTTGCCGTAGGATGTGGTGACGGCGTCTGGAAAGGGTTCTGGTTGTTTTTATGGCCCATCACAGATTACAAGCCATGGGAAGTAGGCTATCTCTGAATATTTCATTCTATCTCTGAATACTAGATGCAAGGGAGTGGCAACAGGATGCAAAGATCTTGTCTTGTGCGCTCCTCGAGGCATCTACGGAGCGACAAGTTTCAGGAACTGGATGGCCTTTGGCCTGATCCAGTAGGGCTCCTCTGGATCAACGTAGGGCATGGAGGTTTGGATGCCTCTTCTCCACACCTTTGCAAAAATTTTAATTTTTTGGTATTTTTTCCTACCATCTTTCATTTCCTTTTTCAGACCACGCGGCTCATCCTAGATGGGGGTGGGGACCAGCTGCAGAATGTTGCTGGTGTGAACCAGTTTCATTTCCGGTTTCTCGTTGCGGTAGCCAATGCACCTCCTTCAGAGTATGTCAGTAGTGGTGGTTTGAATTTTTTTAACTCTTCCCTCCTGCAACAGTTGGAAAAAAATAATATGCATGATCATAGGATCATAGAATCCTAAAGTTGGAAGGGACCCAGTCGGTCATCTAATCCAACCCCTTGGCTGTAGCAGGAAATCCTCCTAGAGCAATGGTCAGGGAACAGGGGTAAATTACCCCAAATGGGGTAAAAATGAAATTCCTAGAGGTAATGGACAGTCGCACTGCCGAGACACAGCCGGGTGTGCATATGAATCTACATGCGTGCCCAGCTGTGTCTCGGCAGCGTGTCCGTCCATTACCCCCAGGAATTTCATTTCATATAGAATCTATATATAGATTCTATATGCATGCCCGGCTGTGTGTAGTATAGTACTGTAGTGTAGAAGGACCTGACACGGTGCACTATATTAATAATATATGATTTCCTTCCTTTCAAATCAAGCGGGAAACAGTGTACCTAAATATATTTTGGGGTAAGAGGTAAAAAAGACCCCTGTCCTAGAGCATTTCCCACATGTGCTCGTCGAGCCTCTGCTTGGGGATTTGGGGGAACTCATGGCTCCTGTTTGATTCGACTCTCTTGGTGCAAGGCATGGATGTCTGTTGGGTCTAGGTGGGAAGCAAGTATATAAATGGTTGACGAAGAGCATGATGAAGATGAAGAAAAGAGCTGATCACGGCCCTGTTGAAGCTCCCCAAATCTGGGGGACCCCAATCTTGGAAACAGCAGAAGGGGACTCCGTGTGCAGCATGTTCAGAGCGAGCCCGTGTTTGTTCCGGGTCACAAAGGGTGTGCGCCTTTCAATTAGCCAAAATGAATAGTCCGTACTTAAAGCTGACATGGAGAAAATGGGGTGTGTGTGTGTCTTGGGGGCCTGCCAATGGCCACACCTAACAGAATGCGACACCTGTGAGTTGTGCAAGGAAGGTGCGGCTTTCCAGCCAGTGGTGGGAAACTGCACCTAGTTTAGAACGGAGCCTGCAATGGTGCAACAGAGGGTGGGGCTGGATTCCCAACAGGGGTGGGTTGTCTTAACGGCCCAAATAGCTGTGTGGCAGGCAGAAATTCCACAGGTGAAGCTCTTTTGTTACATCTCCCTGTTGGGAAGTGCTGCACCGGCCAGATTTCTGCCTGTTTTAATGCAGTGGAAAGGATCCCAGCAAGAGAGTCCAATCCGATCCAGTGTGACCATTGCTGGAGGCTGAAGCAGTTCAGTCCAGCATAAGAGGGGCAGATGGCATCCCTTTGGCCAAGACCCACTAGATGCCGATCGATGCTTCTGCATCTGCATACGTCCCACATGTAAGCACAACATCAGATAGACCACACTGTCCATCCTCTCCTCCCTCCTGTCTCCCCTCCTTACCCTATCCTTAAAAGAGAAATATGATCTCCTTCTCCCAAAACTACATTCATCCCCAAGGGGTTTAGGTTCCTTCCCCTCGATCAGAGGTCACCACATCTGGTCCTCCACAAGATTTTATTTGACCCATCACGGCACTATCATTATTTTGTGCCGATGATACAAAAGATCCAAGAAAAGTCCATTTTAATTAGGTTCAGAAAACTGACTTTTTGGGAACGTGAAAATGTGTGGATGGCCTTTGTGCTGAAAAAATTGGAGACCCAGCCTTGGAGGAAAATACAAGTTGCCTTCTCCCTGCAGTGTGGGATACCACACTGTGGGGTACCATCCTCCAAAGGGTACCGGTGTGGGGTATCTTTGAATTTGGGTACCACTCTGCTTCTCCAAAGTGGAATCTGAATGCATTCCAGTGGTGTCAATTAACCAATTCGAATCCTCATGTTTCTAGAAACCGGTTTCTAGTCCTCATGGTTCTAGCACACACAGCGGCCCTTTGCCCTTGGATCAGCCGGCTCGAGGTTGAACTCTGCACGTGCACCGCAGCCTCTCGGCTCGTTCCCTTTTCCTAATTTCTCCTGGAACTGTGTCAGAGCTTTTAAAATGTCAGGCACTCCAACCCACTGGCTGCCTCCTTCCTTCTCGCCAGCTCCCTTTTGTTTTGGAAGCATTCCTCATTGGCGGGGGAGGCTCCTTGCAAAACCCAGCGTGTGTCTCTTGCCAGCCACGGCTCAAGGTCTAAGTGGAAACTGAATCAGAGTCGTGGGAGAAAAATAAATTATGTTTTTCCTAATAAACAGACGTCTGTCTCTTGACAGCTTTCTCTCCCCTCCAGGCCTTCAAGCTTCTTTGTTGCCAGTTTCTACTGGGCTAGAAATCCTTCGGGATCTGATTCCAAGGCTGGGGATGGGTGATTGTAACATGAAAGTCATTATCACCCTCCCCACCTCCACCTGCTGCTTTATTACGAAGGGAATTTGCAGCCTACGCAAACCTGGAGCCAGGCCTGGTGTAGAAGAGGTGGAGGAAAGAGTCGAGATCGGAGATGTTGCGGCTGAGCAGCTGCGGCCGGCTGGCACACCTGCGATCCAAATAGTGCAGGGTGGGATGGGGGGTAGAACAGAAGCCAGAGCTCCGGCCACCCCACAACCAAGAGCAATGTTGTTCAGCAATGCCAAGCGGGAAGAAAATCAAAAGGATGTTGGAGAATGGCAGGAAAGGGGATGTTGGCACATGACATACATGATGCACACCTTTTGCAAAGCCTACGAAGCAGAGATGGTAGACGAAGGAGCCAAACAGAGTCGGTGTCGGAGAGGAGAGTGGGAAAGTGGACCAAAGAGGAGCAACGCAGCCTTGTAGGGAATTGATGTGGGGGACCTCATTAATCCTGGAATTTGAGTGGCAACTCTAAAGATTCCTGGTTCGAATCTTGGCTCAGCCCTAACTAGGACCACAATCCCACTAGTAACCCCACTGACTATAACGAGACTTCTATGCACACTGAAGTTGTCCTTAAAGCAACCTGTATTTGTCAGCTTCAACATCCACCCCTCTCATTGTCAGTACGAAGCTGTTTGCCTGGCCTACCTTCCAAGGCTGTTGTAAAGGGCTAATGAGAGCCAGGTGCAGGTCAATAGAATGAGCTGCAGGCATGTGGTTAATGCACACGATATACATTGCAATGCAAAGAACAGTCCCAGATGAAACACAAACCAGGAAAAGGAGAATCCAAGCTCATACTGGAGTTGAATGTGTCTGTTCGGAGAGGTCTTGGGCAAGGTGGGAGCTGCGCATTGCTGCCCCAACCTACATACAGCAAGGTGAGTTGTGCACTTCTCTGTTTGTCGAGAGGTCAGTTGCCCCGAAAAAAGCAGCCTAGCCGATTAACCAGAGTTAATGTTTCACCATCAAAGCATTAACTGCTGCCCTTCTTGACGTGAAGTTTGCTCAGTCGACTAATCTTTGAACTTTCGGAGGGGGGCCGATATGGAAGGGAGCAGAAATCCTGGCCTTTGAGGACCTGGTGGCCTTCAACCAGGTGAAACCCACAGCTGTGGGGGCAACATCCTATCAGCAATGAGCCGCTGCTTGGAAGGGTTTGTGCCCATCCTAGTTCCCAAATGCCTGATCTCTCCTTACGGGTCATGATTCTGTTACGGTTGTGAGAAACCATTAGCTCTATACACATAGAGCACAATCCTAATCATGTCTACTTCAAAGTAAGCCCCATTGTGTTCAGTGGATCTTACTCCCAGGAACGTGTCTTTAGGATTGCAGCCATATGCTCCAACTCCAAGTTGGATCCAAATTCTGCACGTAACCAAGAATATATTGAGCAAACTCCGGTGATCCACCGGTGATCGGTGCGCTTGCAGAACGCTGACTTCCTGAGAAACTTCCCATCCCAAATCCTACTACAGGAAGGACTGTGGTGCATCATCCGTGACGCTGAAAGGCACAAGAGTCTCTTACGCCAATCAAGAGGGGAAGTGCACACGTGAGAGAGATGCTGAGTGCAGCGGAAAGTTTGATGATTGGAGTTGCTGCTGTTCGGTGCCAAAGGAGCGAGTGGAGTGGTTGGTGGTTTTCTCCCCAATCTTGCACTGGTAACGGAGCCTGAACTGGGCAGGCGGAAGTTTCAAGAAGCTCTTTCTCAAGGCCGAGAGTTGGAGGCAGCTGCTGGGTTTGCCTCTGTTATCCGAACATCTCTTCTCTGCTTGCACTCTAGCCTGAGGTTTCCATATATCCGTATGCAATGCCACTGCAATCGTTGAAACGAGAGACTCCCCCGTTCTTTTTGACTCAGCTGCGGCCCATGAAAAGCAGTGTATACATTTATTCAATAAATAAATTTTTGAGAAGCACTGCTCTGTGCCCATAGCTCTCTGGTTAAAGCCAGGTGTGCCCGGTACTAGTAAAGTGGCAACTAGTTTTGCAGAATCTGGCAAGTAGCAGCACAGCCTGCAGTAGGGTTGGGCTGTCTTGAGTTACGGGTAACTGTCAACGACAGAGGCAACCAGGGTTGTTCATCAACCTGATGAGCTGCAGAAATTGGAGGGAAGGGTTTGGGGCTGCAATCCTAAAGACAATTTCCTGGGAGTAAGGCCCATTGAACACAATAGGGCTTACTTTTGAGTAGACATGGTTAGGATCGTCCTGTTGGTCTTGGATGGCTCCTGGTAGGTTAGAGCATTCCCAATCTATTTCAGAACCCTGTTTGATACTGAGTTTTACTTTGAAAATGGGGCATGGTTGAGGATCTAGGTCAGCAATTTTCAACCAGTGTGCTGTGAGTGTTCTGCAGTTTGCTGCAGATCATTTATTAATAGGACCAAAGGAGTATGAGCAGAGGTGGGCAGCAGCCGGTTCGCACCAGTTCGCCAGAACCAGTTGTAAAATTGGGCCCAATCCTAGCAAACTGTTAGCTAGCGCTCTAGGATTGGGCCCAACTCAATGCCCCACCTCATTCTGGCAAGCTCCAAGGCGTGCAGCAGCCACTAGCCAGAATAGTGCTGTGTGCAACGACACACTGCACATGTCCAAGACTTTGGACATGCGCAGTGTGTCTCTGTGCACCCACTGGGCCTTGCTCCGGAGGTGGGGCCAGCTGCTCCACCTCCGGAGCAAGGCCAAATGGGTGCGCAGACACACTGCGCATGTCCAAAGTCTCGGACATGCGCTGTGCGTCCCTCTGTGTGGACATTTGGCCTCGCTACGGAGGCGGAGTGGCATGTGCCGTTCCGCCTCTCTAGTGAGGCCAAATGACCACGCAGAGGGACCAAGGAAAGGAGGAAGTCTCCTCTGAAGTCTCCTCTGAAGCTGACCGGTGCATGCACAGTGTTCGCAGTGTACCTCACCCCTGTACCCGCCCCTGAACCGGTTGTTAGTTTGGGGTATGAGCCTGAACTACCACTGGGTATGAGACCCATCATGTACTTTGTCAATTGACCCAAAACTGATGCTGTGCGTTTGTCATTGCTAAAATCAGTGATTCAGGCACTTGATGGCCACTCTTCTCCACTGGGCGTTCTTGCACTCTAGCTTACTGGTCCTGGCTTCTGTGGTGAGATAGGCGGCGTCCGGCTCCAAGAGGAGCTTTTCAGCTGCGGAGCCTTGCAGGTGGCATGATTCGCTGCTTCTATCTCCAGCTCAGCAGCAGTCTGATCCACCTTCCTTCGGAAAGATACTGCTTCTGCATGCTTGGCCGAACCCGGAGAAGAAACCATCTAGAGAATCAAAGGAAGCAAACACCTGAAATGGCAGAGGAACAGTTGCTGGATTTGTACTCCCACCGAATCCCCCTCCAACTCCAGGCTGAGTTCCTGGGAAGACTTGAAAGAAGGAGCAGAGCTTCTCATCCTCCCGGTGGAGACGGGAGGGGTCATGCCTGAAATAGCCTCCTTAGGAGAACAGGCTCTGCTGCGGATTTTGCTGACTATTCCCTTTGAGCGCATAGTAATCTCTCCCTATTAAACTGCTGAGCAATCTGCGTAATCCCAGCCTAGAGAAGCTGGAAATACTCTTCTTGTCAGCTGTCCAGGCACCCAGAGCTGCAGAGGGGCAAAGGTCATCCATTCGTATTGGAAGAAGAGAGAAGCGTCCCACCTGCTGCTTCCTCTGCAGGATGTAAAGATCAATGGAAGGATTGGTTTCGGAGGGGTGGGTGGGCATCTTTACCACCGTAAGGGTCCATCTGCCCCTTCCACTTCTCTCTGGAGGGAAGGGACCGGAGCCTGACTTACCCATCAAATGCTAAGGCTCAGTAATGATTGACTTTCCAAATACAGTGGTACCTCGCTTAACAAGCATTTCACATAGCAAGCAAAAATTTCCTAGAAATCTTGCTTCACATAACAAGTTCCACTTCACTTAACAAGCAAGCACGCTATGGGACGCGTGCTATGCAGCCCTGACACTCCGCATGGAGGCTCTTTAAAAAGGTTGCCGGCCAGAGCTGCCGCCTCTAACTGACTCAGCTTGAGGGCAGTTGCCTGGAGGTGCCACAGGCGCCCTAACTGCCCCCATGGTGCCTGGAGGTGCCCAAACAGCCCCCAAGTGTCCCCACCAACCACCTTGAACCTCCAGCAGCAGCCCAGGTAAGCCTCCCAGGAAAGTGTCTTTGATTGCAGTCTCCTAACTATGTCTACTCAGATATAAGCCCAATTGTGTTAAATGGGGCTTACTCCCAGGAAAGTGTCTTTAGGATTGCAGCCTAAGTAGACTTCATAGGATCATGCACATTGAATGCATGTTTTGAAACCAATTCCAGTGTTTTGTCATCATTTTTACATCCAGTTAATATTTTTATATGAATATTTTGGGGGTTCTGGAACCAATCGTCTGAGTTTCCATTATTTCCTATTGGAAAATCTGCTTCACTTGAGGAGCATTTCACTTAAAGAGCAGGCCTCCAGAACGATTTACGCTCTTTATGTGAGGCACCATTGTAATCCGTACAGCTGCTCCTAGGGGTCCGCTCCAGAATCTCCCATGGATAAAATATCTGTAGTTAAAAACAATAGATAAACAGATTTAAAGAACCACTTTCAGATTTCTTGCTCCTTCATTGTGCCTAATTGAACACTGAACTGAAATTTAATAAGGTGGTGACTCAATCCCTGCAGGGCTTTGATTCTGGGACTGAATATAATGATTACTTGCATGACTGCCTCTCTACAACAGTAGAAAAAGCAGTTTTTCAAACTGTGATTTGCAGTGGCCGTTTCAGTTGAGTCAAATTCATGTATAAAGTTGGACCTATATTTGGATTTTTAACATTAAGCTGTTCCGGAAGCCAATCTCGGTTGAAGGGTTGAATCAGCAAACTCAGTCCTGCAATTCCTGTTTTTATTCATTGTTTCAAATTATAGCCCTGAACATTCCAGAGCTTGCATGAGTTTGGAAGCTAAGCAGGGTCAGGCCCACAGGTGGGCCCAGGCCGGTTTGGACTGGTTCTTGGGAACCGGTAGTTCCCATTTCCCCACCGCTACCGAACCGGTAGTGGCTGCCCCCCGAAAACCGGCCGAACCGGTTCGCTGGCGCTGGCTTACTTCTGAGTAGACCTGCTTTGGATGATGCTCTGAGGCTGTGTCCTGGCCACTCCGCCCTGGAGTGAGCCCAATGGACTAGCATGAGGCTTACTTCTGAGTAGACTTGTCTAGGATGGTGTCTGAGGCTGCAGCAGCCAGCTGGGCACCTTTCATTTTCAAATTTGGCGCTCCTAGTGGCAGTCAAGGGAAGCGCCCCAGAAGCCTCAGCGCTATTCTTTCCCCAGCCGCTGAGGCTTCTGGGGCGCTTCCCCAGACTGCTGCTAGGAGCGGCAAATTTAAAAAGTTAAAGGTGCCTGGCTGGCTGCTGCAGCCTCAGAGCACCGTCCTAGACAGGTCTACTCAGAAGTAAGCTTCATGCTAGTCCATTGGGCTCACTCCAGGGCGGAGTGGACAGGACTGCAGCCTCAGAGCACCATCCTAAGCAGGTCTACTCAGAAGTAAGCTTCATGCTTAATTTTTAAAAAATTAAATTAAAAAAAATCCCCTTTAAATTCTCCCTGGCCCCACCCCCTGACCTCAGCCCCGTCCCCTGACCCAGCCTGGCCCCGCCCACTTCCAGAGAACCGGTTGTTAGGGGAGGCTGGGCCCATCACTGGTTAGGCCCGGTAAGTACTTGGATGGGAGACCACTTGGGAAAAACCAGGTGATGTACAGAAAAGGGTACAGTGGTTGCTCAGTGGTTAAAGAACCGAGTATCGAATGTGGACCGTGGCACAGCCCCTGGCCCCACTGCAGGGTCTCTGTACTCAGCCTAGCCAGCTCCTACAACTTTGCCTTGTGGAGGGGCCAGACAAGGGCCCCAAGGCCACTGTTCAGTTCAGTTCCCATGATCCTTTGCAGCTGGTCTCCAGCCAACCAAGAAGACCACTGGCTCCCTTGGCCAGTGGTCAGTAAGGCTCACATGAGCCTTTGCAGATGGTTTCCAGCCAGCGCATTGGCTTCCTTGGCCTGTGTTTGGTGCAGCTCCCATGATCCTTTGTGGAGTTTCAGCTAGCCCAGAAACCCATTGGCTCCCTTGGCCAGAGTTTGGTTCAACTCCCATGATCCTTTGCCACCGAGGTGCCTGTGTCTGCCCTGTGGCTCCCTTGGCCAGAGCTTGGTTCAACTCCCATGATCCTTTGCCTCCAAGGTGCCTGTGTCTGCCCTGTGGCTCCCTTGGCCAGAGCTTGGTTCAACTCCCATGATCCTTTGCCACCGAGGTGCCTGTGTCTGCCCTGTGGCTCCCTTGGCCAGAGTTTGGTTCAACTCCCATGATCCTTTGCCACCGAGGTGCCTGTGTCTGCCCTGTGGCTCCCTTGGCCAGAGCTTGGTTCAACTCCCATGATCCTTTGCCACCGAGGTGCCTGTGTCTGCCCTGTGGCTCCCTTGGCCAGAGTTTGGTTCAACTCCCATGATCCTTTGCCACCGAGGTGCCTGTGTCTGCCCTGTGGCTCCCTTGGCCAGAGTTTGGTTCAACTCCCATGATCCTTTGCCACCGTGGTGCCTGTGCCCTGTGGCTCCCTTGGCCAGAGTTTGGTTCAACTCCCATGATCCTTTGCCACCGTGGTGCCTGTGCCCTGTGGCTCCCTTGGCCAGAGTTTGGTTCAACTCCCATGATCCTTTGCCACCGTGGTGCCTGTGCCCTGTGGCTCCCTTGGCCAGAGTTTGGTTCAACTCCCATAATCCTTTGCCACTATGAAGTCTGGGCCCGCCCATTCGCTCCCTTGACCAATGGTAGGGTAGTCCCCATGCTCTCTTGTCTTCTCATTGGCTGATGTGAGGTGGAGGGGCGGGTTTAGAGTTCAGAATAGGCCTTTGTTGAATGGTCCCGCCTTCTCTTTTCCTCATTGGCTCAATCTGAGAGGAAAGGCGGGCAATAAAAAACTCTGAGGCTGTATTTATCAATTGAATTTAAGACTGACCGCTTTTCGTCCAATGAACGAAGGTTAAAGGATGATTGACAGGAGTATCAACCAATGGAAACGGCCCAATCAGCCTCTTAATAGGCACGAATGGCCAGGCGGGAGCTTTCTGGAAATATGAGCCAATCATATTTCGCCTTTTGAAGATAGACAGTCCGTGCAGCCAATCAGATCACGGAAGCAGCCGCAGTGTTCTGCGGAGCCAACGGTTTTCTCTGTGAGAGGCAATGCGGTGAGGCGGGATGTCGATTTGAGTGACATCGCCTTCATCCAATGAGCTTGAAAGGCGGGCGGATGGGCGCGGATTTTAGCCAATAGGAATCGAAGATCTTCTTGATAAGCGTGAGCTGTGGCGAATCACGTGGCGGGGCGGGCGGCGCTGAGTCCAATGGCGTCGGAGGGCGGGCCGCAGGTAGGTAGGTGTGCGCCCTGGCCCAATGAGTGCGCGGCGCTGTTGATAGGCTTTGCGGGGGTCCAATCGCGTGAGGCCTGAGGAGGCTGCGGAGGAGGGCTCGGCTGCAGTGCGGGCGCCATGTCGCGACGGAGGTGGCGCGGCTCCCAGAGCGGCGAGGGTGGCGGCGGAGGCGGTGGAGGCTCTGGGCGCGGCGGGGACATGGTGAAGATGGCCGGCGGGGGAGGCGGGGGCTCCGGGCGCTACTACGGCGGGGGGCCCGAGGGCGGCCGAGCCCCGAAGCGCCAGAAGACCGAGAACGCCGACCACGGTCCGGGGGGAGCGGTTGGAGGCGGAGGGGTAAGGAGGAGGAGCGCTCAGATCGGGAGGCCGCAGGGAGGCCTGGAAGGGTGGGGGTGCAACTTGGGGGATGTGGGGGAGGGGTGCAGCTTGGGGGATGTGGGGGAGGGGTACAGCATGAGGGGAGAGGGGTGCAGCTTGGGGGGTTTGGGGGTGCAGCTTGGGGGATGTGGGGGAGGGGTACAGCATGAGGGGGGAGGGGTGCAGCTTGGGGGGTTTGGGGGTGCAGCTTGGGGGATGTGGGGGAGGGGTACAGCATGAGGGGGGAGGGGTGCAGCTTGGGGGGTTTGGGGGTGCAGCTTGGGGGATGTGGGGGAGGGGTGCAGCTTGGGGGGTTTGGGGGTGCAGCTTGGGAGATGTGGGGAGAGAGGTGCAGCTTGGGGGATCTGTGGGAGGAGTGCAGCTTGGGGGATCTGGGGGAGGGGTGCAGCTTTGGGGATCGGGGGGAGGGGTGCAGCTTGGGGTGTCTGGGGGAGGGGTGCAGCTTGGGGGGTCTGGGGGTGCAGCTTGGGGAATGTGGGGGAGGAGTGCAGCTTGGGGGGCCTGGGGGTGCAGCTTGGGGATGTGGGGGAGGGGTGCAGTTTGGGGGGCCTGGGGGTGCAGCTTGGGGGAGGTCTGGGGGGAGGGTTGCAGGTTGGGGGACAGGAAAGCCTCCAATTGTAAGAAAATCTATTCTTTGAGGTGATTTCTATTCTGTGGTAGGTAGAGCTTCCAGTAGGGGTGATAGAGCTTCCAGGAGTAGGAGCATTCTAGCCCTAAAACTGCATGGGAGCTTGGTGCTCCCTCTGAGTAGGGAAAGTAGAGCCTCCAGCAGTAGGAGCAGTCTATCCCTAAACTGCTAGAGAAATAAAACCTTGAGGGGTCAGAGCAGACTACACCTAAAACTGCATAGGAGGTCTAGGGCTTGGTGCACTCTCTGAGTAGGCTAACTAGAACCTCCATGAATAGGAGGGGCATTTCTCTTGACTGTACGGAGGTCACTTCTGTGATGTAGTGGGGTAAGTAGAGCCTCCTTGGGTAGCTGCAGTCAATCTATAATGCTGCAGAGAGATCTCATCCCTCTGTTTTCTGCAACTTGGAAGTGGCTTTTATAGCTGTTTCCAGGTTAAGGCTATTCTATTTCCACCACCAAGATCGTTCTCTGGTGCTTCCTTCTCATAGGCAGTTATGTAGATTTTCAGGTGTGTCAGTGACTGAGAGTTAACTTTTGGGAAGGGGGCTGAAGTTGCTGAAATGGGAATGGCAGCATGTTCTGAATGGGCTTTCCCCCATCTTGTGTTAGGAGAACTATGATGACCCCCACAAGCCTGCTGCTTCTCCAGTGGTCCACATCCGGGGTCTGATTGACGGTGTCGTGGAAGCTGATCTTGTGGAGGCCCTGCAGGAATTTGGCCCTATCAGGTTAGGAATAAGTGATTGCTGCTTCTGTGTGTTTGGGTGTGTATGTGTACCCGTGTGGATGTGCAGGTTGACTACTTGGGCAGCATCAGCACTGTGGCTTCTCTTTCCTCCCAGCTATGTGGTGGTGATGCCAAAGAAGAGGCAGGCCCTGGTGGAGTTTGAGGACATCCTTGGTGCCTGCAACGCTGTGAACTATGCAGCAGACAACCAGATCTACATTGCTGGGCATCCAGCCTTTGTCAACTATTCCACCAGCCAGAAGATCTCACGTCCTGGTGACTCAGATGATTCCAGGGGAGTCAACAATGTGCTCCTCTTCACAATCCTGAACCCTATCTATTCCATTACAACGGTATGTAACGGTGCCAGTCTCAGAAAGTGTATTTGAGTGGGTGGAGTCTCAGATGTTCCCTTGTGCTTGCTAAAAATACAGGTTGTGGACAGCATGGTGTGGTCTAGGAAGCCATCTTGTGGCATAAAATGTCCTGCCACATCGCATGGGAAAGATGTCTCCAAGGAACCAAACCATATAGGATAGTCTGTCTCTTGGGCTCCTAGGAGATTGGGCAATTCTTGGTTTCCATCTTTTTCCGTATCTCTTCTCAGGATGTGCTGTATACCATCTGCAACCCTTGCGGTCCAGTCCAGCGGATTGTTATTTTCAGAAAGAACGGAGTCCAGGCTATGGTGGAATATCCTTTTTTACCTGATCAGAGGTTGAGCAGACTGCAGGCTTTGAGCCATGCTGGTCTTCGGGTTCTGCAATCAGAGCTAGTTTGGGCTAAGAGATGTTTAGTGGGACCTCTTGCGAATGTGGACTGTGAATGGATGAGGGCTACTAGTCTGCAGGGAAGGGGTTGGTATCGTCAATTGCATCCCTCTGAAGTGGAATCTTGTGTTTAAAATCTGCCAAAGGTTCCTTAATGCTGCAAACATTTGACTGTGTTCAGAGTGCTCAGCGAGCGAAGGCATCTCTAAATGGGGCCGACATTTACTCTGGTTGCTGCACTCTAAAGATTGAATATGCCAAGGTGAGTTGTGTCCACCTGAGCGGGTTTGCAGCGTACTTTGGCTGACTGAATCTGAAGATGCCCACAGAAAGTGAGGCTCTTCCTGCTACCATGAAACCAGTTGGACTTCCGAGTTAGCTGGTTATAGCTTGTTTTAGCTCCACTAAGTAAAAACCAAAAATGGGAAAGGGCATGAAGCCTGCCAGTGAAGAGTTCTGCTGCATTAACCAAAAACACATTGACTGTGTTAAAGGATGATTACCAGGTGCTGTAGACTAATATGGGGTATCTGCACACAGATTGATCTGGATGGACCACAGTTCATCACTGGTGTGACATGTTATTCAGGATAGTAGGTCTTTCAGAACTTTTACATTGTGTATGTGTGGGTTTCTCTTTTATCCCCCCAGCCTACTCGTCTGAATGTGTTCAAGAATGACCAGGACACGTGGGATTACACCAACCCCAACCTCAGTGGACAAGGTAACCTTGCTAGACTGCTTTGAAGCTTTACACAAACTCATGCCTCTCCCGTTCGAGTAGCACACTTCATAGCTCTTTGTGTGATGTAATGCCATTTGCCTGCTGTTCAGCACGGTGCCTGGCTTGGGACGTCTAGGGGTGTCTCTCAGAAATGCTTGGGTTTCTTGGACTCTCTTAAGGGTACTATTGGACAAATAAACAACTATAAGGGAGGCAAGGCAACACGGGGGGTGTAAGTAGTGACACTAACAAAATGTTGGAAGGGCACCATCTTGCTGCCTTGTCTCCACGGTAAATATATTGCACACATTACGTCAATGGTTCTCAAAGTGGGGGTTGTGATGGGGTCACAAAGCTGGGGCTGCCATCTTTGAATCTGGCATTGGGTGGCAGGACTCGGGAGGTTGACTCCCTGTGAGGCATATTCCATGCACCGGGGTCTCTTGCATGCAGGAGGAGGGTCACCCGCACTGGCAGAGTGGTGGCTGTGCCTTTCCAGGAGACAGCCTTGTCCCAGTGCCAGGGAGTGGCTTGCTTTCCTTGCTCACTCCCTTGTGCTGCCATTTTGAACCTATCCTGGGAGTCTCATTAAACACAATAAGACTTCCATGTAGACATGGAGGAGTGAATGATGTCATCAGTGATGTCACTTCCTGTTTATTACTTCTGGTCATGACATCTCTTCCAGGTTGATAACATCATTTCTAGGGTCTCTCCAGACAGATTGTCATTCTCAAAAGGGGGTCCTGGGCAGCAAAGCTCAAGTACCTCTGCCCTCCATTTCGGACCCAGTTGTTAAAAAGTTAACTTCAGAGCATGCATGTACATAGATGGATAGAACCGAGAGGTTGGGTGTGCCTCCCAGGGTATGAAGAGTGAGCTCTACTGAAATTCTTTTGCAAGGGGTGACATTAAATGGCTTTTTCAGCTATTGATCCTACTGCATCGAGGAATAGATTTCAACTCTGACTGAGAATAGGCCTGACCCAGCTTGTGTGGCTGGCACCCTGGTTGTGGCCCTGACTTGTGACTGCAGGTGAGGGAAAGACTCCCATCACATCTGCTTGTGCAGGCTGCCAACAGGCATCTTTGGGGTAAGAAACATGGTCAAACATGGCCCTGACATCCCTGTCAGAGGAACAGGGAAGTGTGGGAGACAGGGATGGTCTGCAGTCAGTTGTTGGTTTTTTGGGATCTATGTGAGTCCCATTGTTTCTGTAGCACGTGTGCAAGAGGTGATGCTGCACTTGGTGTGCTGAGCAGCATTTATGCAAGAAGTGTAGTGTGGGTGGTAGAGCCATGGCATTAAACCTATTCCAAAGTGGGTGGTATTCTATGTTCATCCTTAAGACCTGGGAATGGGACTAAATTTGGTCTGTGGGAGGAGAGGCGACTGGCAGGTGGGGGAGGTGGTTCCCTTTGGTGGCACCTCCCCCCTTGATATTGCCAAGCAAGCAATGGCATTACATGACTTGACATGAACATGACTCACTTTCTCCTCCAAGGTACATAACTAGAAGATGTGCAGATGGACAGGGGCTAGTTGGCAGGGCTGTGCAGTTCAGTTAGCTGCCGCCTCCTGGCTCTCCTGCCTTAAGGCTGTGCAAAAGAGGAGGTGCCTTACTCGGGCCTTTCCCCAGCTCATGACCTTTGGGGAACCGTATGCTTCTGCAGTGGAAGTCTTGAAATTGCCTGTGATGTGCCTTCTGCTACACACCCTCAAAACACCACACAGTGTAGGAAAAAAAAGCCATCCTTCCACTAGGCTCTGCTTGGAGAGAACACGCAGCATCCTAAGCGCACCTGAAATGCAGCAGATTGAGTTCATTTTTACATCAAGAACACAACACCGTGATCCAAGAAACATCTACAAGCACAAAGAGAGAGAGAGAGAGACAGAGAGAGAAAGACGCACCAGGCCACGACATTCTTACAAATCAAACCAGACCAAAACAAAACAAACAAACCAAAAAAAAACCTTGAACCCAAGAATGTAACACAGAAACTAGGAAAACACAGACCAGAGGGGTCTCAGACAAAATGCACCAGCGCTCTTACCGGCGAACGGAGTAGATCTCAGAGGCCCTCCAAGACATAGGATGCTCTCCACAGCAACACGCTTTGGTTTGGGAGAGCAGTTTATCACTCCATGTCCAGCAGTCCTCGGCTGCCAACATTTTCCGCAGCGCCAAGTGGAGACAGACAAAAGCCAAAACACCAAGGCCCCACAGCTCCCTAGAGGCTGGGGGTGCTTTCTGCTCCGGGGGGGCACTCGCGCTCCAAGGCACACTCCATCCATTAACAGAGGAGAGACATGCACATGGGAGACCTACACAGAGCCAGAAGCACCAAAATCTGTTAACAGCACATGTCAAAACTCAGGAGATGCAACACGGAAGGGACACTCATTATTACAACCCCTTTATGTCCTTTTTCTTGATACCATCTGAAGACAAAAACATCTGTGAGCCCTTTTTATTTAATCAAAATTTTTTACTTTAAAAAAATTGTCTCAGTTTCATGCCTTTGACTTGACTTTGACTCTGAAACCATGTAACGCAGGGTCGCAGTGTATGTTTGATGGGACGCCATCTTTCAGAACTGTGCTTACACTGTTGAAGCGTCCAATGGTAAGAGAAATGCAGAATATGTATGTGACAATGGACATTGTACTGTGTACTCCTGCTGTAAGTAGCCCTTTTCAATCTTTGTACTGACTGTTGTTGAAATAAACTGTACAAAACCCCTCTTAATTTTTTTGTAAGAACCAAATGAAATTGTATGGATTGCATAAAAAAGTGTGCCTTGTACATAATTGTGTCCCAACTGGATGATTGCTGCCTTTTTGTTTTGCTGCCATTTTCTTCTCAGTCTTGTAATCCTTCATTTCTACTGGGCTAAGGTGGGACGGGGCAATGTTTTTCCTTTCTCTCTCCTGTTGCCTTTAGACTAGAAGTGCTTATTTGGTAAAGGACTCAAGCAGTTAAACGCCTTCCCATGGCTTCTCTTCCTCCTCCCCAAGTGGGTCATCTTTAACTAGTTCTTAAGCACTCTGCTTCTTTGAGATGATCTTGAGCTTTATGGTCTCCCAGAGGCCACCCTGGGAGCGAATGCAAATCTGTGGCCGTCTTGAACCGGTCAAGGCCGAGCTATCCAAATAAAGATTTGAGACCAGTGGCAAATGGGCCAAGAAAAAGTAGTTCAATTGGGATTTTTGTTCTGAGCAAGATTGGAGCAAATTCCCCTGGGCAGAACTGCCCCATCCATTCTTAGCTCCGAATGAGAAAGGGTGGGGGTGGTCTTGGGAAACTAGTGTTTATATGCTTGGACAGAAGTTGACCTTCCAGCTCTTGCCTCGCGATGTCTGGAGCAGCAGGGTGGCCTTGTGACTACATGAGGCTTCCCAGTATCCAGGCATGCCCCAGACACACAAGCGCTATGTTGTTCTTGTACCTCCTTAACAGCCGTGTCCTTTTGGCAGGTGAGCCAGGTGGCAACCCTAACAAGCGGCAGAGGCAGCCTCCTCTCCTTGGAGACCATCCTGCTGAATACGGTAAAAGGCCACCATGTGCAGCAGCCTCCAAGGTAGCAGACTCTTTGAAGTATCCTTCCCCACCTCTTTAGGCTCCTAATGGCTTTTCTTCTTCCTTCCTACAGGAGGACCACACGGCGGCTACCATGGACACTATCATGACGAAGGCTATGGGCCTCCTCCTCCACATTATGAGGGAAGGCGAATGGGCCCACCTGTGGGTGGCCGCCACCGGGGACCAAGCCGCTATGGGCCTCAGTATGGGCACCCACCACCTCCTCCCCCACCCCCAGACTATTGCCCCCATGCTGACAGCCCAGTCTTAATGGTTTATGGCTTGGACCAGTCCAAGATGAACTGCGAGAGGGTCTTCAATGTCTTCTGCCTGTACGGAAACGTGGAGAAGGTAAGCTTGCTGCACATCTGCTTCATGTTCCTGTTTTGTTGGGAGCCTTCACACCTGAACAGCGTCTACTGCATGTTTTGGATTGAGAGATAACTAAGCCAGAAGGGATTGATTATTGGAAGCAATAAGTAAGGGAGGGAAACTGGAACCGGGCAGGCAAGAATCTGAAGGAACACAAGCTGCAGACTTAAGCCCTGTTTCTTCAGTACTGCACTTCGAGAGAGTGCTGAGTATGTGTGGCGGTTGTGTTGTTTTGGTTTTGTGTATAAGTGGAGCTGTGTATCTGTCTTTTGGAAGGTGAAATTCATGAAAAGCAAGCCAGGAGCAGCCATGGTGGAGATGATAGATGGCTATGCTGTGGACCGAGCCATCACCCACCTCAATAACAACTTCATGTTTGATCAGAAGCTGAATGTCTGGTGAGCATGCCTCCTCTTCCACTGCCCTACATGCTTTCCTCCCCCCAAGGTAGAAGGCCATGCCACGCAAAAGGCTTTGCAGGTTGATCTTCCAAAAGAGAGTGTGTGTACATGCTGATGTGTCCTGCTTCTTGCAGTGTGTCCAAGCAGCAAGCCATCATGCCGGGCCAGTCGTATGGCCTTGAGGACGGATCATGCAGCTACAAGGATTTCAGTGGCTCTCGGAACAACAGGTTCTCAACCCCAGAGCAGGCAGCCAAGAACCGGATTCAGCATCCCAGCAATGTGCTGCATTTCTTCAATGCACCTCTGGAGGTGACAGAAGATAACTTCTACGAGGTGAGCACTTGGGTCTCCTGGCCTGGCAGCCATCTCTATGGAGTGCTACATGTGTGGGTCTCAGGAATGGAGGGAGTTGAGCAGAGTGCGGGCTGGAGCAGGAGGAGCAGTCATGGAGGCAGCCTGGCTCAAGAATTCTGTCAAAAATTGATTGTAAATTCAAGGCCTTGTGGAGTAACAATTATCAGTGCAGCCTTGGCTGTTTCTGACAAGTATGTGTGGAGGGTTAATGGCTTAGATTAGAATGAAGATAGTCTTGCATAGCTGATCACAACATAGCCGTGTCTTACATGAATGTTTTTCTCTTGTAGATTTGTGATGAACTGGGGGTAAAACGGCCAGCTTCAGTTAAGGTGTTTTCAGGGAAAAGTAAGTATTATGGCTTCCCAGCCTCCAAGTTGCAATTCAGAGCATGAACTGAGGCAGCCTGCCTTGCTCTGAGTGTCAGTTGGGCTGGTTGTAATCTGTGTGTACGTGTGAGAATGTTGTTCTGAGATTGAAGACTAGTGTAATGTTATGTCTGACGACCAGGCCAGACTTCAGCAGGTGCAAGAACTGATGTTGAGAGTGTGGTGGGTCCTCCCTTTCCAAGCCTTGTTCAGATCTGCCAGTGTCAGTCCTCACATGTTGTGTGGCAGGGCTAGCGTTGCTCTTCTCCATTGCAAGACAGTAAACAAATTTTCCCATCTTGCAGCTGATGCAGTAAAAATGTCCTCCATTCAGAAATGGGAGACGAGGAAGTGAGATGTGTCTGACCAGTTAATTTCTCTGTAGGTGAAAGGAGCTCCTCTGGGTTGCTGGAGTGGGAGACCAAAGCAGATGCCCTGGAGAATCTAGCGTTCCTCAACCATTATCAGATGAAAAACCCAAGTAAGCATAACATTTACACTGAGAGTGTATGTTATTTTAAGAGGGATACTTGTAGTGTGTCCCTATACCTAGGGACATACCTAGAAAGCATACCTAGCTTTCAAATTTCAGTAATAGCAAGCTTTTCTCCCTTCCCCTCTCAATACCTTTCTGACCCTTTTCAATGTGGCCCTTTCCACATAGGAATGCAGAAGGGCTGCAGGGTTTCCCTACTCTGAGCATTCCTCTCCTCAAAATTATTTGCCACCTGCTCATAAGGGAGGCTGCTCTCCAAACTCCTGACGCCCCATATTGAGGGGCTTCCCTTGGTTTGCTCAAGGAGAGAATCTCAGATCTACCATATGCCTATTTCATTGCTCTGTATTATGATCTTATGGGACCCTCATCTGTGTTGTTCTCTCTTCTAGATGGGCCGTATCCTTACACACTGAAACTCTGCTTCTCAACTGCTCAGCATGCCTCGTAAATCTTTTTTGTTCCCATCAGGGAAGATCTCCTTTCCTTCCTTTTTTTCTCCCCCTTCCTTGTGGCTTTTTTGCTAAGCATCCCAGTGTTCCTTTTTTAAAAAAAGAAAAAGCTTGAGAAGAAGCTGCCTGCAGCAGTCAGGTGGGAAGAAAAGGCCTCGTGGCATCGAGCGGACGTCTGATTTTAAAGCAGTTGTACATGTGATTTGTTTGTTCCCACTCATACTGTGTGCTGCCTGTGCCTTCGGCACACCTTAATAAAGCTGTTTGGAAAATAAACATCAAGGATATTGATGCTTGGAATCATTTGTGAAGATGGTCCAAAAGTGAAAACGGTTGAAAAGTGGAACCCAGTCTCTCTCTGTTTGCAAATGCAAAATGGGCATCAAAAAGACAAATATCACTTGCAAAAGCCTTCGGAACACATGTTGGGAAAGACAGTTTTAGCCTTTAGACCAGCAGAAAGAGCGAGCGAGTGTTGAAAGAGTGGAGCGTGTGTTGAATGAGTCCTGAATACTGTTGAAAGAGTGGAACCATCAGAAAACAAGCAGTGGGTGACACCTTGTGTGCACGGCAGGGGTGGTGAGCGTAAGGCACGTCCTGTGGCAGTTCCACTGATAAAGCATCTAGGCCTGGTGATAGCACTATCCTGTGGCAAGGAGTTCCAGGGGCTAGTGACTTGCTGGGTCAAACAATTCTTTAAGAGGGAAGGGCCCCCACCCACCTGCCCTCCCTGCTGGCTCCAGCCACAACAGGCAGCTGCCAGTGAGTCAAGGTCCTCTAGGTCAGTGCCTGTGACTAGCTGGCCTCCGCATCTCTATGGTCTGAAAGTGCTGCTCTGGCTTGTCTCTATGACTTGAGCATGCGTAGTATTACTTTTTCTCCGAGGCGGCCATCTTTGTTAAGGGCAAGGTTTGCCCTTTTCCAAAATGGCCGCCGCTGTTCCCGTCGAGTCACGAGGCTTGTGCGTGAAGAAAGCGGGAGGCGGTGGCTCCTCTCTAGCCCTCCCACTCGTTGGCACTCGGGGACGGGGAGAGCAGAGGGCAGAGGAAGGGTCGAGCGTTCATGGCGGCGGGAGCCCTCCTGAGGGGTCTGCTGAGCAGGCGTGAGTGAGGCTCCCGGCCCCCTTCCTCCCCCCGGGCTCTTTCATGGTTGCCGTGTGCCCCCTCCTGACCTTTGACCTCCAACTGCCCCTCCCCTTCTTGACCCCCGAAACTACTCCTTGACCCTTCTTTTTCCGACCTTTGACCCTCCCTGACCTTTGACCCCCAACTGCCTCTTCCCCCCTTTGACCCTTATTTGTCTTCCTGACCTTTGAGCCCAACAACTCCCCCTCCTCTGCCCCTCCCCCCTTTCCTGACCCAATTCCCCCCATTTAACAGTAGGAGGAATAGCAGCCCAATAATACACAGGCCTACTCAGAAGTAAGTCCCATGGATTCTAATGGGGCTTGCTCCCAGGTAACTGTTCTAATGGGACTTACTCCTGAGTAGGCATGCATAGGGTCGACCTGTTAGGCTGCAATCCTATCTGCACTTACCTGTGAGTAAGCCCCATTGGCTATAATGGGATTTACTTCTGAGTAGGCATGCATAGGATCGAGCTGTTAGGCTGCAGTCCTATCTGCACTTACTTGTGAGTAAGCTCCATTGGCTATAATGGGATTTACTTCTGAGAAGGCATGCATAGGCTCGAGCTATTAGGCTGCAGTCCTATCTTTACTTATCTGTGAGTAAACACCATTGGCCATAATGGGACTTACTCCTGAGTAGGCATGCATAGGATCTAGCTGCAGTCCTAAATAAGCTACAATCCTTTCTGCACTTACCTGTGAGTAAACCCCATTGGCCATAATGGGACTTACTCCTGGGTAGGCATGCATAGGATCAAGCTGTAGTTTGATGCATAGATAGGCTGCAATCTTATCCGAACGTGCCTGAGAGTAAACCCCATTAGCCAAGATGGGACTTACTCCTGAGTAGGCATGCATTGGATTAAGCTGTTGGGCCGCAATCTTTTCTGCATTGGGAGCAGAAAGCCCACTGAATATAGTGGAATTTACTTCTGAGTAGACAAACGTAGGATAGGGCTCTAAACTGGCATCATCCCACACCTCATAGCCTCCTGGGGAGCCACAGCGGAGTCATCCCCAGGTGAAGGGGGATGCATCTGGTGTACCCCTTTGGGTACCAGGAGATGATGTCCCAGTCCTGCCCAGGTTCTTACCAGTAGCTTTTACTAGTGCCGGGTTTCAAGCATTTTCTTCCCTCTCCAGTAATGATATTGGTTACAGTGCACGGTGCTGGGAGGGAGTAAGTGGGGCAGGAAATGGGCAGCAGCAAGTGGGCAAATAGGTCCAGGGAGGGAGGCATGAGAAATGATGGGTCCCAAGTATCACATCATCATCATCATCATCATCATTGAAAATCAAACATAAATACACAGCAAACAATTTCATGCTGGTTTTATTCGCTTCACCAGTCGGACCCTTCCCAAGAGTCTAGGACTGTGTGATGTAGCGGCGTATAATTCGTGCTGAACCCAGAAGAGCGGATTTCTGCTGTTGTTGTTGTTGTTGTTGTTATTAGTATTATTATTATTTCTCATTTATTGCGGTCATGGCACATAAAGGGTTGAAAACCACTGCTTTAAGTCAGAATTTGTCCCTGATGTCCTCCTCCTCCCTATTTATATTTACCATTTTGGCCCCCAACACAATCTCCCCCAGTAAGTCACCAGTTAAAAGGGTTATATAGAGGGTTATATAGAGAAGCTCGCGTCATGCCAAGGTCTTTCCAAAGTCTTTCCACATCAGACCAAGCAGGACAGGACTTTGCCCGTCTTTGGTAACGATCCATTTTCCGCTCCTAGATCTGTTCAGCCGTAACACACCAAGGCTCGACATAAGGCTCATGGCATCGAAGCCAGAGAAGGAGGACTACTTGGACAGCTATGGCACCCTAAAGCTGACACGAGTGCGAGACAAAGTGTTGCACGTGGAACTCAACCGGCCGGACAAGAGGAATGCCATGAACGCCGCTTTCTGGAGGTAACGGGATCGTTGGTGTCTTTTGGATCCACAATGTGTGTTGGGGCAACCGCATTAGAAACATTTTCATCTTGTGCAGGTGTGGGCAGGGTGACCATATGTCATAACCCCAAAAAGATGTCCCCCAAAAATGCAGGACTTCCCCCCAAAAAGTAGGAAATGTCAAAATAAAAACTAAAAACACTCATGTATATTGCTGTCATATGCTTAATTTAAACACTATATTATTTACTATTAAATATTTAATGCTGGTTACAATCCAGAGTAACTACGGGACCTTTTACACCGACGTAGTTACAGAGCCACCTATGAGAAATGCATAGAGCAATCTAGAGTAAGTCTCTCTTACATTGTCTGGTAGTTACTCTGGATTGTAGGGTATGATGTCTAATTTATTACATACTGTATTTACTCAAATCTAACGCTTACCCTTTCTAGCCAAATTCAGTTTCCAAAATTGGGTGCGCATGAGATTCAGTGGCGCGTTAGATACAAGTAAATACGATATATAATTTATTCATTACAAAAAGGCTGCACGCTTCCTGCACACAAGGAAAAGAAGGACAAGGAAGCTATTTCTAGGACTGAAAGCTGAAATCCAGGACATATCCTTGAAAAACAGGACATATGGTCGTCCTGGGTGTGGGGAGATGATGGAGGGTGGGGAGGTGCCATTGATAGCCCACTCTTCAGTGTCACTCTTGGTTTTTGTTTGGAAAAATCTTAACTCCATAACTCTGTGTGTGTGTGTGTGTGTGTGTGTGTGTGTGTTTGTTTGTTTGTTTGTTTGTTTACTATCCCTACAATCCAGAGTAACTACGGGAGCACGTAAGAGACTTTACGTGCACCCGTAGTTACTGCACCACCCAGTGAAAACCTATGGGAAATTCATATTGCAATCCAGAGCAAATTGTTCTTACACCGGAGCAAGGACTCCCCGTAGTTACTCAGGATTGCGCCCTAATTTGTATTCCACTTTTCTCCCCGAAGAGCACCCAAGTGTCCTCCCATGTTGATTCACTTTATGGCTGCAATCTTAAAGACACTTTCCTGGGAGTAAGACCTATTAAACACAATGCCTTAGTAGGCAATGCCTATTAAACACATGCCTTCGTAGGCATGGTTAGGCTTGTGCTCTTGCCCTACAATCCAGAGTAACTACGAGAGCACGTAAGAGACATTACATGCACCTGTAGTTACGGCACCACCTAATGAAAACCTATGGGAAATTCATATTGAAATCCAGAGTAAGTTGTTCTTACACCGGAGCAAGGACTCCCCATAGTTACTCTGGGTTGCACCCTAAATCTATAAAAGACAAAATTATAGAACAGTGCATTACGATTTTTTTCAAACAAACAACAGATAACACAGTAAATAATAATAATAATAAATTAATAATAATATAAATATTAATAATAATAATTAAATAAATAATAAACTTTATTTATATCCCAGCTTTCTCCCGGAGGGACAAAAGGCGGCTTACAAACATCCATAGAAACAGTAACAATAAAATGCAATACATTAAAATTCAACATTAAAACAGTTAAAAATAGACATCTTAAAACAATAAATAAACATCTATTAAAACACTGATTAAAACCAGCAGAAAAACTGAGACCAGCAATTCTTGTCCCTGCTCTCTCTCTCTCTCTCTCTCTCTCTCTCTCTCTCTCTCTCTCTCTCTCTCTCTCTCTCTCTCTCATGGTTAGAGCATGGATTTAAATCTCTTTGGACCTGTCCCCATCTCTCAGCCTCACCTGAAGAGTGAGTGCTACACATCTTTGCTTGTCCTGTATATATTTTTGTGTGGATTGTGTTTGTCTATCAGAATCACTTAGGCTGCAATCCTAAAGACACTTTCCTGAGAGTAAGACCCATTGAACCTAATGGGGCTTACTTTTAAGTAGACATGGTTAGGATTGTCCTCTTTGTCTCAAAGCAAATGAGGTCGGCTCTTTTAAACGATGGGTACAATCCTAAAAACACTTTCCTGGGAGTTGGCCCCATTGAACATAATGATGCTTACTTTTAAGTAGACATGGTTAGGATTGTCCTCTTTGTCTCAAAGCAAATGAGGTCGGCTCTTTTAAACGATGGATACAATCCTAAAAACACTTTCCTGGGAGTTGGCCCAATTGAACATAATGGGGCTTACTTTTGAGTAGACATGGTTAGGATTGTGCTGTCATAGACTTGGCTGGAAAACAAAGTGTAAAACAAGGAATATAAATAAGCAGTGTGTAAAATACAGAGGGTATAGCATATTCTTGCCTGTGTGTGTGTGTGTGGTTAAAAAACTATGTGTAGAAAGAGGGGGGGGGATCCACTTTCCATGTGCTCCATCCTTAGCTGCCTGGGCTCTCCCCAGTCCATCTGAAATATAAGCCTTGCGCACAATCATGTACAGTGTTGTCTGCTCAGCAAGATGTAGCATGAGATGAAGGTGGTTGTAAGACTTGCTGGATGAGGCATGCACAGGCCTGTTCCATGCCAGGGCTGCTGCTGCTTCTGCCCCCAAGTGTCTGTGCACAGGTTGGCAGTAGGTGCGCCCAATCCTTTGCTCCATTCATGTGTATGCATATTTATTTTTCCTTCCCATAGAGAAATGGTGGAGTGCTTCACCAAGATTGCTCAGGACTCGGAGTGTCACGCTGTGGTCGTATCCGGCTCCGGGAAAATATTCACCGCAGGTAGGTGAAGAGGAGCTGAGCCTACAAGGAGGGATCTGCCCCAGGATCAAGGGTGGCATAACTTGGAATACTGCCTCAGTTCTGCCTTCTCTGCCCAACAATTAAAATAACAAACCATAATGATTACCATGCTCCTTACACATTGCTGTCAAACCTATGGGAATTCTGATGGTGGCATAGCTAGAGGGGGTGGAGCAGTCAGTCTTGGAGGGAGCCTCACTATGGCATGCAGGGGACCCTTCCTTACATGGAGGTTGCCAGGGCGTCGTTCTGATTCTTCCTATGGTGGCTCCCTTCAGGCATCGATCTAGTGGAAATGGGCAGCGTGTTTGTGATGGTGGAAGGGGACGACGTGGCCCGGAAGTCTTGGAACATCCGCAAGAAGATCCGGGAGTACCAAGAGACCTTCACTGTGATGGAGAAGGTGATCCGGGGACCAGCTGGGCAGGGGCTACCCTTCCAAGAAATAGCTGTCTCCTGCAGCTCATTTTCTTCTCTGTCTTTAGTGTCCAAAGCCTGTTATTGTTGCCATCCACGGTGCCTGCATCGGAGGAGGTGAGCCTTGGTTGCACACGTGGTGTTCCACTGGTGTCTCTTTCCTTTTCTTCTCCCCTATTTCTTTATTTACTTACTTATACATATCCCATCTTTCCCATGCCAAAACAAATGCTCAAGCCGACTTACAAAGGTTTTTCTTTAAAATCCTTTTGTCCTCACAATAACCCTGTGAGTTAGGTGAGGCCGAGAGTCAATAACTGGTCTACGATCACCCAAGAAGCTTCATGGCTAAGGGGGAATCTGAACCCTGATCTTATAGATCTCAGTTCCTTACCACTACACCAGTTGCATAACTACTAAACAACTCTAACCTGGCTCTCTGGATCCCTGCCCTCTTTTTGTGGGTTTGGGTGCCTGCCCCAAACTTTGTCGCAAAGCAAGCTATCCAGCTGCAGGGGGCAGTGTTGGGCTAATTCAAACATTAATTTTTCCAAGGCCCCCATGCTTTGAAGGACAGAACAGACAGAACTGCATGTCTTTGTGCCACCAGGTCACACTCCTGACACAGTGGCCATGCTGGACCCGACTGGGCTTGGGTTTGGTCTGGCTGCCCATGTTGAGGGGATTCTCATCCCACCCACATGTGATCCCACTGAGTTCCATAGTGGGAGGCAGGCAAGGTGTAACTGTGGTTTTGAGGGGTAGATACATACTACACATATCCACACAAACATACCCACACCTATATAACACACTCATAAACTACACATATACACACAAACATACATACACCTACATACACACACCTACACCAACTGGCAGGCATTGCAAGGAAATATGAGGTAGTAGTAATGGGGGACTTTAACTACCCAGACATTTGCTGGGAGACAAACTCAGCCAAACATGGAAGCTCCAGTAGATTCCTGATGGGCCTGGAAGATAACTTCATGGTCCAGAAGGTGGAGGAAACGACAAGGGGAGGGGCCATCCTTGACCTGATCTTAACTAATCGTGAAGAACTGGTTGATCAGGTCAACATAGTGGGAACTTTAGGGGAAAGCGATCATGAGCTGCTGGAATTTAGAATAATGTGGGAAATAAAAAGAGTGCAGAGTGAAACTTATATGTTGGATTTCAGGAAAGCTGATTTCAACAGGCTTAGAGGAGTCATAGGTGGGATCCCATGGGTTGAAGATCTAATGGGGAAAGGGGCCCAAGATGGGTGGGAGCTCCTTAAGAGGCAGCTTCTACAAGCACAGTCAGAAAGAAAGGGGGGAAAATGCTGAAAAAACCAGGTTGGCTCCACAGGCAACTTGGGGATCAGCTGAAGTTAAAGAAAGAGAAGTATAGGGAGTGGAAGACTGGAAAGATCACCAGGGAGGAGTACAGGCAGGTAGCCCGGTCCTGTAGGGAGGGGGTCAGGGATGCTAAAGCTCAGTATGAGCTGAGGCTGGCCAGGGGAGTCAAGGATAACAAAAAGAGCTTCTTTAGATATGCCCAAAGGAACAGGAGGAGAGACGAGGGGCTGGGGCTGCTCTTGGACAAGGATGGACAACAGGTGTCTGGAAACCAGCAGAAGGCGGAGCTGCTCAACTCCTACTTTGCATCCGTCTATTCACAGAAGGAGGGCTGTGCAAATGGGGGTGCGGGATCATTGGCTGATGCGGGGATGTGTTTACATCCCCTAAGAGGTAATGAAAACATGGATGGTGCAGAACAGCAGATTAAGATTGACAGAGAACTGGTTCGAAACCACTTAACCGGCCTAAATGAATTCAAGTCATTTGGACCAGATGAGCTGCATCCTGGAGTTCTGAAGGAACTGGCAGATGTCCTTGCAGAGCCTCTGTCGATCATCTCTGAGAAATCCTTGAGGAGTGGAGAAGTGCCCCTGGACTGGAAGAGGGCAAATGTAGTCCCAATTTTTAAGAAGGGGAACAAAGAAGACCCAGGAAATTATAGACCAGTCAGTTTGACTTCAATCCTGGGCAAGATATTAGAGCAAATCATAAAACACACAATTTGTGCACATCTAGACAAGTACTCCGTGATCAAAACAACCCAGCATGGATTGACCAAGAATAAATCTTGCCAGACAAATCTCCTTTTTTGATCGGGTCAGGAGCTTCATGGACATGGCAATGCTGTGGATGTCATTTATCTTGACTTCAGCAAAGCATTTGACAAAGTCCCACATGACATTTTAATTGGGAAGTTGGAAAAATATGGGCTAGACAGGGCAATTGTTAGGTGGATCTGCAACTGGCTCGATGGCCGCACTCAAAGGGTTTTCGTAAATGGTTCTGTGTCAACCTGGAGGTCGGTTTCAAGTGGGGTCCCCCAGGGCTCTGTCTTGGGACCGGTTCTCTTTAACATTTTCATCCATGACTTGGAGGAAGGGATACGGGGGAGCCTGATCAAATTTGCAGATGACACCAAACTGGGAGGAGTAGCAAACACAACAGAAGAAGGAGAAACCTCCAGGAGGATCTGGATAAACTGGAATCCTGGGCTGTAACAAACAGAATGAACTTCAACAGGGAGAAGTGCAAAGTTCTGCACTTGGGCAATAAAAACCAAAAACACAGGTATAAAATGGGGGATACTTGGCTTGGCAGCACATCATGTGAGCGGGATCTTGGAGTCGCCACTGTGGATCACAAGCTGAACATGAGTCAGCAGGTGATGTGTCTGCAAAGAAGGCAAATGCCATTTGAGGCTGCATTAAGAGGACTGTAGCTTCCAAGTCACGAGAAGTTCTAGTTCCTCTTTACTCTGCATTGGTGAGACCTCACCTTGAGTACTGTGTTCAGTTCTGGGCACCTCACTTGAAGAAAGATGCAGCCAAACTGGAGCAAGTCCAGAGGAGAGCGACAAGAATGATCAGTGGGATGGAAGGGAAGCCCTACCAGGAAAGGTTGGGGGAACTTGGGATGTTCAGCCTGGAGAAGAGGAGGCTGAAGGGAGACATGATTGCCCTCTTCAGCTCCCTGAAGGGCTGTCATAGGGAGGAAGGGGCTCATTTGTTCATAGCTGCTTCTGAAAGCAGAACTAGAACCAATGGGGACAAACTGCAAGAGAGGAGATTCCGGTTGGAGATCCGGAAAAAATTCCTGATGGTGAGGGCGGTTCGGCAGTGGAAGAGATTGCCAAGGGAGGTGGTGGACTCTCCCTCACTGGGGATCTTCAAACAGAGGCTCCACCAGCACCTGTTGGAGATGCTCTAGGGGGAATTCCTGCTGCAGGCAGGGGGTTGGACTAGATGACCTCCTAGGTCCCTTCCAACTCTATGATTCTATATATACACAGATACAAACACACAGAGAGACATATGTATGTATATATACACACAAACAAATCACACACGCACACAGGGAACAATCCTAACCAATTTAGGCCAGCAGAGGTCACCTATCTCCCCATTTCTGTGGTAATTGGGGTGCCAGATGCATGTCTGAGCACTGGCTTCAACCCCCCCCCCCCCCAGGAGTGGCACACAAGTGCCTTACAGCATTTTCCAGACCATCCCCCCAGACCCCTTCCAAGACCCCCCAGGACATCACATTTCACACTTATTTAAAATAAGATACAGGATGAAGGTGATTCAACAATCTGTACAAGTGTAACAACCTTTCAGTACAAATATAATCAGCACATATAATAATATGTGTACTTATGTACACATAATAATATGTACTTAACTTATATTATTCCTATTATATTATCTTATCCTTATTATCTTCTTAGCCGCCCACTTTCAGGCCAAGAAATTGAAGAAGTTTATCACTGATTTAGTTTGGATTCCTATGCAAGGGGGAGCAACTCGATAGGACTACTCCTGAGTAGAACTGCCCAGGAATCTTTCTCAGTCGCATGATCTATTAATACCCCAAAATGGAGGTTTATAGCCAGACTGTTCCTGGGTCTAGATCTGTTCTGCCTTCCTGTGAGTCCACCCTGGATTAGAAGAATATCCTTACCCAGCCCAAATCCCAGCTTTCAAGTTCTCCACGGAGGTAGCAATGTTGGCTTTGTCCCTTTGCAGGGGTGAATCTCATCACAGCCTGTGACATCCGCTACTGCACTCAGGATGCCTGGTTTCAGGTGAAGGTGTGTATCAGGAGGGGTTTTTTCATCTTCCTTACTCCAGGAAGATTGCCTGGCTTGCTGGTCTCCTCCACCTTCCGCTTCTGAGAACTCAGACCTTTTCCCTTCCCTCTTCTTCCTTTTCGTCTCCCCATATCTCCTCTTTTATCTTGCAGGAAGTAGACATTGGACTTGCAGCGGATGTTGGGGCTCTGCAGCGCTTGCCACGGATCATTGGGAATCGCAGGTCAGTGCTGAGCTTCCTCTTGGCATCTGGGCCCATCCCATTCCTTGTTTGCAAGATTGTAGGTTTGTCAGGGGGAATCGAGGCTTGCAAGGGTAACTATGTTAAGCCAATTCCTGCCCCAAGAGAGGCAATACAAGGTGATGGATTCTGAGGCTCCAGACCCTGATCACGAGGAGACCCCATGCCATGGGCTGTGGGAAGCCATTGGGAATGGCTGCTGAACTAGAAGGGGGTTTGAAACCCTCAGAGCAAGGTGGGGTAGGCCAACCAATCAAGTCTGCTGCTTTGTGAAGGCAATCCCTTGTTCTTCCCAGAGAAAACCACAAACTTTCCTTCCTTCTGCATTAATGATAAAATGTTTTCTACCTCCCCCCGCCCCCCCCCCCAGCCTGGTGAATGAACTTACTTTCACTGCCAGGAAAATGATGGCGCCAGAGGCAGAGAGCAGCGGTTTGGTCAGGTATGTGCATGCGCCTCTAAATGTACCGCCTGCCCTGACCTTGATTATAAATAAATAATTTATAAACTATTAAATAATTTTAATAAATAAATAAAGTCTATTTATTTATTTAATAATAAATTATTATTTATTATAATTATAATAATAATAATAATTTATTATAGGCTTGCAAAGGCCTGTCAAATAGATTGCTGGGCTGGAAGAAGTTTCCAGACTCTCCAGTAAAATAATGGGGCTTCTGAAATGGCTCCTGTTTTGATGCTGGCAGAGGAACCAGATTGTGACCCACTGTGACCCATACTTTGGGAAGTGCTGGGTTAGAGAAATTGGGGAGGGGGGGTGGATACGTCTCTCTGGTTGCTCTTGGCCATGGTGACTCCATGCAGCTTGTGGAGGTAACAGTGCCAGCAGTGGGGAAGGGTGACCACAGAGGAAGGCTCCAAAGGTACTTAATGCAGCATGTCTGCAGGCCTTTGGCTGAATCTCCCCTTCCTGCCTTCCCCAGCCGCGTGTTCCAGGATAAGGAGACCATGATGCAGAGTGCCTTTGAGTTGGCCGCTGAAATTGCCAGCAAGAGCCCGGTTGCTGTGCAAGGTTCGAAAATCAATCTCATTTACTCCAGGGATCACTCTGTGGCCGAAGGCCTGAATTACATGGTGAGTGGAGGGAATGCCTAGTGGGTGGAGAACCCACCTTGTTCCTTGAATGCCCCAAGTTCATTGTCTGGTGTCAAGCAGTGAGTCTGGGAATAAGCAATCCAGGGGTGAACCATGCGCATCCAAAGCGGTTCCTTGCAGCTCACGATGGCGGTTTCCTCCCTACCCTATTCTGCAGATTTTGCAACTCAAAATTTGGGAGCCAACTGAGAGATGATAAAACATTGTGTTGGTTGAACTTTTGGCCCATTCGCTGATCTAGGGGTTCCTCCGCAGGTTATCTGGTAGTCGTTTCCGACTATAGGGTGCAGCGCTCATTCCCATTTACAAGCCTTTAGAGCCAGCATTGTCCAAAGACACTTCCATGGTCATGGGGCTGGCATGACTATACGCCATAGCGCACAGAACGCTGTTACCTTTCCCACCAAGGTGGTACCTATTTATCTGCTTGCATTCACATGCTTTCAAACTGCTTGGTTGGCAGAAGCTGGGCTAAGGACAGGAGCTCACCCCATCTTGTGGGGATCTGGGTCTCGAACCCTGGCCTGCACTGTTGTGCCTTCCTACTTTTCATCCAGCAAAATCCAGTTACAGGAAGCCCTTGGCTGGTTGGAGATCTGTTCTTCCTGGCCATTAGAAGACACCCATCCTTTCCGTCTCTCCCCAAACTGGAGTTTCTAATGCTTGCTTGCATTTAGTTGCTTTGTGGCCATTAATGAGACCTAGAAACTTGGTTTATAGTTGAAAGTGCTTGGGAAACCGGATCAGGAATGCTGTGGATAGACGTGAACAGGCCAAAATGATGTACCGAAACTGGAGGTCCTCCAACCAAAGACGGTTTGTCCCAAATCTGTTACCGTCCATGAATGCAACTTTGCATCCAGTTGCAGCAGGAGTATGGAACTCATTGCCACAAGGGCAGAATCCGGAGAGAGCTGGAGGTATCAGTGTAGTGGAGAAGGATGATCAAAGGTCACAGGAAGAAATGTGTTAAGATCGGAGAGGAGAGAGGAGGGCATCATTGGCAGAAAGGCATTGCAGGGTTTTAGGATGGCTCTCCCAGGGGTCAGAAAGGCACAAGTTTCCCCCCACTCCATCCTGACTCAGTATGGTTTGTCCTTCAGGCTGCCTGGAACATGAGCATGCTGCAGTCGGAGGACGTCCTCAAGTCCGCCCAGGCTGCCATGGAGAAGAAGACTCCCAAGCAGGTCGTGTACTCCAAGTTGTAGGTGCACCACCTGCTCCGAGAGGCGAGCATCCCTTCTCCAAGAGCCGTCAGCCGGCCCTGCCGTATCGCACAGAAGGCGGACTGGGCCACAAGTGCCTTACGACTGCGGCCCTGCCATGCGCTTCCTGCAACAGCTGGACTCGGATTGTGGGAAAGGGGGCTGTGATGGTGGTGTTTGATGAGGGCAGAGATCGGAGACCTGCTCTGAAAAATAAATGGTGCTTTTTTCCTGAAAGGAGAGGCTTGGTGATGGAAGGACAAATAAAGGCTTAAACGCTCTCAACAAACCGTGAGAAGCGAAGGAGATTCTGTTGACCATGAAACGCTTCTTTGTAGACATTGCGCTGTGGGGCGTGTGTGTTGGTTCACCTGGCTTTTCAATAGAGGCTGGAAGCAGTTTGCAAACCATAGAAGCAAAAACACCAACCAGGCATTGGGAACCCAAACTTCAAGCGCCTCTCCCCACCAAGGTTGCAAACCCTCGGCAGCCTTGCCTGGGGGAGAGCAGCCAAGTTGAGCACTGTGGTTTGCTTATGAGTCAGCGCACTGTGTTGGGTTACACATTCTTTGCAGTCACAAAAGGTGGGGTCTCCTGTAACTGCAGCCGGATGACACCAAAAGGAAACATACACTGAAATATTGCTCCGTCCTTCTAGCAATGACACTGGCTCAATGCACCACGCGTCCAGTGCTGCACTGGTGCAACTCCTCGCACAGAACCACATGATCCCCCACATGAGCCCTGCTTGCTGTTCCTTGCAGCTTCTAGAGAATCAGACAATATAATTTTTATTTTTTATTTAGCAGGGGGAGAGTCACTGGCCCTACACACCCCATTAATGTCTGTTCAAGTGTTTTCTGCTGGTGTTCTTTCTGCATTTTAGATTGTGAGCCCTTTTGGGACAGGGACCCATTAGCTATTAATTAGCTATTATCTTTGTAAACCACTTTGTGAACTTTTTAGTTGAAAAGCGGTATATAAATACTGTAGATAGATAAAAAAAAGTGGCTGCTGAAGAGCAGGACGATGAGACAACTGCTCTGGCCCAAGATCACCTGGTGAACTTGATCCAGGATTAGCTCTGGAGTCTGATGGGTTTAACTACTACACCACACTGGCTGCTTGACTTGCAGGATCCTGTCTTAGGGTACAATCCTAACCTTGTCTACTCAAGAGTAAGCCCCATTGTGTTCAATGGGTCTTACCCCCAGGAAAGTGTCTAGGATTGTAGCCTCAATCCTGCATCTCCAGCTTTGGGGATCTCAAGTGATAATGAGAAAGGCCTCCCCCCGCATCCAAACTCTGAACATGGAAACCATTCAAAGCAGGAGATGTTGATGTCCATATTCTTGTAGTGTGAGGTTCTTTGTAGTGTCTGTAGCTACAGGGTTGGGATCCTAAATGGTGCCATGTTTGGAAATAGCCCACTTTCAGAACCAGGCCAGAGTAGGCTCCAGAGTGTGTGCGCCCTCCCCACTGCAACACAAAAACCACCCTCTAGTGCCCATCAAAGGTAGGCAAGGTGTCATACCCCATACCACACCACGCTGGCCGCTTGACCTGCAGGACCCTGGCTTAGGGTACAATCCTAACCATGTCTACTCAAAAGTAAGCCCCGTGCAGAGATCCTGTTCTGTCTCAGCGAGGCTTGGGCGGATCCCAGTACCCAGTGGCCCCAGGCAGATCGAAATCGAGCTGATAACTGAAGCTGAGCAAACAGCCATAAAGATCTGGCTGTTAAGGCTAAAGGGCAGTTTTGTTCTGCTTTTGTTGAGCTGGGAATGGAGAAACGTACTGGTGCGTAGGGAGGAGAGCAACCATATGGCAGACCATATGCACTTCCTGGAACAGAATTGGGGTATCTCTCAGGCACCCAATTCTCAAGTTTCCAACGCTCATGATTACAGAGGAACAGGACCTAAAAGGGCTGGCCAGGTCTCAGATTGGTGGCAGGTACCTTTGCCTCCATCGTTGCTGCTTCTCCAGGTGCCTGATATAGGGCCTGGTATAGGACCATGGATCTGTAACACCATCACTTTCTTTTCCTCCGCGCATCCTCTTTCTTTTCCAATCCAGGAAGTTGGGAGGAGAGGCAGAGATGTAATCACCAGATTAAGGGGGGGCAATGCGTGATCCCCATGTTGGAAAGTTGGTTAGGATTGTGTCAAGCCTGTTTCTTATAGGGTCACCATATGTCCCAGAAAACTGGGACTGTCCTGGTTTGGGGGGGATTCCATTCACATACTAGCAAGTCTGACAACAGGTCCTGTCTTGGTTTTGTGGAAGAGAATTATTGCAACCCTTTATGGCATCTGTTGAGTGCTGGATGTTATTAAGCTGCTGAAAGGGCAGCTTGCACGATAGTGGAGCACTATTATCCCTATTATTATACTAGTGAAAATGTGACCGCGTTGTGGGAGTAAAATTCCCCCTGTACGCCATCTGCGCACCGCCCCCATGTGCACCGTCCCCTCATGCGCATCATCACAATTACTCAATACCCCCATACAGCATCCCGCCATGTGCACCATATGCAACACCCCTATGCACATCATTCACCATGTGCATCATTCCCCCAGGCACAACACCCCCATACAACTTCTCCCCATGTGCATCATCTCCTGATGTGCAACACCCCCATGCACATTACCCCCGTCCAACATCCCCCATGCACACCATCCCCCAATGCGCACTATCCCCTATGTACAACACCCCCCTGCACATCATCCCCCATGCGCAACACCCTCATGCACATCATCCCCCATGCGCAATATCCTTGTACAACATCTCCCCATGCGCACCATCACCCCCTGTGCACCTTCCCTCCCAGTGCATCAGCTTGATGTTGGATCAGTCTTCCATGTTAAGTATAGGACAAAAACATGTTGCACCCCTTTTCAGCCCCTTAAGGGTTAAATTTCTCCACGTCAGTTCTTGGTGGGTGTTCATGTCACAGAAGGAACACCCCGAATTTCACGCTTCTAGGCCCGCCGGTTTTGGCAGGGTGTTGATGAGTGAGTGAGTGAGTGAATCAGTGACTTTTCAGTTTTGTATATATATCTTGATTAATCTTGATTAATAATTACTTAATACCCTCCCACAACTACCTTGCAAAGCGGGACATGTCTGGAGGTGGCAAGATATATATATTTTACGGGGCAGTGATTTTCAACCGCTGTGCCATGGCGCACTGCTGTGCCAACGATGGCCTGTATGTGTGTCGTGAGCTTTATTAGGGCAATTGTAGGATTTGAGCGCTCTTCCAGCAGCATGATGTCCCTTGTGAACTGATGATGCCTTAATAATTTTAGTACATTGCATGTGCTACGAGATAAAAGGTTGACCATCACTGTTATAGGGGACTATATGGGAGAGATAAAGAGGCTCTCGTCCAGTGGTGGGCCCAGCCTAGCCCAAGAACCGGTTCCCAGGAAGTGGGTGTGGCCAGGTATGGCCAGGGGGCGTGGTCAGGGCCAGGGGGCAGGGTCAGGGAGAATTTAAAGGGGGAATTAAAAAAAAAATTTTTTTAATTTAATTTTAAAAAAATCTAAGTTTTTGTTAGTGGAACTTACTGTCATGGGACTTACTTCAGAGTAGGCATGGATAGGATAGGGTTCTCAGGTTGCAGTTCTAGCCATACTTGCCTGGGAGTAAGCCCCATTGACTGTCATGGGACTTACTTCAGAGTAGGCATGGATAGGATAGGGTTCTCAGGCTGCAGTTCCAGCCATACTTGCCTGGGAGTAAGCCCCATTGACTGTCATGGGACTTACTTCAGAGTAGGCATGGATAGGATAGGGTTCTCAGGCTGCAGTTCCAGCCACACTTGCCTGGGAGTAAGCCCCATTGACTGTCATGGGACTTACTTCAGAGTAGGAATGCTTAGGATAGGGTTCTCAGGCTGCAGTTCTAGCCACACTTGCCTGGGAGTAAGCCCCATTGACTGTCATGGGACTTACCTCTGAGTAGTCATGCATAGGATTGGGCTCTTAGGCTTTTAAAGCCAGAGCAGAAGCGGCGCAGCGGAAAGGGCAGTGCAGGGCAGCCCAATTATTATGGGGACGGACGGATAAAGAATTCCCGACTTGCAAGCCTTATGCTAAAGAGTTGCAAAACTCCTGGACATGTGAATGGAGACATCAGGAGAACAGGAGCCCAGCTAAGTATGTAATATCTCAACGCTCTCATTAAATGATAATTAAGATATTAATGCACCTGTTTAATGCAGGAGGAAGAGACGGCTATGTGGGCAGGTGGACTTCTGCCCGTCTGCCTTCCTCCCTCTGCCTGCTCTGAAAGGGCCCTGGGGGCTGATTCTGCCACCCTCCCTCCCTGCCGCCAACTGGGTGCACAGTCCAGAGCGTAGCTGGAGGGGTGTTGGCTCCATTTATGAGTCTGGGCTGTTCCCTCCGTTGTCCTTTTCTCCCCGCACTTCACCTCCAGAGTGGCTTCTGCCCCAGTTTGTACTGCGGCCCATCCCTCGGCATCCCCTCCCCAGAATTAACCTCACCCAGCAAGTCACACACCATTTCCCCAACCCAGGGCGGAGAGGCTCCAGCGCTGTTTGCTGACAGTTCCGTTTATTGGGCTGGGTCGGCCTCGGCAAACAGTACACCCATCTGTTACTCCCACCACGATCCCTGGGATCCGACCGCATTAGGGTTTTATGGCCGCTATTTCCTCCAGGATGATCTTGCCACCTCCAGACGTGGCCCGCTTTGCAGGGTTGCTGTGGGAGGGTGTTAAGTAATTATTAATCAAGATATTTTATTTTCAGAAGTTGGAGCCAATCCAACTATTCTGCTTGGCCAGCAATGTAACCAGCTTCTCTGAGTGCATGCAGAGCGCCGTTGCTTCTTCAATGGGGTGAAGGAGGATGACATCCAGGGGTTCGTTCAGCTGGTGTGCAAGATTAACTGGCATCACATGTGGGCATATGCAGAGTGCGTGTGTGTGTGTGTTTGTGTGTGTGAACTTGCTTTTAATATACTATTTACCCGAATCTAACGCTCACCTTTTCTAGCTGAATTCGGTCTCCAAAATCCAGGTGCGCATTATATTCGATGGCGCGTTAGATTTGAGTAAATGCCGTCTCATCAGGCAGAAATGTCATCAGTGAAGTTTTTTCCTTGCATGGAAATGAGGTGAGAGGAGCAGCTTCACTGCAGGGATTTACTTAAGAGTAGGATGTGCTTGAGAGTTAAGATGTATTGCAGGCAGATATCATATTTACTCGAATCTAATGCACCATCAAATCGAAGGTGCGCCTTATACTTATAATCAAAATACTATATTTACTCAATTCTAATTAACATCAAATCTAATGCACACCCCAATTTTGGAGACTGAATCTTGCTGGAAATGGTGAGCGTTAGATTTGAGTCAATGCAGTAATTCTTACCTGCAGGGATGGGAGCATCACAGACAAGCCGCTGCGGACACTGTACCTGTACAGGTACCCTTGCCACCTTCATTGATCTTTGTTCAGTGTATAAAATAGGGCTTGAATCCTTGGACTTTTCCATGGGGACTTCCCGCTACAACGCCCATGGGGAGAGGCCGGGGGAGGGCTGCGGCAGGTAAGCTGGGTGACCTTTCTACCTGCTCAGGTGGGTGGACCAGCTCTCCCCCCTCCCAAGCGCTCCACCCCTTTGTGATCTACACTATAAAAGTGTCCTCTGGATGCAGCCCATTTTCCCCCCATCCATTTGTGACCCACTACAGGGGTGAGTCCGGCGCCATGGCGTACTACCCAGCACCCGGTTATATGCCAACGTACAACCCGGTGAGTCTCCCTTTACTCCCCTTTTCCATTTTCGGCACTCAGGAGTGTAGGATTAAATTCACCTGACTCCTCATTGAGCCCCATTAGCATATTAAAATATGGCAATAACGACTGCTAATTAATATCGACGTGGCTTGGACAGACACCTCCTTGGGATGTGAGGCGAGCCGCTCGGGGCCATTAAAGAATTAGAATTAATTAGAACTGTAATATGTGTGTTAATAAGTCATCTTTGCATACACTTGACAAAGAATTTTGGCCCAGATCCATCGCGCAAGATGAGAAATTCTGTGCAATTCTTAAATTGGAACTTCTTATTTATATTGCACGCTATACTGTATTTACTCGAATCTAATGCTCACCTTCTCCAGCCAAATTTAGGTTGCAATCCTAAAGACACTTTCCTGGGAGTAAGACCCACTGAACACAATGGGGCTGACTTTTGAATAGACATGGTTAGGATTGTGCTCTTAGTCTCCAAAATCAGGGTGCGCGTTAGATTTGATGGTTAATTAGATTAAATACATTTTGATTATAAGTATCGGGTGTGCATTAGATTCGATGGTGCGTTATATTTGAGTAAATACGGAATTTAGTGTGCAAATGAAACTTAAGTACAATAATGAAAAGTCATTTTAAGGGGCTTTTTTAAGGGGCTCACATTTGATTTTAAAGCTGCTTCGCTGTATGGAGTTCAGGGTAGTGAATGTTCCCTTCTCTCCAGTTATCTTCACAACAGCCCTGTGAGGTAGGTCAGATGAAGAGGGAACGATTCATCTCGGTGCACCCATGTGGCTGTGTCGATATGGAATCCGACTCGAGTCTTCCTGGCCTTAGTCCAGTGTGCCGGGCACGACACCGGCTTGGCACACTCGACTAGAACAAAATGTGTTTCTCTTTGGGCACCAACCTCAATAAAAGGTGGCCAAGCAACGTCACGGATTCCGATCCTGCCAGCCAGACCCAGTTTTTGCTTCCTTGAGTTTGCAAGGAGAGATCTGATAAGAGGAACCAACCAACCGTTTCCAAAACACTGACCTGCCTCTCTTCCAACACCGCAGCCAGTGGCATCTGGGTCAGCCCAGTTTCACTGACGTTCATTAGAAGGTCCACCTGGCCAGGTTGAACTCCTGGGTACCAGTAATGGTATTCAGGAGGCAGGTGGGACCACCATGGTGTCCAGTTCAGGGTTGTGCACCAACGTTCCCCACAACTTGGCACATAAACTGGAAAGCAGTAAGGACACCAAATACCTTCCTCTATCGGTTGGCATCGTGCCCGCAGAGGCCCTGCCCTGAGCTCTGCTTCCTGGTGGAACGGATTAATAGTTAACATGAAGTTTTCTAGAGATTTCCATTTGACCCACGAAACTTGGGTGGCAGAGAGAGGGCAAGAATTGAGATGTGTCAAGAGGCTTTTTGTAGCATTGATTGATTGATTGATTGATTGATTGATTGAGAAAGGCAGTGGCTCTCCCCACTTGCATGTGTCCAAAATGCATGTGTCCCTGTTATGATGTATGATATATATGATATATGTACATTCCATCATATATACATTGCATCATATATCAAGAGGTGCCAAACCGCTTTCATCCTGACTTGGCAGCATTAAATCCTTTTGACCCCAATCGACCCCCAACTTGGAATGAGGCACCTCTTATTCACCCGATGTTTGTTCCCTATTTGGGAAGAGCTGTAGAAGGATCCAGAAAAAGGAACTGAAGTGTACATGATGATTGTATCCCTCCCCCCCCCAAAATTGGGGGCGATCCTGTATCCTCAATTTTCACAATGGGAAAATGTTCCCCTTTGAAAGCTTCCTTTTGGAACTCATTTTGAAGTTTTTTCCCCCCTTTGCCTTTCAGCCCCTTCCTCATTCCCAGCCCATTCCGGGTGGGCTTCGCCCAGGGATGTCTGTATATGTGCAGGGGACGGTGCCACATCATACCAAGAGGTAAAGAATGCTTTTAATTAATTACTTGGAGTAGCCAGATCCACCCTCACATCCATCCGTGTTACTTGGAGTAAACATGCTTACTGGGTAAACATGCTCAGGATTGCACCCTTGAACATTTAGCTTCCTGCATTGGCTGCAACTTGCAAACTGGAGGAGCTTAGCTGTTTGCATCTCAATTTTGAATAGCACTTGCAAATCAAGTCTTGGGGAAAGTAGGGAAGTGTTGGTGTTGCAGCCGGCGGATTGGCATCTCCAACTTGCTTTTCTCATCTCCATCCCGTTCAGATTTCATGTGAACTTTGCCTGCGGCTCACAAGGGGCCGACATTGCCCTGCACTTCAACCCCCGTTTCGATGGCAAAGACAAGATCGTCTTAAACTCCTTCCAGGGGGGCAAGTGGGGCAAGGAGGAGCACAAGGGCATGCCCCTCAAGATGGGAGAGCACTTTGAGGTTGTCTTCATCGTTACTGGGGATCGATACCAGGTTTGTGCGAGGGCTCAAGCGTGTTGGCCCCGTTGACTGTGCTCAAAGAGGGTGATCCAGAATATACGGTATTGATTCTGCTTGACCTTGAGATGGGTGTTAATGGCTGCAATCCTGAACACACTTCCTGGGAGTAGGTCCCATTGAATACAATAGGACATACTTCTGAGTAGACAGGATTGCACTGAATGTCTCCATTGAAAGGGATCAAAATTTGTTTCTTGGACCCAGTTATGAGGGATTTGAGACGGGGACAGACATAGAAGTTGGCATATACCCAGGGGTGGGCCCTGCCTCACCCAACAACCGGCTCGCTGGAAGTTGGGGGGTGGGGCCGGGGTCAGGGGGCGAGGCCGGGTCAGGGGTGTCTCCTCCCCGCATACCGAACCGGTACACAGGGTTTTGTGGCCACCCCGCAGTTACCAATTCAGTAGCTGCAAGCTGGTGGGAACAACCGGTTCGGGCGATCTGGCCTGAACCAGCTTGGGCCCACCTGTGCATATGCCCATTAGCCCATTAAAATGTGCATGACACATGCACATGCTAGTCCCCAGAGGTGGGGGGGATTAGCACATCAGGGAAGTCAGGTTAACAGCAGAGGATCTGTAAGGGAAAACAATGGGAACATAGAACTTTATCGCACAAAAATCTTGCAACGCAGATGGTGCCAAGAGTAATAAAAATATTAATAACCAACCATTATGCCACTTGTGTAACCAAGAGCGCACTTGTCGCTTAGAGGGTGCAAAATGCAATGGGACAGATTGCCGTCCCAAGGGACCCATAACCCAAGATTCAACACAAAAGGATTGGAAAATGGATTTGAAAACAAGGGGAGGGTTTCATTTATGGGCTTAGCTGAAGTAGGGGGTTTGGGACCGATTAATTCAAATGAATTGAAATCCAATTAAGACGGAGGAAGCGTTATAAAGCTATTTATTCCGAAGCATTAATTAGTTTGGCAATGATCACGATGGGGAGTTGTTGATGTGAACGAAGAAACACTAATTTCTCATCTGTGCCCTGCCAGATCCGGGTGAACGGGAATCCTTTCTGTGAGTTTATGCACAGGATCCCACCAGAACGTGTGATGGAGGTGAATGCTGACGGGGACCTGCAGCTTCAGTCCATGAATCTTCTTGGAGGTGGCATGATGGGTGGTGGAGTAAGTAGCATCCCTTCTACTTTATCCCTTGTCAAGCATCCCAATCGCTTTGTTGGACCCTTGTAGCATCATCACTTGCAGCCAAAACTGTGGTCCCTATTAATTTATTACTATTGGTGGTGATCGGGTACACAGGGCAGGTGCTTGCCACTCATGGGATCCTGAAGTCCCCGATCCCCAGCAGCACCAGTGCCCTGGCTTTGATTCCTCCTATCCATTCAAACAGCAACCACACCAGAGGGTATCTCTTTCCTACCAACGTAAACCCCTTTTTTCTGTTTCCCCCATAGGGTTATCCTCAGATGGGAATGCCAGTGAGTACTGCAGGAGGAAGACACCTGTGGGGTGGACACCTACCTCTGGACTGGAAGTGTGGAGGAGAGGATGGGGTTTAATACCAGTGATGGCAAACTGTGCATAGGGTTTGATGTGCTGCCTATGGTGATGGGAGTCCCCGTCCCCAACCCCAATTACAGCATGCATGATCACATCTTCCCTTCCCGTTCACCATCTTTTCCTCCTTTTTTAGGGCATGGGGCCAGCAGGCGGTGGATACCCACCTTCAAATCTTCCTGTAAGTCCTCCAAATCCTATACAGCAAGGGAGGGAAGGGATGGGAAGGATGGTGCATTTTACATTGTGATGACCTATGGTTTATACAATAAGGCCCTTATCCTACAGTGAAATTAAGCCCCTTGCGGAGCATTTATGGTGACTTTCCATAAGATAACACTAGAGGGTGACGTAACTGCCTGGACCCGTAACTGCTATGGATTTTGCCCTAAATCTGAATCTACTACAGGATACATTTTCCCTGCAAGCTCAACTATCATATATATCTTCTTATTGGGAAATGCAGACATTTCTGGTCCAGAGCAGCAGTTTAAGAGATAGGCTCGAGCCGTGTCTCAACTTTAGTTTCAAGTCCAGCCTTCCTAGTCTCTGCCTCCATAGCAGGGGTGATGCTTTTCAGCCCCCACCTCATCATGTATCATTTTTAGGGCTCGATGTTACCGGATTATGTGAACCCTCCTTCCAACCTTCCCGTAAGTATTTGGAATAACAACAGCTCGAGGCAGGGCGACAGCAAATTATCATTCTTTTTACCCTCCGAGTGGGGAAATGCAACCCTTTTTGGGGTCAAGACAACTCTATCTGTATATTGTTTGCTATACGCTAAATAAATAAATAAATAAATAAATAAATAAATAATCGCTGTATGTTCGCAAATCTAACGCTCATTTTTTCAGCCAAATTTAGAGCACAATCCTGTCCACTCAAAAGTAAGCCCAATTGTGTTCAATGGGTCTTACTCCCAGGAAAGTGTCTTTAGGATTGTAGCATTACCCTACAATCCAGGGTAACGACAGGAAGACGCAAGAGGCACTGACTCTGGATTGCTCTATGCATTTCCCATAGGTTTCCCATAGGTGGCACCATAACTACGTCAGCGTAAAAGGTCCCTTAGTTACTCTGGATTGTAGTCTTAGAGCACAATCCTAACCATGTCTACTCAGATGTAAGCCCCATTGTGTCCAATGGGCCTTACTCCCACGAAAATGTCTTTAGGATTGCAGCCTTAGGCAATCCTTAGCCTTAGGCTGCAATCCTAAAGACACTTTCCTGGGAGTAAGTTCCATTGAACAGATTGGGGCTTACTTTTGAGTAGACATGGTTAAGCTTGTGGTTAGTCTCAAAAATCAGGGGTTTGCATTAGATTTGATGGTTAATTAGATTTGAGTAAATTAAAAAAAGTTAATTAAAAAGATTTGAGTTAATGTGGTGTTTTGATTGTAAGTAGAGATTTGATGGTGCATTAGATTCGGGTAAATAAATTTAATTATGAATTAAATCATCATTATCCTAACCTTTCTTGCCATCAAACAGATGAAACATACAAGAACATACCGGCAAGGTCATTAATTTCAATTAATTTCTCCTTTCCTTAGGAGAATTAATTTCTATTAATTAATTAATTAGAAATTAATTAATTAATTTCTAATAATAATAAATTATTATTAATAATTCTAATAATAGAATTATTATTAATTAGAATTAATAATAGAATTAATTTCTATTAATTCGTGACATCGCTGTGCTCAAAGTGAAAGTTTCCAGTCCATCAGAATGACAAATTTTGTCATCAAATATAACACAAAAATGGCAACTTCAAACAATTTGACCCGAAGAAATTGTGACGAAAAGTGTAACAATTTGATTAAGTGATCAAATTTCAACAATCCGCCGCCTTTTAATTATTTTGTAATGTCTTCGCAGATAATAATGATATCCCGGCTTGGTTCATTCATAAAAATCTACTGGTGCACCCACCCTTGGGTGGCAGACAGACGGGGCACCCACTGTCTGCCTCTACTGCTTCTCCTCCTCTTAACTCCTTGGCGTTCAATAGAATGGAAGAGATGGTGGCATAGCTAGAGGGGGTGGAGCAGTCGGAGGGAGCATCTCTGTGCCATGCAAGGAATCCGTTCCCTTCGGAGCCTTTCCGAGTGGGGGGGCTCTCCCCACCTGGAATAGTTTCAAAGGGGAGAGTTTCCTTGCATGCTACAGGGGGGCACCCTTCAAGACTGACTGCTCCACCCCCTCTAGCTATGCCCTTGGGAAGAGGAAGGACAGTTACCCAATTGACTCAATGGATGCTTGTTGGACAGAAGAGATCTGAGTTCGAGTCACAGGCCTAACCGTACCTACTTTTTTCTTTCACAGATGATGACGGCACCAGCGTCCTACCATCCTGTAAGTGGGGGGAAATATTGGGGCCCCTCTAGGATAGTGATGGCGAACCTTTTTGGCACTGATGGCGCTGGTATCCAGCGTGCATGCTCACAATTCCAGGCATGCAAATTGGGTCAGGAGCGTCCTGAGCCCAGTGCGCATACCCAGAGTTCTGGGCATGCGCACAGAACACTGGCACACTCCGTTCTGAAGAGGAGTGGGGTGGTCCTCTTTGGAGCAGAGTATGCTTGTGCCCAGTGTGCATGCCCAGAACTCTGGGCATGTGCACCAGGCTCAGGGCACTCCTCATCCTATGCACATGCCCGGAGCTCTGGGCATGTGCACTGGTGCCATCAGTTGCGTCTGCTCCAAAAAAGAGCAGGCTGCTCATGCTGGTCTGAGCATACCAGCGCACAGCATGCATGCCTATAGCTCTGGGCATGCGCGCTGGTCTTAGAACACTAGTCTGGTGGTGCTACAGCCATGTGCCAGCAGAAAGGGCTCCTGTGTGTCCATTCTGGCATGTGTGCCACCACCACTCTAGGATATATTTTTGGCGCACTGTCTACAAAGCTACTTAAGGGTTTTAAGAGAGAGGCTTTTTATTTGATGCAACATCCATCCAATATTAAGTCCCACTGTGCAATGTTTGGGTTTAGGAGGTTTAGTGAAGAAGGGCACGAGCTGTGATCTGAGACAAGTCCTGGTTGAAATCCCCCCCTCGTGCTAGCCACCCCACAAAAACAGAAGGGCCTTAGGAAATGCGGGGGGTGAGATAGTGGTAGGCTTTTGATTCTAGTAGCTCAGATGTGGGGAGGAAAACTAGGATGAGTGTGCGCTTCTGGTGATGTGCATCTGAGCACACGTTTGGGCCCCACTTTATCCGTTATGGGTTATGACATGACCCCAAAAAGATCTACAGGCTGTTCTTAAGGAAATCTGCGGCCAAAATGCCCTGACCGGCAGCCTCAAAGGAAGTGGTTGAGAACGAGACCCATCTTTGGTTGGTGATCTTTGAAAATCTCTTCCAGCAAGTGCCGTATTGTGCTTCCTTCCCTGGAGGTCTGGGCTCCAAAAGGACCGTCGTGGTGAGAGGGTTCATCCCACCAAACGGCAAACAGTACGGTTTCCATTTCTTTGTACGTGGGGAATATGTGTGGATTGCAGCTGCCGGGGAGGGACGGCTTTGATCCTAAACATTGGGCGCTGCTATCTTTCTACAAGCAGAACCTAATCCCTACCCTTCAAAATCACCTTTTCCATGAAACCTTTGGTGCTAATACCTACATCTCCGTATTCCTACGTATGTGCCAATGAAATTCTGGAATATTCTTTCTTGGTACTGCCCCTTTAATCAGATTTCCTCATAAATTCCATTGCATGGGGCAGGTCCCTGCATGGGGCAGGGACCTGTTTTCTCATCCTTTGACATCAGCGTCACATGCTGATGGTGTCAAATGCATGAATAATCCTGATCCTTACGCGCCCTGCTGTTCCTTGGAATCCCAGAACCGATCTTCTCAGTCACAGGCCGTGCGCTGGATGCGCCAACAGCCTGATCCTGATCACCATTTCATGCGCCTGCCGTTTCCTTTTTCAGGTTCAAGATCAACTTCAAAGCTGGCCACAACAATACTGTGCTGCACATTAACCCCCGTCTGAACGAGCGCGCGGTAGTGCGCAACAGCTTCCTGGATGGGCGCTGGGGGGCTGAGGAGCGAGAGGTGTCGTTTAACCCCTTTGCAGCCGGCCAGTACTTTGATGTGAGTGTCCATGCACAGTCCCTTCTGAAGCCGACTGGGCCGAATGGGGCCAGCTGGAGGAATGTCAAACTCCTCTGGCGCATCACCCCCCAGTGGCATGTCACCCGGTGCAGCCCGCACCAGCCAAACCAGTCTGGTGACGCCACCTGTCACCTCTGCACTGACTTTTTAAAAGGACATGGTCAGGAATGCGCATGTTTCATGCCCGCCTTGCGCCAGGGTGGAATGTTGACTCAAAACAGTGCCCAGCTGCACCACCCAGTTTGTTGTGCAGGCACGGCCAGCACATTAAATGTTCAATAAAAATACTGAAAATTGCTGCTTTAGAAAGAGGGGCAGACTCTTTGCATCCTCAAATTCTCCCTCTTTTGTTTCCCTCCACGCAGCTTTCCATCCGGTGTGGGAACCAGCGGTTCAAGGTCTTTGCCAACGGGCAGCACTTCTTCGACTTCAACCACCGTTTCCACAACTTCCAGCATATCGACCAGATGGAGATAGACGGGGATGTGGTTCTGTCCTACGTCCAGTTCTGAGCACCGGCAGTGAGGATGGGGTGCAAGACCACCCACCCACGTGTGTGTGTAATTCTCTTTCTCGACTTTGCATTCTCACGTCGACATAAAAAATGGCAGCTTCAATAAAGTATGTTGAGAGAGGCTACTTTTTAAAGAAGAAAATGGGGATAAATGGGGTTTGATGGGGTGTGCATCAGTGCGCAGCAGCACACCAATGCTCTGACACTGGTTTCAAGTTCGTTCCTTGAGAGGAGAAAGGAACGGAAGCGCATTGCCTTGCAGGGTACACTTTTGGCCAGGAGAAAGTCCCCTTGTTGAGATGTCGTACTATTCAGTCAAAATCATAATTGTGGCCAACACAATTTAATGCATGAAATATGCATTAATATGCATATAAATTTAATGCATAAAATAAACAGGGCAGGTGCAGCAAACATGTTATGGCAAACCACTGTTCATGATTCTCTGCTTTAGGGGCTCTAGAAGGCCTGATCTAGGCTCCCCTGTGCAGGTCATAGCAGTGATGCACACACACCGGCTTATAGCTCATGCGCCCACCCATCGTCCCACCTCTGAGAGCACTAAATCCATTACCTGGAGCTCCCCACCAGCAGGCACCCGTCAGTCTTGAGAGACTATGGTATCGTGCTCGCTGCATACACTGCATGCGAAGCACGACGGCCTGGGTTAGATTAATATGGAGGCTAGGCTGTTACCCAAGCAGCAAATCCCCCTCTCCACGCCACTGAATTAGTCCAATGGAAAGGCAGAGCCAATACGATTGGATCCAGCTGGCGTTGCAGAGCTGGGCTAAGGACAGGAGCTCACCCTGTCTTGTGGGTCCGACCGGGTCTCGAACCCTGGCCTGCTGGTTAACAGGCAGTGTCCTCACCACTTGCGCCACCCACAGCCCACACACACTTTGAAATCCATGCACATTTCCCTCTCCTTTGAATATCGGATGGGTACACAGGTGGGTGTCTGTTTCCATTTCATTATTGTGTACAAGAGCAATCAAATTTACATGGTGCCTTTTTGGGACCATTCAGGCACTCTTTACAATCACAAGTCATGCCTCGTTATTTACTGAGGTTTCGTTCCAGAAATTGATTCGGTATCCACTGATTTTTTAAATCACTGAGGCTTTGTTAAAAATATCGTTAGTTAAAATAAAATCAGTGGATACTAAATCAATGGAAAAATAGCTTTAGGTACTCACTTCTTGCTTCTCCGTTGTCACCCCTGGATGCATTGGTACAGATCAGGGGTCGCCAAACCTTTTGGCAGGAGGGCCACATCATCATTGTGACACTGTGTGGGGGCCCCATAAAACTAATTTACATTTCAAATTTGAATATGTTTACATAAATTTACATATACAGATGTATTGGAATGGAATTCAAGGTTTGCGCATGGGGTGGACAAAGGGGTCTTAATGGGGGCCACGTTGAGGTTTGCCAAGGGCCGGAGCAGGGTTTGAAGACCCCCTGGTATAGATCAGAAATATCCAGACTTTAACTTTAGGGCTCCTGAACCTTAAATTGTGGAGAAGAGGGAATTTTCACATTGTGATCTGTGAGATGAGAAGCTGCGCCTGCTGAACTTCCCTCCTCTGCACAATTGTTAAAGGTTTGGATATCGTTGGTATAGATGTCAATAGTGTGGACATCCTTGGTATAGATCAGTGTTTCTCAAAGTGGGAGTCGGGACCATCTTGGGGGTCACCTAGAGGTTTCCTGGGGGTTGCCTAAACACCTCTGGTGCAGGGGGCCACGTCAGGCTTGCAAGACCACCGGCTGTAGCTGCACGCACACCGGGGCTGACTGACAGCCTCAGGGCCCAATCCTATGCATGCCTATTCTGAAATAAATCCCATTATAGTCAGGGGGCCTTTACTCCCATGTAAATGTGGATAGGATTGCAGCCTCAGGACCCAATCCTATGCATGCCTATTCTGAAAAAAATCCCATTATAGTCAGGGGCCTTTACTCCCATGTAAATGTGGATAGGATTGCAGCCTTAGGGCGCAATCCTATGCATGCCTCCTCTGAAATAAATCCCATTGTGTTCAACGTGTGCATGGAACACACATTTCATTTGTAACAACGAAAATACATCCTGCATATCGGATATTTACATTACGATTCATAACAGGAGCAAAACTACAGTTATAAAGTATGTTATAAAGTTATAAGCGAAAATAATTTTATGGTTGGGGGTCCCCACAACATGAGGAATTTATAGTGGAATGAACTTATTTAACAACACAAAGGTGGGTAATTAGATTGGATGCTTCTTTTCTCGTTACAAGGCATTTAAAGGCAAACCTTGTATCAGTGGTGAGTCAAAACAGTGGATAATAAGGTCCCACCTTGGTATCCGCTGTAAGGATACCAAGTAAGTTGGTATCCTTAATATAATATTAAGATAATAAGGTCCCACCTTGGTATCCGCTATAAGGTATGCCAACTGCCTTATCCCCAGGAAGTCAAAGAAGGATTTTGCCGCCTACCTAGTTTGCACGTGGCATTCATGACATCCTTCTGGCTCATGCGCTTTGCCCCTGTTGTGACAGGCAGACGTCAAACGCTGTCAAAAGGTCCTCACCTGAACTAATTGTTCCAGTCGGACGTGCCTCCGTGCGGAGTAGGTTCTTCCTCCAAGCCTGATGCCCCAGTTCACCCCACATTTGCAAACCTGGTTGCTCCCTGAAATTCAGGAGAAAACAGAAGGGTGTGATGACTTCCCCAAGGAACCGGCCTTGAGGTTGCAGAGATCCTCCTCCCGTACTAAGTCACAGATCGGATTGTGACATCAACCCCGGCGGGGAAGCCTGACTCAATGCCAAATCACTGGGTGTGGGCAGATCTGACACACTCTGCGCGGTGCCACAAAGCCAAGGACGGTGCCGCCAGCCTCTTCGTTGGCATCGCCTTTATAAAACGATCTGACTCCCGAACCCTGGAAAAGGTGATTATTTGGTTATCGCCTCCAGCCCACTCGCCGCAGAGATGCAGCTAGAACCTGACACGCTTGTAAGTAAACGAGAATCATTTCTGCGCCGTCCTGCTTTGTTTCGTGTTGTCCATGAAATTGGGAGATGCCCGATCGAAGGCAACGCAGATGGCATCGTTGTGGCATCAGGGGCTGCTCCTTACCCCATTGAAACGCAATGGTTCGAGGGAGAGGCAGGATTTCAATTTTAAATATTTAATATTAATATATTAAAAATAATATTTAAATTAGCACTCCAACAAGTGCAGCTTTTCTCATCCTCAAGAAGCCGCACTTGCCAAAATTCCCCGTCCTGCACAACTCTTAAAGACGTAGCATCACCCCTGCAGACCTAGGGCATAATCCAGAGTAACTACAGGGAGTCCTTGCTCCGATGTAAGAACAATTTACTCTAGATTGCAATATGAATTTCCCATAGGTTTTCACTAGGCGGTGCCGTAACTACGTCAATGTAAATCTCTCACATGCTCCTGTAGTTAGTCGGGATTGTAGGGTTAGGCGGTTTTTCCTCATTCAATGCCCATCTTTGACCCGCATCTATGCCAAAGATCATGTTTAAACACAGCCTTCCCGCCACCAAACAAAAACCATTAGATTTTGGGATGTTGCAATAACCCATTTTAACTAAGTAGACCTACCAATTATCGGCCAGAGGATCTGAAAGGTCACTTCCGTTCTACCCAGATCAGAAAGCAGTCGATCCTCGATTACTGTTGATAAAACTGGCATCAATAACAGAATTTCCCTTTCGTAAATAACCTACAAGAGATTTGTCTTCCCCCAAATTTCTGAATTTTCCTCCTCCAGTGCCAATCAATGTTTGATTGGCATCAACCTCCAGTTGGCCTATCAAAGGGATCACATGTTATGAACTGAACCAGGTCATTGCTGCCCCTTCAAGAAGTCCTGAACCCAATTTTTGGTTGACTCAATAGCCGTTCCTAGAAGTGGCATCAATTCATTGCCATACTAAAATTACCATATTTACTCAAATCTAACACGCCCCATTTTCAGCCAAATTGACCCTACAATCCAGATTAACTGCGGGAGCATGTAAGAGACATTACATGTTCCCGTAATTACTGCACCACCTAGTGAAAACCTATGGGAAATTCATATTGCAATCCAGAGTATATACCGGAGCAAGGATTCCCCATAATTACTCTGGATTGCACCCTTAGTCTCCAAAATTGATTCAATGGCATTAGATTCAATGGTGCATTAGATTTGAGAAAATATGGTATTTTGATTATAGGTATAGGTCAGTATTTAGTTTAACAGTTTCCTATATTATTATAAAATAGTAACATAAACCCATTGTTGTATGATGTACAGCAATTAGGTAAAAGCCATCACATAAACCCATTGGCATATTATTATATGACATTATTATATGATTATTATATAGGAAGCATGCATATAGGAAGGACGCAGAGCCGAATCCTATGTCTACTCAAAAGTAAGTCCCATTGTGTTCAATGGGTCTTACTCCCAGGAAAGTCTCTTTAGGATTGCAGCCATAATGTTGTATGCAGTAAAATTAAATTTTGTGCCCGCATGTTACAATTGCCAGCAAAACTTTTTTTAACTCAAGCCTTTAAAAATCGAAGTGAGCGTTAGATTTGATGGCACATTAGATTCGAGTAGGTACACTGTTTAAAATATGAATTCTACTTTTAAAGTAGAGCCTTAGCATCGTGAGACTCAGGCTGCAATCCTAAGGACAGTTTCCTGGGAGTAAGATCTATTGAACACAATGGCCCTTACTTCTGGGTAGACATGGATAGGCTTGCATCCTCAGTGGCATAGCTAAAGGGGGTGGAGCAGTTAATCTTGGAGGGAGTCAGTTGGGGGGAGTAAAATGGAGTTCTATACTTTTTACTAAGGGGGTGCATTTTTTACTAAGGGGTGCTTTGTATTTTTTACTAAGGGGGTGCCTTTTACTAAGAGGATGCCTAAGGGGGGGGGGTCTCATTTGTTTAACTCGACATTCATCAGATCAGGACTACTCCAGTGGCTTTGAGATCACCATCAATAGAAGCCACCAAGGTAAAGTCATTCTTCTCCATGACTTGTTTCTGCTCCTGTCATTGGGCAACCCCATCCATTGCCATATTACCGGGAAAAGAAACTGAAACACAGTTTCGGGGTTTCCCAATAATTTTGCCAGGCTCACCGAAAAGCAAGTAGCCCAGCCCACTTCCTTGCCTGGAATGGTGCCGATCCAGCCAAGCAGAGTCATCACAAGTATTCCAAAGAACGCCTTTCCTTCTTAAGAACCGCAAGGAAAGAGTTGAGTGCGATTTGGAAACCGAGGACAGGAACACACGATCTGTCAGTTCTGCAGAGCCGAAAAGGCGTTTCATGTTCTCTGACTCATCCTTCGTCATAAATGAGCTTCTCAATCCGACGGCAGTGGTTCTTCTCCCACATCTGAATTTTTGCGCATGATGTTCAGCACATGTGAGTTCATAGCTAAGGCCAGGTTTGAGACCCCAAAGTGCACCAATGAGATATTTGCAACAACTATTCCAAGGAAAAGCAAAGATGAAGGCTTCAGAATTGGTGCATGAGATCTGGGTTCAAATCCTGACATGGAATGAGTTGGCAATCCTGGACCAGTCACCATCTCTCATTGAAACCCGCCTTGCGGGGCTGTTGTGAAGATGAAGATCCCTGATCGGTTTGATGTTCTGAGATGAAACCAACTTTTCTACAGTCCTAGAAATAGGCATACAAGAATTAAAGCACCTCTGATTTGTTTTGCAGAAGATGCCGCTCTACAGAGCTCTCCCCTGGGGGTTGTACAAAGGGGTGGAAGTGAAGCTGGAAGGTTTCATCCCACAGCAGAGCAAAGGGTAAGTTTGGAAGACTGGCACTGATTGCAAAAAATAAAAATTAAAAATAAGGTAGTGGCATAGCGAGAGGGGGTGCAAAGCACTAAGTTTTGCAGGGAGTCTCACCATGGCATGCAAACGTCCCCACAGTGCTTAAAATTTAGTACTTTGCACCCCTTCTAACTATGCCACTGAGATGAAGTGAAGGGAAGCTTTTGTAGGGAAAAATTACCGGTAATCTAAGGCAAGGTGATGGTAACCCTCACCCTCTCTGCATGAGCTGAACTCAAGCTCGACCTCTACTCCAAAGTGTTTCTGAACATGTGCAGAGTGACTTAGACATTGCCAATCCATATAATTGAGGCTATTTTGAGATCGACTCCCCCATTATTTTCTTTTTAACAACAAAGCTGGGAGTATTAGGCTGCAATCCTAACCATGTCTACTCAAAAGTAAGCCCCATTTTGTTCAATGGCTCTTACTCCCAGGAAAGTGTCTTTAGGATTGATCTCATAAGTAAAATAAACCTCTTAAATAAAAAGTAAAATAAACCTCATATACCTCAATAAACCTCAACCACCAGTTTGAAAACAGGGAAACCTTACAATCCAGAGTAACTACAGGAGCATGTAAACGTTTACGAAGTTACGGCACCACCTAGTGAAAACCTATGGGAAATTCATATTGCAATCCAGAGTAAATTGTTCTTACATCGGAGCAAGGACTCCCTGCAGTTTCTCTGGATTGCGCCCATAGTTGAGCTGTTATTTTACTCAGAAGGAAGCCGAACCCTAATGTTAACCTTAGCGCTGTGTTAAGATTAACACTCTTAAAGCACAATCTGAACCATGTCTACTCAAAAGTAAGCCTCATTGTGTTCAATGGGTCTTACTCCCAGGAAAGTGTCTTTAGGATTGCAGCCTTAATCGCTGGAAACAAACTACTCGTAAGTCAAGTACAAAGGTTGCCAACTTTTGAGCAGGTCAAGCTCCTGTGTCCTTAAGAATGTTTCTCATCTCCTTCCTCAGTTTCCATGCTGATTTTCTTTGTGGACAATATCGTGGGGCGGATGTCCCCTTCAAGTTCAACCTCCACTTTGAAGGACCCCCACATTCTACTTCCGCCGTCGTGACGCTCAACAACTACGTGAACGGACAGTGGGGGAAGGAGGCCAAGATTCTGAGCACCTTACGGCAAGGGAGAAGCTTCACAATACGGTTCATTATCACCAGCTCTGGCTACAAGGTTGTGGGGGGGCTCTAGTCCTCAATGAGGTTGTGGGAAGTCAAGAGTTGGCCATCCCAAGTTGGGGAGGGAAGAGTTGGATGGGAATGCCAAGAAGCCTCTTTCGGGGTTGGAATTATTTGGAGTTGTTGGTCCGGCAAGCTTGAGGCTCTCCCTGGTTCACCCACCCTGTTGTCCCCCCTTTTTTCCAGATAACCGAGAACGACCGCGTTCTGCCAGAGTTTCCCCACCGCATCAAGCCAGAGTACATCCGCTTTTTGCAGATGGACGGGGAAGTCACCCTCAAGCGCTTGGTAGGACCAAGCAAGTAAAGGAGGTTGACGTGGCATTTGGGGCACATGAATGTCACCCAAAGATCAAGATGGTTTGTACACAAAAGACAAAACTCTGCCAGGTGGATTCTCCCATTGAAAACTGTCCCTACAATAAATCTATTCAATGCCCCAATTGTGTGTTCTGCAGATTCATTCTGCTATGTTACTGGTCGGAAATGGGTAGCGATAGCTTACTTCAAAGGGACAAGTTGGGATTTCTGCTTTGAATGTTACAGATCCCAGGAGCAGCTCCATCTCATGCTAGAGGCACCAACCACCAGGTCTGCAAGTCCCCAAAACATGTTGCCATACTTCCAAAAAACCACAACAAACCAAGTACAGTGGCGCCTCACGCAACATGCGCCTTACATAAAGTATGTTTCATGTAACAAGTCTAAATTTCCAAGGAATCCTGCTTCACATAACAAATCTACTTCACGTAAGATGCAAACCCCTCTGGCGCATAATGGGCATGCGTGCTATGCAGAACTGACACACCATGTGGAGGCTCTTTAAAAGGACTGCTGCCTCTAACTGCCCCCAATTTGGGGGCTGTTGCCTGGAGGTGCCAGAGGTAGCTCCCCTAACTGTCCCCAAGTTCCCCCACCGACCACCTTGAACCTCCAGCAGCAGTCCAGGTAAGCCTCCCAGGAGAGTGTCTTTGATTGCCGCCTCCTAACCATGTCTACTCAAAAGTAAGCCCCATGTGTTAAATGGGGCTTACTCCCAGGAAAGTATCTTTAGGATTGCAGCCTAAGTAGACTTCATAGGATCATGCACATTGAATGCATGTTTTGAATTCAATTCCAGTGTTTTGTCATCATTTTTACATCCAGTTAATATTTTTATATGAATATTTGGTGGAACCAATCCTCTGAGTTTCCATTATTTCCTATGGGAAAATCCACTTCACATAAAGAGTGTTTCACATAACAAGCATGCTTCTGGAACGAATTAAACTTGTTATGTGAGGTGGCACTGTACATACTCACCTTTCCTGCATCAAAAATACCTCTGTCCTCCTCATTCTATCTAAAAGGCTCCGGGGCAAAAGATTATAAACCACCACCTGATTCATCAGTTCTTAAGTTTCAAGAAATGTAGAAGGTTCAGAGCACAATCCCAGGCATGTCTACTCAGAAGTACGCCCCATTGTGTTCAATGGATCTTACTCCCAGGAAAGTGTCTTTAGGATGGCAGCTTCAGTCGCTTGACTCTCCCGGAGACAGTAGAGCAACTGAACCTTGAGACTTTCCAATGGTCTAAGAGTTTTGTCGGATTTCGGAGCTGGGAGGAATCCAACCTCTGTACTCAGGATCTCAAGTGTGCAGAGGGGGGGAAGACATGGCAGGGGTCCGACACTACAGGAGGGACTTATTTGGAGCAGTCGCTTCTGCCGAGTAGTAGCCACTGGTGTGCATGGAACAAGGCCCTTTAAGTTAAAAAAAAACACACAGATTCAAGCAGTTTTATAACATGTCAACACAATAAGGCACTACTCTCGAGTATTACACAAAATTAACAATCTAATTGCCCTCAACTTTATTCCAGTGCCAAAACTGGGGACTTGCGGCCTGCGGGATACGGTGTCTCAGGCTTACATTTTCCAACAAGGTTATGGATTCTGGTCTGAAAATGATCAGCTGTTTTGGGAAAGAATGAAAACCAAGCACACGGGAGGCTTAAAAAGTGTGAAAAGCGGTGGCTGTTTCACCTGAGATGAACCCTACAATCCAGAGTAACTATGGGAGCGCTTAAGAGACATTTACGTCAACGTAGTTACGGCACCACCTAGTGGAAACCGATGGGAAATTCACAGTGCAATCCAGAATAAATTTTTCTTACGTCGACGGAAGAGCTTAATGACATTCTCATTCCACATTGACTGCTGGAAAACTACACAGGACTGTGTCGCCAGGCTGTCCAGATGTCTGGAAATGCCCAGACAGGTCCAGAAATGGCAGGGGGTCCGGCACAACAGGGAAACTCCCTGCCGTGTCCGGAAAGCGGCACCCACGGGCACTACCATTTTAAGTTCTGTGTGCACCTCGGTGCGCACACACCACTGTGCTTCACAACGCAGGAAACTGGCCAGGAGGAGGTCCCTTCCCTGCCTCCTGATTGGCCCTGGGCTGGAAGCCCTGCCCCTAGTCCAACCCCTCGCATCCACTACAGCCACACGGAGCCTCCTCTGGCTGGCCGCTGCAGCTTCCCCCTGGCCGGCCGGGGGGGGCTTAGAGACACCAGAGGCTCAGAGGCTCCTCACAGCTGCCTGCAGACCCCAAAGATAAGCTCTCCAGGGAGAGTTTTTTAAAAAATGTAGGGCAAAATAGAGGACATCCCACATTTAAAAAATGTAGGTTAAGGTCCTCCAAAAGTCCGGATTTTCAATTGAAAATCCAGACTTTTGGGGACCCTTGTCCCACATTTTGAGGTCTACCATATGGTCACCCTGTGCGTCGCCCCCCCCCCAAAAAAACTACAAGGGAACAAAAACAACAGAAGATAATCATCCTTAAAAATATTACACTTTATTGTCTTATTCTCAAAAGGGAGAAGGAGGGTTGGATTCCCCAAAGCTCAGAAATTTTTAGAAGACATTGACAGTGACGATGATGGTGGTGATGTTGAACAGAGGCAGAAAAAGCTGGCTATTCCCTATCGGCTGAAACACCCCCACGGGCTTTCAGTAGCAAACGCAATAAAATAAGCTAACGTTCCGACAACAAAAAATAAAGTTTTAAAAAAATGAAACACAAAAAACCATGGATGAGGTGGGAAAAAAACATGGGAATGTTAAAGTTTCCAGTGCTACAGTCAGCCGTGTAATTACATGATGAAGAGACAAGGAAGAGAAAGAAAAGGAACACCCATCAGCAATATACGATGCTAGATGAATATATATTTAATAATAATAATAAATCTGGACGTTATTAAATTGCAACAGTTTTGCTGTTTTTCATTTCTCTTTTCTTAAAAAAAGATCTTTGCATGGTTCTCTTTCGCTGAAATTTGGTCCTCAGAAAACCCTGCACCATGATGAGGAAATTACAAAAAAATAGATATATATATATATTTATATATAAGCGTGAAAGCAATGGATTTAAAGAGTTGTTCAGGGAAAGAGGGAGAGGGCCCTGGAGGAGGTGGGGGAAGAAGAGGAAGACTGAGCGAGTGAGTAGCTTTGAGTAACTTCTGTCCTACGGGGAGGAGGGAGCAGCTTCTGAGGCACCCCGAAAAAAGTGTACACCCGTCCCTTTAGCTAACCAGATGTCCTGCCCAGCTTACTGCAGTCCAAGGATGCTGGCAGGTGAGATTTGGGGGCTTTTAACCCTCCTTTTCCCACTCCGAAGCAAATTTCCCTCTAGAGTTGAGCACCCCAACTCCTTCCCTCCCACCCCATTTCACCCCTCTGGTTTGGGAGAAGGCATCTCCCTCCCCTCCCTCACACACACACAGAGCTGTGACTACAGCGTGCAAAAGAAAAAGAAGTTCAGACAAATGGTTACCCATTCAAGGGGCAGCCCAAAGGTTGAGACTGCAGGGGCCGAGTCTCCTTATCCCCCAAACAGGAAGCACTGCTGTCACCTTGTGCATGCGCTTCTGCTTCTCGGAAGCCCCAACCCGGTGCCACGTTTCACCCTGCCTGGGTGCTGGTATTGCTGAGTGAAAATACATTTGCTAAGGCCAAGGTGCCCAAGGTGTCATGTGCAAGAGAGAGCGAGAGTACAGCCTGCGTCTCTCCGTTTCTTGAAGCCGAGTGGAACAGATTGGTGCATGGCGGAGGACGCAACGCGGGTGTGTGAAGGGAATGCCCGTCACCAGGAACTATGAAAGGGCAAATCTGAGTTTGAATCACAAGTCTGGAGCAGCTCCTGCTCGGGGCAAATGTGTCCCTGCTAAGTAGAAAAGCACAGGGGCAGGTAGTGAGCGAACAAAGCAGGAATGCCCACACATGGGGCGAAGGGGCTTCCTTGAGTATGGGGAGGAAGGAGAGACCCACAAGAAGGGCCCAGTTCCCGCACTCTGTCTAGCACAGCTAGCTGTTGAGGAACAGAAAAGCAGAGGGGGAGCCTGCTCTGCACGGAGAGGTCAGACACTTGCAAGCCTCCTCGGGGAGGTGGGGCTGGGCGTGATCTCGGCTGTGCTGGGTCTCTGCCACTCAGACGCATAAATTAAGATAAAAGGCAAACAGAAGCACAGGAGAGAAAGAACACATGCCAGTTAGGAGGAAAACTCTTTTGTTCCTCCCTTCCCTTCCGACAGGAAGAACAAAAATAGCCTGGGATCTGGTTCTAGCAAAAATAGCCCATCTGCACCGCAGGGTCTGTGTGTTTCCTGGCCTCGTCTCTGTGCTGGCAGCCCTCCGGTCCGCCCTTCTCTTCCCTTGACAATGTAAAAAAGGTGAAGGGGGAGAGACAGACTCTCCCCAGTTAAACACCTGGGACAAGGAAGAGAGTCGTGACCGTTGCATAGGTAACAGTTCCTGGGGGAGCCGCTTTAAAAAGAGAGTTGCGCGAGTCAGCTCCCAAATTCGCCCAGCGCAGAGGCAGCATTCGGTCCTCAAGAGATAAAAATGGGAAGAGAGTGAGAGAGAGAGAGAGAGAGAGAGAGAACTTCTCTGCTGCCAAGGGTCTGGTGTGTGAAACAGAGAGTGTGTGTAAATACAGCACGGAGGGAAACCTAACTGCTGCTCCCCACCCCCCAAAAGCGCCAGCGCTTGCTCTTGTTGCCGCCGCCGCTACCGCCGCCGCCGCTTCACAGGTCACTCTCGCCATACAGTGCCGTGGAGAAGGACTTGTAGTCAAGGGCACCAGGGATGGCGTCGGGGCCCTGGTATGGTGCCATGCGGGCAATGCAATATTCTGCTTGGTCCGGAGGAAGCTCTCGCCGCAGCTCCTCAGCTGTGATGTAGTTCTGAGTGGGAGAGAGAGAGGAGGAGCTGCCTGAGTGGGGGGGTTGCATGCCTGAGTGGGGGGGGGGGTTGCATGCCTGAGTGAGCTTCCCCTGGCAGAATAGGCTGGGGAGCCAGAGCCAGTCATTCTGTCTCAGTCTAACCACTTGCAGCAAAGCAAGTGTATCCAGCTTGGCCAATATAGGGTGTATAGGTGCTGCTGCTGCACGCTGAGAGAACCCAGTTCCTGCAGCTTGTTTCTGTGTGGCCAGTTCTTCCCCCTCTACTCTCCCATCCTTCTTGGCAGGCTCACCTTGTCTCCAGCAAGGACCTTGAAGGAGGCAATGACCTGGTCAGCCGTGTCTGTGTCTGTTGTCTCCCGGGACATGAAATCAATAAAGGCTTGGAAGGTCACAAAACCGCTGTTGTTGGGATCCACGACACTCATGATCCGGTTGAACTCCGCATCTCCCTGGCCAGGAAAATGGCATTTGATGCCAATAAGAATTAAAAGGGGGGAAGAGAACACAGCTTTGGGCACTTGCTGGCTATGACAAGCCCATGTGACAAAAACAGAAGCTGCAATATTTCTGTCTATTTTGGAAACACATCAAGAGCCCTCAATTACTGTTTAAAAAGTCCCTGCCCAGCCGCTCTGCCACCCTCACCACACCAGAATTGATGGAGCTCATCTGGCAACCAGCATGATGGAAAAGGAAGTTCGTTGGCCTATAAAGGCGCATGGTGGGAATTATAAGCAATTGGGAGACTTACTAATACCCAGCCATTCGTGACCCCCCCCCCCCGTTTCCCATCCTAATTGGGCCACCAGCCCTCACCACCAAATTTACACCCCTTTCCCAGGTCAGCAGCAACATGGGAGACAAACACAGCACTCGGGTTGCATCACCAGGGACAGTGCAAGGAAGAGAAAGGAAATAAGCAGAGAAAGCCTACCAGGCTGTATCCTGTGGAGATAAGGAGGGCTCGGTAGTCGTCGGTGTCCATGCTCCCTGTGCGCTTCTATTCCGACAGGAGGAGGAGGAGGAGGATAGGGAGAGAGGAAGGAGGCGATGGTGGAAGAAAAAGAGATGGCCCCAGAGGGCACAGAGTCGACAAGGCATGCACAGATGGAGGGAAGGACAGAGCAACCGCCCCATGGAGAAAGAAAAAAGAGACGCAGAGAGAAGTCAGTCAGGAAAAGTCATCAAGATGTCAAGTAACCAGAAGATGAACAGGCAGGCACAGGGAAGACCAGAGACAAACATTTGACAACAGGATGGGCGGAGGAGGGAGGCACACGATAGACAAACGTGGTGAAAGAAGAGAGAAAGGAGACAGCGTTAATTGCAAGGTCACCAGAGGCCGGCGGCTTGGTGGACGCCAGGTACCTGTCGGTCATTCTCCACATCGTATCCCAAGCTGATCAGGCAGGCTTTGAACTCCTCGGGTCCCAGAGAGCCACCATGGTCCTGCCACCGCGCCACACGCAGGGACGGGCGGAGGATGCAAGCACGTCGTGGGGAGGGAGGCCCATGTGCACGGGATGAAGGGAGGGGGTGGAAGGGAAAAGAGACCCCGTTAGTTCAATGCTGGCCGGCAGCTCAGGAAAGGTCAGAACCAGCCCCAGAAAGGAGGAATGGGGACCCCTCCACATAGGTGGGTGATCCGGAAGTCGCTTGAGCAGACAACAGTTCCCCCTACCCTGCTTGGGCCAGGAGTGAGAATTCAGCACCAACATGGATCTGACTTTCAGTGCAATCCTAAGCATGGCTACTCAGAAGTAAGCCCCACTTTGTTCAATAGTACTTACTCCCAGGAAAATGTAGTTAGGATTGTAGCCTTGGTCTCCTAACCCCAAACACAGAAAAGGCTCCATTACGGAAATACAAATTAAATGCACCTCAACTTTTGGGAAAGGCAGGACTGGTTCACATGTATGCGGTCACTGTATGAGGACTGCAATGCAAGGCAATCCTGGGCACATGTGGAGGAACCACTGCAGCCCAGTGGTTTTCCACTCACATTCGCCCACAAGACATGTTCAGTGATGTGAAGGCCCTTGAGAACTACTTTGCACATGAATCTGGGCATCAGGATACAAAAGAAACCTGGACAAGGAGTGATGGAAAGCAAAGCATCCACTTGTCTTGGAGGGTACAGAAATCATGAACACAGGGTCACAGCATGGATGGAAAAGGCTGGGAATTTCATAGTCATAGTTGGAAGAGACCCCGTAGGTCATCTAGTCCAAACCCCTGCCTGCAGCAGGAAATCCTCCTAGAGCATCCCCGACAGATGCTCGTTGAGCCTCTGCTTGCTTCAAGCCTCTGCTTGAAGTCCACCACCTCCCTTGGCAATCTCTTCCACTGCCGAACCCCCTTGACTGTCAGAAATTTTTGTCAGCACTCCTGAGTCAGCACTCCAGAGCTCAGGGGACTTTCATGAAACACTGCCCCTTGTTGTGATTCACACCTGAAGCAGAATTCTGGACAGCAAAATCCCTTCCCTACATGGAAGGCTCCATGGACAGTTCCTTCCCAAGGGGAGGAATGTGCCAAGTGGAGCCACCTCCCAGGTACCACTCCTGACCCAGGTTACCTTGTCGAAGTGGTTGAAGGAAGCACGGAATTCCTGCATCTGCTCCTGGCTGATTCCCTTGGCATCTCGGGTCAGGATTTGGTTCTCCACTTCGTTGATGGTCCGGGCAATGGTGGTAAGGAGCTGTTCCCAACCAACGCGGATGTGCTGGAAGAAGGGAAGGAAGAGGAGAGAGTAAGAACTAAAACTGCCTGAAGTTGGGGCTCAAACTAGGTCCTGAACACCTAGTTGGGGTTCAAACTGAGCCTGGCAGCACTATTTCCTGTAAGCCATGCACCTCCAACTGGGGTCCTTCACAGCTGCTCTGCAGAGGTTGCTGCAGAAACAAAGCCTGGCAGCTGAGGCTGGAACGCCCCAAAACGCGTCCCGTCCACATTATTATTTTGGCGCTCTCTCCCCCTCCTACCTCCATGGTGTAGTTGGTGTGCTTGTTGTCAAAGATGAGCGCCTCCTGGATGAGCTGATGCTGCTGTTCAAGGATGTCGATGTTGGGCTTGTAGTCCACAATGCTCTGCTCATACTGCTTGAGGTGGTTCAGCTGGTCTTCCAGGGTGCCATTCATCTCGATGGAGATCCGCCCGATTTCCTGGATCGAGGACACACAAAGTCAAGACACTGGCTGGGAGGGCCTCACTCAAGTGCCACTGAGGCCTTTCTTGTCAAGGAGGTGCTGGTTATAAAGGATCCCACTACGGGTCCCAAGAAAGCACCTGGCATTAAATGCTGCACAGTTGTTCTTGGCCCTTACACCTGTTAACAGGGGTGGGCTAATGCCCATACTGCAGGGTGGGGAAGACTGAAGCCAAGGAAGATCTGCTTGTCCAAGACTACCAAGTGAGCCCACAGCAGAGACTACATTCAACTAACATCCTGGGGGAGATGCTACAGATGCCCCCCAACCAAGTCTCTAACCTCCATTTTGGTCTGGATCCAAGGCCCAACAATGTTGGCTTGGCTGGCAAACTGTCGGCGTAGATGTTCATTGGACTGCTGCTTGCTCTGCTCGTCTTGCAGGGCGTGATCTCTCTTTGGCACCAGCTGCTGGACCTGCTCAAGCACAAGAGCCATCATTCAAATCTGTGCCCCAGAACCACCCACCAGCTCTTTCTCCTGGCCTTCTTCCCCTCTCCCAAACAGGCTTGGCCACAGGTCTTCAGCCCTTACACACCCTCTCCCACTTGGAATTGATGATCTGAGGGGTGACTGAAGTGTAGGGGTTGTTCCCAGAAAGCTTGATATTGTTGTAGTCTGCGATCCTCTGTGCTTCGCTCTGGATGCCCAGGATGGCCTCACGCTCTTTGTCTGCATCAGGCAAGGTGGACTTGAACTGGTCATGGGCTGCAATCAGGCCCTAGAGAAAACAATGCCCGGGTATGACGAAGTGCACCCAGATCATGTTCTGCCACCAAGCTATAGCCCTCACCCACAAGCAAGCCCCCACTGACACTTCAGCCCTGCCTACCTCAATCTCCTCTATGGTGTGTACAATGAACATGTCCTGCAGGTCCTCCATGGCGCTCTCCATCCAGTTGTTGAAGGGGGCTGCTCTCTTGGCATATTCCAGGTGGAGCTGATCGATGGTCTCCAACTGTTTCTCTGTTTTCTGAAAGGGAGATGCCATGGGGTCAGGCAGGCCATGGGGTCAGGGCAGGCTCTCCCCCAACCTCTGAATAACTGGAGACCCTCCCCCTGCTCACCTCCAGCGCTTCCCTCCGGGTATGTGTCAGAGATCCCAGGGAATCCCACTGGTCGCAGATCTTCTGGCACCGAGCGTTGACGCTGGGGGAGTCATAGTAGTCCAGCTCACTGTGGGGACAGAAGGGCTGTATTAATCCTGGTCAGACATGGGCTGGGGGAGGATGGGAGAGCAGGAAAGAGATGCCAGGAGGGTTCTGTTTTTCTCTATGTATAGCCAACACATTGTCATTAATATCTTGGGCATGGTTGGGTTAAGAAGGAGCAAGCGTGTCTGGAGGCTAGTCTGCCTCAAGTCTGAATTAGGGGGGCCAATCTGACAATCTAATGCAGAGATTTGTTTTGGAGCAGTTACTGAATGACACTTATAATACTTGTATTAAAGAGATCCTAGGGTGACCGTGGAGAGATCCCACACTTCCCCCTCCATTCAAGAACCAATCTTAAGTTGCAAATATTCCCCCATCAGCAATAAAGAGGTGGAAACTTATAGCTTTAATTACTCTATGTACACATGGTATACAAGCCCCCTGAGTGAAAGATTAAAGGAACATGTAGGGACAGCTCTTGGGCACTGGAGGGCACCACCTTCCTTGTAATGCAGACCAGAATGGAGAACTGCAGCCTTCCAAAATCCCGTGGTGGGGCATCATGTTGGGTTGGGTGATGGCAGCAATCAACCCACAAGGGTACTGTTTTACTGGATCTCCTCTGGTAGGCCAGATGTGGATTGGTAGCCAGAAAGCATCACCAAGGAATACACCCACCAGAACACTTAGAGTGGAGATGGGGAGACCACGGCAAAGAAGAAGCAAGGTGTGTGCAAACCAGAAAGCATGGCTCTTGAGAGAATTTGCTGCCTAAATATTCCCAGTGTTGTCTTAAACGCATCCAATGGAACAGCTCGTGCCCTATTTAAGGCTGAGTGTGTGTGTGTGTGTGTGCTCTCTCCATGAAGTCATGCTGCTGGTCTTGCACACACACAACACACACATCCATGTTTGCTGCTATTCCCAGCCACTGGAATAAGAGGCTCCATTCATGGCTCCGCTAGGCTCTCGCCTCTGTGTGTACTAATTGTATGCAAGTTTATCTGGGTGGAAAAAAAAGACGAGTCCGTGGCAAACTCTTACAAAAACCGTATTCTAGCCACACAAAAGGGGAGGGGAGAAGAACAAAGGGGCACTGTGCATTTAGGGTGTATGTGTGTCGGGAGGGGGAAGGAGGGGAACCTCTATGACCAAATCTTTCCAAAGAGAGGTGATCCCAGCAGACTCTGCAGGAGCCAAGGATGGCTTGGAAAGAGATCCTAAGTGACAAATGGGGGGGGGGGAGGAGGGGGGGGACTGCTATTTTGGAGTTGTCAAAAATTCCACAGTCTCTCTTTGTACGCAAGACAACCCAAGAAGCACAGGCAAGACAACTCAAAAAGCACAACCCGAGAACCAAGGGCTGTTTTTCAAGCAGGGTGGATGGGTATAACAGCGCTCTGAAATGGCTGCTTCCTCCTGAACAGGATGCGCCCCAAAATGCCCTGAAGTGGTGATTTTACAGTCTGCATGGGAGGCAACTCAAAATCTGTGGGTGATCCAGGAAGAACCGGGATCTCAGAAGGGGGAAAGCAGAAGGAAGGAAGCCAGGAGGAACATAAGGTAGCACATAAGGTAGACCCTAAGGAGGGAGTTGAAGGGGGGAGTGAATGTGAAAAGCGAAGGTGAATGAGACACTGGGAATACCCACAGTAGAGACTTAAAACTGGTTTTGTAGCCATTTTCTCCCTCCAGGGAACCCTGGACCCTGCAGCTCTTCCGGGAAAGGACACTTAGGATCTGGGATTTTTGGTATCTTCCAACTGTGAATGGCCAGATTTTCCCTGGGGGTGATGACGATGACTGAGAGATTGAAACACCTTGGATTTTCAATTTGCAGAGAAGGCTTTACCCTCGCCATGTACATCTGCAGCCCTGGCGAGGTTTTTCTGCTTTAAAACAGGGTTCTCCAAACCCCAACCTGCAGGAGGATCCAAGATTTGGAGAAAGCCATTCCCCACCACCCTCATTCCGCAAGGGCAATGCATGTTTTTCAAACACACCAGATCGCAGGGACACGCTGGGCAGACACGCAGCATCCCAGAAGGTTGTGTTACAGGGCGGGCAGATAGAAAAAACATGCAACACCCTGGCAGCACCAGGAAGGACAAGGAGGGCTTTTTTGAGTGACAGTATTCTCCAGTTTGCAAACGGCTGCTTAAGAACATGAAAGCCAACACAATTCTCAGGCTGCTCAGATTCCACATCCAAGCTCCATTTCAGACATGCACAGTGCAATCACAGACCAGGCTATGGGATGTCTCCTGAGGAAGACAGCGGGTTGAAAGACCTGGCCTGGAAGACATACTTCAGTTCTTGAGCAATGGCCGCAATCTGCTCCACACGATCCTGGTGAGCTGCCAGGTCACTCTCAAATGCCTCGTGCTTCCTGATCAGGGCTTTGATGTCTGACAAGGTGGCCGTCTCGTAGTCCTTCTGCCTCAGCATGGCCTCTTTACCTGGAAAGGGGCAGAGAAGGGGTAAGTGGGGCACAAGCCAGATACAGATTCTGAAATTGCCCACAATGGCCAGCTCTTTTGCTGGAAGCATCTCCTGGTTCCAGGGTCATTACCCAACTCTTTCAGCCCTGACACATCACGGGAAAGCAAGAGAGGAGAAAGCCACATCTTTTTGCCTTGGCACCAAGTTGCTCCCTGACAAGCCTGGGTGCCAAGGTGTGCCTCTGCTCTTCTGCCTTCTGTTCCAAGGGACTGCCTGTTCTGCAGCCCCACCCAATCTTTCCAGTCCTATCTTGCAGCAAAACCACAGCACTGTGTTGTTTGGGATATTGTCCAGAGATGCCTGTTCAGCTTTGCAAAAGGGACGGACTATATTTCAAAGGTTAATTCAGCTTTACCTATCATTGCATTTTTATTCCCTCTTTTTTGGAAGGTGCATTCTGCCCCCTCCCCCTTTGCTCTCACAACCACCCTATTGGGTGCGCGAGGTGAGCTGCAAGACCATGCATGCCTGGTCCAAGGCCATATAGTAAGCCCTGCAACCACAGATTTGAACTCAAGTCTTCCAGACCCAAAGTCACCATTCTTTAGTAGCACTGGCTCTTTCAGTGTCTCACTTCTGGATATGGCCACTGGAGACCCCCATCTCCATGTCCTGCACTTGGCAAAAAGGCCTGGTTGGTGCTTGAGAGGCAGCCCCCTAGGCCACCTCAACACCTTGGCAAGCCTTCTCGAATCGGCCAGCCGCCTCTGCTCCTCCAACTGGTTCCCCCCTCCATTTCCCACGGCTCTCGGGTGACGTGGGCCTCCCTCCCCCCCCCACCCAGCAGCTGGTTGGAGACAACTTTCATTTGGTCTGCAGTGATGCTGCATAAGCTCCTGCCATCGCCCCTCGGTACAGAAGCCAGACATGGGAAGTGCATTTCAGGCTTCCTCTCTTTACACAGGAAATGGGAGAATCGTGTGCAATTCGGAAGACTGTTTCAGAGCACGGAGCTGTTTGTCCAGCCCAGGCTCCTTCTGGAATTCCACTGCCCCCACCCCACCCCATTCCCCAGCCTCGCTCACTTGCAACCTGGCACGTTGCTGGAGTTTCTGTGGTAATTCAAACGTTTTTGCTTTGGAGAGAAGAGAAGCTGGTGGGGGAAGGTTCGAAAATGCTCTCCTATTCCAATCAGCTGTTCCCTGGGACACGGTTGGCTTGGAAAATTCCCCCTTGGCTGCTGGCCAGGCCAGGGGTCCAGACAACCAGAGTTGCAAGCTGCGCAGACGGTCTGGCTGGCTGGCTGGCTGCAAGGGGCCTGGGGCAGAGTTGTTTTTTTGGGGGGGGGCACCTCACTTAAGGCCAGTCAATCCTCCTAAAATGGGAACCAGTCAGGCAAATTTTGCAGCCATGCTGGAGGAAACCAAACCGTCCATCCTTCGACAGCCCTTAAGGTGAGACGGATGCTTCATCCCTGCTATTATTGAAGCTGTGTAGGGGTTGCAATCCCATAATAGGACAAGAATGGAAAAATGTGATAACCCTACAGCAGTGGTTCTCAATCTTCCTAATGTCGTGACCCCTTTATAAGTTCCTCATGTTGTGGGGACCCCCAACCATAAAATTATTTTCGTTGCTACTTTATAACTGTAATTTTGCTACTGTTATGAATCGTAATGTAAATATCTGATATGCAGGATGTATTTTCATTGTTACAAATGAAATGTGTGTTCTATGCACACATTGAACACAATGGGATTTATTTCAGAGTAGGCATGCATAGGATTGGGCTCTGAGGCGGCAATCCTATCCACATTTACATGGGAGTAAAGGCCCCCTGACTATAATGGGATTTATTTCAGAGTCGGCATGCATAGGATTGGGCCCTGAGGCGCTCAGTCAGCCCCAGTGCGCGTGCAGCTACAGCCGGAGGTCTGGCAAGCCTGACCTGGCCCCCTGCACCAGGGGTCTTTAAGTGACCCCCAAGAAAGCTCTAGGCGACCCCAATGGGGTCCCGACCCCCACTTTGAGAAATGCTGCCCTACAGAATTGAGCATCTCGGATTTGTTTTCTTTACAAAAAAGCAAGTTCCTAGCCCTCATGGCTATGGAGACAACTTTGACAGCAGATGGATAATGTCTACTGCATTCTGAGAACCTAGAGCAGATGCTGACCAGTGTTTCCAGTATCTGGGTGGGAGGTTCAACACTGCAATACCCTGCGTTGTTTCTTGACCACAATAAGCAAAATTATGCCAACGTAAGAGGAGTTTTCAAACCCGGGCTTATTTGGCATCCTCCATATTATTCCCAGAACATCTTTCTGCAGGCTTCCTTGTTGAAATAGTGCAAATAGAAGACTCTGCCTATATTGTTCATGTTGGTTTTACCAAGCAACGTGTTCACCAATCCAGGGAACAGGATTTGTAAAGTCTGGCTGGGAGGGACCTGCTCTTTCCTGCTCTGGATATTGCAAAACTGTCCCCAGATTCTAAATGGCATATCAAGATTCTCGGCCATCATGTGGCCTAGAAACTTGTTCTCCTTTTAGAAAAGAACAGATGTTCTGATCTCAATTAGGTCAGCTCATGTTCACACCAGGTTCTGGAACTGGGCATAGGTATCAAGAGAGAGATAGCTAGCGCTGGCTTGGGTCATCTGATGTGGACTCGTCAAGCAGTGAAAGGTGCCATTAGAGGGCAGCTTGGCTGCCTTCCGGACTCTCATATATCCTTTGTCCACTAAAGTCCAGGCAGGGTCACAAGGAATGTATTTCCAGCACTGAATGAGCTCCTTCCGACTTCCCCTCACCCTCCCCGGGGAGCAGCTGAAAGACATGCGGTGCCTCCCATAGCAACTGCCTGCCTGCTTTGATGGATGAAGCCAGGGAGGGGGCCGAAAGAACAGCAGCCAGGAGGGTGTAGCTGAGACTGCTCCCTTCGTGTCCCACCCTGCTGAATCTGTCATGCATCTGATCAGGACCAACAGGAAGCTGCAAGGACACTGATAAAAAATTTTCCTGCCTCGGCTGGTGGTGAGGCTGTTGGAAAAATAACTCTGGACTGGAAGGAGGTAAACAGCTTAGAAACCAAAGAGCAGTAGCTGAAAAGTAGAGCCATGGCACAGATGGAGTAGAGCCATGGCACAGGTGGCCACAGTAGAGCCATGGCACAGGTGGCCGGTTTGGGGGGAGGACCTTTCCTCTCTTCTGTGATTTCTATCAGCCAAATAGGGGTCTTCTGGCCATGGCTACACCGTTTCATAGCTCTCAGAAAAGCACTCCTTGGTCCTTGCCTGGAGCTTTGAAAAAGCCCTCCTGCAGGGACCTTGTTAGAGCTGGAGCTGAAGGCCAACTTGCAGCCGATTTCTTGCCTGGGAGAAATTGTGCCTCGAGTTAGAGAGCACACTTCCTACACACTTGGATAGCTGCAAGGACTAGTTGGGCCACTGGCCCAACACTGCAGACCTCAGGCTACTGTCCCCAAAGGAAAGGCCTCCTAGCCTTGTTTCTCCACCCCAATGTACAGGACCCCCTTATTCTCTCTCTGACTGACCAAGGTGAAAAGCAGATGGCTGCAACCCCCTTCCTTCTCCTGGTTTCACAGGACATGTTTTGTGCTCCATTTCTCTCACACCCCCCCCCCCCTGAGAACAACATTCCTTCCAGGACAGAAAAGGGGGGATTATGGCATTTCTCTGTGGAACAGGCCGTGCAGCTGCCATGTTGGAAGGCTTGGCCCTTCGGCCTTGCCATCTGGCAGGGGAAGCCGGACTAGAACCAGATTCTTCACCTCGCCCCCGCCCCTGACCAGAAACACAAGCTTGAGAATTTGTCCCGTCTGCAGGAAGTGCAACACTGCCTGTGCTCACCATCAGTCCATCCTTCATGGATGGAGGCCTTCTGCCGGAACTTCTCAGCCAAGTGGTCCAACCTCTCCAGTCTCCGGATCTCATTCAGCAGCCACTCTTCATAGCCTTTTTCTGCCTGCTCTAAGTGTTGCCAGCCATTGTTGATATCCTAGAGAGAGGGGGTTGGCATAGGAAACACACACACACACAAAGACGACATCAACACAAGCACAATTTTGCCAAAACATCGCCTGTAATGAGCCACTAAGCTCCTAAAAGGTGCTTGCAATTATTTGTGTCAAAGATCTGAGGCTAAGGAACAACAGGTCCAGAACTGAAACAGCCTCAATCTGGAACAGATTCCAGAAATTAGCTGCGTTGGGACAGGAAGCACAGGACTCTCAATGGCAACCCCCAAGTCTGTCTCCAGATCACCTGCTGTAGGACTTATGAGCCACCTACAACCAAACCCTAGGGTGTGATGCTAGTTTGCCTCCTTGTGGTGCACCTTGGAAAGCACAAAAGTGTGAACTAAACAACTAGCAATATTTGGCAGTCAGACTACACTGAAGAATTGGCAGTTGGCAATAGTTGGCAGCCAGACATCAATGTAGAATTCCTGGCTCTCTAACTACATGGCAATGGAACATTAACATCTGATTTACCACAAGTCCATATATTTGCCATATGCTAAATAAATAAATCCAAACCCTATCAGATTTGGCACCCAATTTTTCTTAAAGGAAATTTAGGTTAGAAGCCATCATCACTTCCTGTGGCAAAGAGTTCCCAAAAACTAATTACACACTGGCAGAGATTGAACACCATCTTGAAATACCACCCTGTGTCCCCCTTCAACTACTTGGGTCTCCACTCACCGAAACCATTTTTCCCTCAGAGGGCATGAAGGCTGGTCGATTGCTCAGCCTCAACTTGGTTTGCAGTGTGTTGAAGTTGATCTCCAGCTGGCACTTCTCCTGCACCTTGGGGGGCTTGTGAACCCGCCGATAGTCACGGAAATCCTCCAGCTTCTGCTGCATCTCCTGCATGGTCTTCTGGGGGACTCTGTTCTCCAGCCAGGGAATGGTGCGCTGAATCCACTCTAGCAGCTGGTGAAAAGTAAGGGATGCAGGCAGGAAAAACAGCAGTAAGGCAAGGGCTTCCCGGAAACTCCTTCACCCAGGTTACTATCAGAAGTCCAACCAGTCAAGACCAACTACACAAGATGCTCAGCTCTAGACACAGGTCCTGGCACTGCTACAGTATTTACTCAAGTTCTTCTTCTGGGGAAATGATCAAGGAACCTGTACCTGTAGAATTTCTACCTGGGCACTTTACTACCATTATTTGTGATTTGCTACCATCATGTGCACAACAGATTTCCACTATCCTGGCCATATGCAAAAGAAGGTCCCGCAAAACTTACGTCAGAAGCCAGCTTTTCATAGTCTTCCATCAGGTGCTCGTTCTCCTGGTTCACGGCCAGCACTTTGCAGATCCTGTTTGCTGCCGTCTCAGCCTGGAAAAGGCAAGAGGAGAAGCAAATGCAGAATGTGAGACCAGTTGAAGTCCACCATGTGAACATTAGACAGTGGCAGAGAAGCCTGAAAAGGCCACAAACATGGCAGCAGATAGCAGCAAACTCTCAAGAAGGTTTAAATTGAACCTAAGCATTTCTTGAATGCTGCATGAGCCTAGTCCCACTCCAGAAACCCTAAGAAACCCTGCAAGCCTTCTTCGTTAAATGGAAGGTAGATCCAGCCTGTCGGTACCCACCCCAAGTACTACAGGTGCTGACAAAGTAGATATAAGATTTAAAAGTCTTATGTGATATTTGCATTTTTCACTCAATTACAGTTTGGTGAAATGGGTCTAACCAGTGACCTCCCATTGCACTCCGGAATTATGCAACCAGCATAAGTGGATCCCTCTTTGATGAGAAGAACGTGTTTTTTTTCCTCTGCATCTGTCTGGATAAATGACATGTGTTCAACTCAGACTTCACACCAAACCATGGTTTGTGCTAAGCACTGTTAAATAATCCACTTCATAGGCTGAGTTTCCAAGCTCTACAATATGGCTAAGAAATCTGGCTATCTGCTTTAGCTTTGGGCCTCCCAGATGTGACCAGAAGTATCTTCAGACAGTGTCTGGGAGGACATTTGTGGCCTGTGAGCAGCCACTCCACAGATTCACATGGCTGAGGTCTTCAGACTTTTGCACTGGTCAATCCTAATCAATGCAACTACTCTTTGGGACCTACTCTTTGCAACTACTCCATGGAGCACAACCTGATCTACTTGGAGGGGGGTGCATGTACTACCTCACTGTATGCAGGTGCCTCTGATTCAGTGGCAGGGATAGGGAAGAAGATTCCTCCACAATGTAACAGGTGCCTGTTGACCAGAGAGCGAAAGGAAAAAATGGCGCAGAAGTCATGGGAGGGGGAAAATAGTCAAGAGATTGAGTACCTTGCAAGGAGCAGAGAGAGAGTCCAAGGGAAGGAGATGGAAGCCAGACATCAACAGAAAAGGTGAAGAGGGTCTACAGCAGGGTGGGGAGAGGGAGAGAGCCACGGCAGAGATGAGTTGCCAACAGAACAGAACATTCAAAAGGAAAAAAAAAACTGTGTTTAAGAAAAAAAGCTGCATGCCGGGGGTTTCTCAAACCTGCCTAAAGGGTTCTCCCCACATTCACTTTCCACTTGGGGCAAAGGCTTTGGGGAGGAGGGCAGAGATGAGCAAGCTTAAGATCTGCAACCTCTACCTATTGAGGGCACTAACACAAGTTCGTTCTCCATGATGGGGGGAGAGGCTGCTTTTCCAGCTTTCAGCTGGATGGCAAGGAACAGAATGTGGGGTTCTAATTTGATGACTTTTAAACAGTTAAGAGATCTGTTTGGGGTTTCATTCTACCGCTGGATTGAGAGGAGCTTGGACTCCAGCAGGATTGGGAATATCTTCCAAAGGGCAGCCTTTCCCCACCAAATCCCAGTTTGGAGCAGAGAGATGCAGGGGTTGCCATTCACTGGGCTTCTCAGCCTATTGTAGCCCAAGGGAGAAGCTGTCCCTGATCTCAGCACTGATTTTGAGGTAGTATTGGGATCCTGAGGATGCTTATGCTGCTGGTAAGCTGAGCACAACTGATATTGCTATGAGTAGACACATGCAAGCAAGCATTGAAGCAAAGCGGCAGCGTCCTAGTGGCCGTGCGCTCTTGCAGAGCTACCAAGGACAGCCACTATTTGTGGCCCTGTTTGTACCCCATATACAGTAATCTAAGTGGGAAGTCAACATGTATCTTGATTCCATTAATGGGGGGATCTTCCTGAACCCAGACTTTGATTAATAAAGTGTAGGAGGGTTAGGAACAAAAGCATGGAAAGCTATAGTTCTGGCCGGCTCAACTGGCATGTTCACACCCAGGCGGATGGAGAAGGCCGTTGCGAGCTCGACACCAAAACTCACAGGGCCGGCTGGAAGGCGGCATGGAACTGCTGCAAGGTGGTTAATCAATCCTAGCTGCTGGGGAGAACATGCCAGTGAACTCCCCAGGCCTGGGACCAGACACAAAGGACAATAATAAAAAAAGATTGGCAAGGCTAGAAATTCACACAGCATCCACACAATCCCCACCCACGTGCATGCTTGTGAGTGCCACATGGGTGCAATCAGGTTTAGGATTCGGAGAGGAGGGGGAAAAAAACCATCACCCTCCAGCTGAGCTGTAGGGAAGGCTGGTCTGAGAACAACCGCTCCGCTTCCTGCACATAAAGGATTTACAGGATCGGAGCCAATAAATTAACACTTCTCTTTAATGGAAAGCATTCTGCTGCAGCTCGGCAACAGATCTAAAGCGCTAGAGGCTGCCTGGGAAAGAGGAGGGAGACCCCTAAACAGACTCAACGCTCATCTCTTTGAAAGCACCCCAAGAATGGAGTTTAATTCCTCTCTTTCCCCCTCTCCACTCCACATTAAGCCAGCTGGGTTGTTTTGCCTTTCACGAGGGGCTGAAGTGAGCCCTTGGGACTGGCTGGCAGGCAGAGGCAGACAGTCAAATGTTTGATCAAGACGATGTGCCTCTTTGTGTAGTTGGCAGAGTGGTGAGATGCTACTGGGAGTACCTGGCAAACTCTGGTAAAACTGGGAATTTTTTGCCAGATTGGTGTGCAGGTATGCCTGCTCCCAGATCTTTAGGCTTGGAAAGGATTCAAGCTGACTTGCCTCCATACTCCCTTACACCAAAGGTTCCCAAACTGCAGTGTCGGCACACCCCAAACCAGAGGGACATGCTACCCTTAAGCGGGTAGCAACATTCTGTGATCATGCCAGTGCCCAGAAAAAGAGGGAGTTTCCCCTGTTGCTGGGGGATCTCTACATCCCCTTGATGGATGCAGGGGGCCTGTGGCCCCTTTATGGGCTTCCCCATACCTCAGATCAGTTCCATAATGTGACTGTGAGCCAGTTCATTTTTACTGTGAAACTGGAAGTAGGTCACAACTTCATTGAGGAGCTGTTCTTAGATGTAGCAGAGGCCTGTGGTATGAGCTTTGCCCCCCACACCGCAGAGGGCCACAGCGACCCCCAAGTAAGTGGGAAATGCTTTTTCCCTGATTGTGTAAGTGCCTTTGCTCTCTTATCAAGCTACGTAAAGAGGTCCCAACTCTCATGCAAGGTTTCAGAACCTCTGCCTTGGCAACATAAAGGACAAAGTTTAAACTTCCCCTACTTTTTTCAATGTAGGACATCTAATACATGATGGGAATGTTGAGTGCAAACCAAAAGTCGTTAAATATCTTATACAGCATATTAGGTCATAACCCAAAATTGGGGGGAAAAACCAGTTTCGGGCTTTAGGGCAACAAGAAATCTGCATGTGCTAAGAACCTTGCGGTGAATTGTGACACAATCAGAACATGGAACTAGTATAATGGGTGAGCTGGGAATTTAGCTCTTATAAACGGTTTGGGGTGGAGTACAATTATGGTGGGCGAGGGTGGAGGAAGAGGAGGATTGAAGAAGCAGAAAAGCAAGAGCAGAAATGTTTGGTTTTTTTAAAAAAAAGAGGGACACGAGTGATGACATTGCACACTAAGGATACTTGGAAAGGGGCAGATTAAACCTTTCCAGGAATGAGAAGGGCACCTGGGCAGAGGAAGGGAAATGGGAGTTACAGTCACAGGAGTGGTTGGAGAGTACATTGGTGTGGGGCTCAGAGAGCTGCCTGTGTGCTTGCAATGCAGATCTACACACTCCCTGGGGAGAAGTCAATATGCCTGCTAATAATCCCAACGCAAATTGAATATTTGCCTTCTTTGCTTTGGTTGGATTAAGCAAGGCTTGGCTTGTGTCAAACCGCTCCTGCTGCCTTGAACACCTGAGGTTTTGCCAGGTGTTGGCCAGATGCTACCCAGGTGGCCTCTGTGGTCACAGAGGAGGACCAGAAGCTTGAACAACCTGCAGTTCATTTGAAAGAGCTTCCTGCCTTATTCACCCTTCTAATACACCAGGTGGAATATTTAAAGTGCAGAACAGCAAGAATATTTGTGGCAAGAGTTTCAGTTCTGCAACATGGCATTTATTCCTGCCATCTTTGGCTTATTCAAGGATGCTGAACTGGATCTTCCTGTAGTTGCAGATAAATTCCTAACAGCCAACCTTACAAGTGCTGCCTACCGAGTCAGGCCTTTGGTTGACCAATCTCAGCATGTTCTGTTTGGCTAGTAGCAGTTTCTCCAGCAGAAATGTTTCCTAGTCCCAATAGCTAATATCCTTTTTGCTAAAGATGGCAGTGACCTGGGACTTTGGTGGGGACGTACACACTGGCAGAACAACAGTTCCTCCCAGCAAAGTTTCTGGTGCCATCTCCTGCTGCTAGAAGAGAGTGGACATTACAGCAGGTTTCAGGCACAGGTTTGCTGGGTCAGGGCATTTGAGATCTCACTCACTCTCATATTACCCTCACTTTCCACATTAGGCATTCTGCGGCCAGAATGCAAATTCCCCTTAAATTGTGCAGAAAAAAGGATATGAAGCAATATGGTACTTCTTATCTGGGGAAATATGGGTGTTTCTTATCTGGGAAACATGAAGGGGAGGAGTTAACTAGCAGAATCTGTCACACGTCACACAGCTCCATCCCCAGATTCAGCCTAAAAAGCTGTACTTGAATGACTGCAGGAAATCAAGGATTTCAATCATTGCAGGAAATCAAGGAAGGCAGAGTCAAGGAAACTAAATTTTGATTAGGTCTGCAAAATTCCCCCAAACCTTAGCTTAAACTGCAAGTACTAAGAGGCGCAATCCTAACCTAGGCGGGCACAACTCATTGGTCTTCCCATTCCCGTGATGTCAGGAGGCAGGTGCACGTTTGTGCACTGGCCTAACCCTCCCCCCAGGAGTGACACAGAAGTGTCTTATGGGGGTGTCACACTTCTGTGACACCCCCAGGTCAGCACATGATTTATGCAAGGGCTTAGGCTGGTCTAACTAGAGGTTAGGCACTTAAAAGACTAACATTTAATAAATAATGTACTAGCTACAAAGGTGACTTGTATTCTACTTTTTCTGTGATGCAATTGCCCATCTGGAAGATCATAGATAAGCCTGGATGCTGGACAGAGAGAACAGCCCAAAGAAAAGGTTGCTAACAGCTTAAGGGGGAAATGCCAGCATTGAAATGATTTGACATTTGGGCCCTGTACCTCTTGCAGAACAGCTGAGCAGTGATCACGAGCCCTGGTGCCAGCCAAGAATGGAGAGAATCCTCTTGCTGGCTTGGGGAGGCAAGCCTGATTTCCAGCCCAGGCCTGCCTACACACCCAGCACTCCTGAGCCTTTCCACAAACTTTTCAAGCCAGTATTAACAGAGCCATGCTCCAGAAAAGGGTGCTTGGGGTCCGCGTTAGTGGCAGCTCAAAGTCAGCCAGGCACCTTTGACAAAGCAGCAGTGATCAGCAGCCCCACCCAGCCAAAGCTCACCTTCTGAGCCCCCGAGAAAGCGTGATAGAAGCAGGAAACGTAGGTCATGATGGCCTTCTCATCGGGCCTCAGCGTGCCTACAATATCTGCGCAAGGAGGAAAGAGAAAAGGAAGGCAGAGTCAAGGGCACAGCGCCAAGTTCCATCAGAACTGCTCCGGCATGCAGCAGAAAGGGGGCAAGCCTTTGTGCTCCCGACCCAAATCTCAGCTGGAAAAGGACACCATTGATCCAAATCATCTCCTGAGCTCAGGGATGTCTGGGAAAGAAAGTTCCAGTGTATCCCTGCACATCAGATGTGTATAAAGTGCAGCATGATTACAGGGTTGCCAATTTGGAACTATCTCACTGAATTCAGGAGGGGCGACTCTCAGGTAAGTGTGCACTAGTCTGCAGCCTTGATCAGTTTTGTCCAATCTTGAATTGATTAACTGGCAGGACTGAGAGTTAAGGGAGTTTACTCCTTTATTTTGTTCTGGATGTTGGTGCATTCTGAGAACAGGCCCTGAGCTAGCTGAGATCTGGGTTTCTGGAAATTGTTGCCCCCTGCAAAGAGAAGTCAGGAGGTGGCAGGCCGCTGGAAAGAATGGGAGCTGTTATGGCGAAGGCTTGCCCACTGCTGGTACCTTCTGAGCGCCAGAGAAGGCATGGTAGAAGCTGGAGACATAGGTCATAATAGCCTTCTCATCAGGACGGGCTGTGTTGACAATGTCTGAAAAGTGAATGACAAGCATTAAATACTCTCGTTGGGCTCTAGCATCGAAGGATCAGTCCTCCACCAGCTCCGAGGTCCTCCTGTATATAAGGGTTTGGTTGGGAAAAAGGTTAACATATATATATATATGCAAATACTGCAGGATCTAAGGATAGCAAAACAAGAAGGTAGCTGTTTATGCAACAAAGGTGGTAAGCCAATGTTCTAGGTTTACTGATCTAGGTTGTTCTGCCCCACCCACATCAGGGCTGCAGATCTAATTTCTGATCTAACACACAAAAATGTGTTGGGAACAGCCCATTGAGTCCAGGCCCATCAAGTCCAGTTTCCTGAATCTTCCTTGTACCAAGGCACAAATGGCCTCTTCTAGAAGATCCTGACTAAACCTCTGACAGTTCTAGAAGGTGGCATGTCACTCGTGATCATTAGCTTGTCCAAAAAACAGGTAAGGAATTGTATATGTTCTTAGGGCTCAGTTTCTCATGTCCATACCTGCAAATGCATGAATGCATTTGCCAACCCTTCTTGCTGAAAGCATTCATGGGACAAAATAAAGGGGGAGAGTCCTAAAAGGACAGAATGAGCCTGTACCATTTCAGACTATTGGTGAAAGAGAATTTTTTAATGTCCCCCCATTTTAAATGCTCCCTATAACCAGAAAACTAGTACATCAGCGAGAATCTTAACAGTTGGAAAGGATCTAGTAGGTCATCTAGTCCAACCCCCTGCCTATAGCAGGAAATCCTCCTAGAGCATCCCTGACAGGTGCTCGTCAAGCCTCTGCTTGAAGATCCCCAGTGAGGAAGAGTCCACCACCTCCTTTGGCAATCTGTTCCACTGCTGAACCACCCTCAACATCAGGAATATTTTTCTGGATATCCACCCGGAACCTCCTTTCTTGCAGTTTGTACCCATCGGTTCTAGTTCTGCTTTCAGAAGCAGCTATGAACGCATGAGCCCCTTCCTCCCTATGACAGCCCTTCAGAAAGAGAGGAATACAACTTATTCCCCAGGACTCTAGTTTTCCAACTGAAGAAGCTTTAAAGAAAAATAAGTGAGCACTAAAAATGGGGGGAGGGTCTTTCATGTGCAATGGTACAGTTCAATTTTGCAGGAACTGACACATGGTATAGGTGAAGCAGCAGATCCGGCAAACACGTATCCTGAAGGAAACTGTTCTTGGCTGTGGCGATGACTGGCGAAGTGCACTCCCCCTTTAAGGAACGCCAAATATTTTTTAGAGAAAATAAAAACAGCTTTTAAACACATGGTTTGTAAAGCAGCCTGAAGTGCCTTGAGCAAGGCAGGGCTGAACATCTCTGCTTGGCTCCCATAACTGCTTATGAAAAAGCAGAAAAATGTTCTGCGGAGCCAACTGCCTTTTGCTCTGGGAATTCATTGCTCTTAAGAAACTTGGGAAAAAGGAGAAAGGAATCATTCTGGACAATCAAGAGAGCCTCGTGCAGCTCAGAGCAGAGCTTTCCAGCTTACCTTCTGCGTCCAACATCTTGGGAATGTCTAGATATTTCTCCGCCACCTCAAAGGCATTGTTCAGATTTGTGACCGGATCATCCTGGAAGGAAAGAATTGGCCAGAGGGAGACATTAAGCAAAGCTCACTGTATTTTACAGCCTGCGTGCTTACTCGGAGGTAACCTCATTGATTTCAATGGAGCCTACTCTCAAGAAAGCATGCATAATAATATTTCCTAAAGGAGTCTAGTGCTGCAATCCTAAAGACACTTTCCTGGGAGGAAGACCCATTGGGGATTACTTTTGAGTAGACATGGTTAGGATTGTACTCTAAGTTAATTAAGCCCCTTGCTGCTGAGCAGTTAAGATGTCTTTCCATAAGATAACACTGGAGGGTGACGTAACTGTGAGGACCCGTAACTGCTATGGATTTGCAAAGAATCTGGTCATCACAAATCCAGAATCAAAACAGCGCCTGGTACAAAATAATCACAATTTTTGGTGCACAAATGCTCAGCAGCTTTTTTCTACATTGCGTGAGGATTTTCTTATTCCCTTCGTGGGGGCTAAGAGAGCATGACCCAGGGAGAGACTGGTCATTGTCTGGGGCTTCTGGGATGATCCCACAACATACAGTGGGACCCTCCTTATCTGTGGGCTCAGAAGATCTTCCACACGTGACAAAAAAACACTTCTGGTTCACACTGGAGACATCCAGTTGTGTCTGGGAGGAGCTCTGAGACTAAGGGCGCAATCCAGAGTAACTACGTGGAGTCCTTGCTCCGGTGTAAGAACAATTTGCTCTGGATTGCAATATGAATTTCCCATAGGTTTTCACTAGGTAGTGCAGTAACTAAGGGTACACATAATGTCTCTTACGTGCTCCCGTAGTTACTCTGGATTGGAGGGTAAGAGCACAATCCTACGCATGACTACTCAGAAGCCCCACTGAGTTCAATAGTGCTTACTCCCAGGAAAATGTGGTTAGGATTGCAGTCTTAAGATTCTAGCACAACGCCCAATTAGTCCTTGTGGTATGGAGACACCCCCCCCCCAATTCATTATCTGCGGGTTTTTGCATCGGTGGAGAAGGGGTCTTTGAACTGATCCCCTGTAGATACTGAGCAACCAACGGTAGTGCTGATTGAATTCAAATTGACAAAAGGCAGGAAGCAAATTGCCACTGATGTACCTTTCTGAGCTTATCGTATTCAATGAGTTCGGGTCTGTGTCTGTGAATCAAGGCATTAAAAGCAAGGCCGTCCTTCCAGCTGTGAAAGGAAGCAAAGGAGATGGTTAGCTTGCTCTCAGAGCTCTTAAGAGAAGCGGTGGCGGCTACAGCGGAGCGCTGTTCAGCACTTATGACTTCTCTCCTTCAGTTTGGAGCACACCAAACACATGCAACCTGTGGTTTGTTGCTACCTCCTGTGTTAAGGCAATAGGATAAGCCATTGGAAAGAGACAGATCCATTTTTCTTCATGAAGTGGCCAAAAGAGTTCACAGGATGGGAGAAGGTCCTGCCAGCTGAGAAGCACCAAAGAGTTACCTTATGTGGAAATTCTGGACGTTAACGTTCTTGTAGGGAGCGGTCTTCCTCTGGCACCAGAGCAACAAGCCTTCCTTGGCTGAAGTCTCTGCAGATGGAGGAAAAGGGACATGTCAAAGCTACTGGAGGCACCTTGGCTGCAGCTGCTATTCACATACCTTGAATTTTACATGGAAGGGAGCACCTGGGAAAAGGGTAAGGGCTCAGTCAAAGCCTCTCCCTCTCCACAACACATGAAGGAGTGTTGTGTGCATCTAAGTATGGAGAGAACTGAGGTTACATTGCAACCTGCAGGGAACAGGATGCCCTTGGGATTGGGCCTGTGCCGAGGTCCAGATGGAAAGCCTCTGGGGGACTAGATCTTAGCTCCAAAACCTCTAGCAAAAGCAGTTAGCACACACTGCTTTATGGGCATTCTGGGAGCACATGTTTGACAAGCAGCCAGAGCCACATGCTCCATACAGAACATGAACATCATTGCAAGTGACTGAGCAGCGGTCAAGCAAATGATTGACTGGAGCTGATCAAGCAGGAGCATCGGCTTGGGTCACCACCATGTTGCAATGCTTCACTGCCCAGGTTTCTCATCTTCTTTCACTGCTCCTTTTAAATGCACCAAACATTCAAGGTTTGCTGGTGCATGGAGGGGAAACCAATGAGTTTCACCTGCAGAGCTCTGGGTCCTTACCTTCCACGGAGATGTCTTGAATGGCAAATCTGAGGATGATTGTCCAGATCATGCCAAGCGTCATCTTCGCATTGCCGTCTACGATCTCTGAAAGGGAAGGGCCGGAGTGATCAGTAGGAAGAAAAGGGTTATGCCAGTTCACACAGTGCTTCAGACAGTGCATCTAATGTGTAGTACAGGGCTCCGAGTTTCTAGTCCTCATGCAGCGCATGCCTTCACAGAATTAAACCTTTTGTGGTTTAATTGTATTTTAATTATGTTTTAATCTCTATTTATGATCATTTTAATGGTGTTTTATTATGATCGATGTTAGCCGCCTTGTGCTCCCTCTTGCAGGTGAGGAAAGGTGCACCTGTCCAGTGCCAGACATTTTATTATTTAATTTATTTCTATACCATCTTTTCCCACAGATGTGGAAGATAACAGAGGAAAATGGACCATTTCAACTCCTGCAAGGATTAGCAACTGTCATGAGGATCATTGACCCTGAGAGCAGCCCTACAATGGAAGTTGTAGGTGGCCTAGCAAGTCGCTCCCGTAGCACTGCTCAGTAGTGGAAAGTATTCAAGCGGAGATGGGGAAGGTGTCCAGCAGAGGCGCCAAATGAGCACTGATGTTGGGTGTGGGGAGAAGGAACAGGAGGGCAACGGGTTGGGTGAACCTTCACTCTGTAACTGGAGATGCCACGCCTGATGGATTAAACAGGGCACTTGTTAGAACATGCTCTGGTTTCAAAGGGCAGCTCCTTTTCTCAGGTTAGGTCCCAAAAGCAGCAACATTTACTCTGCACCCCCTTGGAAGTTTGGAGGTGCTGGAGGCAATTTTTTAACCCTTCCACCACAGACGCTCAGGTGACTTAACCCTTTCAATCTTTTGAGTGCTGATGTCAATCTGTAAATACTGATGCAAATGGTGTAAATACTGCTGATCAACAAGGCTCCTTTCCTCTAAGGGGCTATTCAAGCACCCACCAAATCCACCCAGCAGGTTGGAGACATTGCAGGGAGCTGGTCCAAGAAGAAGGAATTGCAGAGCTGGAGGGAAAAAATCTGCAGAATTTTTTTTAAAGTGTGTAACAAATTTACTCCCAGCTTGTAAATCTGGCCAAAGTTCAAAGGCACATGAGTCACACAGGCTTGGAATAGTGAAGGCAAATATTTGGATCCAGGGAGGGGGGCTTAGGTTGCTGGATCCAAGCGGTTCGGAAACGCCAACATCATGCCCCCAAATGACCAGTTGCAGAGAAAAATGAATCCTGCTGCTGCGGAGACAAACAATTCCAGGGCTTCACAGGAATCATTTTGTGCTCTCAAATGGCTTTGAAAAACCACCTCGGCACGTATCTGACTTCCTGCAGACATAGACAAGCTACAAGAACGGGGGAGATTTATGACTTTCCAGAGATCCAGGGCTTGGCTCTGTTCTGCCAACTGCAATTGTTTGTTTTTGCACTTTAAATCTTCCCTAAGAGGTAAACATGGCTTAAAAGGCAGAAACTGGACCAAAATTAGCTTGATGGCAGAGGTTTGAAAGCCCCCAATTTCAGACCTTGATGTTACCAGTCAAAAGACTTGGGCAGCAGACGACAGGGAATTCTTACATGGAAAGCCACCAGCAACCAGGACAGACACTACTGGTATAACTGGACAGTGTCATTGGTGTGGTAGGGATTACACAACTGCTTCCACCTGGGCACAGGCTGAAACAGCTTGGAAGCCTTCAAGCCAGCTTACCTTCAGCTCCTATGGAAACCAGCTTGACTCCTTTGCTAGCGATGAAATCGAGAGCTTTGTTTACATTGTTGATCTTGTGTACCCTCATCTTCCCCCTCTCTGGTTTTGGTAACCGCTCTCCTAAAAAGTTGGGGGGAGAAAGAAGAAACAACGCAAAGAACACGCTTAGCAGGACACAAGTCATCATGCCTTAATATAAACACGCTTTTGCCAGCCTAGGAGGAACAGAAAGTCTATCCAAGTTACTCCAGGTTGATGTTTTTGGTCTTAAGTCTATTTTTGCCTTTTCCGCAAGAGAGAAGTGGCTTCTGGGGTCAATTTTTGGGGGCGTTAAGCACAGCCTAGCACTAGAGTTACACAAACCTTTAATTGAGCCCCAAACTTAGAGCCAGCAGCCAAGAGGTTAGTTACTCCGGTTGTAGGAAGCTCACGACAGGGTGCAAAAAAGATTGCCCTTTAAACAGCATCACAAAAGCAGTAGAGACTCACCTGAAATAACCTCTAGCAGCAACATTAGTTTGAGGCCATCACGGAAATCTTCGTCAATGTTCTCGATTTGTGTGCCGGCTTTCCGCAGGTGGGAATTGCACCATGCTGTGAAAGTCTGGTGGGAAACAAAACCAAACAAGACAGATTAGACTTAATGCATAATGTTTATATCCAACACATATATGCTAGTGCAATGCTTCCCAAACCTTTTGCCATAGTGACCCACTTAAATTCACAATGTATGAAATACATACTGGCCTCAACTTGACACTCTCTCTCAGTGATTTTCAACCTTTGGAATCTCATGACACACTGACAAGATGGTAATGCTTTCAAGGTACACCATCAGTTTTTTGACACGACCGAGGAGGTACACTGCACTGCTGGCAGGGGGCTCACATCCCCAGTGCCTTGCTCTAAATTCCCATGGCACATCTGCAGAGTATTCATGGCACACCGGTTAAAAAACTGCTAAAGATAAAGATACGGGGAGCTGCTTCTGAACAAGATTCCTCACGGCTTCTGAAATTTCAGCAGGCCCTTTGACCTGGACACCGTCAAGCATACCGACAGTCAGAGAGGATTAGAGAAGCCTGCATGTTTGTCTTAGAGGTTCTCGGGAAACTCAATCCAAAGACCACCACTGCATGGTGTGCTTACTGCGCCTACTCCTTGCTCCTGTGAAAGAGCCAACATGTACAACTTCTTCTACCATTAGAAAATTCTCCCCCTCAACTAGAGGGTAGAAGAGAACAAATGTAACTGGAAGAGTTTAATTCCTTTCTATATTCCAGTTTCTTTTTTTTAAGTGTCAAAGCAGCTTACAAAATACACAAGCTTCTTCAAAGGGAAGGAAGTGGCCTGGTTTTCCTAGATAGACCATTCCATAGTTTTTCCATGGCAAGAAAGCCCCGTTCCGGTAGCCACTTGCAAATCTCTTTACATTTGCAAGTGGAAATTTAAGGGGAACTGAGGGAGTAGAAGGAGAGTAGAGCTTTTGCAAGTGCACTCACAGGCCAGGACAGTTTATGTAGGAGATGATGGTCCTAATGGCAGTCTGGTCCCATGTAGTTTAAGACTTTTAACGGGCCAAGAGGAAGATAATCTTTCACAGTCAAGGTGGCCCTAAGCCAGCATTACAGTGAGGACAGAATCTTGAGTGGAATTCCATGCTCTGTCATGCAATGGAGGGAGGGAGTCAGGAACAGAGTACAAGCCAAGGCTGCAATCCATAACGGGTGCGGGTCAAAACCTGGCCATCTGCAACAAGCGCCTAGCTTAGAGGTAACAGATGGGCAAGGAAATCCCAAGGATCACAAGCCATCAGCACAGAGACGTTGCTCACTGCTAAACCCGCAAGGGCTTTCCCCACCTAGAAGATGCCAGCTTCTTCCCCTCTGCCTTGTGCCAGGCGTGACCCAGCCATCAAGGCAGCACATCCCTTTCTTCCCAGGATCAGTGTCCTGAGAGGAGAGTGCTGCAATTCAGACATCTCTCTCCCTCTAGCGCTTGCCAGAAGAATCATGCTCATCGGCCTACCATCTCTGACACCTGCCATGCAGAGAACGCAAAATGTCTCCTTGCTGTCATCAAAGGAAGAGGCTTATAGTTGGGAAGGGGAAAAGGCTTGCATGATTTTTCAGGGGTTTTTTAAAAGAAGCCTGTCCACAGCACATCTCCTTCCAAGGGCTCTCAATTGGAATCTCGATCATTCCAAGGACTCTCCTCCCATGTATCCTTGATTGGATGCACATCCAACTATATGTGGCAGTCCATTGTATATTTCCAAATATGCAGCCATAGCTGCGGAAGGAAGGAAGAGCACTTGAACCCTTTGGCTCCCCTGCCTCCTTCCCCTTGCAATTCCCCCCACACTCAAGGCACAGAGTTCAGAGCCACAAGACACCGGTGTGGAGTCCCACCCCGGGACAGAAGGAAGGGCAGAGAGACAGAGGAAAAGTTTAAGCAGTAAAAGGTTAAGACAGCAGCAGACAGATGAAAAGTTTAAGCCCCTCTCCTCTCACTTTCATCCTGCAGAAGTCAGCTTCCGTCCCCCACACACATTGCTTTAAGGAAGGGTTGCAGATCAGGTATCTGAAAAAAAGAAGCAGGGCTGGAATGTGGGGTTCTGGCTTGATATCAAGAGGGAAGGCTGATCCCAGGACTCTGCCAGGCCAGAGCTTGGCTGCCTTTGTTCCATCTGCCCCTTAAATTCAGAAGACAGATTCCTGGGGGGTTCAGAGTTTCTTGGAAGCAGGAATGTGCTAAGTAACAAAAATGGGGTCAACCACATGATGATCCTGTTGCCAAGGATGGTCAAGGTCTCACCTCTGCCACTTCTGGGACTTTGAGAAATTTAGGTGTGCACTCCGTTAGATCCCTCAGTAGAGGCACTTCAAACTGCACAAAGCCAAGGATTCTGCACATTTGTGTTTTTCCAAGCCAAAGATGCAACACTTGCCTTTTTTAAAAAGTATTGCAACATTCCTAAAAGACCCAAATGACATGTGATGCAGGAGATCCGTTTGGATGCAGACTGCAGTGGTTGAGATTGCATACCAAAAGTGCCTCCTTTGTCACATGAAGCTCATAAGATCTAGGCTCCTCATCTGGCATTTACACTGGGCAATGACTAGTCTGGATGAGAGAGAAATGGCCGCCAGAACAAGAGTACACTCCAACATCTTCCTCTGCTCACACAAGCACAAGAGACTGGGACTGGTCACATGAATCACAACCAAGCCTTGCAAAATCAGCTCCAGTGTTGCTCCAGTTCAACTGCCAAGGCATAACACTGGCAGCTTTCAAAACTCTCCCTGCTTGGGTGCCTGGATGCCTGGAATAGAGGTTACACTTGGCATAGGCTGGCATGGGTACAATGTGGGCACCCCACACACCACCCGCAAAAAAAGCCTGATGTTCTGGTGGACATCTGCTCATTCTGCTCCAATCTTTCCCAAGTAGCACACACTCATGTCTCCCTTTAAAACCAAAATAAGCCTATATACCTATGTACCTATATACCTATGTGTGTGTGTGCGCCTGCAACACTGTGTGCTCAGGAGCACATATATTTCGGCTCTGTGCAAGGCCTTGTCTTTCCACATCAGGCATTATCTGCAAGCTCCAGCTCCCCACCTTGCCAGGGTACTGGTGGCATGGCCTAACAGAGCAGGGAGATTGGCTCAGGGAGTCAGAAACTGCAAGCTGGGGAAGCCTTCTGTGGGAGAGGCCCTGTTTTGATAATGGTTGTGAAACCAACCCATTCATTCAGAAACAGGGAGGCAGTGGCGGCTGATTAATGGAGCACTGCTGCCACACGCAGTGAACAGAGTCGGCAAATGTGGCTGGGCCAAGCAACACGGGGCGCTGCAAAGAGGAGGCCTGCCAGTTTCAAGGGCTCTGGCAAAGATCGAGCTGTGTGATGCTCCTTGAGCAGCCTCTGAGGAGGCAGCAGCAGCATCTGGCTTGCCCCTTTTTTCCTGGGAACAGCCAACACGCACACTCTGGCACCAGGGTCAGTGACGGGCACTGGAAAGAATCTGAAAGGGCAGCTGTGGAGGGGCAGGCCTTGCTTGCACCAACATCTGGGGTGCAGACAGAAGTGCCAGGCTGGCACTTTGATGGAAACTTGGTGGAAAGGCCCCCTTGCTGACGTGCAAGGCAAAAGATCACAGAGCAAAAGATAGAACCATCATAAAGGAGACTGAGATAACATCTGGGTAGCTTCAGGTGGTAGCATCAGTGGGAGCTACGGGTAGTATTACTATAGTGCAAAAGAGGGTATTATCAACTATCTTGAGGGCCTCTGACTGGTCAAGGAACAGGAAGGAGACAAAGCATAACAATCAGCAAGAGGCAGTTTCCCCCAGCAGGACAGGTACCAAACAGGAGTGACAAGACACTTTGCAAGGGAAAGTTGCATCACCAGCCTCAATGGCTGGTTTGGTAGCGGCAGGCAGGGCTTCGGAGCTTCATTCCCACGCTCGGAGGAGACCCACCCCAGGGCCCTAGAAGGACGCAGACGCAAAGCCTTGCACATCAGCTGAGCCTATGCTTGCTCTGCCGGCTGGCACCAGAACACTGCGCGGACTAACAGGGCATGCCGTGTCTCATTCTTCGGTGCTTCTCTCCCCTCCCGACTGCTCCCCATGCCGCCCCTTTTCCTGGCACACGGTTGGCCAATCCAAACAGGCTCTGGTGAGCTAAGCAACCAAGAATGTCGCTTTGACAGTTTCTAATGAACCCTGAAAAACAAGAACAAGCAAATTCTCAAGTTTTTTTTAAACTCCTGAAGTAACCTCAAAGCTGTTTCCATTCAAGCTGGCGTCAAACTTTGGACAATTGAGAGAGCAGCACGTTTGTGACCTCTTCCTCCTCCCCACCCCAGCACCATTATGGTCAGGAAATTTAGATTCCACCCCAGGAGGAAGAAGAGCTGCTGTGGCAGGAGGATTTAAGAAAAGCTCCCACTGTAGCAAAATAAAAAAGGAAGGAGACCAAAGGAGGCTTTTCACTGATCTAAAGGAATGTCTACTGCTCAGAAATGGCCCAAGCTGGGCGGGGGGGGGGGGGGATACTCTGTGCCCGACTGCCGGGCAGGGGGGACGGGACGGACAACAAACCAAGCCAAGCCAACACCTAACACAGGACTCAATTCAGAGGAAGATCATTCCAATGCTCAGGGCCTGATATGGTGCATGGATTGTACATCTCAAGAGTTCCCAGCTTGTCTAAAAGTGCCATATTACAGCTGCAAGAGCTAAACGGCACCTGGTATTTGTATGCCATTGAAAAGCTGTATATACTGTATTTACTCCACTCTAATGCTCACCATTTTCAGCAGAATTGGGTCTCCAAAATCAGGGCGCGCTTTAGATTTAGATAATAGTTAATTAGATTTGAGTAAATGTGGTGTTTTGATTATAAGTATAGGGTGCACATTAGATACGATGGCGCATTAGATTTGAATAAATGTGGTAAATATTGTTGATTGACTGATTGCATCAGATATGATAGCAGGCATGATCACATACACCCTCAAAGCAAAATGCCATGGGAATGACTGTGATCCCACAGGCTGTACTCACTATAGCCAGAACACTTTGGAAGTTGGATATTTGGGTTTCTCCAGCTTGCCCCAGGCAAGTGGTTCTTTGCAAGCTCTGCCTGGGGCAAAGAACGGCCTGTTAGGAAACCCAGGACTTCACATTAATGCCAAGTGACACCTGCTTGCCCCAATTCACAATGGCTGCAATTGCTCTGAGGCCGAGGACCACACCTAAGCAGCAGCTCAGGCCAGTGATTCAAAGGCAGAGGTTAATAGCAATGGGAAGTGCATTTGGCTATTTGCTGTCTGAATAGCTCCGACACATTTTAAAACCATTAGCATCCCTACTACAACCCCCACTCCCGGTCCTGGAATGCAGACATTTCCCTTTGGTCAATCAAAGCTCTGCTATTACTTCTCAAGTTAATAGCAGCCAAAAGGATTGGGGTGGTGGTGGCAACGTTCATTCCTCCAGCCAATGGCAAATTGGAGGAAATCAGCAATAATCATACTGTTCTTTCCAAGCAGTTCCAAATTCTTATACCCAAGAAGGGGAAAGGTTAACACAGGGCTGCCTACTGCTATTAAGTTAATGCTCCTCCTGCACAAATTACATGTACATTCAAAGCTGTGACACACCAGGCACATCTATGGCCTTCTTGCCTAGCGGTGTAGCAACTTTCCAGGGTCAAGCAGAACTACGATCCTTTGACACTCGACATCCTTTTACCTAGAAGTTCTAGGAACTGAATCTCAAAGATGCTCCACCATCATACAACAGTTCCAAGCCCTGCTGCTGCAGCCTGATGTTGTCTCATCTGCAGCAATGTGTCCCCCTTTCTTGCAGTCAAAACTATTTTACACTGATACAGGTGAAGCCACAGCTTTTTTATATCTCTAAACTGGGGCAAGATCCTCATGGCTGTTGCAACTCATGCACACTCATGCCCACCCTCCAGCCTGGATTTCTCCTACGTCTGATCCCAACAGCAGCAAGTCTCTCCATCTCCACTTGCAAATGGGGCTAAAACCTGAAATGGGGAGAAAAATGTCAAACCCAGAAGTGCTTGAACCGCCACATACTGGGCAAAGGGACAGCTTTGTGCAATCACTGCTCCTTCATTAACCTAGAAGGTCAGGGTAGGAGCCCTCCCCTTGTAATCCCCTCTCAGGTTGCTCAGCAACTCCTGACACTCTTGGAACATGGAGTGCCGCGGCAGAGCTCCGAGGGACGCCCAAGGCTGGATAGCTGGACTTTGGGGCTGACGCAGACAGCAAACAGAGCTCCCTCCCCAACTAGTTTGTGAAATTATAAGGCAGGAGGGAGACGGGGTTAAAGGGCTGGAATGTCCACGTTGCTGGCCTTCTCGGCACTAAAAAAGGTCTTGGCCTGGCCGACAGGTGAGCGGCACTGCCGTGCCTGTTATTCCAACTTCCTGCTGAGAAGCTAAAAGGAGAGGCTTGCGTCTAAATAAGAGACGGAGGAAGATCTGTGCAATAAGTTCCTGGAAAAGAACCATTTCAAAAGTGCCCATTTTGTGAAGAATCCTCATATTTCAGGTGGGAGGGCTGGCTGGAACAGGAAGGAGCCACTGTCTACTTTAAGCACCAACAAACAGGACCCCAAGAGTGACCGCGGTCACAGGTGCGCCACAAGCAGAGGGCAGAGTGGGAAAAAGCAACAGAGGCACTTTAATTTGCTATATCCTACAGCCAAAAATACCCAGAAGCACACGACTATAGCTCGGGTTAAGAGTTGTGTGGGTGGTAAGCCGGAGCTTGGCCATCAGCTAGTGACCAAAACAGAAAGCGCAGGAACCTTCTCTGAGCCGGACGGCAAGTGGGAAGCACCGACAGTTGCCGCAGCAGCTGATGGACCTAGCCAGGAGAGGCAGCTAGCAACCCAGGGGGATCAAATCAGTCCCTCCAGCTTCCCATTTGGCACTCAGCATATCCTCCCACCCCTTCACTTGTTTTACACCTGAGCACAGATCAGTGGTACTTGGGCATTTTGGTCCGGGACCCCCTTTCAGACTTAAAAATCTGTCTTGGACCTCTGTCAAACTTGGTAGGATGTGACACCACTGTGCCAACAGAGCTCTTCCATGTCTACACTTGGAAGTAAATCCCATTGTGTTCACCAGGAAAGCCCAGTGCCAGATTCCAAGATGATGGATCCCACCCTTTTGCAACCCCTCATGACACCCCAAGGGGGTACCAACCCTCACTTAGAGTACTACTGCCAAAGATACATTTGCAGCCCCCCATCCCCTCTCACTTCCTCTCCAGCTCAAAATGGCAAGATAGGCTGTGACAGAGCCCTCCTGTCATGCGCTATCTGGCAAAGGCCTCTTGGATCCCCCACCTCCCTAATGCAGCTGTGGCAGAATTATCTCCACTGTGAGCCTCATTTGTCTACATCTCTCCCAGCCACCCATGAAGGGGGGGAGAGAAGATGCTCTGGAAGCTGAGAAGCCCTTTTGCCCTTGCTGTAGAAGAGCTGCTGGCAGTGCACCAATGCAGGGGAGTCGGACCTCCTTCCTTGCTTCTCAGCACTTGCTCTGGACACCAGATTCGGGAAATTAACATGCTCTTTATCAGGAACTGGAGATGGTGGGGCAGGGACACCACCGCAGCATACTTAGAAGGGTCAAATACTCACTGAAGAGCACTCAGCGCTTCCCTGCCCATTCCACGCCTCTGTAAAGGCTCTCTACAGGATCCTCACCCAAAGCCCCCAAGGGTTGAGGAGTGGAGGCAGAACTGGTAAGTGCTCATTTGAACATGCTGAAACCCAACCCTGCTAAGCCCTGTGATTACCTCTTGCCTTCAAGGAGGCAAAGCAGGGAAGCTGCACCCAGGCAGCCGTCTCCTCTTGCTATTCCCGCCACCTAGCCTTCTATGGGCAAGTAAGAGGCGTTTCAAGCGCCTGTGGCAGAGGCGCAAAACCGTTTTAAATGAATGGCCAAAAGGGCCATTTGGAAGCACATAGGCATTCATGTTCACAGCTCTACCAATGAGGGAGAGTCATCCATTCACTTGCCACATGGCTTGAGCGCACACTTATGTCTTAAGAGCATCCTTAATGAGCCAGTGGAGGTACTGGTATGTGGGAGTGCATGTGAACTTGCTTATTGCATGAGCACCATCGCTGAGGATCCTGAATTGATTCCCACTTCCTACCAAGGGGCTTTCAGGGCAAAACTGGTCAGAGTGTGGTAAGAAAAGCAGAGGCATCTCCAGTCAAGTCACACCAGCACAGAAACCGGACCTGCCTGTGCGCTAAACAACCTTGCTCCAGCTCACTCCGGTCAGCCAATCTGCAACACCGAGCAAGGGTAAGGCCTCCTCCAGTTGCTCTAAGCTCAAGCCAGCCAAGGCATTTAGAGGGACGGCCTGTACGCACACCTACAGTTGGTTTTCCAGGAGGAAGCCTGCAGCTACTTGTTCCAGTGCCTGGAAAAAGGAGAGGCAAGAGATGAATCATGCCTAATTCGAGAGAAAAGGGAAGATAGTCAAGTGGGCTGAGCTGGAGAGAACAAAGCAAACCTTGCCAGCCAGTGCAAACCGTTCCCCTCCCCCTTTCGGCTTACAAGACACTTGGCGCTTGCAGATCCAGAATTTCCACATGTGCTGTGCATGCCTTCCCCCCATCCCAGAGCCAGGCATTTTTATTACTTAGTTACTATAAAAAGTCAGAGTCTTCTCCAGGTGAGCATGTGCAATAGTGCCTACCAATTACACCAGGGGGACAATTTCCATGCAAGAGTCCCAATGGCTCCATTTTATCTTATGCCAATTTCCAATTCCAAGGAGCTGTTAGGCCTCTGCTGTGAAAGACGGACTACCTCTACAGCCGGCTTCACCCCTCGTTTTGCTCCTTTAACTCTGAGAGGCCTGCTGCCAGGTGGGTGTCTGGACCCCCAGCAGGCCTCGTCAGTCTTGAAAGACTATGGTATCGTGCTTGGCGCTGCATACGAAGCACAAAAGCCTGGGTTGGATTGTTATGGAGGATAGGCTGTTACCCAAGCAGCAGATGCCCCCTCTCCATGCCACTGAATTAGTCCAATGGAAAGGCAGAGCTGATACAATTGGATCCAATCGCATGCGCCACCCACAGCCCAGCCCCGGACCCCCAGAGTACCCCCGAGTATGGGCTGTGGATGGCACAAGTGGCTAAGACGCTGTGCCTGTTAACCAGCAGGCCAGGGTTCGAGACCCGGGTCGGCCCCACAAGACAGGGTGAGCTCCTGACCTTAGCCCAGCTCTGCGATGCCAGCTGGATCCAATCGTATTGGCTCTCCCTTTCCACTGGACTAATTCAGTGGTGTGGAGAGGGGGGATTTGCTGCTTGGGTAACAGCCTATCCTCCATAATAATCCAACCCAGGCTTTTGTGCTTCGCATGCAGCGTATGCAGCGCCAAGCATGATACCATAGTCTTCCAAGACTGACGGAGGCCTGCTGGACCCCCAGAGTACCCTTTTAATTGCCCTTCCAGAAGCCCTGTCCTTGCTGGAAACCAGCACTTGCTTCCTGACTTGCTTGCCTCTCCAAAGTCTTTCATGATGGAGCAGCTGAAGAAACCGCCATTTGCAAGAGTGCCCAATCCTTACTCCAGAGTAAGGTCTGCTTTGAATTCATTCATCAATCTCTCTGGAGGCGCAAGTGGTTAATACACTGTGCCTGTTAACCAGCAGGCCAGGGTTCAAGACCCGGATCTCCAAAAGACAAGGATTTCCTGCTACAGGCAGGGGGTTGGACTAGATGATCCACTGGGTCCCTTCCAGCTCTAGGATTATATGATTCATCCACACACACATGCCCAGCTCAGTGCTCTTTTTGACCAATTCCTGCCAGGCCTTTGGCAACAAGGAACAGCACATGGCTGAAAACATAAACCAGGAAAGCTTTTTTTGTTTCAAACTCATTTGAGTTACAACAACTCTTTGAAGATTTGAGGACAGCACCGTTTTCCCAGCCTACCTTACAGGGTTCTTTGTAAGGAGGACAGAGTTTGTGCACATCAATAATTTGGCCACTTGAAAATGTTCTATAGAAATACTAAGCATTATCAATATGGATAGGCATCTCTTATTTTTCTCAGTCCCCTTTTAAAATCTGAATTATTTTTCCCTTCTATCCCACCTCCTCAAATTGGACACTGCATGTGTTCTCAAACAACGTGCACACAAGTCCAGAATTCTGCACCCAGGAAACTCCAACTCTGCAACGAGGTGTATAAATTCCACGAGTCAACAAGGTGTGCTGGTTAGACTTAGAGCACAATCCTAACCATGCCTACTCAAAGGTAAGCCCCATTGTGTTTAATGGGTCTTACTCCCAGGAAAGTGTTTTTAGGATTGCAGCCTTAGACTAGGGAAGCAGGGTTTCCATTTCCACTCAACTATTAAGCTCACTGGGGGAGCCTTGGGCCAGTCTCTATATCTCCTAGCCTATCCTACCTCACATGGATGTCGCAGAGATCAAGGGAAGCAGAATGCTCCACCCCAACCTCCAGGGAGGAAGGGTGGGTAACAATGAAATAATCTACATCATACCAATTAAGCAAGCTCACACAAAACATTTTATTCCGCAAGTCAAGGGAAAAGTGCTTTGCTTGCCACACCTTCCTCCACAAACACACTCGACACTGAAAATGCTACCTGGTCCTCCTTGGCTAAAGCACTGGCATTTGGTACTACCTGTGTGAGAAGGTCCTTCTACTCTGTGACCCCCACACCTTCCACAGGTGAGGGTGCCTGCCCCTTGCATTCCCAAGAGCCAGCCAAGAGGGCACACAGAGACCCTGCAATGGGGAAGGGGAGCAAGAAAATGGTTTCAATGCCCTGCATCCTGAAAAGCTGCCAGATCCTCCCCATAAGGCAGGCGGCCAGGGACCAGTTAGCAACAGAGTGACAAATGCCACACACACACACAACCCTTCAACAGGTTCTCCGCCAGATTAGAAAAACACAGGAGGTCTGTTGTGCTGTTACCTTGATAATGGAAAGTGACAAGAAGTAAGAAGCGAGACGGATGGCTGGGAGGTGGATGAAACCTGTGCTGCTTAATCAGGGCAGGCAAAAATGCTCAGTGCTCACTTGTGGCCAGCACAAGGTGCCTGGACAGAGTGCACTGTACAGAATACAGTCTCTCTCTCTCTCTCTCCTGTATCTCCCATCAAAACGCTCACGCTCCAAAACTGATAATAGGAAGAAATCTGCCTCCTATTATTACAATAACTATGATCATATGATAGGGACTGGGGGTGGTGGTGCCTTCCAGTCTGCTTCTGGGCTTCCAGAGGCCTCTGGGTGGCCACTGAAGGTGCCAGTGCAGATGACACCCTTCACAAGGTGTCTTTTTTGTTTGTGGTAGGAGAATTTAGAAACTAGAAGTGGCAACTCCAGATGAACCCTGATGGCACAAGGGCCTTGCTTGGGGACAGCACATCTGTCATCACAAAAGCACTCTAGACTCCCTATAGTGAACACAGCTAGAGCTGGAGATATTCATAAGCTGCTCTTCATCACAGCTGCATTTGGAAGAGATACATCTGGAGAGGTATGTTGGCTCATGGTCTCTTCCACCTTGAGGGCTGGAGAGAAGAGGGTGCTAGAACAAGTGGCTGCTCAGAGTAGGAGTAGCTGGAAGTTCAAGTCTTGAAGGTGGGACAAAAACACTTTTGCCCACTGATGAATAATCTCTAAATATTTCATTTTTATTCCCATTTTACACTTGAGGAAATTGAGGCTTTGCTTGAACATCTAGAGAAACCCTGGTCCAGGTGGCATTTGAAGCCAGGCCCAAATGCAAAGCGTGCTTAATGAACCAAATCAGTTCTGGGATTTAGGTTTCCTTGGCAGAGACATTTGGACTCAGGTGCTGGAGAACTGTATATATTACACTTAAGCCTGCTCAATTAGCATCCTGAGTTGAGAAGTCGATTTCTCACTCGCTTTAACGAGCGTGTCTACTGAGTCATGGTGATGGAGAGATTTAATGCTCCAGAACTGAATTCGAAAGGGGGGGGGGGGAAGATAGGTCACCTTTGACTCCACCAAAGTGGCAGGTAGAGATTCATTGCGTCTTTGCCAAACAGGTTTGAAGCCGTTTCAAGTTAATCGCATTTAGACATCTGGTCTGTGTAAAGGGCTGGGTACAGCTGCCATGTGGAATGCCTCTGAAACAGTTATGGCTTTGCAAGCCTCATCAAGACGGCTGCCTTCAAAACATTTTCTGTGTCACACTAAACTACCCTTCCGTCAACAGGAGGAAGGAGACTCCCTGGAAGGGGAAGGAAAGGTGGGCAGTCAGAAGCAGCACTGCCTGCCTTCCGGCTGCTGCCTAAAGGCAGTCATAACCATATCCTTGCTGGATCACACCAAAGGCCCATCCGCAGTCTAGCATCCTGCTCCCAGGGTGATCAAACAGACGTGTTTTGGAAAGCCCACGAGGAGGACTCTGAAGGCTATAAAGCTTTGACTGCCACATTCCAACAACTGGTACTGAGAAGATCCACTGTCAATGGACAGGAAGGTTCCACCCTGGTTTCCAGAGATGGAAGACAAGAACAATTATTCCAGCAATTCCCAAGTTTCTCTCCATGATGCAAGCAGGTGTGGCCTACAGAAGCAACTTCATTCGCTGCCCTTCCCCAGTTAAGGTCCAACCTAATACTGATCTAAGATGTGCCCAAGAGGAAATTTGCTCAGACCTTCCATGCACTTGTTCCAATGTGCCTTTATTCAATGGCCGGCCTACCTCTTCTGGAGGGGGACCAGCTACCTGACCATCTCATAGAACAGGGGTGTCCAAATCCCAACCAGGGGGCAGATGCGGCCCGCAGCAAGCCTCAATGTGGCCCCTTCCTCTCGCCTGTGGACAAACCTTGTAATGTATCCAATACACTTATATTTAAATTTATGCAAAAGTATTCAAATTTGAAATGTACATTTTTCAGGCTCCCGACACTGTCAGAAAGATGATGTGGCCCTCCAGCCAAAATGTTTGGACATCACCGTCACAGAAGAAAGCCTTGCACATCTTCACACCACCCAAGTGCCTGTGCATTATCCTCAGTTCCTATAGTAGGAACAGACCCCCTGATTAAAGGGAGGGCTGTGTCCACTAATTCTGGTCCCACTTATGGATGTGCACTCTCAACGTCAATGCAGGCTTCAATTCCTATTTATGTAAAAAAAATTATCCCAGGGCACCCAAGTTTACAATCACAAATTAAAAATGAGGCATTGAAAAAAACTAAAGCAAATTAAGTGTTAATGGCAGCAGGGGAGCAATGTCCTCTAATCAAATCCAAGCTTGGGAAAAGTGCTTAATTGACATTTGTATAATGATATCCGAGGGTGCATTGTGACTCATGTGTTTATTGTCCTTACCATAACCCTGTAGTGCAGGTATTATATACCCATTTTGCAGATGGGGAAGATAAAGGCAAAGAGTAAGTGATTTGCCTAAGGCAGGGTGACCAGATTATTCCTGAACCCCAGGGCCAAAATTCCTGAACCCCAGGGCCAAAATTCCTACCCGCTTAAAAAAATTTCCAAAAAGTGTATTTTTGTTTTTCGGTTTTTTGACCATAACTTTTAACAGGAAGGAAATATCTCCAAACTGATTTTTGCATTGGATTCTGCTCTTCAATACGAATCCAACGACATATGGCATGATGGGGTACTATGCACTATGGCGAAGTTTCAAAATGAAGCCAAAATGTAGGACCATGAAGACAAAATGTAGGACACCTGGACAGGAGGCTAAAAATCAGGACAAATCTGGGTTCTTTTGGTTGTATGGTCACCCTGGTCTAAGGTCACTTGGCAAGAATTCAGAGCAGAGGTGAGATTAAAACCAGGGAAGTCCTCAAGTAGGCACCTTCAGCCACCAGACGACAACTTGGAACAAATGCTATTTTGCACAGCCAAAGAGGATGCTGACAACGGTTGTCCTTTTTGGTATTACTGTGCCAATATTTCAATTCTCAGATTTTTAGAGCACAATCCTAACTATGTCTACTCAAAAGTAAGCCCCACTGTCTTCAATAGGTCTTACTCCCAGGAAAGGATCTTTAGGATTGCAGCCTATGTGCGTTTTGTTATCAAGCCTGCCTATTCAGCAGTTAATATGTTTCCGTTCCAGTTCACGCTTGCCTGGAAAAGAATGCAGGCAGGAGCCTCCCACCTGTAGGTTAATACAGGTATTCGGAAGCCAGATAGAAACAGCTGTGCCACAAGGTGGGGAGAGTTGGCAACATCATGTGGTGGGATCTGTCTCATTAAAAGAATGAAAGCTGAAGACCACTGGGGAAATCCCAGGCCATGTGGTCTTGAGCCCTTTGCTATGGGGAGGTTTCTGCAATGGAGAAGGGAGAATCCTTTGGTTATGGGCATGCATTTGTGATGCCTGTGACGTGATGCACGGGATGCATCTGTTAGCTGAAGGGAAAGACGCCATTTTAAGTTACACAACAAGCCTGGGGAGGGTGCAACGCACAGGATCGAGTAGTTGTACTGGCTATTTTACTCAGAGTTCAACATCAAAAAAGATGTGGTCAGGCGGGAGGTGGGTATTTTGGCAGAAGAAGGGAAGACAGCATTGATTGAAAGGGGGCGCTAGCCAGGGCTGTTGGCTGTTACTACAACCTTGTCTCAGCACCCTTTTTGGGGTGGCACCATCCAGTGAAGCTACTCTTGATGCCAGGGGTATAAATAGCCACTTTTCAGGTGACTAAGCAAAGGAGCTTTACAGACGTTTCTCTCCCAAACGCACCCTCTCTCCCCATTTGAGACCGCAAATGACTTAGGTATTGATGGGAGGACAAGTAGGTTTTTTAAAAAATGTGGGCTACGTTAATTTGCATGGCTACGTAGGCACCCAATTTCAGCAGAATTTCATTGAAGGTGCGCCTCTGCTCCCTGCATACCTGAGAGACATGCCCAAGGCCGTGCAAAAAAATAGCTGACGAAGGTCTGGTGTAACAGTCCGATGTGACCAGGCTAGTCTGCCACAAAGGTAAGATTCCCACCCTGCAACCACCAGCCTTGCCTTACCGATTGCTTTCCTCAGGCATCCAAATTCACATTGCAACCCTTTTCCTAAAGAAGAGAAGCATGAAATAGGTATATTGTTCAGCCTCACAAACCAGCCAAAAAAACCATTACAAAGAGAAAAGGTATTAATTCCTTGTTCCGCCATCCATCCCCCTCTGCCCTCCGCCTCCACAGGCATAGGTATTTTCAGGTCTATTTTGCAGCAAGTAGCAATTATCAAGACAGTGAGGCTGTGGAGTGCAGACATTTCAACTCGAGTCTGGGGGATTCCATAAAAAGCTGGTGGTTTCCAAAGAACGGGCCACATGCCACATCCCCAAAGAAGGCGCCACCAGGTCCCCCAGACACTTCCCCTTTTGCAACACTTCCCTTGCTGTGCACAATTGACAGGGCCGTCTCAGAGCTGTGGCACCACAACACAAGTGAAAGATCCACTAGCCCAAGTGAGCTCCAGATGGGAAATTTTTCCAGAGTGGTTTGCATTTTCCCCCTCTGGTTCCACTACCCGCTTGCATTGGCTTGGCCTTGCTCCCCACAGAAGACTTGCCAAAGGCAGTGGAGGACAAAACTGGAATCCAGGCAGGCTAGCACAGGGTGCCAGAGGACCATCTCAGAAGACCACTATTGGATGCCAAAAAACCTGACTGACTTGTAAGACCATCTGACAAGCAGCTAAGAAAAACAGACTATTTACCTGCAAAAGGTGTTCAAGTGGTCATCCGTCCACTGGAGTGGACAGGGCTTTCACCTGTGCAGAGCAATTGTGGAAACTTCCAGAGAACCAAGGGAATTTAAGACGCTGTGCCTGTTAACCAGCAGGCCAGGGTTCGAGACCCAGGTCCCCACAAGACAGGATGAGCTCCTGTCCTTAGCCCAGTTCTGCGACGCAGCTGGAACCAATCATATAAGCTCTGCCGTTCCACTGGACTATTTCATTGGTGTGGAGAGGGGAATTTGCTGCTTGGGTAACAGCCTATCCTCCATATTAATCTACTCAGGCCTTCGTGCTTCGCATACAGCATCGAGCACAATAGTCGAACAAATACGAATATCTTAATTGGCATTAAAGATTACAACCAAACAAAAGCATCAAAAGAAGAACAATATCATAGGGAAGGGGTTGGAGTGTCAATACCATAGTCCTTCAAGACTGATGCATGCCAATGCAAGGAGACAAGAGAGTACAGGAGGTCAGCACAACATGGACTGTTACTTTTGTGACCAGCTTGTGACTGATCAATAGGGAAAGAAGGCTGCACTTTAATCTCAGACCTGACTTGGTGGGGCTCTTCTGCTTGCAAACGGGGAGGTCTAGATTCCTATACAGCATCCTACAGAACCAAGCAAGCAAAGCAGAACTAACACAACCATTTTGACTTGCCAAATACTACAGTTATTCCCGCAATTGTGCCAAAGAGCAGCTGACCTCATGGCACAAGATTTTTTTTTACTGTTATTGTTAAATATAGCTGCAGAATGTGCAGATTTCCCCCTCTTCTTTCCCTGAAATTCCATGACTAAGACATACTTGACCACAAAAGCTGGGATATTTCATCAAATCAATAAATATTTTTGGACCTGCCACTCGGCTCTGGCGCAGGTGGGTGACTCTGGTCTCCTGCCCTTCCACAGACATCCTGGTTCAGGAGTTGCCAAGGGCTGGTGTGGGGGATGCACGGAAGATTTGCCATGTAATCAGATTAGGCGACAGAGACCTTGGCAACATGTGCACTGTGGCAGCTTAAGTCGCACCATTCCCAAAGGCAGAGAGAGAGAGAGAGACTGCAGGCCACACACAGCTTCAAGGACTTAATCAGCACAAGCAGGATTGGCAAACTATGGGCAGGCTGCCCTGACCACCAAAAACACCAGCAAATGTACACAGAGGCAGCCATTGGGTTATGGGTCCACTGAGACTCATCTGCCCCACAGGACCCAATTCACAGGAACGCTTTTACCAGGGCTTGTAGGGATCAGGGACACATGTTGGCCATGTGCTGGAGGGACAAATGCTCTTGGATTTTCCATCCCAGGCCCCAAATGTCTACCTCCTCCATCTTCAGGCTTCTTCCTCTTCCAAACCAACAAGACTTACTGGGCTCTCATCCATACATAGGACTTAGATAGTGCATTACAGGCTCTCCACTTGCAAGTCTAGGACAGTATTTACACAGTGATGTGCCCCTTGGGAGTTTCCTCTGGAGCAAGAGAATCACAAGAAAGACAAATTCTGTCCTTACGAAAGTTGTTGCACTGGCATGACAGAAGGGAGAGCATGACCAGTTGCTTATGCTCCAGATGCATCCCTAATGAACCTTAACGAGCTCTCCTGCTAATTAGTGCTTCACCTTCCAGAAGAGGTGACCAGACCTTGGCACATTTAGATTTGCAGCATTTATGGGTGTAATGAGGGGCACCAGTGGCAAGATATTAATGTGCCTGCTGCTCCCTGAGCCCTGGAAGGATCAGCACAGGCTTCTCTCGACATCCCAGGTAACTGCAGCAGCAACACCCACTTAGGGAAATTTGTTGCTGGCTCGGAACCCATTCTAAGAAGGCCAAATAGCAGTTTGAATTGGATTTTGGGTGGCAGACAGGAGGCAAGCCTTCAAGCTTCACAACACCCTGCCATCAATTTAAACTCAAACCTGAGGAGTGCAAACTCCTCTTCTCTAGTAACCCCTCACCTGTTCAGATTACAACACACACAGCTGCCATAACTGAAAGTGTAGTGTCAGCCCTAGTAGCTTGCCTGGAGGTGCTGCTTTCCACATATCCCCTGTAGCACTGAAGACATTTTTTGCTTTTGACTGCCATGCTTGACCAGAATCCACCCCAACCCCAGAGAGAAGCTCTCCACAATCCTGAGAACTGCGCATGGACCTCTAGAAACAATTAAGGGGAGCATACCATGGACCTTTAATAGCTCTGTTCTCCTCCTTCCCCCAGATTGCAAGCCCTAGCCAGGAATGCACCATCTGCTTGAGGGCGATGCTCCATTTCCTGGGGTACCCCCTAGACACTTTAACAGCTGGCTCCTGTCCTTTTCTGTGCATTCCCCCCTCCTGCTTCATTTAAGTCTACAGAAAAGAGCTCAAGGGGAAAGCTAGCCACAAGGATTCCCATCATTCTTTTGCCTTATTAGGATGCTGACTGGATATCGAGTTTTGTGAGATTCAGGCAAAGCTGAGGAGGGGCAGCTTTTGGGGAGATGAGGAGGAAAGCAAAGAGACTGCTTAGAAAGACTCATGGACTCTACCCTACCTTCTCCCCACATATGTTTGACAATCCAGTTCAGGAATGCCCAACCCTATGCAACAGGTGCATTCACCTTGCACTGTCAAGAGCACTTGATTTCTCAAGGACTCCCTCCCTTGCCACTCAAGTGAGCATGAACACCAAGCACCAAAAGCTTGCACATACAGTAGAGATGTTGGGGAGAGTTGGTCAAACCCCCTAAAGCATCTCCATTTAGGACAGAGACGCCTAGTGTGCCAGAGAGGGCTCAATAGTCCCTTTCTGGTGACTGTAAATCTAGCCAGACAAATCTAACTCCAGAGAATATGCGAGTCTCACTACTTCTCTTCCTCCACCCAGCCGTGAGTACACTAATGTTTACTTACCTGGCGTTAAATCCCACTGCATCACTTTGCTATGCACTGCCCATCCTACAACACAGCCTTGGAAATCAGATTCAGGAGCTTGCACCCTCCCACACAGTAGCGAGGGGTGATGCTGGCCCAGGCATTTCATGTTTACTCTTGTGTTGTGCTGACTTCAAGTACCACTTTTCCAGCCCCTGCCTCTTCTTTGACTTAGCTGTGAAAGGGAGAGAGGCAGCTCCTGAACACCCCGCGTGTGTTCAAGAACATCCCAAGGGCCTGTGAACCCCCATGGGCCAGATCCATGGACATCTCAGCTCTGCTGACCCTGAATGTGCCCCACATCTGCTTCCTGACCCAAGCCAACAGAGTGGCATGCCTAACCCAGGAAATTCACAGCAGAAACAAGATCTAAACTGCCATCCTAAAACTGCATCAGCACAATATATGCAGACAGGACCCTGGGACCCCAGAACTGCATAGGTGGGATTCCTGCAGTGGTGCAGAGGGATGCAGAGAACCACTAGCACGGCTAATTGCCCTCCTTTCTTCTGGTGTTACATTTTCTTCTGTAGTTTGATGCCTGTGGGTGGCGTAAGCAGTTAAGGCACTGTGCCTGTTAACCAGCAGGCCAGGGTTCGAGACTTGGGTCGGCCCCACAAGACAGGGTGAGCTCCTGTCCTTAGCCCAGCTCTGTGACGCCAGCGGGATCCAATCGTATTGGCTCTCCCTTTCCATTGGACTCATTCAGTGGCGTGGAGAGGGGGATTTGCTGCTTGGGTAACAGCCTATCCTCCATAACAATCCAACCCAGGCTTTCGTGCTTCGCATGCAGCATATGCAGCACCAAGCACGATACCATAGTCTTTCAAGACTGACGGAGGCCTGCGCTTGATGCCTTAATTTCTATTTACAATCAAACAAGGCAACAACTGCATTTTGTAGTGGTGGTGGGGGGTTTGGCTGCTATTTTCCAGATTCTCATGATCTCCCCCAGGGAAGGATCCTTTTTCCTTCCTTCTAAAGCAGCACATTTCAAGACCTAAATATAAAGATCTTATATAAATATAAAAAGATCTAAATATAAAGTTCAACAATATTTTGAGAATTACATCATGGGAAATCAAAAAGGTAATTTTCTCCATTGGGGGGGGGGGAGGGAAGAGAAGAGAGGAAAATTGGATTTAGGTTACAAAGCACACTGTGCAGAAACACTGCTTTGAATTATACATCCCAGCCATGAAAGTTTTAGTAGACGAGGCTTAGTGACGTCGTCTTCAGGAAGCAAAAGGATGGAACAAGGAACAGGAGAGCTAGAAGAGCCAAAACCTCCATATTTGGCAGAAATTGCACTATGAGGTTGGAAGTGGGGTGGGGGTGGAGAAAGACTTGGGGCCTACCGGGGGCCTTCTGTACAAACACAGCCAGGTGCTGAACATGATGTTCATTCACAAACTGTGCATTCATTGTTTAATGCTTTTAAATGATCTGTGCGCAACTTTGCGCAGCTTTTCTTCCCCCTTCCCATGAAGTGGTACATAAAAAGAGAAACCCCCCATCTCCGCAAGCAAAATAGAACAGCCACCATCTCTTGTGGCATGCGGTATAGAGGCACCGTGTCTGCAGTATCCAACATGCAGTACCTGGGATAGGAAATGCCAACATTGTACAGGGGTATGCTCTGCTATTGGCCCACTACAACCCAGTCTCTGCAGGGAAAATGCAGCCTGCAGTTGTGGGACAAGGGGGGGGGGGGTGGGAGGAGGAAAGATGGCATCTTCATGCCACCTACTCTGTACCTCATGATCGTTGCCTGAATTTATCTGATACCCCCATGATCAGGGGTGGAAGAAATGGTTCAAGAGAGAGGAGTTCCAGGATCTCCACCCTCCACTGCCAACTGGCCCAAGAATCTAATTCTACTTTCATGGTCCTCTGCTCTGCTGCGCCTGCTTTATGGAAAGAAAAGTGTGGCGAACAAGACTATAAAACAGCTTCCTTGCTTGGCATCCATCAGTCTTGAAAGACTATGGTAATGCGCTCGACACTGCATGCGAAGCACAAAGTCCTTGGTAGATTGATATGGAGAATAGGCTGGTACCCAAGCAGCAAATCCCCCCTCTCCATGCCATGGAAATAGTCCAATGGAACAGCAGAACCAATATGGTTGTTTCCAGTTGCATTGCAGAGCTGGGCTAAGGACAGGAGCTCACCCTGTCTTGTGGGGACCCAGGTCTCAAACCCTGGCCTTCTGGTTAACAGGCACAGTGTCTTAACCACTTGCACCACCCACAGCCCCGACAGCTTCCTAAAGGCCTTACTAACATCCCCATGGACCATTTTAAGGATACGTCCAAAGAGTGTGGAATTCAGGCAAGGTCTCCACTTGTGTTTGACTACCATTTCAATAAATGCCATCGTGAATGCTTTGCCACCTGGTTTCTACAACAAGATGGATTTAATGCCACAGTCTCTGTGGTTTAACATGACCTGGCAGAATTTGATGGTCTTCTCCTCCCTCCAAGTAGCAATTTGTTAAAGAAAGTCCAAACACGCTGGAAATCCGTTGAGGCTTCCGAGATCCACATGCTCTCAAACATCTTTCTGTAAGCATGAGAACTGGAAACATGCTTCCAAAATGAAAACTTAGAGCACCATCCTAACCATGTCTACTCAAAAGTAAGCCCCATTGTGTTAAATGGGTCTTACTCCCAGGAAAGTGCCTTTAGGATTGCAGCCTGAGTCTCTCAGAATTAATGAACCATGATGGCAAGTTGACAGAACTTTTACTCAGGCCAGCAGGGGCAGATTTCTACAGGGATGGACTATATTGGTGGAAGTATTGGAATTCAAAAACAGGATGCCTTTTCAGTTGATCACTTATTACGAGTCATTAGACTTAAATGGAAACAATGTGTTTTGGTCGTTTACCGCAGTCTGGCTGGACAGAAATTTACTTGTTTTGCAATCGTGTTTTTTTTTTTGTAAGATCATTATAAAGGACAAAAAGGAGGAGGAAGGGGTTTATTATATTTCATGACATCGTAATTGATATGCAAAAGAGCAATTTTCTTAGGTCAGGGTGATCCAGTGAAGTGCTCACGTAGCACCATCATGAACACCTAGCAAGCACAACCCTAGCAAGCATTAGGTTTTACAAAGCTGCTACTAGGGATGCTCTTGTGCATACATTTGGCACCTCTGCACCACTCTTCATTTCCCCCAAAACAAGAGAGGACCTTCTCAGCCCTCTTTCCCGTCCCAGGTCTGCCACCCATCTTCTCTACTGAGTGCTTGACAAGTTAAAAGATCCTATTTCTCAGGAGCTGGGATCCCCCCCCCCCACTGCTCACTCTCCACCCCCAGATCAGCCAGGGTGGTATGTTATGAACGTACCAGGTTGGTATGTTGTGTGGTATGGTGTGCTACCTGGTCAGACAAGTACTTTGCAAGGTGTGGAGGAAAGAAGAGACAGTAAAATCTGGAAGTGCCAAGAGGAGGAGAAGGCTTGGGTGTGTCACAGATTCAGCCCTACTCATAACGGGGGGGGGGGGGGTGAGACCGACAGCCTTCAACTGCCCAAATAAGGCCTGCAATCCGGGTGATTTCAACCATGGATTAGTGTGATCTTTGACTCCACTTCCTGATTCTGTGAATGCTTTTCAGGTTGTCAGCACTCTCCGCTGGAACAACAGGGTCAAAGTCTCTTAGTACTGCTCCTTTCAAATGCGGTGTGAATCTGAACTGCTGGCCTAGATACATTAAAAGCAAAAGAAGATTGTCAAGTCCTATTGCAGGGGGGGAGAGAAAGCAGAGAAAGAGAAGGAACAAACCGATCAGGTCACCCTGGTCTGTTCTACCCCCACCTCCCATTCAACTTCTTGATTTGGTTTTCCTTCTGCAACAAGATATCTGAATGCCCGTCTAAAGAGAAGGGGATGAGAAAGTTTCGACACAAAAGCTACCTGGAACAGAGGAAGTATTCAAGGGGAAAAATATCATCTGATCTTTGTACAAGAAGTTGCTCTACCTGTCCCGTGAAGGGACGCTGTGTGTGCGGTTCTCTCCTTATATGGAAAGCAAGTGCAAAATTCAAACAGGAGCCAAAAGCAAAAGGGACAAGCAACTAGGGTGAAGGGTGCTACCCTCCCCTGCCGCCAGGGGAGCTGCCTAAAGGTAGATCTTTGGCACTTCTAGCAGGCACGCAGGGAGTATCCTAGGAGATACCCACAACAAGTAGCTCCAGCAAACCAGGAAGGAACTGGGAGATGTCAGTGGAATTCTGGGGATGACTCAACAGGAGGGCAAGATGCCCGTGCACAGCCGCTTCCGCCTTCCAAGCAGGACTGGAAAACTTCTGTTACTCATCAACCTTTTCAATTACTTTCTTAACTAGAGCAGAAGTGGCTTGGAAACAGCCACTCGCCTAGGGGGAGTCAGAACTGGCTGCGGGCAACCAACAGCCCAATCTTGACCAAGCTTCCAGCACCAATGCAACCTCAATGCAACTGCAAGGAAATGGGGCAAAAGTTCCTTTAGCTTGAGAAGGCCTCCTCTGCAACTGCCCCCAACTTTAGGAAGTGGTGTATGCCCTGTTACGTTAGGACTGGCCTGTAAGACAGGGTGCTTTACAAAAGCCAAGTATGCTTTCAGACTAGAAGTAACTAGCATTGGTTTTGGAGTTTTGACGAGCAGGCTAGCAAATTCCATGGACTTCTTTGCAAGGTTGATGCAAAAGTTCCATGAACATCCCAGTTCTTTTCCTTAGTGTGTGCCAAACATTGCCTTGTGCACCGTCTGCTTAATGGAAAGCACTGACCGCCCAGGCTGGTGGAACTGTGCCTGGAAATGAAGGTTGTTCTGTATCTCCTCCACCAATCTTTGAATGGAATATGCATCACAGCTCACTCAAAGGTGCTCGGCTGCACTAGGCTCAGGTGACTCCTACAATGGAGCGCTGCATGAGACTCTGGGGGTCTGCTTAATGGATATTAGATGGACCTCCCACTCAGAACCGGCAGCTGACCAAGGCCAATGCCATCTAGATAGCATACTTGGCAGACTGTGACCCACCAGAAACAAACATTTCGGTGGAATCCATGGCAGGAATGTACAAAAGGCACCTGAGTAACTTGTGCATGTGTACACACGCAGGCCAGTCAACACTCCAGGCCTAGCAGCCCCTGTCAATTTCAAGGCCATAGTCTGAAAACTTCTAGTCCTCTTTTGGCAAGGTCTGGTTTCTCTGGGACCAAGTAGTTGCTGACACCTCTTTAAGCCTCTCCCCCCCCCCAAAAAAAAATTCTGCATACACCCTTGTTTTAATGTGGTTTGTCAGCATCAAACAAGATGGTGAAACAGAGAAAGAAGAAGCTTCCAACCTGTTAGGCAAGGCGGTTAATTAACAATCCCTGACAACCACCCTTCTCGGCACCAAAAAGGCAACTCGGCGGCACCGTCGTAAGTTGGCACCCCAAGAAGTGCAAACACGCAGCCTGCCTCAGTTGGAAAGGCTCACTTCCTGGACACACTCCAGTCCAATGAAATTTAAATCATTTGTTACACCGGTGAGCTAGCAGGAGATGATTCATCGCCTTGCCCCTTCAAACTGACTCAAGCCACGAAAACCCTTTCATGCAACACTTGGGACGGGACTGCCAAACCGCCAGAAACTTGGAAGCAGCTCGTTGAACATACGTGCACCATTTATAGCCCAAGTCTTGCAAAAAAGAGAGGGGGAGAAAGGGGGAGCGTTCATGTGCTGGTGATGAACGGGTGGCTTTTAGTGCTGGTCCAGACACAACATCCCGCACACTCTGTTCAGCAGACTCCGCTTTCTGAAGGTGGATGATCTTTCCAGTTTGGGAAAACTTGGGGAACACACTGCTGGAAGAGTATTTTGCTTTGCAGTAGTTCTTCACTTGCCGCAATCTGAGCAGGCAAACAGGGCCACGGCACCGTCCAGCAGGCCTTCTCCTCCGCTCTTAAAACTGGACACCAACTAGGCATGAAACCAGCTCAGCCTGTACACACCCAAGCGCATGCCTTCCCCAAGCAGCCTCATGTCGTCTTCTGCTGAGCTGCCATGTCCAATGTCCTTTCAGTCCAACAGTCACTGAGCAAAAGAGACACCCTCAGCCTCAAGGCAGATTTCTTGTTAAGCCTGCTACATATCTGCTCGATTCCTCAGGACTGTTGGCAATCACTGGAAACTGATTCAGGATCCATTCCTATCCAACTTTCCAGCACTGGTGCAGTCCCTAGGCTCTGACTACTTCCCCACCACACAATGAAGCACAAATCCCACTGGCACAGTTGCATCGCCACTGGAAAATTGGACAGGATTTGGCCTTATGTCTTTTGGTGAGCTGTAACCATAATCTGGCACCACCTGAGTTTCTCCACTTGGATCTTGGGCCATGTTACCTGCCAAACAACCTCTGCTTGTTGCAAATAACTCAAGAAGGGTATACTACCTGCCTAGGGCTACTGGGCAAAGATAACAGCCCCCAAGGATGCTAGACTGCACCACCACATTCCTGAACAGTCAGGCCAAGCCAAAAAAAAAACCTGGGCCAGTGACATGGACCTCCATCTGTGGCTGTTTCCAAGCCAGAAATACAGCCAGCCATCAGCACTGCTCCTCCAAAAGAGATACATTCTTGCAACTGGAAAGAGAACAAGAACTTATTTGTAACTGTATTATTGTCATCAACTTTGCACAATAACAGTTACAATGTGGAACTTTTTGCCAACCTGACCAGCCTATCTCAGAAAAAAAAATATGCTCCACCATTAAACTACCAAACTGAAACATCAAATCAGTTCTAACAGCCTAGAAACAGTGAGACTTGGTACCTGGAGGCGCAAAGTGTATTTGCCCGATCCGTTCCGACGCTATTTTCACCTTGAGACCTGGAAACTTAAAGGCATTTCTGCCCAGCATGGTGTATATGTAACAAACGTGTATACAGTGGCGCCTTGCGTAACAAATTTAATTTGTTCTGGAGGCATGTTTGTTACGTGAAACGTTCTTTACGTGAAGCGGATTTTCCCATAGGAAATAATGGAAACTCAGACCATTGGTTCCACACCCCAAAAATATTCATAAGAAAAATATTAACTGTTTATAAAAATGATTACAAGACACTGGAATTGAATTCAAAACATGCATTCAATGTGCATGATCCTATGAAATCTGCTTAGGCTGCAATCCTAAAGAAACTTTCCTGGGAGTAAGCCCCATTGAACACAATGGGGCTTACATCTGGGTAGATGTGGTTAGGAGGCTGCAATCAAAGATACTTTCCAAGTGTCTCCCCACTTTCTCCTCCTCTTCCTCCTGAGTCTCTCTCCCCCCTGCTCCCTTCTGGCCTGCCCTGAGCTGCTTCCCTCTTCTCCACTGCTCTTCTCTCCCTCTGCCCAGCAGATGCCCAGCCACAGGAGGAACTGCACGGAAGTGTTGTTTTTGCTATGGGCAGGTGCGCTAGGCAGACCTGACGCTTTTGAAAAAGGCTACCGCATCTGCCCCAACTGCCAACGAATGTGTTCTTTACGTGAAGCACAGTTTGTTACGTGAAGCAGAATCCTGGAGAAATTTTTGTTTGTTACATGAAACATACTTTATGTGAGGTGTTTGTTACGTGAGGTGTCACTGTACCTGTGAGCTGGGCAGAAATGGGTTTTAACATAGATGTTCCATATTTAGGAAAACCTACATTGTACTTTGGGAACGAAGGTCATTTCTGGCTAGCATGGCCTGAATGCTCAACCCACCTTTTTCAGCCTGATGACATCCGTCACTCCCACTGGATTTGGGCAACCCTGAATGAGCCACTGAGGTACACATTACGATGTTCTAAAACCACCAAGACCAGCCGCAGGCAGCAGCAGGCCACACGACTCAGGAATGTCACCCGCTGTTCAAATATTGGCAGTAGCATGTGACGCAGGGAATGAGAGGGTGGTGGCGCACCCTTCCTTGACCTTGCTGGAATGGTGGTGCACTTTCCTTTTTCCATGTTTCTGTGACATTCTGTGCCTTGGCGGTGAAGTTGGATGGGATGCATAAAACAGAGGTGAGTCCAACCTTTGACAGTCTTGGGGGGAAAGGTGAAGAAAGAGAAAGGCCTGTTCTCAAAACATTTTTGTTTGGGGGGGGGGGGAATTGACCATTGACTCAACATCATTCCCTTCCTGGTCTTTCAGGCACATGTGAGAGGGATGTCTGCTGACAGCCAGACTTCACTTCCAAGAGAAGCAGCATGGAGAACACCCAACAGTGAACAATCTGAACCAGTAGCGTTGCAGTAAGTACTGCAGGCACCACAATGTGCCACGTAAGTCTCCTCCCACTTCCTGTTGGGTCCATTCCAAGCAGCAACGGAAATCTGAGCAGCTTTGCATTGCCGCTGCTGCCAGAATGGCTCCAATAGTGAGTAAAAGGGGGTACTTACATGGCACATTCTGGCTCTAGCAGTGCTTATTGCGCTGCCCAGCTACGCAACTGATCTGAGCTTTGATCAAGAAGACAACTAAAAGGATGTTTGTCAGAGTCTGATGAACACATAGGAGTTTTGCCAGCCTAACAACCGGCTGGACAACGATCCCCTCCCTGCCCATAAGAATACACCGTGCATAGCTTTGGCCCAGCAGGACTGAAATGTCTATTCGGAATCGATTCCAGATGACACTCCTGTTGCATGCCTGAATCAGGGGAAGGGAGGCTTGGCTTGTCCACATCAGGAAGCCGCATAGCTGCCGCCTGGAGGAGGACACGGAGACGCTTCCCTCCACTCACAAAGGCAATCCAAAAGGGAGCCTAGGACAGTTGCATGGCTGAGCCAAAAACCATCACAAATCGTATCCGCCCAACTCTTTGGGGAGGGGATAACACTTCTTTTGGCAGCTGCTTCACATCACCTTAACCTGCAAAGGGGAGGAGAGGCAACAATATAGGTCTTAAGGATGATTGCTTGAGAACTGCATCACACCCAACAAAACCCTGCATATTACGGTCCCTGCTCCTCTCTAAGCCGGGTGTGCAGAACTTGAATGGTATGCGGAAAAGTCAAGTGGAAAAGAGAGGCAGAACCCAATGCTGTCACACCTTTTGCTTTTCCTGGTGAAACTAGAAAGGTAGTGGAAGGAAGAAGCTCAATAAAATGATGCAGTGAAGCCTTTCTGGACTGTAGGGGTAAGGAATATGTTTGTTCAAAATTTCCTGCGGTGAGCAAGCTATCACCTAAGGAAGTAAGCCCAACCTTTCCCCTTGAGATGCTATTTTTCTATGTGCAATGAAAAGTGGTTTTGTGAGAAAGACTTTGAGCGTACAAGTTCATGTAGAGACCAGAAAATTTTACTACCCTGCTTGTAGAACGTGGTCCAATATTTTATGTACATGTGTGTGTGTACGTGTGAGCAAGGGAGTGCAGGAAAAGTTGCAAGCTATGCAAAACGACGGCGGCAGCAGAACAAGACTTCTCCAGTGTGCAAATCACATGTTGCCTAGAAGGCTCCTCTCTGGGCTGTTCTCTCCCATAAAAATAGCTTTGGTGCCACGTCACAAGGCCAAGGTGGAGTCAGAAGCCCACAACTAGGTGTAGTGGGTGCTACTGTGCAGGGCTTGAGAGGCGGCGCCTCTCCCCGAGCAACAGTTACATGAACAGGGGTTGGGAGGAGAAACATCTGCATTCTCTCCAGGCCGCAGCTATGCCAGAAAACATGGGAAACTCATTAGGAGCGCTGAGCTGGCTCTCGTTCAGCAGTCTAGCGGCTACCACTATGGGATCTTGCTCGGTGGGGGTGGGAAGAGAAGCGAGGAACGCTGGGGCTCCGTTACATGTCTTGGAAGAGCAGCACATGCTCCTTCTATGCCTCGCAAGGAGTTTCCCCCTGCCAAACCAGAACTCCAGGGCCTCGGAGAGATTTCTCCAGCGTTTCAAGCTCAGCCCTCAAGACAGCAGGCAATTAAGACAATTAAACTAAATAAGCAGATGGCCACCTTGACTGGGCCGCTGCTTGCCCTGCAGAAGCTAACAAGCCCATGAAGTGCCAGGCGGTAGGAAGGTAACATCTACAAGGGCCTGGAAACTCCCCGGTGGTGTAGTTAGAGGGGGGTGGAGGAGTCAGCCTTGAAGGGGTATGCAAGGGGTTCCTCCTTTTCTGAGCCATTCCAGGTGGGGGGAGCAAAACGGAGCCACACGGCTCCGTTTTGCTCCCCCCGCCTGGAACGGCTCAGAACAGGAGGAACCCCTTGCAAGCCCCTTCAAGGCTGACTCCTCCACCCCCCTTAACTATGCCACTGAAAGTCCCAAAGAGGTTGCACACCCAGATCTGGAAGTTACTCTGCAAGCCCAGGGAATGCTCATCTGTACCCCAAACATCTAGGCTTGCGACATGAATGCTTCTAGCAAGGGCCCTGTCCCAAAAGCTTGACAGCTCATGCCCATCGAGAGAGATTATGGGGGGAAGCATGAAATCCTGCTATGGCTGCTATCGATCAACTTAAAAGATCCTGTTTATTAGAAAGCACCCTGGTGTATTCCCTTGAAATAGTCAGACTGAGTGTCACAGCGAGCTCAAGAGTGCTAACAGCATTACCCCATAAGGTGGGTCACTGTTATTGAGATGGGGGAAGGGCCCAGGCAGTGTGAGTGTGGCTTCCCCTGGGCCACCCAAGGAGCTTATGGAAAAAGCTTATGGAAAAGGCAAAACATCCAGCCAGGCGCAGCCAGGTCCCAACTCAGCCCCTCGCAATAGTAACCAGGAACACACATGCTACGCAATTATAAATGTTGCCGACACAGATGCATCTTGGATCATTGAGGTACAGGGCAGCAGAAAGAATGCCTGGGGGTTGCACACTGTTAGCATTAGCCTGGATTCCGCCCCCTTCCACAGATGCACACAGAAAAGAGGTCAGTTAACACTGAGAAAGCTTCACCACAGTATCAAGGCTGGCAACTTGAGAATCCCAGCAGCCCCAAACGTATATTTCCACCTCTAAGGCAGGAATCCTGGGAGCAGAACAGGGAGCAAGATGAGTTGCCATCAGCAGGACAGGAGGTGACAGATGACCTCAAGATGCCCCTAAGGAAAATTATGGGTCTGCCCTGCAATCATCAGAGGGGCTTCCAAAGGTGGACCTGGAAAAACAACCCCACAAAGGCAACTCATTCTCGGAACAGTGCTCAAGAAGGTGTCCTGTGAAGTTTGCTTTAATTCAGTGGGGGATGGAGAACAGAGACCCACCTGTCTCCTTCTCTCTGGGGCCAGGAGATTGCCCAGGCATATGCAGTCCCTGCGTATTTTAAATTACAAATGGTTCTCTAGCAATAGCCTATGGAGCAGGGCAGGAGAAAGAGCAGCCACTTCCCCCTCCAGCCCTGCCCTTCCCCCTCTGCAGGATGAATCAATCAAGGGAGAATGCCATGGGGGGAGGTGAGAGAGATGGCAGCATGTGCTCCTTTGCCTGGCAAGCTTGGCAGCCCCACCCAGCACCCATGCACCTCTCCCGCCTCTCCCCAACACTTCCACCTGGATCTTCAACATTCCCAACCGGCCCTGCTTAGGCCCACACCTGCCCTCCACACCTCCATCGCAGGCATTTTCAGACCTATAAAACAGGGCCCCAACCCTTCCTTCCTATAAGCAAGAGCAAAGCCAGGCTCTGTACTGGACCACTACACTAACACTACAGCTATGGATTGCCCATCATCAGCTCCTTCTTGCTGGTTTTGTGCTGCCTTTCTCCATCCACCACAGCATATCCCATGCAAGATCCAAGATGTGCCTGCAACCTCTCATGTGCTCCGCTCTCCTGCAGCTTCCCTCCAACTATAGTTACCCCCAGTACAACCTGGTTCCCCCTTCCTCATAGTTTCCTTCCCTCTAGCCTCCCCACTTTCTCCCCCCTACTTGCAAGTAAAACTTCCCTACACCCTGCATCTTTCCATTTCCAAGTACACCCCTTGCCCATCTGGTATATGCCTACTTTTTAAATTAAATACTACATCAGTTCGGTCCTTCACATGCACCCCTCATTGCCCCATTTACTGCTGAACCTTCACTTTTGAGTCCCACACAATTTGCTGGAATTTTTTTTAAAAAATCAAACAAATATACACACTGTGTATATATATTCACACTGTGTAAACATATGTTCATATTATGTACATATATGTTCACACTGTGTACATATGTTCATAAACACACACTTTCTTCAGTCCTTAATAGGCATCTGGAGAGGAATATATGCATATATAGTTGTATACATAAACCTGTCTGCATGAGGGAGCACTCTGCACATGCCCAGAGGCACTCTTATTCCCTCTCCTACCACCTTTCTTTCCTCCCCCAACACACATATAGACAATTACAGTACCTTACTTTTGTATGTATACACACATGCCACATACATATGTATATATATAAAATCCAAACAGCAGTGTTCAATCCTTCCCCATCATCTCCACCCCAGGCACCATTACGCACCACACTGCAGAAAACTGCCAGTCTTACCCCAATTCCCTTTCCATTAAGCCCCCCACCACACCTTTCTTTCCTCAAACCCATACTGGGGTGGGGGACAAAGGAAGAGGAGGGAGCACTCTGCACATGCTCAGGGGTATATGCTCTGCACATGCCCAGAGGCACACAGCCTTTCTTCCTCCCTTCAACCCAAATGTTGTCAGGAGGGTGAGAGAAAAGAGGGAACACTCTGCACATGGTCAATTCCCTCTCCACTCACCACTCCCACCACTTTTCCCATGCTCAGAGGCTCTCCTATTCCCTGTCCAATCACCTTCCTTTCCTCCCCAAACCAGACATAGAGGAAGATGAGGAAACATTCTAGACATGCCCAGAGGCACTCCAATTACCTCTCCATTAACATCTCCCACCCTTTCATCCCCCAACCCAGATCTGGGGGGAGTAAGGAAGATGAGGGAGCACTCTGCACATGCCCAGAGGCACACAGCCTTCTTTCCTCCCTTAAACCAAAAGTCAGCAGGATGAGGAAAAGGAGGAAGCACTCTGCACATGCCCAGAGGCACTCTTTTTCCCTCTCCTACCACCTTTCTTTCCTCCCCCAACCTAGACTTGGGATGGTGAGCATCGAAGATGAGGGAGAACTCTGCACATGCCCAGAGGCACCCAGCCTTTCTTCCTCCCTGAAACCCAAAAGTTGTTAGAAGGGTGAGGGAAAGGAGGGAGCGCTCTGTACATGCCCAGAGGCACTCTTATTCCCTCTCCATTAACTTCTCCCACCACCTTCCTTTCCAATCCAGAGGTGGTGAGGGGGAGTCAGGACCACTCTGCACATGCCCAGAGATACTGTTAACCCCCCAGAAAGAACCCAGAGGTGGTGAGGAGAGTGAGCACTCTTCACATGCACTGAGGCACTCTTATTCCCTCTCACCACCTTTCTTTCCTCCCCCAACCCAGACTTGGGAGGGGGAGTGAGGAAGATGAGGGAGTACTTTGCACATGCCCAGAGGCACTCTTATTCCCTCTCCATTACCCTCTCCCACCACCTTCCTTTCCAATCCTAACCCAGAGGTGGTGAGGGGGAGCCAGGAACACTCTGCACATGCTCAGAGGTACTCTTAACCCCCCAGAACCCAGAGGTGGTGAGGAGTCAGGAGCACTCTGCACATGCCCAGAGACACTCCAAGATGAGGAAGAACTCAGTGCACATGCACTGAGGCACTCTTATTCCATCTCTCACCACCTTTCTTTCCTCCCCAACCCAGTCTTGGGAGGGGGAGTGAGGAAGATGAGGGAACACTCTGCATATGCCCTAAGGCACTCTTAACCGCCCCAGATCCCAGAGGTGGTGAGGAGAGTCAGAGCACTCTGCACATGCCCTGAGGCACTCTTAACCCCCAGAACCCAGAAGTGGTGAGGGGGAGTCAGAGCACTCTGCACATACCCTGAGGCACTCTTAACCGCCCAGAACCCAGAGGTGGTGAGGAGAGTCAGTGCACTCTGCACATGCCCTGAGGCACTCTTAACCCCCAGAACCCAGAGGTGGTGAGGAGAGTCAGTGCACTCTGCACATGCCCTGAGGCACTCTTAACCCCCCAGAACCCAGAGGTGGTGAGGAGAGTCAGAGCACTCTGCACATGCCCTGAGGCACTCTTATTCCCTCTCTCACCACCTTTCTTTCCTCCCCTAACCCAGTCTTGGGAGGGCGAGTGAGGAAGATGAGGGAGCACTCTGCACATGCCCTGAGGCCCCCTTCCCCCCAGGCCGACCTTGCGCTGCTGCTTCTCCCAGGCGGGGTCTAGGAGGAGGTCGCGGTCCCAGTCGTCCTCCTGCGCCATGTAGTCTCCGATGCCAGGCCCGTTCCCGCCGTACTGGTATGAGGGTTGTCCGGCCGCGTGGTAGTCCACCATAGTGGATCTGCTGCCCGCCCGAGGAGAGAGGAGGAGCCGCTCCGACCCAGACGGCGGCTCTCGACCGACTGACTGACGACGCCACCAGCGGCGCCCACTGCGCATGCGCACCTTCCTCAGCGGCACGCCTCCTGGCTCGCGGCAGAGCGCATGCGCATAGCGCGCGCGGGCTGGAGGCACATAGAGCTAGAAAAGGGTAGACTCACATTGCAGGAGAAAAAAATGAAGGCTTTTCGGTGTAGAAATGGGGCATTTTCAAACGAGGAGCGTGTCAGGATTTACAGTCATTGGCTGTAGTTTCTACAGCTTTCTCAAAAGTTGTGTATGACTCTAGACTTTTCTGGCTCTATGTGCCGCCCATGGCAAATGCGGACTGCGCATGCGCCACAGCAGCCAGTCTCTTGCTCATCCAACAGGAATGCGCATGCGCAGGAGAACTCCCGCTTGGCGGTGGTAGCCACAGCCCGCTCCCCTGGGGAGTAGCAGCTGCGCATGCGCGGCTGGCTTTCTTCTGCTGCAGGGGGTTGAGGCAGAGGATCTGTCTGCCTCCCCTATATATAAATTTATAAATAATTATAAATAAATAAACTATTTATTTATATATATTTTATATTTTATTATATATATATATTATATAATATTACATTATATTTTATATTTTTATTATTTGAAATATATATATTTTATATTTTGTTATTTTACATTTATTATTTATATTTTATATATATAAATTTTTAACATTTATAAATAAATTTATATTATATTGTATAAAATAATAAATATACAATCATTTACAAATAATACAAATACACATTATATAATGCATGCTATTTACTGCATTTTATTAATGCATACTATTTATTGCATTAATTGTATGCATTAATTTATTTATTGCATTAATTGTATGCATTAATTTATTTATTGTATTTATTTATTGCATTAATTGTATTCATTAATTGTATGCATTAATTTATTTATTGCATTTCTTTATTGCATTAAGTGTATGCATTAATTTATCGCATTTATTGCACATTTATTGCAAATTACATAATGCATATATATTATTTATTGGTAATAACATCATCACCACCTCTTTAATTATAAATACAAGAGCCTCATTTATAATTAACACCCCATTTGTATTTATCTAACAATAAATATTCATTAAGCAATTGCTGTATTCTATACTGTCTGATGGATACTGTTCACCATGTCAGCTTCATGACTTTGCAAGAAATAAACGTGTTATTGGTGGCCACGTTCATTTTAATGAATTTTAAAATTGATTGTTGCTGCTATTTAATATTAATGAGGAATGCTATTATTTTTGCATATATGTTGGCAAATGGACACATTGTATAACTTGCTCACAAAGCAAGTTATGATTAAACAGAGAAATTAGATTCCAGCAATAACATTCTAGTAATAATAGAACATGCTATTGGGAACAGGTGAAAACCGGGGAGGAAATGGCACCTCCATATAGGTTCCTTTACCTGCAGATTGCAGAGTTGCCACCTATTTCTTATTACCTGCAACTCTGTTCTTGCTAACTGTGCAAATTCTGTGCGGTGCAAACTGAACGTTGTCTGGATTTGGCTGTTTGCACATTAAAGGGCTCTGGGTTTGGCCCACAGAGAATCATCGGACACATTTGTGTCGGCTTCCAGACGTGCAACACTATCTTGGGCACCATCTCAGGGACACCATATGAACCTTACAAGAATGATGATGATGATGATCATCGGTCACATTTGTGTCGGCTTCCAGACGTGCAACACTATCTTGGGCACCATTTCAGGGACACCATATGAACCTTACAAGAATGATGATGATGATGATCATCGGACACATTTGTGTCGGCTTCCAGATGTGCCACTCTTCATCGGGCACCATCTCAGGGACACCATATGAAACGTACAAGAATGATGATGATGATCATCGGACACATTTGTGTCGGCTTCCAGACGTGCAACACTATCTTGGGCACCATCTCAGGGACACCATATGAACCTTACAAGAATGATGATGATGATGACGACGATGATAACAACAACAAGAATGATCATGATGATTCAGGTGAAGACAAGAATCATCACTGGAATAGATAGAGGCACGGGGACTCAGACAGGTGGGCTTCAGTGACATTGGATAGGGATCCAGGGATTTTGCCCTTCCAGAGTGGGAAGGAGCAGAAGGTACTTTCTTCCGTATCCTGAATAAAAGCCATAAAGGAAGCACCGGCATCAGACGCCAAGTCCTGTGCCAGATTTTCGTCATGCACAGGCACACCCAGTTTGTAAATAATCTCAATACTTTATTTGAACTTCATAAAGAAGATGCTGCAGTAGATTGAAATAAAACAACAACACCTGGGATTTTAATGTGGTTAACCTGCTTAGTGACTCTAATTCGTATCCATATTAAAAGTGTCATCATAAGTTAGATGAGATTTTTTGAAGCCAAAAATGATCTTCTGCAAGATCGTGGCCTCCAAACAAGAGCAATAACTCCAAAATCCAAGTAGCAAGAGCTCAGGACCCCAAGTTGAAGCTCCCGTATCATCCAGAATCAGGGTGACCATATGACCGGATTTTTCCGGATGTGTCCTTTTTTAGGCTCTTGTCCGGGTGTCCTCCAAAAGAGCTTCATTGTCCTCCATTTGGCTTCACTTTGGAATTTTGCAGTGGTGTGCAGGACCACATCATGTCGTATGTCGTTGGATTCGTATTGAAGAGCAGAATCCAATGCGAGAATTGGTTTTGAAATATCTTCTTCCTATCAAAAGTTCCTACCAAAAAACTAAACATCAAAAATAGGCAAGCTGTATGGTGCCAGGGTTCGAGACCCAGGTCGGCCCCACAAGACAGGGTGAGCTCCTGTCCTTAGCCCAGCTCTGCAACACCAGCTGGATCCAATCGTATTGGCTCTGCCTTTCCATTGGACTAATTCAGTGCCGTGGAGAGGGGGGATTTGCTGCTTGGGTAACAGCCTATCCTCCATAACAATCTAACCCAGGCTTTCGTGCTTCACATGCAGTGTATGCAGCGCCAAGCACGATACCATAGTCTTCCAAGACTGATGGAGGCCTGCTTTTTTTTTTTATGGTGCCCAATATCCTAGCTTTACTTGTGAGTAGGCAAACGTGGCATTGTCCACCAGAAAGGACAAGATGAGAGGAATCCAAGATCTTGTCCTCCTTTTGAGGTTCAGGTATCTGGTCATCGTCCAGAATAAACCAGCTAGGATTAGCTCACCTTTTCCAAGTGAGTGTGTTGCACGAGGATGGTTGGTGCACCATGAGGAAGAACGGGACTAAGAGCAAAATCCAGAGTGACTACAGGGAGTCCTTGCTCCAGTGTAAGAACAACTTACTCTGGATTGCAATATGAATTTCCCATAGGTTTTCACTAGGTGGTGCAGTAACAACAGGTACTCGTAAAGTCTCTTATGTGGTCCCGTAGTTACCCTGGATTTGGGGGTAAAGGGTTCTGTGCTGGTGGGAGCTACAGGACAGGCCTGAATGCCACTTTCCATGAGCGCCACATGTGAGACGCGCATGAACATATATTAAGGAAACACAAAGAGCCTCAAGTTGTTTCTAGCCACAAGTTCCTTAAACTGAAACCTCAGCTTTGCACCAAGAAAGGAAGTGGTTGGGTCTTCTATCCACCAGCGTGACTGATCATCACGGTCAGGGATGCAAGTGGTTGCCAACTTTTGTTTCTGACATGGCTCCTCCACCTTCTATAGCCTCATGCTTGGCTGATAGCGCGTTTTTCTGATCATCGGGCACTATACCTGTTGCGTTATCAGTTACCGTTGAGTTATCAGCTTACAACTGATACAGACCAAATTAAAACAATACTAGTGAAAAGCATACCCGTGTTGCGGGAGTAAAGTTCCCCTGTACGCCATCCCCCACTGCACATCAATCCCCCCCACATCAACCCCATGCGCATCCACCCCATGTGCAACAACCCCCATGTTCATCCACCTCATGCGCATCATCCCCCATGCTCATCAACCCTCTATGCACAAATCCCCACATGCGCATCATCCCCCCATTCACATATACCCCCCATGCGCATCAACCCCCCATGTGCAGCATCCCACATGCAACCCCCCATGTGCAGCATCCTCCTCAGTGCAACCTCTTCCTCCAAACAACATCCCCCCAGTGCACCAAGCACCAAATAGGCTGGCTGTTGGTCAGTCTTCCATGTTAAGTATAGGACAAAAACACATTGCACCCCTTTTCAGCCCCGTAAGGGTTAAATTTCTCCACTTCAGTTCTTGGTGGGTGTCATGTCACAGAAGGAACACCTACCCCAAATTTCATGCTTCTAGGTCCAGCGGTTTTGGCTGGGCATTGATGAGTCAGTCAATGAGTCAGTGAGTGACTTTTCTCTTTTCTATAGATAGACCCATTGTGTTCAATGGGTCTTACTCACAGGAAAGTGTCTTCAGGATTGCAGCATAAATGCATGTTTAAACACGAAAAAAGAGCGAACTTCAGGATCTCCCAAACTATTAAAATCATTTAAAACACCAGCCCATAATGACAGTCCAAAGGCTCTCTGAGTTGAAAGCTTTTGAGGCTCCTGCCGGAAAGTTCTCCATAGAGGGAGCCGTTCTTAATCTTTGCCGCAAATGAGGCAGCACCATCAAGAAGACCCTATTTCTAGCCGCCGCCATCCTTCTCTCCCTCCCCGAGTCAGCTGGTAACGGCACAGTCAGAAGATGTCAGCTCTGGTGACCTATGAGGATGGGCAGGATTATATGGAAGGAGAAGATCCCTCAAATACTCTGGTCCCACTTTTAAGAAAACAGAGGGCGCAATCCAGAGTAACTACGGGGAGTCCTTGCTCTGGTGTAAGAACGATTTACTTTGGATTGCAATATGAATTTCCGATAGATTTTCACTAAGGGCAAAATCCAGAGTGACTACGGGGAGTCCTTGCTCCAGTGCAAGAACAACTTACTCTGGATTCCAATATGAATTTCCCATCGGTTTTCACTAGCTGGTGCAGTAACTACGAGTGCACGTAAAGTCTCTTACGTGCTCCCGTAGTTACTCTGGATTTGGGGTAAGAGTACAATCCTAACCATGCCTAACCATGTTTTGGGTTACTCTGGATTTGCCGTAACTACGGGTGCACGTAATGTCTCTTACATGCTCCCGTAGTTACTCTGGATTGTAGGGTAAGAGTACAATCCTAACCATGTTTACTCAAAAGTAAGCCCCATTGTCTTCAATGGATCTTAATCAGTGATGGGCCCAGCCTCCCTGAAGATCCGGTTCGCCGGAAGTTCAGGGGCTGGGCCAGGGTCAGGGGGCGGGGCCAGGGTCAGGGGGTGGGGCGGGGGGAAGCGTCCTGACGCCTCCTGAAACGTCCTCGGCGCCAGGACGCTTAGTGCGCCTGCGTCCAGCTGGACGCACGCACACTGAGCGTCCTGGCGCCTAGCCTCCTGGACTAAGCATCCTGGCGCCGAGGACGCTTCAGGAGGCTTCCCCCCGCCCCACCCCCTGACTCCAGCTCTGCCCCCTGACCCCGGCCCAGCCCCCGAACTCGGCTCGGCCCCAAGAGACTCAGTGCGCTTGCGTCCAGCTGGACACAGGCGCACTAAGCTTCCTGGCACCGAGCCCCAGGAGACCCGATGCTGGCGAACCGGTCCCCGTGGCTCTTGCAGCCGCGGCTGTGACCGGATCGCCAACGTCAGCCCAGGGGGAAGAACAGGCATCTATTCGCCCGAACCGGCATCTGCCCACCTGTGATCTTAATCCCAGGAAAGTGTCTTTAGGATTGCAGCCTTAATGGAATCTGGAAGCAAAGCCGCAGTCAGTGTAGCCGCTGAAGCAGCAGCCGGACCTAGTTGAACTGATGAAGTGTTTGCACATGTTCCCTCCTAAATGAGTGTTGAAAGTATTCTAAACTACCACCGACACATCCAGTCGCTGAGTGCCCCCCAGAGACTTTCCAAAAATAGACTGGTGCGCAGACCGTCCGGCAATAGGAACCAATTAGTTCTGTCCACCTGGATACAGAGGTTCACCACTGGAGCGGCGCATTCCTTCCTCATGGCTCATGCATTCCGTTCGGCGCAATCCCATCACCCGAACATGGTTCGGCAAATCTGCAAAAGGGCTAGGGTGTTGCCTCCCAGAGATCCCACCACTTTGCAGGCTGCGTCACATCTGCGCGGCATCGCGGCAAGCAGGAAACGCAAAGGTTGTGAACATTTTGGTTTGTGGAAGCTGCGAGCTGAGCATCCCGGGAAAGCCTCTTTGAGAATTAGGCCCGGCCAGATCTTTGCACTAAGGAAAATACACATCAAATCAATCGATCGATCGATCGATCGATCAACAGTATTATATATAGTGGTGCTTCACATAAAGAGCTTAATTTCTTCCTTAGGCCAGCTCTTTAAGTAAAATGCTCTTTAAGTGAAGTGGATATTCCCATAGGAAATAAAGGAAACTCAGACAATTGGTTCCACAACTCCTAAAAGAGTCATATGAAAATATTAACTGGATGTAAAAATGATGACAAAACACTGGAATTGAATTCAAAACATGCATTCAATGTGTATGATCCTATGGAATGCAAACCTAAAGACACTTTCCTAGGAGTAAGACCCATTGAACACAATGAGACTCACTTTTGAGTAGACCTGGTTAGGATTGTGCCCTATAGGCTGCAATCCTAAAGACACTTTCCTGGGAGTAAGCCCCATTTCACACAGTGGGGCTTACTTCTGGGTAGACATGGTAAAGAGGCTGCAATCAAAGACACTTCCCTGGGAGTAAGCCCTAATTAACAAAGTGGGGTTTACTTCTGAGTAGACATAGCTAGGAGGCTGCAATCAAAGACACTTTCCTGGGAGGCTTACCTGGGCTGCTGCTGGAGGTTCAAGGTGATCGGTGGGGACACTTGGGGGCAGCTGCCTCTGGCACCCCCAGGCAACTCTCCCCAAGTGGGGGCAGTTAAGAGGCAGCAGCGCTGGCCGGTTACCCTTTTAAAGAGCCTCCATGTGGAGCGTCAGGGCTGCACAGTACGTGTGCCCATAGTGCGCTTGCTTGTTAAGTGAAGTGGAACTTGTTATGTGAAGCAAGATTTCTTAGAAATTTATACTTCTTATGTGAAACGCTTGTTATGTGAGGCGCTTGTTATGAGAGGTACCACTGTACTGCTTTTCAATAAAAAGTTCACACATCAAAATACACCAGACTTAGGGCCGAACGATGCTGAGTGATGCAAATAAAGCACAATTAACCTAATTTTGGTGCTCAGAAGTAAGTCAGTCCTATTAGGTTGCTCCCTGGAAAGTAAGTATAGGATTGCAGCCATATTCAGCCAACTACATGGAGGAACAAAACCTGGACGTGGGGTCAGTAGCATAGCTAGAGGGGGTGCAAAGCACTCAGTTTGGACTCAGGTCCTTGCACCACCTTTCCAGTTTTTGGTTTTTGTTTGCATGTTAAATGAGTGTATCTCTTGTTATCTGTTGATAATGCAGTATCATCTGAGCTCTTTGTGCTCCATTTCCATTCCATCAGCGTGGTCAAAACATGCCCTTTGGGAGGATGGCTGGCTTTGATATTCAACCGGGTGTTGCTGCTCCCTGGGCAATGTCCATTTTGCCTGATCAGCCTGGTTTTGTGCATCCAGGCATATGTGTCACTCCGCCCTACCCAAAAAGAAGTTAGGATGATACAAAATGCCTACTCAATGACACATCATCCCTGGTAACCACCCGGTATTATGCATTTTTTCCCCTTCCAGGTCTTGTTACCCATCTGCATTCCAGCATCCCACCCTGGAGCAGTGGTTGAACCCAAGAGACAATACTAGGTGGGGCTGCATTGACTGCAAGAAAGAAAAGGTTGGCCAGGATCAGTCCATTAAAAGGCTTAACCAGAGACATCTGAACGAGCAAAGGGGAGAGACAGGCAGGGATCAAGGAGAAGTGCCAAGCTGCCACATGTGCCAATGCCAGATGCAAGGGGGGGCAACTGGTTGCAGGTGTCGTGTGTGCTCCCTGAAGCATCTTGTATGATACAAGAAGCTGGACTAGATGGACCTGTGGAGGCTGCTCTGATGTTCTTATGCTAAAATATCCCCTCTTTGCACATAGTCGGACTAACCCTACAGTCCAGAGGAACTATGGGCACACGTAGGAGACATTACGTGCACCCGTAGTTACTGCACCAGCTAGTGAAAACCTATAGGAAATTCATATTGCAATCCAGAGTAAATTGTTCTTACACCGGAGCAAGGACTCCCTGTAGTTACTCTGGATTGCACCCTAAGTACAAAATGGTTTGATTGCCCAGTGAAGGGCAAGATCCAAAGTAGGACTGGCATGATAGCATAATACTTGATTAGACACTAGCCCAGTGGTCTTCAAAGTGCGGGTTGGGACCCCCTGTAGGGTCGCAACCTCTGGTCAGGGGAGTCACGAGAGGGTGGGATTCACCATTCTGGGAATCTGGCACTGAGCTTTCCTGGGAGTCTCATTGAACACACTGGGACTTACTTCTGAGTAAAGATGGAAGATCATGCCAGTAAGATTGACAGGGGGTCCCATACATATTTTTAAATTTGAAAGGGGGTCCCAGACTGAAATGCCTGAATACAATTGCACTAGCCCGTTCAAAGACCTTGTACTTATAATTCATAATTCATAAAAATAATATAAATTTAGAAAAAATTATAATCACATTGAAAGAGTACTAGGTTGGTGACAGAGGTGGTATGTGGCTAGCAGATGCAGCCACACTCATTACACAGGCACCCCTCCCCATTAAATAGTAAGGTTCAGTCCCTAGGAAGGGCCAAGAAGGCCCCTGGCCGAAACTCTGCAAGGGGACAGAGAGTTTCAATGGAACTGAATGAAACAGACCAGTGAGGCTGACTCACTAGGAGGCACTTGCATACATTCACCAGGGTTGCACAATGAGATCATCTATAGTTGCAGGCAAGTTCCTATAAGAGCTTGTCCCTACTGGTGCTGCTCTACTGTAGGGTTTCAGAAAAAAAATAATCTCTCCCAGCCCTGCTTGGAAATGCCACCACGGACTTATAGCAAAGGTTCGTAAAGCTTGAGATCATAGCTCTAACCACTGAGCCATCCCTCCATATAGTCCGACTCTTCTCCCAGTTCAAAACATAAAACAGCCCCCCACTTGGAGATGCCACCACGGACTTAAAACAAGGGTCATGAAGCTTGAGATCATAGCTCTAACCACTGAGTGATCCTTCCATATAGTCCGACTCTTCTCCCTGGGTGGTGCGAGTGGCTAAGACGCAGTGCCTTTTAACCAGCAGGCCAGGGTTCGAGACCTGGGTCGGCCCCACAAGACAGGGAGAGCTCCTGTCCTTAGCCCAGCTCTGCGACGCCAGCTGGATCCAATCGTATTGGCTCTGCCTTTCCATTGGACTAATTCAGTGGCGTGGAGAGGGGGATTTGCTGCTTGGGGAACAGCCTATCCTCCATAACAATCCAACCGAGGCTTTTGTGCTTCGCATGCAGCGTATGCAGCGCCGAGCACGATACCATAGTCTTTCAAGACTGACGGAGGCCTGCTTTGTCTCCCAATACAAAACATATAGCAGCCCCCCACTTAGAGATGCCACCAAGGACTTAAAACAAGGGTCATGAAGCTTGAGATCATAGCTCTAACCACTGAGCCATCCTTCCATACGGTCTTTCTCCTAGTTCAAAACATAGAGCAGCCCCCTTGGACTGATGGAGCACGGAATCCCAGCAAGCCTCTAAAATGCACACTCATCTCCGGAATGTTCAGCATCTTGGCGGACAGGAAAGGGGAGAGCATGACCCCGGCTGGACCACGAAGTGGAAAACAAAAAGGGGGAGGGTGGCAGCAAAAATGTTGACGGGACTGTAAATGGCTAGGAGGGGAGGAGGCTGAACCGCCGGTCTTCAAGCAGGCCCAGAATGTGCCGATTTGGTGGACAGCCAAATTCCCAGCCCCGAGTAGAGAATCTCTACATCTGGAGACGTCGGGCTTTATATGGCCACCTTCTGGAACTCATCTCCCCCCTATGAGATCTGGGGAAACTGCAGCACTTCCACACCAGACGGTCATATCCTATGAAAAGGAAGATAGATGTGTGCCATCTGAACTATGCCCATCTGGCTACCGGGAGCAGACAGACGGACGCAGGCCGAGCTGCTTTGGGTTCAGGTGCCACCCTGGTGGCTGTGCTGGTTCCAGACTAACATGGGGCCTTTCCTTTTTTTTACATACGTGTATGGAGAAGATCACCTTGGGACATCTGGTGGCATAGCTAGAGGGGGGCAGAACGGTCAGTCTTGGACATGCAAGGGACCCCCTTCCCTTCAGAGCAACTCCAAGAGGAGGGAACAAAATGGATATCCTGCCCATAAAACCCATAAGAGCAAAAAGTCAAAAAGAAAGAGGTGGGGCAGGGTAAACAAAGACGAGGAAGAAAACCTAAGAAGAGATTAAACAAGATCACGACAGGTTAGGTGTGTCGAGACTTACAGCTTTCTTCACTCCAAGTAGCTGTCATGATGAGGCAATCCACGGTATTCACCCAAATCTAACGCTCGCCTTTTTCGCTTGAATTTTGGCTCCAAAATCAGGGTGCGCATTAGATTTGATGGTTTGAGTAAAATGCTGGATTCCTTACCGGGAATCCCAAGTTCCAGGAGAAGGAGTGATGTTCTGATGTGGTGTGTTGATTCTAAGTATATAAGGGTGGTTCGGCAGTGGAACACATTGCCAAGGGAGGTGGTGGATTCTCCCTCACTGGGGATCTTCAAGCAGAGGCCCGACAAGCACCTATCAGAGATGCGCTGAAGGCAAAATCCAGAGTAACTAATGAGGGAGTCCTTGCTCTGGTGTAAGAACAACTTACTCTGGATTCCAATATGAATTTCCCATAGGTTTTCACTAGGTGGTGCAGTACTATGGGTGCACGTAAAGTCTCTTATGTGCGCCCGTAGTTACTCTGGATTTGGGGGTAAGAGGATTTCCTGCTACAGACAGGGTTGGACTAGAAGACCTACAGGGTCCATTCCAACCTAAGAAACAACGGAAGTTGATGGCATTACCTTGGCTGGAAGCGACATTGAACACAATCCTAACCATGTCTACTCAAAAATAAGACCCACTGTGTTAAATGGGTCTTACTCCCTGGAAAGTGTCTGATTTCAGCCTAAGGCAGCAATCTTATCCACACTTACACAGAGTAAGCCCCACTGACGATCACTGTTGAAATCATATGCATTGTAGCATTTTCAGATACTGTATCCCCAAATGCAGTCACTTACCATGTTGGTGTTAACAGTGCAATCCTAACCCATGTTTAAGCCAGCCTAACCCTACAATCCAGAGTAACTACGGGAGCAAGTAAGAGACATTACGTGTACCCGTAGTTACTGCACTACCTAGTGAAAACCTATGGGAAATCCTTACTGCAATCCAGAGCAAATTGTTCTTACACCGGAGCAAGGGCTCCCTGTAGTTACTCTGGATTGCACCCTTAGCCTCGGAATAAGCTGGTGGTGTCACAAAAGTGCTGCATGGGCATTTCTGTGCCATTCCTGGGGATTAGGCCAGTGCAGAGACATGCACTTGTGACCCTATATCATCATGCAAATGATGAGTTGTGCTGGTTTACGTTAGGACTGCACTCTTAGGGCACAATCCAGAATATCTATGGGAAATCCTTGCTCCGGTGTAAGAACAATTTACTCTGGATTGCAATATTAATATCCCATAGGTTTTCACTAGGTGGTGAAGTAACTACAGGTGCACATAATGTCTCTTACGTGCTCCCATAGTTACTCTGGATTGTAGGATATGGCTGCAATCCTAAGAGCACTTTCCTGGGAATAAGCCCCATTGAACTCAATGGAATTTACTTCTGAGTAGATACGAATAGGATTGCTTTGTTAGACATATAAAAATAAAATATTGAAATGAATGGGGACCCAGCAAGTGGATCCCAACCTGCAGCCTGAGAAAATGATATATAGGTGTCCCTTGTTATCCATTAGGATTTAAAAAATCAGTGGGGAGAAAGGACCCACTTCCAGGTTTCTTGCTCCTCTATTGCTCCTAATGGTTGTGCCTCAATATCTGCAGGGGTTTGACACCGAGACTCCCTGCCGGTAAGCAAAAATGTGTAAAATAAAAGTTTGTCCCTTCACAATTACAGCTATTCTTACTGTTGTAGAACGGCAATCAGCATTAGAAATGGGAAGAACCCCTTGCCTTTGCCTATCTTTGCTGAAGAATGGAATGATTGCTTGCATGACTCGATACAACAGTAGTAAAAGCAGTTTTGAACACTGATTTGTAGTGGCCATTTGTGTCGAGTCAAATCCATGTCTGAGGTTGGTCCGGCGCACACAGCTCTATTTCAAATAATAGTAATAAAAAAAAAGTTCCAGTGTGCGTGGCCTGTGCCGGGGGCAGGTGTGGCATACAAGAGGCCCTCATTAAATCGGGTTGGGCAATTCCCAAGCCGGCCTTGGGGCTTCTGCTGCTCTCTCACGTTTGCCCAGGTAAAGTCAGCCCACAAGGAACAGAGTGGCCTTTATTCGGATCCCTCTGCTTTTGGGCCGCTTCCCAGTAGCACCCGCAGCCAATGAGAAGCTGGAATCCGGCAAGTTCCCAGACGGGAATCAAGACAGATTACAAAATGCGTTTGACGGGGAGCCGGGGCGGGGAAGCGCATACGGGGAGAGCAAAGTGTGGTTTTGATTTACCGGGCAAGACTAATACTGGACGCCAGAGGAGAAAGAAGAGGTGGTCGGAGACACCAGAAATGCTCCCCGATCCACAAGTCTGGAAAATTTTCCTGCCACCCCTTGCATCTGATTCTCCAATCATTTTTCCCATCATCATCATCAATGCCAAGAACTGTTTCACACTGATCAGATTTCCCCCTTTATTCAGCAAGTCCCACTTATTCATAAGACCTCCTGCAACCCAAGGCAGCCGGCCAAATGTTTTGTTATCCCCTTCAGTGGTTCTTAACCTTGTTGGAGGTACTGAACCCCGCAAGTTTTGTATGTGCATTCACCGAACCCTTCATGGTTGGAAAGATAAAATGTTTTGTCCGTTGTAACAAAAGTATGTTAACGCACCCCTGGCGAACGGAATGGACGCACATCTCCGCTAAACCCGAGACGGATTCACCGAACCCTTGGGGTTCGAGCGAACCCAGGTTAAGAACCACTGCTTGCTTAGCTGGTGATACGCCAGCCCATTTCCCTGCAATGGCTTTGAATGAAGACATACAGAGAAGAGGGGGTTTGGCTGCACTAGCCCCTCTGCTACCCTCCCCATTCTACCCCATTCACTTCTTCTTTGGAAGAAGATCAGAAGGAAGGAGGATCAGAAGAGGATGGCCAGAGGTTTGTGCCTCCACCAATATGCTGTTTATCATGCTATAGAACAGGGGTCTCCAAACTCCAGCCTGGGGGCCAAATGTGGCCAGTGGTGGGCTTCAGGGGGTTCTCGCAGGTTCTATAGAACCTTTTGCTAATGAGCGCCTGGTTCTGAGAACCGGTTACTAATGGGACATACAATCTGTTATTAGGACATATAACCTGTTGTTCATTTATTTGAATCCCACCACTGGATGCGGCCCTCGGCAAACCTCAATGCGGCCCCCAGCAAGACCCCTTTATCCGGCCCTTGAGCTTTACAATCCATTCCAATACATTCTTATAAGAAAATTAATTCAAATTTGAAATGTAAATTAGTTTTCCCTTCCTGATACTGTGTCCGAGAGATGATGTGGCTCTCCTGCCAAAATGTTTGGAGACCCCTGCTGTATAGAAAGAAGCACATGGAAGAAGCACATGTAATGCCCCATCACATCTCAGAGAAGTTCAGCAAGCCCGCCAGTGATCAGGGCAGGGCTGAACGGCTGCCAACCTCTCACCATACGGGCAAACACCTTGAATTTATATTCTGGTTTTCCTGCACCCACTAGTGGCAAACACAGTAAACTGCTACCTTACTCATTTAGGTAGATCCGAGGATTAAACTGGACATACAGACGCACGCACGTACGGGACTGTTAACTGCTAGGCAGGGGAAGACATCCACCCACACTACTGGATTCAGGTAGCAATCTAAGAGCACAATCCTAACCTTGTCTACTCAAAAGTAAGCCCCACTGGGTTCAAAGGGTCTTCCTCCCAGGAAAATGTCTTTAGGATTGCAGCCTCAGTGTGGGACCCACTTGTGAAAGGGCACCTAAAATGCAAATATTGCATATTATAAATATGCTCTCTCTCTCTCTCTATATATATATATATAGCAAATATACTGTATTTGCTCAAATATAACGCTCACCTTTTTCAGTCAAATTCAGTCTCCAAATTAGGGTGTGCGTTAGATTCGATGTCAATTAGAATTGAGTAAATGCGGTATTTTGATTATAAGCATAGGGTGCGCATTAGATTTGATGGCACATTATATTTTAGTAAATATGGTAAATAAGTTTTCAGTGCAATATGGACACTGTTCTATTTTAATATATTTAATTTAAAACGTATACATTGGCACCGATTGAATGCACGGCAAAAGATTTGAGTATTGATGTGTGATTAAGTATAAATTTTTATTTATTCTGTGTATATTGAGTATTATGACTGCATCTGAATTTCACTGTATATCTTTGTACAACGTCAATAAATATCTATTTAATTTAAAATATATACACTGGCACTGACTGAATGCATGTCAAAAGGAATGAGTGCTGATGCATAATTAAGCATAAATTTTTATTCTATATTATAAAAAATTAATTTTATATATCTCTCTCTATCTAATGAGGCTCCTGTCCCTAACACAACAGATCCATCCATGAAAATAAAAAGGGGCCTAACCCTACAATCCAGAGTAACTACAGGAAGACGTAAGAGGTATTTACTCTGGATTGTTCTATGCATTTCCCATAGGTTTCCCATAGGTGGCACCGTAACTACGTTGGTGTAAAAGGTCACATAGGCTGCAATCCTAAAGACACTTTCCTGGGAGTAAGACCCATTGAACACAATGGGGCTGACTTTTGAGTAGACATGGTTAGGATTGTGCTCATAGTTACTCTGGATTATAGCCTAGGATCAACAACTGGCAAACCATGGCTCAATCTCAGCTCAGACAAAGCAAAGGAAGCCTGATGACATGTATGAAGATGGAGACGGAGAGAGGTCTCAATCCGCCACAAGCAATATACACGAGTACCTACCCCTCAGTTTTTAGTATGTCTCCATCCACCTTACTAGTGGTTTGCCCAAAGTCATTCTCCTACTCTGTAACCTTATTGGATACTTTGTCTCAGAGCAAAGGCGGGATCCCTCTCCCACCTTGGCCCATGACTGCATTTCTATCCCCAGTTGCTGGTTGTGTAGTTATAATTCTTCACATCTCCAGCACACCTCCCCTTCCATAACACACTTTGTTTTGTATCCTTTGTAGCTGCCAATGACTGGCAAAGCCCACAGAGAGAGGCACAGACTGCCAAAAATCCTTTATTAGACGGGTTATATTTAAAAGGGAAGAACTTAAAAGAAGATCCTGCAGGCAACACATCATTGGGAAGATGCCATTATACTGGAAACACCTGAAAGAGATGAAAAAAAGAATCAGAAGGAAGGAGATTCCAAAGTGGCATGCAGTACATTTTCCTGGAGTATGGGCAAAATCCAGAGTAACTACGGGGAGTCCTTGCTCTGGTGTAAGAACAATTTACTCTGGATTCCAATAAGAATTTCCCATATGTTTTCGCTAGGAGATGCAATAACAATGGGTGCATGTAATCAGTGATGGGCCCGGCCTGGCCCAACATCCGGTTTGCTGGAAGTGGGTGGGCCAGACTGGGGTCGGGGCGGGGCTGAGTCAGGGGCGGGGCCGGGAGGGCATGCCACCCACCCCAGCGCTCTGCAGGTGTGGGTGGGCGGGGCGAGAGGCGGACCCAACCCTGGCGCACTGCGCATGCACCGACCCCAGCGCACGCGCAGTGCATCTCCTCCCCGGCGTGCCGAACTGGTACGCCGGGTTTTCTGGCCCCCCCGTTGCTACCGGATCGGTAGTGGGGGGGCCAAGGGAACAACCTGTTCGGGCAATCTGGCCCAAACCGGCTTGGGCCCGCATCTGCACGTAATGTCTCTTACGTGCTCCTGTAGTTACTCTGGATTTGGGGGTATGTTTGTGCAGAGCCTCGTACAGCACTCTTTCCCAGCCCCACCTGCAGAATGGGCCAGTCTGGAAGCAAATATGCTCTCTAACATTGAGCTATGGGTCCTCTATAGCAGGTATACAGAATCCCAGATATATGAGAGCCTAAGGAAAATTTCCAGTTTGGAGAGGTAAATCTTACAAGCCTTACCTTACTTTCTTTTCCTCTTACAATTGCAAGATCACAAAATGAGTTGTGCAAACTTGTGTGAGGTATATGCTAAATGCTGACCAGTGTTTCTGAAAAATCTGGGGGGAATACAACCCTCAAAGAGGCAGAATACAGACATCCCCTGCAGCCACAAGAGTTTCATGTGGGATCCTCCCATAGATCCTTCAAATTAATTGCAAACCTGAAGGTACCGTTGGCAAATCTGAAGGATGCATTGGCATCCTTCAGTCTGGAAAGACTATGATATCATGCTTTGAGTGTCCTCTCCAGAGCACAAAGGCCTGGGTAGATTAATATGGAGGATAGACTGTTACCCAAGCAGCAAATCCCCCCTCTCCACATCACTGAAATAGTCCAATGGAACGGCAGGGCCGATACGACTGGTTCCAGCTGCATTGCAGGAGTTACCAGAATGTGATTGTACATAGTCATGAACTGATTCCAGGACTCCGGATCTGGATTTTGCCTCGAGGTTGACTCCTGAAGCCTTCCCCATAGATGGGTATACCATTGATGGGTATCCCATGCCTTCCCACAGAAGGCAGTGGTGGTTTGAGGTGAGAGTTTTCCTTCTCCGGACAACCCACATTCAGTGGGATTTTGGACAGGTTTAGTCTGGCTCCTTAACAAAGGCCTTCTGACACGGGAGTCCCTGTCAGCAGCTATGATACCGCTAGCATAGCCCTTTGGATCACTGGAGCAAACAATCCCACCACCATGAAAAGCTACTGTCCATCAGTGGGCAGATACCGGGGGCCACTTTAAAAAAATGTAGTCACATGTGGACCTCCTCCCCTTATCTTCCCCTACTGCAATGCAGCAAAACTCTACATTTTGAGGGCTCCAGAATATCTTCTCTGCTCTCTGGAGCCTCCTCTGGGTTGCTCAAAGGCCAGGGTGATCATATAGAATGGAGAAGAGAATACCTCTACCTTTACGTATTCCATAGTAGAGGGAATTTAAGCAGGTGCTACTTTTTACACACTTCTACATTAAGATAAACCTGCCTAAATCCTATAATATTCTATAAAACCTCCATTCTACAAGTGGTCACCGTGACTTGACTTTCTGTACATTTTAAAAGTGCAGCCACGGATAACAAACCGTGGATGCTGGGTCCAAGGATACAGATGACAACTGTATATGCCATTTGTATATGCCACCTGTATATGGATGGCACCTACTTTAAAAAAAAGAGAGCAGGCAGATGCAAAGATAGAGACTCACTGTCAAAGTCAATTTTCTCCACAATGTTTTTGGGTTTGATGCTCTCTTCTTGGTTGCAGATGAAGATGGTGCCTGGCTCTGTCTCTGTCCAGCCATATTTGCTCATCCAGGACTTGAGCTGGTTGTCTACCAGGAAAGAGAAGTGGATCAAAGGAGTGATAAAGGGGCAGGGCATTTGGGGACACATGGAGCCCTCCGGTGACCATGGTTAACACGGCCAAACTCTCACTTGCCCACAACAGGTCAGTTCCCAAACTTGGTAGATAAGAAATGGAAGCAAGTCCAATCCTAGGTCAGTTTCAGCATTTACAAATCCTACCCACAGGAATAATGGAGCCCACAGTAGCCCATAAGAACAGGAGCCCATAGGAAGAGCTACTCACCTGTGAGGTCGCCCAACATTTTTGCCAGCAGCCACCGGTCAATATGTTGGTAGGTGATCCCCACCACATGGCAGATGACTGCAAGAAATAAGAGGGCAGATTCAGGATGGCAAAATTTAAACACCAAAGGATTTCAGAGTTTAGAAAGGAGCGATATAGAATAAAGGTATAGCAGCAGAAGGAAGACATGCTTACATTTTCTAACAGAATCCTCAAATCCAGTGATCCCATCCAGGAGGTCCATGTTCTCATCCAGTGCTTGCTATTCAAGAAAGCAAAGCAAGAGAGTCCACATCTGAGTACGACAATCTTGTTCACAGCAGTGAAGGTTGTCACTTTTGGCCCCACACCAGATCAGTATCAGAAAGGCTAGAGGAGGACCACCTTCCTATTTCAGAGAACTATCTTTCCAAAAGATAGTTCCAAAAATCTTTCCAAAAGATTAACCAATCAGTTAAGCCCTCACTATAACTGCATTTTAACAACCAGCGTTGTGGGAGTGAATAGTGGAAGCAAGAATATTTGTGAGCCTGGGCATGGCTGAGCACCCCCATGCAACACCTCCCATGCACCCTCCCGCCATGCACCACCACATCCCAACTGTGGGCACCCCTACCGGGCAGGTGCAAGGTCTTATGAGTCTTCAATGTTAAGTATAGGACAAAAACACATTTCACCCCTTCTCACTTCCTTAGGGGTTAGATTTCTAAAAACTTGTTCTGAGTGGGTGGTCAAGTCCCAATGAATACCCTTCCCAAATTTCGTGGTTCAGGGGTTGGGGCAGGGCGTTGATCAGTCGCTGATTCTTCAAAGCATAGGGAGGAAAATGCATTGTACACCTTTTCACCGTGTACCAGTTGGAATTTCCAAAAATTTGTTCTTACTGGGTGCCTATATCATGGGAGGAACACCCACCCCCCCCCCAAAAAAATTTCACGCTTTTAGATCCAGTGGTTTTGGCTGGGCGTTGAAGAGTGAGTGAGTCAGTGAATCAGTTGAGTCAGTGACTCTTCAGTCTTGGACATATAGATTTTGAACCCCTCCCAACAATCAAAGCAACAGGCAGCACAATGTGTGTTTTGAGCTTGGATGAGCCAAGTTGGTCTCCCATCCACACGTGACTGCTATAAAAGAACTTTGCAAGCGCAAATAATTGTTGGTTACAACTGGGTGCAGCTTACCCAGAAGGCTTGGAAGTGGCAGGTTTCCAAGAGCTCCCCTAGGTACAGGATCTGCCGGATGGGTCTTTCCTCTTGCTGCGTGAACTCGTCAAGGAAGCAGGTTTTATACCAGGCTTCAGAAATACACTGGCTAATACATTTATTTATATATCACTTTTCCTCCTAGGAAGGCAACCCAATATTTAACATATAAAATATCAGAATACAATTAAAATCTAGATGAAAACATTTCTTAAAAACCAAACAATAAAATACCATTAAAACTATTTTAAAACAATAAGATTAGATTAAAAGACAGGCAAGTAACAATAAAAAAGTAAAAAGTAAGCATCTAAAAAGAGCCCTCATATATTTGACTGAATAAAAAGAGTTTTCAGGCATCGCAGGAAGGACAACAATGAGGAGAAACTTAACTCAGTGGGGAGGGAGTTCCATAAAGTGGGTGCCACCACCAAGAAGGCTCTGTTTCTGGCTGCCATCCCTTTAACTTTTTAGTGGGGGCAGAACCAACAAAGCTCTCCCCCCGTCTCTGATGACCTCAGAGAATGGTCCGGATTGTATGGAAGAAGACAGTCTCTCAAATATGCTGGTCCCAGGCTGTTTAGGGATTTATAACAGCACAATCCAGAGTAACTACAGGAGCTAAGAAAGATTACTCTGGATTGCACTATGAATTTCCCATAGGTTTCCTCTAGGTGGTGCCGTAACTACATCGACGTAAATGTCTCTTATGTTGATGTAAGAGCTCCCGAAGTTACTCTGGATTGTGCTGGATTGTGCTGTACGTCATTCAACACCTTGAATTGGGCCTGGAAATGAACTGGCAGCCAGAATGAATTGTCAGAGCAGCAGCATGACAGAGTCAAACCGTCCTGTTGTCAACCACACGAGCCGCTATATTATGCACTAACTATGGCTTCCGGACCATCTTCAAGGCCGTTTGTGTCAAGTCCAAATCCGTGTATAGAAAAACCAGTAAGGGTGGACCTGCACTGCAGATGAAAGTCCGAGGCAGTGCCTTTGCTCAAGCCATCTATGAACTCAAGGTAGCAAAATGTCTTGGTTCACAACCAAGGGAGGTTGCCCCTCTGCCACACTACTGCCCCCTCTGATCAAAGGATACATGAGCCTGGTCAATCATGCACTTGCAGAGTGTGAAGTCTGTGTGGGGCAGGTTGGTCAGGGCTTTTAGCAGAATCTGGGCTGTCACCGTAGTTTGGAAGAAGGCTGGGTTAAACTGATACCTGGAAGAGAAAAAAAACTATCTCTTGGGAACCTAACAGTGAGGAAGGACAGGGCTGTTAGCCCACTACAGATAGCTATGAGCTTCAATGCCACTTGGTACTACAACACCAAAGGATTTGATTTTCTCTGAAAGGATCACAGTGTTCCATGTGCCATGCTGGCCACATCACCACCGAGACGGCTTCAGACAATGCACTAGAAACGGAGATGAGCGACACAGCCTATGGCCAGTTACCACTAGCAGTACTAACCACAAGGGGTTACCTTACTTAAACCTTACAGGGGGTTACTAGCACCTTTAAAGGATCAAATGAAGCACTGCAGTCATATGCTGGCTGTTCAGCAAATTGGGCCAATATTTGAAAACAACGCCATGCCCGCTGTGCCAACATGGTGGCCAACAGAGTGCAAATCCTCTGGTGGCGCAAGTGGTTAGGACACTGTGCCTGTTAACGAGCTAGCCAGGGTTTGGACTAGATGATCCACTGGGTCCCTTCCATGATTTTATGACTTTCCACAAATGTTTTCTTGCCATCCTGCTAAGGCTGTCTTGACACCAGATCCCCCAACAACCCAAAGGGCCAGGAAAACAGTCACTCACAGTTTGAGGACGGCTAGATTAGCCTCCAGATCATAGGCATTCTCCTTCGCCTGCGTCTCTACGTAGCGCTCCAGCGTGGCCAGATTCTCTGGGTTGTACCTGAAGTGCGAGAGAGGAAGGCATCATCATCAGGAAGCATTCATTTGAGAAATTTATATCCTAACTTTCCTGTGCCAAAGAAACACACAAAGTATCTTTCCAGGTAAGAGAAGAAGAAAAAAATTCAAAATGTTGATTTTAACATAAAAAAGCAAGATCCAAATCCCAGAGAAAGAGGATCCAGGTGGAGAGGCTCAGTGTCAGCACACTGAAGAGGAATGGGTAGTAGGTGCACAGCCAGTGTGGCTGCTGAAGCAGAAGCCCAACTGGGGAGGCGGGGGGGGGGTCTCTATCTTAGTGGTTCCCAAAGTGGGGGTGGGGACTCTCACACTGTACACAATGGGAGCTCCCTCCAAGTGGACATGGAGGAGCTCTGGCATCACAGTGATGTCACTTTCAGGTTGACAACATCATTTCTGGGGGGGTTCCTATCTATGGACAGACTATTAATCTCAAAAAGGGTGTGCTTGGCTCACTTCCACCTGAGACCCTTTGATGCCCTCCATTGGCCTCCCATGGCCTATTAGGTGCTCTCTGTGCATGCTCAGAGGACTGTGGGTGGCGCAGCTGTGGCGCGGTGGTGGGGCAGTGGGTGGCGCAAGCGGTTAAGACGCTGACCCGCTGACCTCAGGTGACCCCCTGACCTTATCCAAGTGATCTCAGAGAGGCTGCTTTTACCTCCAACCAGGCCAGGCCAAGGGGGGACAAAGGACATCCCACCCTCTCTCAATAGACCTTGTGGGAGGGAGGGAGGGAGCCATGGCAACTGAGGGGGTGGGTTGTGTGGGGGCGGTGCCCACCACTGGACCCCCATGTCCTGTCAGGTGTCCTCTGAGCATGCACTGAGGGCGCCTGACAGGCCAAGGGGGCCGCAGCACAGGGAAAGAGTGCCTCTGAGCATGCACTGAGGGCGCCCGACAGGCCAAGGGGGCCGCAGCACAGGGAAAGGGTGCCTCTGAGCATGCACTGAGGGCGCCTGACAGGCCAAGGGGGCCGCAGCACAGGGAAAGAGTGCCTCTGAGCATGCACTGAGGGCGCCTGAGAGGCCAAGGGGGCCGCAGCACAGGGAGGCTCAGTTACCGGTCGATGCCCTTCAGCAGCTTCCCCACGTTCGCCCGCATCTGCTCGAAGAGCGCCATGCCGGAGGGACGGAGAGCCGGGAGGAGGAGAGGCGGTTCTTCCCGGGCGGAAAAGGAAACGATTGAGGCACGTCCGGTTCCGTAGACGCTAATTTCCGGTTTCGCCGATGTCTGACCATAGAGAGAGGGGAAAGAGCGGCCGCCTTATGCATGCGCATGCGCTGCGTGCTGAGGTGGGCGGGAACTCCGACTCCGATTTTTGCCTACTGGCCACGCCCACAACCGTGGCCACGCCCCCTGAGAGGGAAATTCCTTCCACGTGGGTCCTCCGGGGGGGATTCGGTGGCAGAGCCTGAAAGTGACACACATGTATCTGTGTGAACACGTATGTACATGCGTGTGCATTTACATACGTGCATGTGTATGTACTTGTACCAATGTATCCATATGTGTGCATATCTATGTATACACGTGTGTCTACATGCATGTGTGTGTGTGTATGTATGTATACATGTATATATTTAGTACATGTATTTGTGTTTGCAGATATGTTGGTACATCTGTATATAAGTGGATTGCATGTATATGTATGTGTATGAATGTATGTTTACGTGTATGTGTGCATTTATATATACATGTCTGTACGTATGTATAAATGTATATGTATGCATGTGCATATATGTGTTTGTACATGTATGTTTGTATCTATATGTATGTGTGTATGTACATTACACGCATCAACATGTAATTGGTTATACATGTAGGTATATTTATATATTTACATACACGTGTGAATGTTTATATCTGTATGTACATGTGTGTATATACATGCATGTATATGTGTGAATGTACCGTATGTATACATGTATGTGTGTATATGTCTATGTCTGTTCATAGACATAGGCATATGTATATGTCTGTACATATGTATAACATGTATATGTATGCATGAACATGCATGTGTGTGTATATATGTACATGTGTTTGTTCATGCATTTATGTGTATCTATATGTATGTATGTGTTTGTTCATGTATGTATGTGTAGCTATATGTATGTATGTACTTACATGCATGTATAGGTATGCATATATGTATATGTAAGTGGTTATATATGTAGGTATATTTATGTGTATTTACATACACATGTGTATGTGTATATCTATATGTACATGTGTGTATATACATGCAAGTATATGTGTGAATGTACAGTATGTATACATGTATGCATGTATGTATATATTGGTATGTCTACATATGTATAACATGTATATGTATGCATGTACATGCGTGTATTTATATATGTGCATGTTTGTTCATGTATGTATGTTTATCTGTGTGTATGTACCTACATGCATGTATATGTATGCATATATGTATATGTATGTGGTTGTATATGTAAGTATACTTATGTGTATTTACATACATACATGTGTGTATATCTATATGTACATGTGTGTGTATGTACTTGCATGTATATGTGTGAGTGTATATATGCATATATGTATGTACTTTTTGTCTGTACATCTGTATTATTTATATGTGATTTTGTCCCAAAGTGAATGAGGTTGGCTTTTTGAAATGATGGATACAATCCTAAACTCACTTTCCTGGGAGTAGGTCCCATTAAACACAGTGGGACTTACTTCTGAGTAGACATGCTTAAGATTGCACTTTGTGTCTCTTTAGCAGTTAATGCTGCGTGTTGGGGCGACTCCTCCATCGGTCTCTCCACCTGCACCCCAGATCTCTCTCCTGCTCCGTCACAGGAGCTCAGAGCCCATTAAGCTCTATGGAAAGTTAGGATTCTTTGTCCAAATGTGCACAACTTTACATTTCCTTCCATTAAACGCACCTCCCTTTTGCTGCTTCTTCTTCCAGTACGGAGAGAACCCTCTGCAGCTCTTCGCTCTGGTCTTTACCACTTGAAATAGTTTGGTGTCGTCCACAAACTTGGCTCCCTTGATGCTTAACCCTCCTTCTAGGTCATTGGATCTGGACTGCAGCACTCTGTACATGTCCGTGCGAACCCTTTCCTCGGTGCCCTCTTCCCAGTAAAAATCCTTTTTCTCCAACTGATGTTAGCCCAGCTGTTGTTATTTATAGAATATTTGTCTTCTGCTTTTCAGGAAAGACAAATTTGCAAACAAATGGAATAAGGGCACAATCCAGAGTAACTACAGGGAGTCCTTGCTCCGATCTAAGAACAATTTACTCTGGATTGCAATATGAATTTCTGATAGGTTTTCACCAGGTGGTGCAGTAACTACGTCGATATAAATGTCTCTTATGTTCTTCCGTAGTTACTTTGGATTGTAGGGTAAGAAGATTATTTTCTGGCTACAATCCTATACGTACTTTTCCTGGGATTTAGTCCCAATTAACCTAGAGGGTTTGCCTTCTGAGCAGACAAGCCAAGAGCACAATCCGAACCATGTCTACTCAAAAGTAGGTTGAAAAGCTCCGGTCCCACAACAAGACCTCTGGGGCACCCCATTTTTCTCCAGTGATGTCACCAGGATGATGTGGTCCCCTTTAGGTGACGTGCCCAAAGGGGGTGACGCGCACCAGGGGAATTAAAATCTAAAAAAGGCACCTAACTTCGTTATGTAATGCATAACGCACATTACCCATCAAGCCATATACCGTTGGATTCGTATTGAAGAGCAGAATCCAATTAAATAATTGGTTTTGAAGTAGCACCTTCCTATCCAAAGTTATGGCCAAACAACTAAAAATTAAAAATATGTATTGAACGCTATGGAAAGTGAAAGTGACCCATATCGTGGCTTTACTCGTGAGTAGGCAAAGGTGCCATAGTTCATTGGAAAGGGCAGGCTGAGAGGAATCTAAGGACACCGGAATTGTCCCGATCCAATGAATTCACAAATCACCCCAGAAGGAGGTCTCTGATGATAGCATTGAAAATCCATTGAAAATGGAGGTGAACTGCACAGCTGTGTTTACTGGCAAGTAAGCATCATGCCTTGGCTGGAGTGGAAGGTCAGTCCAGGAGGACAAGACTTCCAAAATGGTCCCGATCAGGGACATTACTAGGGCATTCGAAAGGGAGCACCCTTGAAGGAGGTGGCAGCCCTTTCCTACAATCCAGAGTAACTACGGGAGCACATATGAGACATTACGTGTACCCGTAGTTACTGCACCACCTAGTGAAAACCTATGGAAAATTCATATTGCAATCCAGAACAAATTGTTATTACACCAGAGCAAGGACTCCCCATAGTTACTCTGGATTGCACCCCTTGTGACCTAAATGGCTACAATCATGGTTTGTAGAAATAATCCCATCATGTTATGCACCTTTGAATGTGTAATTTACAGCAAAATGCAGTGAAAGAAACTACTTTATTAAAATATAAAAAATCAAGAGGATGGGGGGCAATGGCACATAACCATACCCGCCATTCATATTGTTGCCTTGCCCAATGTACGGGGCTGACACGCTGGCCACCCTCACCGGGTGACATGAACCCTAATGACGCCTCTGGTGCCTCTAGCATGAGATGGAGTGGCTCCTGGGATCTGTAGCATTCGAGGCAGAAATCCCAAGTTGTCCCTTTGAAGTAAGCTGTCAGTACCCATTTCCGACCAGTAACAGCAGAATGAATCTGCAGAACACACACAATGGGGGCCTTGAATAGATTTATTGTAGGGACGACTTTCAATGGGGAGAGTCCAGCTGGCAGAGTTTTGTTCTTTGTGTACAACCACCTTGATCTTTGGGTGACGTTCATGTGCCCCAAATGCCACGTCGGCCTCCTTTACTTGCTTGGCCCTACCAAGCTCTTGAGGGTTATTTCCCCATCCATCTGCAAGGCGCACCCTAGGTGCACCCAAGGCACATCTGCAAGGCGCACACTAGGCGCATCCTAGTGACACCCCTGCCTCCCTCCATTGTGAAAATTTCCCATTGACACCCACCCTATGTGTCCTTCCCCTCAACCAGTTCCCAACCCATAAATGGGCCTGCCTTTTCAAGAGTAGACAACCCTGTGTGTGTGTGTATTGCGCATGGGGTGGCGGTGTGCAACACACCTAAAGTTATTTGGGATTGGGGTAATTAAGATTCCATTTGAGGATCAGTTATTGGGATCTTGCCTGCCGGTGTTTGCTTCTTACATGTACAAACTGTATGTTCGTTAATAACACACCTGTAAAAGGAGCGTCGTCGTGATCTCACCCCTTTGATTTAGTTATTCAGCTCAGGAAAGGTGGACGGAGGCGCATGCAAAACTACACCATGGTAGGCTGTAGGTCCCACTTGTTCAGCCTGACGCTCACAAACCAATCATGCTTCAAATCAGGAAGCAGAACCATGAGAGATGTAGCAGTGCCCTGACCACATTGCTGCCGAACGCCTACGCACACTGACACATATACACACATGCACACACACTCACAGGCGCTGCAGCCTCTGCCTCTCAAGGGGGGAAGCACTGAGCGATGGATGCCCAAGAAAGAGCTGCCTTAGATATTTCCACCAGAAACCCCCAGGAAGACTTTGAACTGCTGCAGCGAGTTGGCGGAGGGACCTACGGGGAAGTCTATAAGGTAAACTGCACTGGAGATGTGGGGTGATGTGGCATTCGGGGCATCCCTGGGTTGTGGCCCTCTTTTAATCACACCAGGATCAGTGTCATGCCATGATGCAATCCTAAAGACACTTTCCTGGGAGTAAGACCCATTGAACACAAGCGGGCTTACTTTTGAGTAGACATGGTTGCAGCCTAAGTCAGGATCTGGCTTTAACAACCGCAAAACTCACAAATTTTGAAAGAGATGGTGTTAACATGTGGAACTCATGGCTACAGGATACTTTCATCCAAAAGTGAAAACCGTTGAAAAGTGGAACCCCATCTTTTTTTAGTTTCTACATTGCTTTCAATGCTTTCTCGCTAATAAATTGCAAAAAGCCCCTTTGGCTGCAATCTTAAAGACACTTTCCTGGGGAGTAAGACCCATTGAACACAACGGGGCTTATTTTTGAGTAGACACGGTTAGGATTGTGGTGTTGATCTTGCAAATTGTGATCTGCCGCACACAGATTTCTGGAAATGGAGTCTCATTAACTCCTAAGGGAATGGGGTTAGACCAGATGCGACAACATGGCGGAAGGCAATTTTGGCCTTTAGAGCAGCAGAGAGAAGTTGAAAGAGCAGAACATGTTGAATGAAGAGTTCTGAGTATAATTAAAAGGTGTTGAAAGAGTGGATCATTTAAAAGTCCTTTATTGGTTAGATCCTTTATTGGTTTTCAATCAGTGTGCCAAAGATGGTCCTCAGGTGTGTTGCAGGAATTTATTAATGATAAATAATGATAAATATTAATGATAAATAAATTAATGATATTTATATATCATTAATTGAGAGAAAAATTAGATTTGAACATCCTGCCGTGCTTTGTCATTGTTAAAAACAACTGATGCTGTGCCTTGACAATTTCAGTGCCTTGTTAGTGTGCCGTGAGATGAAAAAGGTTGAAAACCACTGGGTTAGATTGAGTGGACATTAACATGGGGTTTGCCATAAGTCCATGTAGAGGGTGGGGTTGCCATATGTCCTGAAAAACAGGAACAATCCTGGCAAATGGGACAGAAGATCCTATCCTGATTCTGTGGAAGAGAATTATGGCAACTCATCGCCTTCCCCATCTTGCTCCCAAACCTGGAATTTTTCTTCATTTAGTAGTAAGCAAGGTGGTAAATGTGTTTGGCCATAACACTATTATGGGCAAAATCCAGAGTAACTATGGGTAGTCCTTACTCCGGTGTAAGAACCAGTTACTCTGGATTCCAATATGGATTTCCCATAGGTTTTTACTAGGTGGTGCAGTAACTATGGGTGCACATAAAGTCTCTTACATGGTCCCATAGTTACTCTGGATTGGGGGGTATGATGCATTAGCTAATAATTAGCTATTATTTTTTCCATTTCCATTTTAAACCGCTTCGAGAATTTTTTTAGTTGAAAAGCTGTATATATACCATGGTATATATATGGTATATATAATTATATACCATAAATAGAGTATAACAGTATTTATATAACATACAGTATAATATGTACATACATAGAATCATAGAATCATAGAGTTGGAAGGGACCTAGTAGGTCATCTAGTCCAACCCCCTGCCTGCAGCGGGAAATCCCCCTAGAGCATATAATAACATATAACAGCAACATCACAAACAGAATCCAATGAACTTCTATGGTATGTTTCATTCATCGTTTAGATGTGAGGTCGAGATCTTCTTTCCGTTCAAAAGAGGAAACAGATGACACTTGGATTCCGGTTTTGTGATAACCGTGACTTGATTAACAGAATACGGTTATCAAAATACATCCAGGTGGCTTCCACGCAGGTGGCGCGATCCTATACTTTTTTTTTACTCAGAAACCACCCCACTGTTTTCCATAGATCTTATAGTTAGGGAAGTGAAAAGGGTCAGAGGTACAACATCTCATTCAGCAAAGACTTGTTTCATGGCCAAGATTTTTTTTATAGTGCCTATTTGCAAGCACGCTCCATTGCGCAAAGTTTCTTTCCAATGCAGTTAGGTTCTTTCCGACGTGATTCCTAATGGCGAACACCGCAATCCTATGCATTCTTCACTGTGAGTAAGCTCTGTGAAACTCCATGAAACTACTTTCTGAGGTTTCCATGCGTAGGATTGCACTGCTTGAGGCTGAACTCTGGATCAGGTCCTCCCTGGTGTGATACCTCTGCTAATCTTCGGCAAAGCCACTTCCTCTCAGCCTTTGCTGTGATGTTGGTGTTTAGCAGCACATAGGCTGGGGGCTTAGTAATACAAAGATCTTTGTGATGTACTACATTGCAGGGGTCTCCAAGCCCTGACCCGGCGGCCGGACGCGGCCCTCGGTGAGCCTAACTGTGGCCCCCGGCAAGACCCCTCTACCCAGCCCAGTGATTTCCAGCCAGTGTGCCGTGGCACACTGGTGTGCCATGGCCTAGTCCTTAGGTCTGCCATGGGAATTTGGGGATTGACTTAGAGCACAATCCTAACCATGTCTACTCAAAAGTAAGTCCCATTGTGTTCAATGCGTCTTTCTCCCAGGAAAGTGTCTTTAGGATTTCAGCCAAGAGATTGCAGAACAAGAGATATTTGGTTTAAAGCAGTGTTGATGAAAAGCAGTAAATAAAAACTGTTCATTGATTGATTGATTGATTGATTGATTGATTGATTGATTGATTTGGCTGAGAAGGCATTTCATACCATCTATGGCTGTTGTTTGAGCAACAACCCGGACATGAGGCTGTTTTTGATATCTGTACTTTATCTCCTTGCAAGTTGCCGCACATGAACAAGTACGGTTTGGTCTTCCATGACATCAGCTGCGGAGATACAAAAACCTCACATTTAATAGAACAGAAGAAGGAATCAGCTTGAAGTGATATGTTTCTGAGCATGTGCAGACTGCCTTCCCCTTATCCCACAAGCAGCCAGAGTCCACTCTGCACATCTGGGATATATAACATCAGTAATTCTTATCTCTTTTGGACAAGAGTGATGATGATGATGGTGATGATGACGATGATGATGATGATGGTGATGATGGTGATGATGACGATGATGATGATGATGATGATGATGATGATAATAATAATAATAATAATAATAATAATAATAATAATAATAATAATAATAATAATTTATTGTCACTGGAACCACCTGCACTGTCTTATACCAGATTCACTGCAATTCAATTTTTAGATCTTGGTATTGAAAATTTATTTATATCCCGCCTTTCTCCCGGAGGGACTCAAGGCGGCGTACCAAACACCCCTAAAAACAGTAACAATAAAATCCAATACATTAAAATCCAATACAATTAAAACAGTTTTAAAAAGTCATCTTAAAACAATAAATATAAACATCTATGATAAAACACCGATTAAAACATACAAGTAACAAACTTACTTGCCACCACCTGCAGAGCTAGAAACGGGGTCTTCTTTGTGGTGGCTCCTCATTTGTGGAATTCCCTCTCTTTGGGATTAAGAATGGCTCCCTCTATACATTTCAGTGGGTCCCCAAGATCTTTTTATTCAAGAGGACTTTAAACTGGTGACATCCCCTACAATCCAGAGTAACTATGGGAAGACGTAAGAGGCACTTACTCTGGATTGCTCTATGCGTTTCCCATAGGTTTCCCATAGGTGGCACCATAACTACGTCAAAGTAAAAGTTCCCGTGGTTACTCTGGATTGTAGCCTTAGGGCACAATCCTAACCATGTCTACTCAGAAGTAAGCCCCATTGTGTTCAATGAGTCTTACTCCCAGGAAAGTGTCTTTAGGATTGCAGCCTTGTGCTGCAATCCCAAACACACTTTCCTGGGAGAAGTCTCCATTGAATATAATGGGACTTACTTCTGAGTAAACAGGCATAGGATTGGGCTCAAAGTGGACTAGCGTTCAATAATTTTAATAATATTGCTTGATCCATAAGGGTCTGGTGTCCCTTATTGTCTACGGGTTTACTTAAAACAAAGACAGGAAAGGTTGGGGTTGTTCCCCGATTTATAGAGGGGAAAAAATAAAAATAAAACCCAGCCTCTTGGCCTAACAACACTCAGGGTGGATGATAACATCCAAAGAGCTGAGCACTGCAATCCTATCCTCTACCAAATCTTTTCTTGCTGCAAAGTTTTCCACTTGCATTTTTCAGTTTCCTCTTTTTCACATTCCCTTTTAACTTAAGAAAGTCAGGGATAAACTCAGCCAGGCAAACAAGGAGCCTATAGCTTGCGACATTTATGGAAAGAGCCTTGATTTGGATCAGGACTGCAACACTCTGTCCATGTCCGTGTGAACCCTTTCCTCGGTGCCATCTTCCCAGTAAAAATCCTTTTTTCCAATTGATGTTAGCCCAGATTTGATATTTATAGAATATTTCTCTTCTGCTTTTCAAGAAAGACAAGTTTGCAAAGCGGTTTGCAAAAGAAATGCATAACGAAGATTATTTTCTGGCTGCAATCCTATACTCTGCTACCTCGCTTATCAAGCGCCTCTCTTAACAAGCGTTTCACATAAGCAAAAATTTCCAAGAAATCTTGCTTCACATAACAAGTTCCACTTCACTTAACAAGCAAGCGTGCTATGGGCACACATGCTATGCAGCCCTGATGCTCCGCACGGAGGCTCTTTAAAAGGGCTGCTGGCCAGCGCTGCTGCCTCTAACTGCCCCCAACCTGGGGGAGGTTGCCTGGAGGTGCCAGAGGCAGCTGCCCCTAACTGCCCCCAAGTTCCCTCACCAACCACCTTGAACCTCCAGCAGCAGCCCAGGTAAGCCTCCCAGGAAAGTGTCTTTTATTGAACCGCCTAACCATGTCTACTCAGAAGTAAGCCCCATTGTGTTAAATGGGGCTGACTCCCAGGAAAGTGTCTTTGATTGCAGCCTCTTAACCATGTCTACCCAGAAGTAAGCACCACTGTATTAAATGGTGCTTTCTCCAGTGATGGGCAGGCCTGGCCTTAACAACCGGTTCTCCGGAAGTGGGCGGGGCCAGGCCAGGCCAGGGCGGGGCTGAGGTCAGGGGGCTGGGGCCAGGGGAGGGGCCAGCAAGAATTTTTTAAAAATTTAAAAAAATTTAAAATTTTTTTTAAAAATTTAAATTTTTTTTTTAAAAATTAAACATGTGGCTTACCTCTGAGTAGACCTGCATAGGATGGTGCTCTGAGGCTGCTGTCCTTTCCACACTGTCCTGGGAGTAAGTCCCATTGCCTGTCATGGGACTTACTTCTGAGTAGTCAGGATTGGGATCCAGGCTGCAGAGCCAGCCACTTTCCTGGGAGTAAGTCCCATTGCCTGTCATGGGACTTACTTCTGAGTAGACCTGCTTAGGATGGGGGTCTGAAAGCAGCGCTTCCCTGAGCCTGCTGGTGGACGGCAGGCGCTTCTGCAGCCGCTTCGCACTTGCAGCAGCCGCTTCGCGCTTGCAGCAGGGAGTGCTGGTGGACAGCGGGCGCTTCAGCAGCCGCTTCCCTGAGCCTGCTGGTGGACGGCGGGCATTTCAGCAGCAAACCGGCTCGCTGCGTTGTGGTCCGCCCTCATAACAACCGGTTCGCGACCAGCGGGCTATTTTTAACAACCGGATCGCCCAATCCGATCCGAACCGGTATTAGCCCATGCCTGGCTTTCTCCCAGGAAAGTGTCTTTAGGATTGCAGCCTAAGTAGACTTCACAGGATCCTGCACATTGAATGCATGTTTTGAATTCAATTCCAGTGTTTTGTCATCATTTTGACATCCAGTTAATATTTTCATATGAATATTTTGGGGGTTGTAGAACCAATTGTCCAAGTTTCCATTATTTCCTATGGGAAAATCTGCTTCACTTAAAGAGCATTTCACTTAAAGAGTAGGCCTCCAGAACAAATTAAGCTCTTTATGAGAGGCACCACTGTACATACTTTTCCTGGGAGTTAGCCCCAATTAACCTAGAGGGTTTGCCTTCTGAGCAGACAAGCGGAGAGCACAATCCGAACCATGTCTACTCAAAAGTAAGCCCCACTGTGTTCAATGGATCTTACTCCCAGGAAAGTATCTTTAGGATTGCAGCCATGGTCAAGAATCCTAAGAAAGCAGATTGTCTGCCTGTCCGTCTAATCAATCAATCAATCAATCAATCAATCAATCAGCCTGCCTGCCTGTCTGTCTGTCTGTCTGTCTAATTTGGCCAATGCTTCTGTTCTTTTCCCAGGCAAGGAACAAGGAGACAAACAAATTGGCTGCTATCAAGATTGTAAAGATGGAAGCTGGTAAGTTTGGATCTTGTGGCTACTAGATGTTGGCTGTACTCCTAACCATACTTACCTGGGAGTAAGGCCTATATCCTCAAGTGAAATTAAGCCCCTTGCTCCAGAGCAGTTAAGATGACTTTCTATAACATAACACTAAAGGGTGACATAACTGCGTGGACCCATAAGTGCTATGGATTTTGCCCTAAGCATCTTTGGTTATAATGGGACTTACTTCTGAGTAGGCCTGCATAGGATTGGGCTCATTGACTTCTGGTTTAGCTCCTGAGTTGGATTTCTTTAAAAGGGTCACTTTAGTGCAGTGATTTTCAATCTTTTTCATCTCAAGGCACACCGACAAGGCATTAAATTCTGAAGGCACACCGTTAGACTTTAGACTATTAACAGGGCACACTGTGTGGCTAGTGGGGTTGCAGATCCCTCAATGCCCCTATTAATAAATGATATTTTATTTATTTATTAGTTTATTTATTTATTCAATGGGCCTAATAATAAATTTTTTAAATTTGCCAAACTTTCACGGCCCACCAGTGGACCACTAGTGGCACAGTCAAGTGCACTGACTGAAAATCATTGCATTAGTGAAATGGAAATGTGGGAACAGGACACGTGGAAACTAACTAACTAACTAACTAACTAACTAACTAACTATCTATCTATCTATCTATCTATCTATCATTCATTCATTCATTCATTCATTCATTCATTCTTCCTATCTATCTATCTATCTATCTATCTATCTATCTATCTATCTATCTATCTATCTATCTATCTATTCCTTCCTGTCTGTCTGTCTGTCTGTCTGTCTGTCTGTCTGTCTATCTATCTATTCCTTCCTCCCATATCTATCTATCTATCTATCTATCTATCTATCTATCTATCTATCTATCTATCTATCTATCTATCTATCTATCTATCTATCTATCTATCTATCTATCTATCAACTAAACAGTTCACAAAGTGGTTTACAAATGTGGGAATAAATATGGGAAAGAGAGGGAAATGTGGGCAGGTGGTCAGCAGATATAGGGCCACCAGATATCTAATTTTGGATGCCCGTAAGGTATGGAGAGTCAATCACACAATCACTATGGAGGGTGAATCACTGACATCTCCTCAAAGTACGGGAACCTTGAGGCTGCATGGCAGCCACACCAGTGCTGGAAAATTGTTTAGGATTGGGCCCACGGTCTTGACGCCAGGCTGTCGTACCGCTCAAAATCCCATTTGAATTGAATTGGTGTCCAATGCTCTTTCTTCCTCAACCTGCCCAGATGACGACTGCGCCATCATACAGCAAGAGATTGTGATGGTGAAGACCTGCAAGCACCACAATATTGTTGCCTATTATGGGAGCTACCTCAGGTGAGAGGGACTTCTCTGGTGACTTGGAAAACAACCCAAAGTAGCTTCAAGGGCCAGACCCCACAAGGGCCACAAGGCCGAATGAAGCAGTCGTCTTCCGGACTCTGGCCTTCTCTTCCACAGTTCTTCCCTCTTTCTTCCGGGGTGTAGGGTGTGCCGCCTCCGGTGCCAGAAGGCATGGAGGAGGGTCTCAGAAATTTTATGAGGAGTTACAAAGGGTTTTTTGAAGGCCCTTCATGAAGGGGGTTGAGGGGACAAAACAGGTTAAAGGTAGAGCAACTACAGCCATAAAAGCCTTTGAAGCCCAGGTATACTCAGCTTCCCGATCCTAATAGACCTGACCTTCTGGTCAGCCCAACCTCCATCTTTCATTCTCCATGGGGTCAACTGTGATCCCAGGAACTTTCTGGTTCCCCCCTTTTGTCACCTGGACCCTCCTCTTGATAGCCTAAGGGCGCAATCCGGAGTAATTATGGGGAGTCCTTGCTCTGACGTAAGAACAATTTACTCTGGATTGCAGTATGAACTTCCCATAGGATTTCACTAGATGGTGCCGTAACTACGTATAAATGTCTCTCATGTGCTCCCATAGTTACTCTGGATTGTAGGGCTAGATCTGTGTCCTATTTTAAAACTACTTAACCCAAAACGATTTGTATTTATATTTAAGACTATTTTACAAAACTATTTTACATTGCATAACTATTACCAAAAAAAAGAAAGATGCCCCCAATCACTAGTAGCATCCCAAGAATCATGAGTTGCAAAAAATATGACTGCCTTCCTAAGCATCCTCAGGTTTCTGGCCCCATTCGGTTCACCCCAATACCTGATATCCCCACTCTCCCTATTAGTTGCATTATTAATTCACTTCTGCCAATCTTTTCAGGATTAATAAACTGTGGATTTGCATGGAGTTCTGTGGGGGAGGCTCTCTTCAGGACATCTACCAAGGTAAAAAAGATCCCATGCTGGCGCATGGCACTCAGTTTTTCCTCTTCGTCACCCACCTCTCACATTTATTTATTTATTTATTTATTTATTTATTCGTTCGTTCGTTCGTTCGTTCGTTCGTTCGTTTATTTATTTATTTATTTATTTAATTTGTATCCCGCCTTTCTCGGGTCGTAGACCGACCGAATAAGATATCAATGGTATCTTATTAGCAAGATATTAGCAAGATATTGTCATTAGCAAGATATCATTAGCAATATTTATCATTAGAGTTACCGATAAATCTCATATATCATATATTTACTCAAATCTAGTTAACCATAGAACCTAATGCACACCATGATTTTGGAAACGGAATTCGGTTGGAAAAGTTGAGCGTTCGATTCAAGTAAATATAGTAAATCATTAGCAATATTATTATGAAGGTTTTTTTATTAATAGGGGCATTGGGGGATGTGAAACTCCACCAGTAGTGGTATGGTAATGGTATGGTATATGGTATACTTTATGGTATAAAGACCAATGGTGTGCCTTGACAATTTTAGTGCCATCTCAGTGTGCCTTGAGATGAAAAAGGCTGAAAATCATTGGGGTAGAAGGTGCTTCTGTACACGTTGGCCTTGATGTCTGGCATCAAGGAATCAAATGCGCCATCAAATCTAATGTGTACTTTACACTCATACCCTACAATCCAGAGTAACTATGGGAAGACATAAGAGGCACTTAATCTGGATTGCTCTATGCATTTCCCATAGGTTTCCCATAGGTGGCACCGTAACTATGTCAGTGTAAAAGGTCCTTTAGTTTCTGTGGATTGTAGCCACATGGGCACAATCCAGAGTCACCATGGGAGCACGGAAAAGACATTACGTGCACCCGTAGTTACTGTGCCACCTAGTGAAAACCTCTGAGAAATTCCTATTGCAATCCAGAGTAACTTGTTCTTACTCCGGAGCAAGGACTCCCCGTAGTTACTCTGGATTTCACCCATAATCAAAATACCGTATTTACTCAAATCTAATTAACCACCAAATCTAATATGCACCCTGATTTTGGAGATGGAATTTGGCTGGGAAAGGTGAGCGTTAGATTCGAGTCAATACAGTACTGTATTTCAGTTTGTTTGTCTGGTTGTCGGTGTGAGTCTGGTGGTTCAGTAATTTGTGTGTTGTTATCAAGAGGGGGAAATTGGAGACCAAACAGCTCCTTCGAATGCAGAAGTGAAACTGAGAGTGGTTGGTTTGCTTTCTCCGCCATTTCAGCCAGCACCTGTGTGTTAAAGGAAGGGCGCTTTCTCCCCCCCCCCCCCTCCAGGGCCGGGCTGCGCGGTTCAGGATCTTGATCTTTTCATCACTGATTCTGCATCCGGTACCCACAAGAAGGGTCTATACAGGCCACTTAAAACAGGGCTCCTTTTGGAAATCAGGCTGTACGCTCCTTCCATAGCTTTCCAACACAATTCCCTGCAAACCGCTTCTGAAGTTGCCTTTTCAAACCTAACCTCCTTAAGGACTAGAAACTTTACTTTTTAAAAGCCAATAAAATTCACGCTTCCCCTTTGCCTCTGTAGTCACTGGGCCCTTGTCGGAGCTGCAGATTGCTTTTGTGTGTCGAGAAACATTGCAAGTAAGTACGAACCGCTTAATGCCCTACTTCACACCGCTCGAAAGGAAGGGGGTTCGCTGCGCTGGTGGTGGCTGAGCTGACTGGCGACTTAGGAAGGGTTTGCCCAAGGGTATACCAATGGCACTGCGCCCCCATGGCATGCATATCATGATGTTATCACATTACTATGTCATCATGCACATGGGAAACCCTCTGGCCAGTTGCGAGGAGCACATGTGTGGCTCATCTGCAGCTGCATATGCACCCTTCGTGGCCAGCCAGAGGGTTTCTTCGGCCAGTTGAGTTGCGTACGAACCCTTCTGAACCAGCCACGTTTCCTGGCTAGTTTAGAAGGGCACATGCAGAACTCAGCTGGAACTTCTGAATGAGGAGGGAGTGTTCTCCAGCTGGCATAGAAGGTACTGCTAGGTGGGTGGGTGCACTTGTGCCCACCAGCGCGTATACGTACATAGCACAAGACACCTAGTGTTACATAGATCAGGGGTCAGGGAACTTTTTTTACCTTTTACCCCAAAATATATTTAGATACACCGACGTTACCCCCTTGATTTGAAAGGAAGGAAATCATATGTTATTAATATAATGCACTGCGTCAGGTCCTTGTACTCTACAGTACTGTAACACACACAGCCGGGCATGCATATAGAATCTATATATAGATTCAATATGCAGTGAAATGAAATTCTTGGGGGTAATGGACGGTCGTGCTGCCGAGACACAGCCGGGCATGCATAGAGATTCATATGCATGCCTGGCTGTGTCTCGGCAGCACAACTGTCCGTTACCCCCAGGAATTTCATTTTTACCCCATTTGGGGTAACTTACCACTGACACAGATGGTACGCCACTGGGTTTGCCCCTGTCCTCTAAGCTTAGGCCACATTGGGAGCCAATCTGAGATCAAGTTCACAGAAGAAACCTTGGAAATGGAAAGGAAAGAGGTCAGGGCTTGGGTGGTTTAGGGCTTTGTGAGATGATCGCAGCAGCTCAGCACCTTAAACGGAGTGATCAGAAAATAGTAGGAAGCCTGGATAGGCACCAGAGTATCAAGAGAGTGGCCTTCTGGCATCTTCTTCCATCACGTTGTTGGCCACTACATGTTGTTTTCAAAATCAGTTTGTGCTGGAATGCCAGACCCATTGATTTCTTTCTCCCTCAAGGGCCTGTCCTATCTTCACAGCCAAGGAAAAATCCATCGAGACATTAAGGTATTCATTCATTCATTCATTCATTCATTCATTCATTCAATTTATATCCCACTTTTCTTTCTAGGAAGGAAACCCAAGGCGGCTATAAAATATCAGAATAAAATACAGTTAAAAGCTAGAGAAAATATTTTTTTTAAAACCAAACAGTTAAAAACAATCAAAACTATTTGATTTAATAAACTATTAAATTTTTTTAAAAAAAACTATTAAATTAAATTTAGTAAGATCTATTGCAGGGGCCAAAGCAAGGATCCCTATCTACTTAAATCTGTTCAAGTATATAGAGAGGGCCAAAAGTAGGCTTGGAGCACAATGCTAACCATGTCTACTGAAAAGTAAGCTCCATTGTGTTCAGTGGGTCTTACTCCCAGGAAAGTGTCTTTAGGACACTTTAGGATTGCAGGCTTAGTTATATGACAAGAATAATATGATGATGGGTTTACGTTATGATTTTTACCTAATTGTACTACTTTATATGACAATGGGTTTATGGGTGCAGTCCAAAGTAACTACGGGGAGTCCTTGCTCCGGTGTAAGAACAACTTACTCTGGATTCCAATACAAATTTCCCATAGGTTTTCACTTGCTGGTGCAGTAATTATGGGTGCACGTAAAGTCTCTTACATGCTCTGGTAGTTACTCTGGATTTGGGGATATGTTCCTTTTCTTATTACAATATAGTAAACTGTTTAATAATGACCCATACTTATAATCAGACCATATTAACTTGAATCTAATGCACCATCAAATCAAATGCACACCCTGATTTTGGAGACTACATTTGGCTGAAAAAGGTGAGCATTAGATTTGAGTAAATATGTATTTCCGTTCTCTTTTCACCCTAGGATATGGTGCGGGGGTAGCAATGCGATGGGAAGAGGACCGCTCTCTTGGAGCCCTCGGGTCAGATGCTGAATCATTAACCCTACAATCCAGAGTAACTACAGGAGCATAAAAGAGACATTAACGTCGACGTAGTTATGGCACCACTTAGTGAAAACTCATTAACCCTGCAATCCAGAGTAACTACAGGAGCATATAAGAGACATTAACGTCGACGTAGTTATGGCACCATTTAGTGAAAACTCATTAACCCTACAATCCAGAGTAACTACAGGAGCACATAAGAGACATTAATGTTGACGTAGTTATGGCACCACTTAGTGAAAACTCATTAACCCTGCAATCCAGAGTAACTACAGGAGCACATAAGAGACATTAATGTCAATGTAGTTATGCCACCACTTAGTGAAAACTCATTAACCCTACAATCCAGAGTAACTACAGGAGCATATAAGAGACATTAATGTTGACGTAGTTATGGCACCACTTAGTGAAAACTCATTAACCCTGCAATCCAGAGTAACTACAGGAGCACATAAGAGACATTAATGTCAATGTAGTTATGCCACCACTTAGTGAAAACTCATTAACCCTACAATCCAGAGTAACTACAGGAGCATATAAGAGACATTAACGTCGACGTAGTTATGGCACCACTTAGTGAAAACTCATTAACCCTACAATCCAGAGTAACTACAGGAGCACATAAGAGACATTAACGTTGATGTAGTTATGCCACCACTTAGTGAAAACTCATTAACCCTACAATCCAGAGTAACTACAGGAGCAAATAAGAGACATTAATGTCGATGTAGTTATGGCACCACTTAGTGAAAACTCATTAACCCTACAATCCAGAGTAACTACAGGAGCACATAAGAGACATTAATGTTGATGTAGTTATGCCACCACTTAGTGAAAACTCATTAACCCTACAATCCAGAGTAACTACAGGAGCAAATAAGAGACATTAATGTCGACGTAGTTATGGCACCACTTAGTGAAAACTCATTAACCCTACAATCCAGAGTAACTACAGGAGCAAATAAGAGACATTAATGTCGATGTAGTTATGGCACCACTTAGTGAAAACTCATTAACCCTACAATCCAGAGTAACTACAGGAGCAAATAAGAGACATTAATGTCGATGTAGTTATGCCACCACTTAGTGAAAACTCATTAACCCTACAATCCAGAGTAACTACAGGAGCACATAAGAGACATTAATGTTGATGTAGTTATGCCACCACTTAGTGAAAACTCATTAACCCTACAATCCAGAGTAACTACAGGAGCATAAAAGAGACATTAACGTCGACGTAGTTATGGCACCACTTAGTGAAAACTCATTAACCCTACAATCCAGAGTAACTACAGGAGCACATAAGAGACATTAATGTCGATGTAGTTATGGCACCACTTAGTGAAAACCTATGGGAAATTCATACTGGAATCCAGAGTAAATTCTTCTTACGTCGGAGCAAGGACTCCCCAAAGTTACTCTGGATTGCGCCCTATGTCATTTTTTACTGCTGGCCCAGAAATGCAGGCAATGCACGAGTCAAAACATAGCCCTGCTCTGTTCCCTCCTGAAAGTGAAACTGGGTGTATCCAGAATTAAACCGTCCTCACGTGTTTACTGTATGTGTTCTTTTTTTCCACATGTAAATTAAAATCTTGTTACCCACTTGATTATTTGCATGTATTCTGGGGCAGGATGTCGAAGCACAGAGGGTGAAGCAATGAAGACGGGGCAAAATTTAAGTGAAATAATGAATTAAAAGCAATGGCGGTTGGGATGATCGGATCTCTGTTTCAGAGGGATTGTGGGCACAATCCTAACCATGTCTACTCAAAAGCAAGCCCCATTTCTTCAATGGGTGTTATCCCAGGAAAGTGTCTTTAGGATTGCAGCCTGTGTCATTCGTTAAGAAGTGAGCTTTGCACATAGCCAGCCAAATCTTGAGCTAGACACTTAGGCCGCAATCCAGAGTAACTACAGGGAGTCCTTGCTCCGGAGTAAGAACAATTTGCTCTGGATTGCAATATGAATTTCCCATAGGTTTTCACTAAGTGATGCAGTAACTACAGGTGCACGTAATGTGTCTTATGTGCTCCCGTAGTTACTCTGGATTGTAGGGTTAGTGATGGTGCCCCTAAACATGTGCAGAGTGTTTTTCTCTAAATGGCAGCTATATGCAGAACTGGCAGGCCATGCAAAAAGTGTGGATCTTGGCACCTCACCACCATCTACTTAAGAGGATTTAAGCCCAGTTGCTTGGGGGAGGCTATCCTACCCCATCTGAATTTTAACCCCTTACTCCTCACTTCTTTTTTGTGTTGTTTTGCATTTTAGGGAGCCAACATCCTACTCAATGACCACGGGGAAGTCAAACTAGGTATGTTGCATAGGGGTTTTCTCCCACTGTGATTCATCCTCCCCCCCCCCCCCAAACCAGAGTAGTCACAAGTGATGGTTTATAAACTCTCTTTCTCCTCTGTTTTCTCCCATTCCTGAATCCCAGCGGATTTTGGGATCTCAGCACAAATCAGCGCTACGTTTGCCCGGAGAATGTCATTCATCGGCACACCCTACTGGTAAATAGGGGCACCTGGTGGCACGATGGGTGGCTTGTCTCGTTTATGGTGATTGTGGGTAGGAAGGCATTTACATTGAATGGGACACCTGCTGCCCCATAAATTTCAACCCCTTTCTGCAACCATGGATATTCCTAAACCAGGAATCGGGAATGAAATGTAGAGCACAATCCTAACCGCATCTACTCAAAAGTAAGCTCAATGGTATTCAATGGGCCTTACTCCCAGGAAAATGTCTTTAGGATTGCAGCCAAAGTGCCTCAAAGCACACAACTGGAGCAGTTTCTTCTAAGCTCTAATCACCCCTTGACTTCAGAGCTAGCCATACTTAGGGCACAATCCAGAGTAACTACAGGGAGTCCTTGCTCCGGTGTAAGAACAATTTGCTCTGGATTGCAATCTGAATTTCCCATAGGTTTTCACTAGGTGGTGCAGTAACTACGGGTACACGTAATGTCTCTTATGTGCTCCCGTAGTTACTCTTTTAACCCTGACTGCAAATGTGGTTTTGTGCTAACCATGGTTAGTGAAAGCCACCAGTGCAGTTGTAAGGCTAACTATGGTTAGCTGTGGAATGAAAAGAAGAGGGACAGCGTGTATGGCAGAGGAGGGGATGGATGACACAAGTAATGTGTAAGTGGTTCTGATTCATGCAGTGGTTCTGATTTTCTAACCATGGTTAGGAACGTGAACTGGGCTGATCCTAATGGGGCACTCTTGATAAATCTCTGATATTGTAATATGATGGGTTTGGGGATGTGAGATTTAAAAGACATACTGATATGTCCAAGTTCTTTCATCTCTCTTCCAGGATGGCCCCAGAGGTGGCAGCGGTGGAGCTGAAAGGAGGGTATAATGAATTGTGTGATATCTGGTCCGTGGGGATCACAGCTATTGAGCTGGCAGAACTTCAGCCCCCCCTGTTTGATGTGCACCCCTTGCGGTGAGTTTTCCCCCTTAGAAAGAGATTGGGTGAAATCCAGAGTAACTACGAGGAGTCCTTGCTCTGGAATCAGAACAAGTTACTCTGGACTGCAATAAGAATTTCCCATAGATTTTCACTAGGTGGTGCAGTAACTACAGGTGCATGTAATGTCTCTTACATGCTCCCGTGTTACTTTGGATTGTAGGGTTAGAGCACAATCCTAACCATGTCTACTCAAAAGAAAGCCCCATTGTGCTCAGTGGGTCTTAATCCCAGGAAAGTGTCTTTAGGATTGCGGCATTGGGCTTGCCCAAGACAGATGGATCTGGACCAGTCTAACTGTGCCAGCCTAAGGCAGTCCAGGAGAGGCATGTTCATAGTTAAGCTGTATCCAGAGCCTGTTTCCAGGGCAGAAATGCTCTTCGGAGTTAGGCTTCCTCAGGATCAGGAATAAATCTGAATAGATCCATAGGATCCATGATAAGCCAGAGTACAAATGGAACTGAAATAAAAAATTCTAAGTCTTAGGCCAGCTTAAGCACTACTCCTGCTTCTCAACCCCAGTATATGGCACAACTACACCAGCACACTGTGCTTCTGCCTCTTTGGCATCAGTTAGGCCAGACTAGAGGTCTCCTAGCTCTGTAGAATTGGCCTAACTGTCAACTCGAGATATGGCTTTATTAAGCCAGTGTAGCTGGGGCATTTTTCTGGCCTAAAGTCAGGATTACATTGTATGAGTGAATTACTTTTGCATTACTTTTCAGAGTCCTTGTTCTGATGACAAAGAGTGGCTACCAGCCCCCCAAACTCAAGGAGAAGGCCCGGTGGTGAGTACTGTTGGGTTGACTTATGTCCACCTTATGGGTTGACTTATGTCCACCTGTCCTCCACATGTCCTTCAACACCCCTTCAAACTATTCGTAAAATGCTGCCCGTGCATCTGGTGTGCATTAAAGGCCTGGTTATTTCAAGGGGCATCTGGGAAGAAGAGGTCTTGGGTTGGTGTTTCTTCTATAGGTGGTGGCAATGACCTTGGAGAAGTGGGTTTGCGTTCTGTTCTTCCCCCAAATCCATGCTGGGTCTTGGACCTCATTCCTCATCCCTTCCCCTGCTTCCTTGGCTCCTTAGACCCCCATATTTTGCTTCTTCACAGATTCTTCTATCCTTGCAGGTCTCCTGCCTTCAACAATTTTGTCAAGGTGACGCTCACAAAGAACCCAAAGAAACGTCCCGGTGCTCTCAAGATGCTGACCGTGAGTACAGCAGGTCTCTCTTCCTTGTAGGATTAACTTCAGGGTACCCAACTGTTGAGGAGGCCAACTGATCTTCTGTTAAAATGGACACACAATGTCAAAGTGGCTGGCTCTTCAAGGTCCAGCAGACACACAACCACCTCAACGTGGCTCTGTCTTGCTGCTGGGCTCCAACAACGTGCCTTTCCTTCCTGCAGCACCAGTTTGTTGCCCAGCCAGGACTGAGTCCGACCCTGACTCTCGACCTGCTGGAGAAAGTACGTAATCCTGACAAACTCCCTGAGGCAGATGAAGAGGAGCAGGAGGTGAGAGCAAATAGGATGGGAGGGATGACTGGTGGTGTCCAATGGTGCCTGCTGCCCAGTAGGGTTGCCTGGTGGAGCCCAGTGGTGCCTGTTGGCTATTGCATGGTGGTGCCCAACCCAGTGATCCTGGTGCCTGATGGTGCCCAGCAGGGATGCCTTATACTTGTTGCTCCCCACCACTCTGGTGCCCAGTGCCTGCTGGTGCCCAGAAGTGCCCACCCATGCCCAGAGGGTCCTGAAATATTCCTGAAATTTTACTTCCACAACAATGGGTTCATTCTGCTATTTTTCAATATGCACCATATTAACTTGAATCTAACATGTACCTTTTCCAGCCGAATCTAGTCTCCAAAATTGGGGTGTGTATTAGATTTGATGGCACATTAGAATTGAGTAAATATGGTATTTTGATTATAAGCATAGGTCAGTATTCAGTTTAACAGTTTACCATACAGTGCAATCCTAAGCATGTCTACTCAGAAGTACTGTAAGTCCCGTAGTGTTCAATAGTACCTACTCCCAGGAAGGTGTGATTAGGATTGCAGCCACATTGTAATAAAAACGTAATATCGTATAAAGTAGTGAAATTCGTTAAAAATCCTAACATAACCCAGTGGTCTCCAAACCCTGGCCTGGGGGCCAGAAGCGGCCCTTGACAAGCCTCAATATGGCCCCTGGCAAGACCCCTCTGTTTGGCCCTCGGGCAAACCCTGTAATCCACTCCAATACATTTATATATGTAAATTTATGTAAATGTATTAAAATTTGAAATATAAATTACGGTAGTTTTCCGGCCCCCAACACCATGTCAGAGAGATCATGTGGCCCTCCGCCAAAAACTTTGGAGGTCCCTGACGTCACCCGTTGTTTTATTATTATCCTATAACTCATTGTTATATGCAGTTTAATTAAATTTTGCACCTGCTTTGCAGCTGCGCATTACAACTGCCAGGAAACATTTTTTTCATCTCAAGCCTTAAAAACTGGGGTTGGCATTTGATTTGCTGGCAAATTAGATCTGAGTAAATACAGTACATTTTTATCATTTTGCAAATTTTGTTTTGGATATTTTTATATTTATATTACGTTTTAGCCTTTTATATATCATGTATTGATTATTGTTAGCCGCCTTGGGTACCCTTTGGGGGAAAAGATGAATTAGAAGTAAAAAATAAATAAACTAACTTCCTGTTTTGGGTCCGCAGCCACCTCCACCTCCTGTGCCCAGAAGAATTCGCTCTAGCCAGCGGCAAGGTGTGACCTCACCCAGGTCTTCTGATCCCCAGGGTATGCCTGCTTTGTGTGTGCGTGTCCATGTGTGACCATGTGTGTGTCCAGCCTGGCCCACTGGACTTTGTGAAACCAACACTGTGTTCCCTACACCTCCCTTCCACTTTTCCTTAACCCTTTGCGTGCTGGATTCCACAGGTGGGGCTCCACCTGGCCTCTTCTTCTTTGCTGTGGAGCCTCAATTTCTTTTCTTGTCTCTCATTCCAGAGCAGCATTTTGGCCTCAGTCCTAGAAGCAGAAGGAGTCTGGAGTCCCCAAACTTCACGGTATATCTCTTTCCTTCCTTCCTTCCTTCCTTCCTTCCTTCCTTCCTTCCTTCCTTCCTTCCTTCCTTCCTTCCTTCATTCATTCATTCTCTCCTTCCTTCCTTCCTTCCTTCCTTCCTTCCTTCCTTCCTTCCTTCCTTCCTTCCTTCTCCCCTTTCTTGCTTCCTACCTTCATTCATTCATTCATTCTCTCCTCCCTCCCTTCCTTCCTTCCTTCCTTCCTTCCTTCCTTCCTTTCCCTCTTCCTTCCTTCCTTCCTTCTTTTTTCTTCCTTCCTTCTTTTTTCTTCCTTCTTTCCTTCCTTCCTTTCCCTCTTCATTCATTCATTCATGCATTCTTTTTCCTTCCTTCCTTTCCCTCTTCATTTCTTCCTTCCTTCTTTTTTCTTCCTTCTTTCCTTCCTTCCTTTCCTTCTTCATTCATTCATGCATTCTTTTTCCTTCCTTCCTTCCTTCCTTCCTTCCTTCCTTCCTTCCTTCCTTCCTTCCTTCCTTCCTTCATTCATTCATTCATTCATTCATTCATTCTCCCCTTCCTTCCTTCCTTCCTTCCTTCCTTCCTTCCTTCCTTCCTTCCTTCCTTCCTTCCTTCCTTCCTTCATTCATTCATTCATTCATTCATTCTCTCCTTCCTTCCTTCCTTCCTTCCTTCCTTCCTTCCTTCCTTCCTTCCTTCCTTCCTTCCTTCCTTCCTTCCTTCATTCATTCATTCATTCTCCCCTTCCTTGCTTCCTACCTTCATTCATTCATTCATTCATTCATTCTCTCCTTCCTCCCTCCCTCCCTCCCTCCCTCCCTCCTTCCTTCCTTCCTTCCTTCCTTCCTTCCTTCCTTCCTTCCCTCCCCAAATTGACAGGGGGCTGTTGTCACTCCAAGCAAGGAAGAAATGCTTCCAAAGTACTCCTTGGTTTATCCACAGCAGGTTTGAGAATGTCCCTGTTTTTCTTTTTGGGATGATCCTCATCCTTCCTCCCTCTTTCAAAACTTCTGCAGGACCCAAAAAGTCTTCTGCAGAAATGCCCTGCTCTGTTTTTGACTCTCTCGATCCCCCAAACTGAATCCTCGGATCAGGGTGAGATCAGGCAATGAGATCTAAGAATGAAGCTTATATTAGAATTTGGAAAGACCCTGTCCCTTTAGGATGTTTTGATTCTGAAGTTCACAGGATCTCATTGGGGGTGGTGGTGGTGGTGGTCTCTATTTGGGTCTCTATACGGAGGCTTACGGGAATTGAAAGAGTGAAGTGTAATAGGGCATTCTTATAGGTCTGCAAGTGTTTGAGTATAGGTTTGGGTAACCTCTGTGCCGGGGCATATTGATGTGCCGCGCATGGTCTACACACACACATATAAACACACACACACACACACACACACACAAACAGAGTGGTGCCGCTCATAACAAGTGCTCCACATAAAGAGTGATTCATATAACAAGCACAAATCCCCATTGGGAGTGCACTCCACTTAACAAGCCCACTTCACTTAACTAGCCCCAGGCAACTACCCCCAAGTTGCTCCGCGCTGATGCGGAGCCTGTTTTAAAGGGCTGCAGACCAGTGCGCTGCTGTCTCTAACTGCCCCCAATGCCTGGGGGTGCCAGAGGTAGCTGCCCCTAACCCCCAAGTCCCTCCACTGGCCTCCAGCCTCCAGCAACAGCCAGATAAGCCCCCTATCCTCCATGCAGCCTCCTAACCATGTCTACTCAGAAGTAAGCCCCATTGTGTTCAATGGATCACTTAACTAGCCATAACTAGTTAACATAACTTAACTCAATGGGGCTTACTCCCAAAAAAGAGTCTTTAGGCTCTTAAGCCTCCTAGGCACGTCTACTGTGTTCAATGGGGCTTCCTCCCAGGAAAGTATCTTTGATTTCAGCCTCCTAAGCATGTCTACTCAGAAGTTAGCCCCATTGTGTTTAATGGGTCCTACTTCCAGGAAAGTGTCTTTAGGATTGCAGCCTAAATAGACTTCATAGGAACATGCACTTTGAATGCATGTTATGAATTCAATTCTAGTGTTTTGTCATCGTTTTTACATCCAGTTAATATTTTTATATGAACATTTTTTTGGATTCTGGAACCAATTGTCTGAGTTTCCATTATTTCCTATGGGAAAATCCGCTTCACATAAAGAGCGTTTCACATAACAAATAGGCTTCTGGAATGAATTAAACGTGTTATGTGAGGCACCACTGTATATATCAGTTTTTTACATGCCTTCTATGCCTTTTATATACCAGTTGTAGCTTCCTCTGAACTTTGCTTCTCCCTTGCAGGTTTCTACAGACCCTAGTTGTGGTACCGACAGCCATCTCTACGGTTCCTTGTTGAACACCAGGTAATGATCCTCCTACTCTTAGGACTAATTAAACAGTGTAACCCTTAGATGACCAACCAGGTTTATTGACCGGCAATTATAATAAGGCTATTTTTAGATGGTCATCTAAGGGACTCCAAGAGAGTCACCAGCCACTGCCACAGCCATGTCACCTACTGTTTTTGTCTGTCTCTTTCTAGTAAGGATGCAGAGGACGACTCTGACAACGACTACGATGATGTGGATCTGTAAGGAGTATCTATTTGGGGATAATTTATAACAACTGCTTTTCCCGTAAACCGTGGTACAAATTCAGCAATATTTCTCCAGGGTGACCATATGACCGGAAAAATCAGGATTTGTCCGGATTTTGAGCCTCCTGTCCGGGTGTCCTACATTTTGGCTTCATTGTCCACTACTGTGCACCATCACGAAGTTCAAAAATGAAGCCAAAATGTAGGACAATGAAGCCAAAATGTAGGACACCCGGAATTGAGGCTAAAAATCCAGACAAATCCTGATTTTTCCGGTCATATGGTCACCCTGGAGAAATACTGCTGAATTTGTCATATGCCATCATGTCATCATGTCATATGTCGTTGGATTCGTATTGAAGAGCAGAATCCAATACAAAAATCAGTTTTGAAATATCTCCTTCCTGTCAAAAGCTATGGCCAAAAAAACAAAAATACCCCATAAAATATAAAAGCAAAAAAAATAGAATCATAGAGTTGGAAGGGACCTAGTAGGTCATCTAGTCCAACCCTCTGCCTGCAGCAGGAAATCCCCCTAGAGTGTCCCTGACAGGTGCTCGTTGAGCCTCTGCTTGAACCCCCCCCCCCCCAAAAAAAAATACATTTTTGGCATTTTTTTTAAGTGAGTAGGAATTTTGGCTTGGGGTAGGAATTTTGGGTTTGGAATCTGGTCACCCTGGTGTTTCTCCAAATTACCTCTCACCGCATATAATCCATCTTTTTTGATGTATGGCGCTGCTTCGATAAATAGATTGAATGGTTGAATCCACCTGGAATGGCTACAAAAGGGAGGGGTCCCATGCACGCTGCGGTGTGGCTCCCTCCCAAACTAACTGCTCCACCCCCCTCGAGCTACGCCACTACAGACAGGCAACCCCCAAGCATCTCTAAGCTGTTGCTGTTTAATCACCGTCAAACCAGTTTGCAACTGGGAAAGAAGTTTAGTTCAATGCCAAGAAGGGAATTGTAATATGGATGGTCAGTAGAACCTAAGCTAACCCCAAAAGGGCAGAAACATTTAACATTTGTTTTCATTTTTCCTTCCTTTGGGGTACCATTTCTCTCTTCCAGCCCCTGCAGTGGCCGTAACACAAGCAGGTAACACCTTCTTTATGGATCCTATTTATAAATGTATAGTGGATGGGTGGTCTGGAGAAACCCTGGTGGTTACCCATCTTTCAGACCATTAGCTGGTTTGCTGTGATGTCATAGCATGTTCACGAGTATTCTTCTAACTGCTCAAGTGTAGGGCCAGTAACAGAATGTTAGGCTGTGATCCTATACGCTCTCTCCTTAGAGTTACCCTACAATCCACAGTAACTACAGGAGCACATAAGAGCACCAGTAGTTACTGCACCACCTAGTGAAAACCTATGGGAAATTCATCTTGCAATTCCAGAGTAAATTGTTCTTACACTGGAGCAAGGACTCCCCGTAGTCACTCTGGATTGCACCCTAAGTCTCATAGAACACAATGGGACTTACTACAGAGTAGACATGCATAGGATTTCACCCTTAATCTTCTAGTTGCTGCAAGGAAAGGAAGAAAAATAGTTGAGGAATCTCTTGCCAGAGAATCTGAGTGGGAGGAAGAGGCCGATAGGATCCTGTTCCCACTCCTCCTTCTCAAAGGTGACTCTTCTGTTTTCTTTTCAGTGACACCTCATCTGCTCAGCTCCCACCCCCTCTGCCCCCCAAGGTAGGTCATTGGTGAGTCCAGTAAGACATCACCGTTGACATGGGGTTGCCATAATTCTCCTCCACAAAACCAGGACAGGACCCCTTCAAACGTATATGAATGCAGTCCCCCAAAACTGGGACAGTCCCAGTTTTCCGAGACATATGGCAACCCTATATACACACTCCATTTGGCACCCCTATATACACACTCCTATATACACAACTCCCATTTTCAGCCTTCTTTTCAGATCAGTAACCAAACTGTCACCATCTCCCCACTTCCCTCCACAGCCCAAACTCTGGTCCCCACCAGATGAGACGGTGGTGGACAGATCTGTCCTGCTATGTCCTTCCAAGCCCCTATTCCGTGGGAGGTGCTGCAGCGGACCCGTGACAGGCCGGATCCCTCAACAGATGGGAGCCCAGGCTTCCCACCTCACCTCCAAATCAGGTACAGTGTGTTCCTACAGACAGTATTTACTCAAATCTAATGCACCATTGAATTTAATGCACCACCTTATACTTATCATAGGGCTGTGGGTGGCGCAAGCGGTTAAGACACTGTGCCTGTTAAACAGCAGGCCAGGGTTCGAGACCCGGGTCGGCCCCACAAGACAGGGTGAGCTCCTGTCCTTAGTCCAGCTCTGTGACGCCAGTATGGGCTCTGCCTTTCCATTGGACTAATTCAGTGGTGTGGAGAGGGCGCATTTGCTGCTTGGCTAACAGCATATCCTCCATAACAATCTAACCCAGGCTTTTGTGCTTTGCATGCAGCGTAGGCAGCGCCCAGCACAATACCATAGTCTTTCAAGACTGACGGAGGCCTGCTTGGTTATACTTATAATCAAAATACCACATTTACTCAAATCCAATTAACCATTGAATATAATGCGCACCCTGATTTTGGAGACTATCCCTACAATCCAGAGTAACTACGGGAGCACGTAAGAGACATTACGTGTACCTGTAGTTACTGCACCACCTAGTGAAAATTTATGGGAAATTCATATTGCAATCCAGAGCAAATTGTTCTTACACCGGAGCAAAGACTCCCCGTAGTTACTCTGGATTGCGCCCTAAATTCGGCTGGAAAAGGTGAGTGTTAGATTTGAGTAAATTTATTTTTAGGGAATGAAGAAACCCAATATTAGGGCATTGTAGTCATTATACCCTGTTCATAAGAATGTCATCCCCCCCCCAAAATATTCCAGACCCCTCCAGGTGGTGAAGGAGATTAATTGGTATAGTATTTTACTTGGAAAACCAAGATGGGTCTGGCTGATTTCCATCTTCTTCCCTGCAGTCCCTGAGCTGAGGCCGGGTCCCCACGCAGAGGAACCCCCCATGCTCCCACCCAAGCCAGAAAAGAAACCGAAACCAGTAAGTACATCTATTAAACTTCTCATACATTCTTTCCCCCCTCTTTGGAATTAAATTAAGAAGGTGCACCTGCATCAAAAGTCAAATCTTAGCATGACTCCTGAGTTACTCAGAGTCAGGCTACAATCTGAAACACACTTTCCTGGGAATAAGATCCATTGAGCACAATGGGGCTTACATCTGAGTAGACATGTTTGGATTGTGTGCTTATACTTAGGGTGATCATATGGCCATAAATTTCCAGATTTGTCCTCTTTTTTAGCCTCCTGTCCTCCAAAAGGGCTTCATTGTCCTCCGTTTGGGCTTCCTTTTGGAACTTTGCAATGGTGTGCATTATCCCATCATGTCATATGTCATTGGATTTGTACGGAAAAGCAGAGTCGAATGCAAAAATCGGTTTTGAAATGATATGGCCTATCAAATGATATGGCCAAAAAACTAAAAATATGCATTGAGCTCAGAGGTGGGCAGATACCGGTACGGGCCTACGCGCCCATACCGGGTCTTCCACCAGGGCGGACGACAGCGAACCGGCCAGACCCGCGGCTGCAAGAGCCACGGGGACCAGTATGCCAGCGTCCGCTGGCGCTGGGTCTCCTGGGGCTCGCCACCAGGAAGCTTAGCTTAGGAAGTGTCCCAGCGCCGAGCCCCAGGACGCTCAGTGCGCGTGCGTCCAGCTCGACGCACGCGCACTGAGCGTCCTGAGGCTAGGTGCCAGGACGCTCAGCGCGCCTGCGTCCAGCTGGACGCAGGTGCACTAAGCGTCTTGGCGCCAAGCTCCAGGACGCTCAGCGTGCCTGCGTCCAGCTGGACGCAGGCGCACTAAGCGTCCTGGCGTCCTGGCGCCAAGGACGCTTCAGGGGACGCACTGCGCATGCTCCAAGTCTGGCACATGCGCAGTTCGGCCTGGTTAGGGCCTGCCCCCTGACTTCCGGCGTACCGGATCTTCAGGGAGGCTGGGCCCATCACTGGTTGAGCTCTATGGGAAAGTGAAAGTGCCCAATATCACGGTTTTACTTATGAGTAGACAAATGTGCAATTGTCCGCCAGAAGAGCCAGGCTGAGAGGAATCTAAGACCTTGTCCTCTGTTTGAGGTTTGGGCATCTGGTCACCTTGCATAGGCACTTGTGCACCACTCCCGGGGGAGAGTTGGGGCAGTGCACAGACATGCGCTTGCCTCCCTACATCACCATGGGGAGACCCCAGGTGGGCAGATGCCGGTTCGGGCCTACTCGCCCGAACCGGATCTTCCCCCTGGGCTGACATTGGCGATCCGGTCACAGCCGCGGCTGCAAGAGCCGTGGGGACCGGTTCGCCAGCGTCCGCCGGTGCTGGGTTTCCTGGGGCTCGCCGCCAGAAAGCTTAGTGTGCCTGCGTCCAGCTGGACACAGGTGCACTGAGCGTCCTGGGCCTTGGCACCAGGACGCTCAGTGTGCGTGTGTCCAGCTGGACGCAGGCACACTAAGCATCCTGGCGCTGAGGACGCTTCAGGAGACGCACTGAGCATGCGCCAAGTCTGGCACATGCTCAGTGCGGCCTGGTTAGGGCCGGCCCCCACCGCCCCCTGGCCCTGGCCCAGCCCCCGAACTTCTGGCGAACCGGATCTTCAGGGAGGCTGGGCCCATCACTGGGGGAGACCGATGAGCTGTGCCAGGCTAGGTTAAGACTGCACTCATTGCAGCCTCCTCTGCTATCACATCTGGTGCAGGGACATAATAGAACCACTCATTCCAAGCATGGTTTTTGCCATCCATATGGGGGGGCAGTTTATTGCTCATGCGGTTCTTTCAGTGTCTCATTGATTTATCATGCTTAGGGCATCCTGGCACCCCAGTGCACAGCAAGATGAAAGTGGAGGCCATCGTGCCCAAGGTGTGGTGGATCAGCACCCAGGGAAGGAGGGTGGGGATGGTGTGCATGCACTTCTGATGGGTGCCCCCCTATGGATGAATATCTCTCTAACTCCAGGTCAGGAAGCTCTTCAGAAAGGTGTTCAACGAGTGCCCGTTGCACATCACCTCGGCTACGACGTGGACCCACCCAAATAGCAACGGTAGGGTGGGGATGGCGCTGGTGGCAAAATCTATTTTGGGGGCATTTTCCCAGGAAGAACATGAATAGCCCCCCTCCCCATTACTAGTCTCCTAACTATTTCTGAACATGGAGGCTCAGGACCATCACCACATCTCCTAGCCAGAGATCCCTCTATATCAATATGAATGCCATGCATTAACTGTATGATGCTGATTCTCCCACCGACCCACCCCCTGCATTCTGCTTATAGATCTACACCTGATCCTGGGTGCTGAAGAAGGGGTCTTTGCCTTGAACAGGAGTGAGTCGGACCCTACTCTGGAGCTGGTGAGAAGGGCAGGGCACTGTGGGGTGGGTCTGAAGGAGCAGAAAATAAAAGTGGGGCATAAATAACCAGAATATTAAAATGTTGGGGCTTGATTGTTGACCTTGCATTAGTTACCCACTTTAACACCCCCCATTTCCTTGTCTTGTTCACTATCACTGTTGTAAAGGGATAGATTCCCCCCTTGTTCTCAGTATTCCAGTTCAAAGGGAACCACCAGGATATGATCTTATGTGTGTGAACTAGGAGTAAGTAGATGCTGATCTGTATGTTGTGAATACAGTGGTGCCTCACATAAAGAGCTTAATTCGTTCCGGAGGCCTGCTCTTTAAGTGAAATGCTCGTTAAGTGAAGCGGATTTTCCCATAGGAAATAATGGAAACTCAGACAATTGGTTCCACAACCCCCAAAATATTCATTTAAAATATTAACTGGATGTCAAAATGATGACAAAACACTGGAATTGAATTCAAAACATGCATTCAATGTGCAGGATCCTATGAAGTCTACTTAGGCTGCAATTCTAAAGACACTTTCCTGGGAGTAAGCCCCGTTTAACACAGTGGGGCTTACTTCTGAGTAGACATGGTTAGGAGACGGCAGTCAAAGACACTTTCCTGGGAGGCTTACCTGGGCTGCTGCTGGAGGTTCAAGGTGGTTGGAGGGGGCACTTGGGGGCAGTTAGGGGCAGCTTCCTCTGGCACCTCTGAGCAGCAATGCTGGCTGGCAGCCCTTTTAAAGAGCCTTCATGCGGAGTGTCAGGGCTGCATAGCACGCGTGCCCATAGCATGCTTGCTTGTTAAGTGAAGCAGAACTTGTTATGTGAAGCAAGATTTCTTGGAAATTTTTGCTCTTTATGTGAAACGCTTGTTAAGCGAGGCGCCACTGTACTGGAACATGCAAAACCTGGCTTAGTTAGCACGGAGCATACGTGTGTGATGCTTTGTGTAGGTCCGGTGGAAAGAGGCCTCAGAGAATGAGCTTCAAGTCTCAAGGAAGGACAGTATGGAGTGGCTCTGGAGGCCTCAGTTTGCCCATTTGTAAAATGGGCATTAACTTTTGCTATTAAAAAATGGGGGGATTAAGCTGGATTTTAGAATAAGGAGTAGGTTGCTAGGCATATGCATCATCAAACCCGGGCAGATGAAAGAGGGAATCCCTTTGTTTGCCTCCCTCACCCCATTGTAGCATCTATATAATATATTTTCAATGTCGTGGAACAATTTGCACCTTAATCTCACCCATGTTGATCCTGCTCTTCCGCAAGGTGGCAACAATATATGGTGTTGTTAGTGGAGCATATGAAACAGCAGCATAACTATAGGGGGACCACGGCATGGCAATTGTGCCAGGTGTGGCAACGCACTGTATTCCAGCAACTCCCACTCAACATTGGATCCATTCTGGGCAGCAACAGAAACATATTTACATGCTGCCCCCCCAAGCTATGCTACTGACCCAAAGGCCAACAGTGAACAAGCCCAGTGAACTTCCCTTGGGAGAGAAAGTCAGGAGACTTGAGCCACCCCTGAGAAGACCCTGCTGATGGGGTCCTGAGATGGTGACTTTGCTTTCCTCATTCCTCTCTACCAGCTCTATCACAGCCGCACAACATGGGTGTACTGCATCGGGAACGTCCTCATGTCCCTTTCAGGTGAGTTGGGAGTAGGGAGGAACACTGTGAGGAGCAGAGGGGTGTTGCTAGAGGGGGTGAAGGAGTTTGTCTTGAGGGAGCCTCACCGCAGCATGCAAGGGGTCCCTCTCCTTTGGGGCGATTCCAGATGGAGATGGGTAGGGTTGCCAACTGACCAAGAAAATAGCTATTATGCATTTAACAACAGCTCTGTTTTGAGAACCAGTTGGGAGATCCAGAGATCAGTGATATATCCTATTATATCAGTTATATCCTGTATATCAGTATTATATCCTATTATATCTGTTATATCCATAGATCAGTATTATATCCTATTTCTTCCAAAGTTTTTCTTTTTTCAGGCAAGTGCCCCCAGCTCTTCTCCCACAGTGTGCCAGGCCTGTATGAGCAGAACAAACGGGACCAGCGCCCTGGAGCCTACATTTCCCCCCATCGGCTCTTGCCCAGGTAACTCGTTCACTGAGATACTCACTCACTCACTCACTCACTCACTCACTCACTCAATCAATCAATCAATCACAGCGTATAGTGTGGGAACACCTCACAGTGTTGGCACTTGAATCAAGTTTTGTAAACAACAAAGGCCTCCCATCCACAAAAATCCAGATTAAAGTTGACCCCCGCAGGTTATACTGCTAGTCGTGACTGACCTTGGGGTGCGGTGCTCATCTCCGTTTCTAGAGCCATCGACCCAGCATTGTCCAACATGTGGCGCACATGCGCACAGAATGCTATTACCGTCCCACCAAAGTGATAACTATTTATCTACTTGCAATTGCATGCTTTCGAACTGCTACGTTGGCAAGATCTGGGCTAAGGACAAGAGCTCACCCCATCTTGTAGGACTCAGGTCTAGATTAGGGGCAAAATCCAGAGTAACTACGGGGAGTCCTTGCTCTGGTGTACTCTGGATTACTCTGTAATTACAGAGCAATCTTACTCTGGATTCCAATATGAATTTCCCATAGGTTTTCACTAGGTGGTGCAGTAACAACAGGTGCATGTAAAGTCTCTTACCTGCTCCCGTAGTTACTCTGGATTTGGGGGAAAGTTACAAATAGGTTATTGATAAGGGACTGACTATATCTTTTGTGTCCCCTGAACCAGGAAAAATGTCACCACGACCAAGATCCCCGACACCAAAGGATGCCAGAAGTGCAGTGTAGGTAAGTGTGTCCTACAGGGATGCTGGAGCTCTCACATCTCTCTTCTGCTTAATCTTACCTGCCTTTCATTATGCATCTTAAAACCAGATTAAAAAAGGCAGACTGGCCCTGATCAAGGGCTGATGCCAGGCATGGGTTCTGAGCAGCTAGTTTTTTTCAGCCTTTTCCATCTGTTGCAGCCCGGAACGTGCAAACCAGCTGCCACTACCTCTGTGGGGCACTGGAGGCTGGCGTAGTGCTGTTACAGTGGTATGAGCCCATGCAGAAATTCATGCTGGTGAAGGTGAGCCACTGTTCCCTCCCACGACCCCCCCCCCCCCACTAGCCTTGGGATGGGCAGCATAAAGGCGAGGAAGGTAACCCAAGAGCTTTCGTGGCACAGAAACAGGTAGAACCCATTGCACCAAACCTTGAACTCAAAACATGGGTGCCCCAAGAGCAGTGATGGATGCAAGGAGTCAATGTCTGAAGCTGTATTTGTGATGACAAACCAAACCTCCTCCTCCCACTCTGTTTTCTTGTTTTTTAATAGTACTTTGACTTCCCACTCCCCTCGCCCCTGCCCGTCTTTGAGATGCTGATTGTGCCTGATGAGGAGTACCCGGTGGTCTGCATTGGGGTGACCAAGGGCTCCCCTGGTCAGGCCGTGCAATTCCAGGTCATCAACCTCAATTCGCTCACCTCCTGGTTCATTGATGACAGCACCGGTAAGCGCGTGGATGTACACAGGGGCGCAGGTCACAATCTGAGACTAGAGGTAGCTCCAATTCCTGGCTTGCTAGGTCATCAGGCTGTTACGTTTCATACTCAAGCCTTGGAGACCCTGATCGGGCTGGGGTGGACCTGGGCTGTCCCAGTCATGGGCACCATAAGGTCAGGGGGTGGCAGTGAAGGCACCTAGAGTAGGTTGGGGGGTAGGTGCTGGGGGGTCTGCCACCAAAGTCTCCCCTCCATTTGCTGTGCCCATTTGCTCTGCAAGCCTCCCGACTGTGGGTTTCCAGCACCAAGCAGAGGTATGTTCTTTGTATTAAAGATCTGTGGATAAGAAGATCTATATAGATAGATCTAAATAGAAGACACATGGTTGTGCCTTACAATGTGTCGTTTCCCCTCAGAACCCATGTGCTCTGGTCCAGTCCAGGTGACACAGCTGGACAGCAGGACGGTGCTAGTTCTCATGGACCGTAAGTGTGGAGAAAGGTGGCCGGTGACCTGTTTGGGACTGAAACGTGGTCTTCCTGGTGGCAGCTACTGTGTTAGTCCAGCAGCAAGACCCCAAAAGTATCCTATGGCACACTATACCAATCACTCTCTTTGTTGTTCTTTGTGTTGCCCCTCATAGTGGTTTTGTTTTCCAGGGACCATCCAGTTTGTCACCCTCCAGGGTGAGCTCCTCCGATGCCCTCCAGAAGTCACCTTTGACATAGCTGTGGAATCAGCTGGTAGGCTCTTTTAACTCTTCCCGTTGATATAGCTCCAGGCTAAACCAAGCTGGCCCTGGTTTCCAGTGGGGTGAGATGCTCAGCCTGGGGAACTGCTTGGTGCTAAGTTGCTGAAAGTCCTGGGCAATGGTGGGCACTTACCGGTTCGGGCCTACTCACCCGAACCAGATCTTCCTGTTCCCCTGCCTCTGGCGAACCGCAAGCCTGATGAGCTTGTGTTTGCTTGTGATGAGCACTGTGTTTGCGCCAACGTTGGCACCTGCGCAGTGCCTGCCCTGAAGTGGGCAGGCCCGCTTCTAAGCAGGCACCACGCAAGCGCCGACATCGACGCTTGCGCAGAGCCTGCTTAGAAGCGGGCCTGCCCACTTCAGGGCAGGCACTGCACAGGTGCCAACGTTGGCGCAAACACAGTGCCTCTATTGAAGCTGGCCTGCCAGCTTTAGTACAGGCACTGCGCAGACGCCAATGTTGCCCCGCCCCTCCCCAGTCCCACCCCTGACCCTCCCTGCCCCCTGACCCCGGCCTGGCCCCTCCCACTTCCGGCGAACCGGATCTTGGGAGAGGCCGGGCCCACCCCTGATCCTGGGTACAGCACCCTGATGAGTTGAGGGTCTAACTGCCTGCACCCTGAGGGGTTGAGGTTCTACCTGCCTGCACCCTGATGAGTTGCGGGTCTAACTGCCTGTACCCTGATGGGTTGAAGGTCTAACTGCCTGCACCCTGACGAGTTGAGGGTCTACCTGCCTGCACCCTGATGAGTTGAGGGTCTACCTGCCTGCACCCTGATGGGTTGAGGTTCTAACTGCCTGAACCCTGATGGGTTGAAGGTCTAACTGCCTGCACCCTGACGGGTTGAGGGTCTACTTGCCTGCACCCTGATGGGTTGAAGGTCTAACTGCCTGCACCCTGATGGGTTGAGGTTCTACCTGCCTGCACCCTGATGAGTTGAGGGTCTAACTGCCTGCACCCTGATGAGTTGAGGGTCTACCTGCCTGCACCCTGATGGGTTGAGGTTCTACCTGCCTGCACCCTGATGTGATGAGGGTCCAACCCATCAGGACCCTTAAGTGCCTGACTTGGCTAGAGTGGTTCACCTGGGAGATGTAGAAATCCAGCTCTTGGCTGAAGGTTTGGACCACTTTCAGCCTGAGGATGTGGAAGAATGAGGTCGGTCTCCACCCCAGACCAAGGATTTTCCATTACTTTGCACATCAAGGTAGAGGCCAGCTTTAACTTTCCTCCCTCTCTCTCCAGCGGTGGTGCAGAACCACTTGCACACATTTTGGCGCCATGGCGTGCAGACGCGGACTCTTGGCTCGGGACAGGTATGGCAGGAAAGCTCCCCCTTCCAGGTTGCATCGCAGGGTCCTCTGAGACACAGGTAGACAATTCCTGACCCATCAAAGCCAGAATGCTTTCTCCACCACCTCCCATTTTTAATGGGTTTCCTATCAGGATAAGGCACTGGAGCCCTATAATTAGGGCCCATCTCTCCTTTGTGGGATTCTGCTCCACCAGTTGATATGGGGGAATATCAGCAAACCAAAGGCTTTGATGGGGGCTCAGGGAAGTTGCCTGCATAGCAACAATGTTTATCGTTATTGACATTCAATCCTACAACATTTAGCTGCCTTTTCCAAGAGGATCCACCGACATCGCTGGGCATGTTTGTGGGCCAGGGAGAAGGAAGGTTAAGAGGAGGCTCTGAGGAGGGCCTCGTGGTTAGGGGAGGGGGCTGGTTGGCCTGCTGGTGCGGCTGCCCTGATATGCACCACCTTTTCTCAGTTAGTGCAGGACCTGCGGGATCAGCGATGGACTTTCCGCTTGATGGGAGCCTCCAGGTACGGAAACTACAATTGCTGCTGGCAGGGCTCCTTGGCCTCCAGGCACACCTCCATGGGCATCCCCCCTGGCAGCCCCCAGATCTGCTCATTCCTTTTCCTTGCCCCATCCAGCTAACATTCCTCTTCTTCCTCCACCAGCACTGCTGTGTTGGAGACACGGCCTGTGGACAGTCCCAGCTCCACCAGCAACCTCTATGTGCCAGAATGACACACTTCAAACAGCTGCTTACACTTGGAAATGCCCACATACACTCCACATCATGGCCCTGTTTCTTGCCCCACATGGCTGTGGGCAAAAGCTAGAAGGCGCATATCTTTCCACAGATATCAGCTTCAAAACTTCTACAATATGTTGATGGATTGATTAAACAGGACTTCGGTGTCCAGGTCTGATCGGTGATATACAAGGATGATGCTCACTTTCCAACCTGGTGCAGCAATCTATGGTTTTATTGGCAGAGAATTCAGCCGGGCCCAGAGACCAGGAGTGGGCTCAAGTTTTCTGGTGGTGCCCCCCACCTCTAGCCAAGAGACCCAGCTTCAAACTTTCTGTGGCTCTGGTAGTAGACATGGAAGACAGGGTGGCAGCTCCCGGGAGCACAAGGTGTAGCTGAACCTGCTACGGACACACAGACACACACACACACACAAACCAGGGGAGACTGGGTGGGGTGTATGGGGTCTCCCTGGCTCCAAGAGGGAAGCCATGGGCACTGAGGAACGCCCCTACCACAAGCAGCATAAGCCCTACAAATAAGACACAGCTTAGGGCAAGTGGTGTTCAGGCATTTCAGCCTAGGACCCCCTTTTAACTTAAAAATCTGTCAAACTTACTGGGATGCTTCTCCATGTCTACTTGGAAGAAAGTCCCATTGTATTCAGTGAGACACCCAGGAAAGCCCGGTGCCAGAATCCAAGATGGTGGATCCCATCCTCTTGTGACTCTCCTGATCTAAGGTTGCGATCCGCTAAGGGGGTCCCGACACCCACTTTGAATACCACTGGCTTAGGGCAACACGGCAGGGGATACTGCAGTGGGAGGGGCTGTGTTGGTGGCACCCCTTGAGAACCAAATGCCACCCATGGCCAGAGATCCAGCTTGGTGGACAAGTGCAAATTAACTTCCACTCACCTCCTCGATAATCTAAAATAGCATCTGATTTCTGTCCCCCACCCAATGACCCTCTCCAATCCCTAGGGGGGAAGAGTCTGTAAAAAGGCACTTGAAATGGGGGGACACTTTGACCCAAGAAGGGAATTATTGCATGGATGCCCCTGTGGGACAAGAAGTAGGTGTGAAGACCCAGTGAAGGTGCTACTGGCCAGGTGTGTTGACATGGGTGGCCCTGATATGATCAGATCATTCCTCCAGGGGACAGGACGCTTGTTACTCGGCCGAGCTGTCAAGGACAATAAGGCTGGCCATGGGGGAGAGAAGGAATTAGCAGCAAGACACAGAACTGATGGGGCAGGCAGAAGTCCCTGCTCCCCCCCAGGGTGCCTTCAAAAATGCCATATGGGGTGCATCACTCTGCATCATCGCTGCCCCCTCCCAGGGCAGGAGGAGGAGGGCAGAGGAACGTGGACTCAGCCCGGGAGCCCATGCCCTGGCACGGCGCAGTAGGGAGGCATTTAGCCGAGCTGATCCTCATACTGCTTGCGGAAACAGTCCCCGGCAGGGAAGAAGTCCCAGCACCGCTCCTGGTACATCTTCCAGACGTAGGACTCCTGCAGGGGGAAGGAGAAGGAGTGCTGGTTGGAGGGCAGGGTCCTGCCAAGGCACAGCAGGGGAGGAATCTGCCAGGTGGACCCTAGATCTCCCAGCACCTGAGGCCACAAGTCAAACACCACCTCTCTAACTGATGCTCACTATTCCCACCCATGTCGCTTGGTCTGGGGACCACTTGGATGGTTGAAGGGGCTGGGGGGGGGCAAAGGCTTGTGCAGTCCTCATGGCCCCTCCACAATCCTGCTGTGGCTCAACCCAAAGCTTTCATCTCAGTATGGTTTAGATGGGACTGCAGGTATTGGGAACATGTTTGGGTCAAGGCTGCCTGTGGCACATCCCACACTCCAGGTTCTCTGGAGGAGCATGTGATGACTCTCCCTCCATCTCTGGTAAGACCATGGAAATCCTCATACCTGGCCAGTGTGCTCTGTTTCGTCCTTGTTTATGAGGTACATGAGGAAGAACCTAAGAAGGGGAGAGAGCGTGGTGAGCACCTTCTCACCTCCACTTCTAGCAGTCCTCTTGCCTACTTTTACCTACACAACAACCCTGCAAGGTGAGTCAGTCTCAGCAGGAGTGCCTCCATGGCACTTTAGAACCAGAAAGAGCACGACTGATCATGGTGGGTCTCAGTGGGCAAGAGCAGGTGAGGGGTAGTCTCCCCCAGGCAGGCAGTCAGCTACTCACATGTAATTTGCCAAGTTATGTTCCTCCAGCGTGTGGGTGTCAAAGCCATGAGGTGTCGTGTCGAAATAATCACTGCCGATTCCGCAGATGAAACATTTGGTCTGTTGGGGCACAAGTGGCAGTGAGAAGGGATGGGTAGGTCAACGGGCAAAGTGGGGGGCTCTCTTGGGACCCAGAGGTCCCACCCAGATCACCTTTAAGCCAGCAGTAGCCCCCATAGTGGGCCACCAGCTGATCCCCCATACCTTGGGCACATCTAGCGATTCCTAGCTTAGGGTTCATGGGGTTTGGAGTGAGGCTGATGATTGCGGTTTTTAGTCACTGGTTCTGGGCAGGTGAAAATACCAGTACAAAAAGAGCAAATCCAGTGTAAAATCCAGCACAGGATACCCTGTGCTCCCAGGCCCATGCGGCCAATGAAACGCTATCAGCTTTTGTGGCTGTGGCCACCAATTCCAACCCACAGCCTTTAAGGGTCATCAAGATCTATGATAGTGGTACACACAAAGGGGGCCCATGTACAAAACTGGGCCACAGTGGTGTACCTAGAGGGGCGGAGGAGTCAGTGTTGGGGGGAGCCTCACCCCATTGGGAGCCATTTCAGGTGGGGGAGAGCCAAATGTATGGCTCTGTTTTGCTCCCCCCACCTGGAATGGCTCCAATGGGGTGAGGCTCCCCCCAATATCGACTCCTCCGCCCCCTCTCGCTTTGCAACTTCTGGGCCATACAGTCTGAATCCTGGAGAAGAAGGGTCAGGGCTGCTTACCTCCATGTCCTCCTTCACCTGCTCCTGCTGGTCTCTCAGTTCTCCAAAGGCATCTATGATTAAACCTGTGGGGAGAGGAAAGAGGATCAGAAAGATGATGGAGATAGGAAGCCTACAAGCCCCTACTTATGAAAGGGAAACATCACAGTTGGAGAGGAGAACACCGGGGTATGCCCTGATCACTTACTGGCAAGGACATTCTGCACATGCTCAACTATCTGTCCAACCGCAAATGTGTTTGTATGACGGTATCATGAGATGCTTTGACATTCCCCCTCTATTTCCTATCCATTTGTGGCCCCTTCCAAGCATCCTACCAAAAAAGGGCTTGTCCAGTGGTGAGCTTGAGGGGGTTCTCACTGGTTCTATAGAACCCTTTGCTAATGAGCGCCTGGTTCTGAGAACCGGCTACTAATGGGACACAGAACGTGTTGTTAATTTATTTGAATCCCACCACTGGGTTTGTCCACAGAGATGGACCTTGGTGGCTCACCTTGGATGATGGCCAGCAGGATGACGATGACAAAGAAGAAGAAGGTGATGTCAAAGATTACACGGTAAAGCTCATACTCGTCACCCGCTGGGTCCTCAATCTCATCACCGATGCCCCCGCCTGCGCGGACCCCCACGTACATGTGGAACAAGTAGCACTGTGTTGGGACAAGAGGGCAGGACTCAGTGGGAGAATCATGGGCCTCCCAACACCAGCACTTAGATCATAGAATCCTAGAGTTGGAAGGGACCCAGTGGATCATCTAGTCCAACCCCTGCCTGCAGCAGGAGATCCTTGTCTTGTGGGGAAACTGGGTCTTGAAACCTGGCCTGCTGGTTAACAGGCACAGTGTCTTAACCACTTGCGCCACCAGAAGACATTTGCTCCTAGCTCTTGGCTTTACCGTCATCATATCATCACATTTCATGTCTGGTTCATCCTCATCCTCGCTCTTGTTGTAGAACTTCCGGAAGAAGTTGAAGGCGACGACGGTGTAGAGGTACACAACCACCGCTAGCAGCCCGACTGTCATCATAAGCTGGGGAAAGGTGTCGCACACATACAGGGTTAGTGGACATGATGCAAATGCAGGTGTGTAAGGCTTACACACGCACACAGAGTGCCCCACAACGGAGCCCCACTTTTTGCAGATTTCCTATTAAATCTCTCTGCTCAGCCCACTCCGGCTTCTCATGTCCCTACCTGTTTGCCATTGTGGGTGACCGATGAGAGGATGGTCCTCAACGTCTTGACGCCCATGGCGATGTCCAGAAGGTGGGAAGCAAAGAAGAAGTTGTTGTAATGGCCAAGAAGGGACATCACCATATACCAGAAAAGATATAGGAAGGACTGCAGTGGAGAGAGAAAAAGGGAAACAGAGAACTCATGTGGGGGGTAAGACTGTGACGGGGCTAAAATCCTTCTTTCCATTTAATTGACTTAATACATGCACAACGCAGATGACACTGATGCGAGAACCATCGCATCACTTTTGGGGTGATGCAACCAGTGGTTCTAGAGCCACTGATTAAGGCTGCAATCCTAAAGACACTTTCCTGGGAGTAAGACCCATTGAATACAATGGGACTTGCTTTTGAGAAGACATGGTTAGGATTGTATTCAAATATTCAGGCTGCACCTCTCAGCCCATCATGGTGTCCCCACTGGTCCCTATGTAAAGTCACCTGGCACTTGTGTTACAAGACCCAGACAAGTCCCATATGCCAAACCCATATTATTACAGATGAGTCTCTAAAATGATGGGGATCTGTAAGAAGTCATTTGGAGAAGGGGTCCTTGCACATACACCCTATGTGAAAGTGCCACTCTCGGCAAACCCTCAGCCACCCACATTCTGCCCCTGGCCTTGTCCGAACAACCAACAGCAATGCTATGTGTTTAGGATATGCATATAATATTGAAACCGATTCTGGTACAAGAGGAGGTCTATCATAGGGGTGATGCAATGGGTGATGCAACCCCAAGCAATGCCTCTGCTCATCCAGGTTCTTGCTTACGTTATCTGTGAAGATCACTCCAAATTTCCAGATCTTGTACTTGATGTCAATGGAGGTGATCCTGAAAGGCAAAGAGGCAAGCTGGGAAAGGCGGTGGGTGGATAGATTTAACAAAACTAACACTTTGTTAGGCATGCTCTACAGAGCTTTACGCAGGGAACTTGGAAAATAATCAGAAACTAAACCTACAATCCAGAGTAACTATGGGAAGACGTAAGAGGCACTTACTCTGGATTGCTCTATGCATTTCCCATAGGTTTCCCATGAGTGGCATCGTAACTATGTTGGTGCAAAAGGTCCCGTAGTTACTCTGGATTGTAGCCGAAGGCTGCAATCCTAAAGACACTTTCCTGGGAGTAAGACCCATTGAACACAATAGGGTTTACTTTTGAGTAGACAAACTCCTCCCTTCTTTCTCACCAAGCAAGGAGAGAGTTGTCTGGCTCAGGTCTCTTCCCGTTTTGAGCCGTGATCTCCAGACTGGCCAGATCCATCCCCAGCAGTTCTGCGATTCTCTCTCTCCCATAGATGTCACCATATTTTTCCAGCACCTGCAGGAAAATTAAGGAGATGCTGTTAGGAAGGCCACATCTTGTCTCCTTTGGCCAGCTGGTCCCTGGACCTGGTCCAAGTTAACTGGCTTCGCTTTTACTGGAAATGCCCTCATTTCCGCCAGCCCACAAAATCAGGAGAGGTTCTCACCTTTCTCTTGATGAATTTGTCCCAGTAATTGCTTGGGAATGACCTGCAATGAGACACAATAGGAAGAAATGCTTAGGAAAAGCTTTCCCAGTCTTTTCCATCACTGCTTCTCCACCCCCCCCCCCCGAAAAATCCCACTTCCCCCCCACAAAACTCTTCCTGCATCCTCTGGACCTCAGTTTGTCTGCTTCTTCCCTTTTACATCCCCTTTCATTTGGCATCCTCTGGCTTCACTTATCTTCTCAACCAGCTGCGTCACTAGACTGTTGCAGCTGGTGCAGGCCATACTGGGTGACGCGCTCCTGGGGGGTGACGTGCCGGAGGAGTTTGACACTCCTCTGGCTGACCCTGAGCCTCAGTCAGCCATTTGGGCCTGCTCCGAGGTGGAGCAGCCCCAAATGGCTGGCTGAGGCACACTGCGCATGTCCAGACCACTGGTGGGCCCAGGCTGGTTCGGTTGGGTTCTTGGGAACCGGTAGTTCCCATTCCCCCACTGCTACCGAACCGATAGCAGCGGGGGCCCCTTAAAACCGGCTGAACCGGTTCGCTGGCACGGCGCGCAGCAGCAACCGGCCAGGCATCTTTAAATTTTTTAATTTGCCGACCCTAGCGGCAGTCCAGAGAAGTGCCCCAGAAGCCTCAGCGGTGTTCTTTCCCCGGCCGCTGAGGCTTCTGGGGCACTTCGCCAGTCTGCCGCTAGGGGCAGCAAATTTAAACATACCCGGCTGGCTGCCCCTGCGGCTCCAAGCTTCCCTGGCTGGCTAGGGAGCTTGGATGGGGGGTCGCGTGGCTGCAGCGCCCCATCCACCGCTTCCCTGGCCGGCCAGGGGGCTTGGATGGGGGGTCGCGTGGCTGCAGCGCCCCATCCACCGCTTCCCTGGCCGGCCAGGGGGCTTGGATGGGGGGTCGCGCAGCTGCAACGCCCCATCCACCGCTTCCCTGGCTGGCCAGGGGGCTTGGATGGAGGCCGCGCTGCAGCTTCCCTGGCTACTCAGAAGTCCCATGACAATCAATGGGACTTACTCCCAGGAAAGTGTGGCTGATTGCAGCCTGAGATTCCCAACCTGTCTACTCAGAAGTAAGTCCTATGACAATCAATGGGACTTACTCCCAGGAAAGTGTGGCTGATTGCAGCCTGATATCCCAACCTGACTACTCAGAAGTAAGCCTCATGCCAGTCAATGGGGCTTACTCCCAGGCCAGTGTGGAAAGGACTGCAGCCTCAGAGCACCATCCAATGCAGGTCTACTCAGAGGTAAGCCACATGCTTAAATTTTTTTGAATTTTTTAAATTAAAAAATATTCTCCCTGGCTCCGCCCCCTGACCTGGCCTGGCCCCGCCCACTTCCGGAAAACCGGTTGTTACGGCAGGCTGGGCCCATCACTGGTCCAGATGTACGGACATGCGCAGTTCACGCCTCTGCCTGGCCATTTGGCCTTGCTCAGGAGGCAGTGCATCAGTGTTGGTGCCTGGGCAGTACTCTCCTGAAGCCAGTTGGCTTCAGAAGTGACTGCGCAGGTGCCAACTTTGTCACCTGCGCAGTCCTGGTAGGAGATGTGGGCGTTCCAGGAGTAACGCGCTAAGCACCCGCACCGGGTGACGCGCAGTTGTGTTGCCCCTATTCTCAGCCCTGTGATCTTCTGGTCTTGCTGGATCAGACCAAGGTGAGTCCATCTAGTTCAGCCTTTGCTTTCCAAAAACAACCAGCCAGATACCTTTGCATCAAACACAGAATGAAGGGACTTGGATGCTCTCACCTGTCTCTGACCTTATTATGTTCCAAACATCACCTGACACACAACTGATGTTCAGTACTGTTAGTTGTGACAGTAAATACATAGTGTTAGTGTTGTAGTGGGTTTGTCCAGAGTTTATCCCAGTGGGATCTTTTTTTCCAACATTCAGAATTCGAGACCTCTCAGTGGTGATGCCACTACTTAGCCACCCCCATGACTCTCCCTCTCTCTCTGGATCTTGCAGAGGGACTCACGGGGCATTGAGCACCAGCCGGTCCCACTGGCCCTTGATGTCATCGTCCTCTGGCTGCTCGGTGATGTAGAAGCCATCAAACTCCAGCTTGCGCGCCAGCTCCTTCTCGCGCTTGAAGATAACCAGCGGAATCTTGAGGCAGTTGTAGCCGATGATGCAGAGGAAGGCGACCAGCGTGTGGACGATGGACAGGAACTGCAGGGCAGGCTGCATGTAACCCGTGCTCTCCTCCAGGAAGTAGTAGACCACACTGTCCTCATCATCCTCGTCTCCGTTGCCGTTCCCGCTGCCGTCCCCACCGTCATCATCCCCACCACCAAAGCCAGAGCCAGAGCCTGCATCCATCTCTCCTTCAAACCCAGAGCCCTCAAACTCCTCCTCGCCTGGTGGTGTGTCTGATACCTGGGCAGGAGAAAAGTCAGAGAAGGATGAGCTGGGAAGGGGCATAACCTTGGCCTGGCTGACTCCCCGAATGCTGTTCCATACCTCAAGAGAGCTCTACCCCCCCCTTTATGCGCCAGACCCATTCATCTCACTATTTGGCCTCCCTAACAGACAGACTCTGCAACATGCTCCTGTCTTCTGCGGAGTGGGAAACAAAGAGCACATACCTGCTCTGGATGGCTACTCCAGGGTCATAAGAACATAAGAACCTCCACTGGATCAGGCCAAAAGCCCATCTAGTCCAGCTTCTTGTATCACTAAGGGTGCAATCCAGAGTAACTACAGGGAGGGCTTGCTCTGGAATAAGAACACTTTACTCTGGATTGTAATATGAATTCATGTAATATGAATATGAACTAGGTTTTCACTAGGTGGTGCAGTAACTACGGGTGCACGTAATGTCTCTTACATGCTCCCATAGTTACTCTGGATTGCATCCTAAATGTCTCAGGAGCACATATGACACCTGCATCTGGCATTTTGAGGTTGTCCACATCTACACACACCCCTTATGGCTTGTAACCTCAGACGTTTCTTTCCTCTAGGAATTTATCCAATCCTTTCTTAATGGCATTAAGATTAGATGCCATCACCACATCCTGCGGCAGTGAGTTCCACAGACCAACTACTCGCTGGGTAAAAAAATATTTGCTTTTGTTTGTACTAACTCTCCCAACATTTAATTTTAGGGGTCCCACCTGTTGGACTCTTGAGGCCAAGTTTTACCTTGTAAAACAGCAAGATGAAGTTGATGGCGAAGGCCAGGAAGAGGGCGAGGAAGCGCAGGTTGTAGAAGTTCCTGGACAGGTAATTCTGGGAAGATGGAGGTAAAGACGAGAACAAGGTGCTGATTGGAATGCTTCGAAAACAAATGGGCCCCAGTTACTTTGGGCGAACCCCAGGATGCCCCCCAGCAAGAATGTATTTACTTGAATCTAATGCTCACCTTTTCCAGCCAAATTTAGAGCACCTTCCTAACCATGTCTACTCAAAAGTAAGTCCCATTGTGTATAACAGGTGTTACTCCAAGGAAAGTGTCTTTCGGATTGTAGCCTTTGTCTCCCGAATCAGGGTGCTTTAGATTAACGGTTAATTAGATTAAATACAACATTTTAATTATAAGTACTGTACTGTATAGGGTGCACATTAGATTCGATGGCACATTAGCTTCGAGTAAATACAGGTATTTGGCTGTCATCAGTCACATTTTCTGATTCTGATTAAGTAACTGGACACCCCACCAGACCCTTGCGCTGGCTGAGATTGGCCCACATAACTTACCGCGGGGTCTGTTTTGGCACAGGGAAGCTGGCACTGTGCCTGCCTCCCCTCCTCGCTGGGTAGCACAGATGTGCCTTATAGCAAATTTGTGACACCCCTTGGCCAGTGCAAGTGATATGGAGCAGCTAAGATTGCACTGTGAGTTTGTAGTACAGATGTTATTTTGAGATATGATTGTCATATGTCCCTCCCCAAACAGGGGCAATCCCGATTTGGGGGGATTGTGTTCACATAATGGCAAATGGGACAGAGGATCCTGTCCCAATTTTGTGGAAGAGAATTATGGCAATCCTATTTTGGGATCATGAGGATCGCTGAGCTCTCTGCTTTCCCAGACCCTCCCAACCCAAACAGACCTACCAGGAATTTTATTCGCTGGATCTCCAACTCGTTCCAAAACTCAAAGGCTGCTGTTTCAGGCTCCTTTTTCTCCCGCTGAGTCACCTTCTTCTTCTCCTCCTCTTTGGGAGGCTCTTCAGGCTCCTTCTCCTCCTTGGGTTCTTCCTTCTTCTCCTCTTCTTCCGCCTTTGCTGCCTTCTCCCCGTTCTCAGCACTGGAAGAGGAGAGCGAGAAATAGCTGTAGGAATAGCCATGACCCAATATCTCCTTGGGATCAGCTCTTCCATCCAAAAGATGCATGGCAGGTCTCTCCAGAATCCTTCCTCTCCTGGTGGCCGGTCCAAGTCCTTCCCCCCAGGGTATAGGATAGGGAAAGGGAGCTCTGGATATAACCCAAACTCTGCAGATTTTACTGCCTCCCCCCAACATGCTCCCCCCATCTTCTGCTGCACGCAGGCACCCACACAATCTAACCCAGCACACACATAAAGAGGTACGTGCCAAACCACTCACTCAGCTTTCTCAGGTTCCACAGGAGGTTCCTCGATCTTCTCCAGTTCAGGCACTTCTTCTTCCCCTTCCACCTGGAGAGCAGCAAGAATTTGGACTGATGAGCTGGTGCCCAAACAGGGTGGAGAACAGGGCGCAGAGGATTGTGACCACCCAGGGTTCCGTTTCCCATCAAAAGGGGAGGACTGAATTTAGGGGTTCTGGGGTTGGAAGCCTCCCCATTCTAGATCACAGACCCAACCCTTTCAAAATCATGTCCCCCTACATCAGTGACGGTGAACCGTTTCAGCTGATGACACTGGTGCCCAGTGCATATGCCCGAAACTCCAGGCATGTGCATTAGGTCAGGGCTCTGGGCATGCGTGTTGGGCTTAGAGCACTGGTCTGGGAACATTATGGCCATGTGCCAGCAGAGAGGACTCTGAGTGCCCACTGTGGCATGCGTGCCATAGGTTTGCCACCTCTGCCCTACACTGATCCAAGCTCAGAATCACATTCCTTCAAGTCAGCACCAGAAACGTAAGTTGCAGATCCCACCTCTAGCCCCAGACATACCCCTAGTTTTCTCTTGAGAATGGGTGATCCTTCAGGTGTAGGGGGTTCAACTGGGGTTGTGTCCCCCATATCTCCAAGACCTCCAGGGGCGTCCGGTGCCATGGACCGGAAGTGCTCTTTCTTCATATCAAAGTCCCCACCTTCCGTAGGCTCCGCATCCTTACCGGGCTCTGCTATTTCCACCTCTTCTCCTTCCTCTACTACCTGTTCGACCTCCTCAGATGAGGCCACATCTCCATGCACCTCATCCTGTGTTGGGTCAGGCATGCTGGCCAGGAGCTCTGTAACTGTCATCTTCTTTGCCTCTTCCACCAAGCCACCACCAAAGAGAGTGTGCCAGATGAGGAGGAAGATGCCCTTGAAGATGCCATAGAAGAAGAAGAGGATGCTCATGAAAATGGTGTAGATGAAGGAGGCCACGCCCATGGCCATCTCCTTGACCGTCATCTTCTTGACTTTGCGGAACTGCCGGCGGATGTTGCGGTAGGTGAACATGCGGAAGAAGTTCAGGATGCTCTCCACAAACTCCCCAAAGGCTGAGGATGCCTCTGACGGTGCTGACGCCTTCTCATTTTCCCCACCTTCAGCCCCTTCTCCTTCCTCCTCCTCCTCTTCCTCCTCTTGCCCCTCCTCCTCTGAGATTTGTGATGCGATCTGCATCTCAAAAATCGTGTCCTCGCAGAAGTTTATAAACAGCTCCATCTTCTCTGACTCTCCCCCCTCGTTGACGACATCAAAGATGAACTGCCGCTTGGACTCCTTCACCTGGGGCATCTCCCACTGGGCCTTGTTGGTTTCGCTGATCTCGAAGTAGACACGCTCAATACGCTTGCCGGCACCCATGATCTCAATGCGACCTAGGTAGGGGCGGAAGTAGTTGAGGATGCACTCCGCGAGCTCCAGGAAGGTCTTCAGGCGGTTGTCGTGAGGAATGTGCTCGGAGAGGTTGGTCAGAAGCACTGCGATGTTGAAACCAATGTCTTTGGCGGGCTCTTGGAAACGGTTGGCAAACTCCTCGTAGTCTATCATCTCGTTCTCATCGGCCTCCGAACACGAGAGCAAGAACTGGATCTCAGACGGGGTGTATTGCTTCTGGCTGTCCATGGCCTTCTGGAAATCCTTCTTGGAGATGAGCCCTCGGGGATCTGTGACATAGTCCCGGAAAGCATCTGATGCCACAATGTCCTTCAGCTTCAAGAACATATCAAAGAACTTGAGGATCATCTCCACGTTGCTGGAGGATTCCACCAACATGTCCACCATCTGTCGAGCAATGGTACCGTTCACCACATTCCCTGAAAACACGGGCAGGGGAGAAAAGTAACCAGTTGGCAATGGGAATGAGTGAAGACAAAAGGTGTACAAGGGATGGATGGGTCACCTAGGCTTGGCACAGGATCCTCACCTTCCAGCAGAGAGAGCAACATCACCACCATGTCCTTCTGCAGATCCAGCAGCTCCTTCAGAAGCCCAATTTGGCTAGAATCCTGGGTTTGGGATGGGAGAGTATGATCGATTAAAGGTTGCAGAAAAACATGCCTCCCTCACCAAGAACCCCTTTGATGGTGTAAATGTAAGCACGCACACGCACGCACGCACACACACACACCCCATGTATATAAAATGCACACCTTCCCTTTTCATTCATACTCCACATCCCATGGAATTTTTTTTTAAAACTCCCTTGCGCTTCTTGTAGACAGATCATGGAAACAAGGTCCTGATCCACCTGACGGTGAGTCTCTTAGCACCAGGTCTCTTGGCACATGAAATCTGAAACTAGAGTAGAGGCTCAGGTACAACCAACTATGGGGTGATGCTGCCATATACTCTGATACTATCTTAAGGTGGCCCTCCCTGAAAGAGCCTTGAGAATCACACCAAGAGCTGGGGAAATGGTGCCTTCAAGGGGACATAGGTCTCCTTCTGGAGAGGCAGTGAACCTCTTCTTACCTCTGGGTAGAATTCACTCCGAAAATGGTCCTCGTGGGCAGTGCAACAGAGAGATAATTTTTGGTGAAGGGAGGAAATATCCTTATGGTGCCATCACTCTTTGCAAAGCTTCCCATGGCCTGCCGTGCTTGTGCTCTTAAGATGATCTTAAAGGTTAAGGTTTCCCCTGTAGGTTTTACTGATTGACTGTAGGATGCGGTGCTCATCCCCATTTCTAGAGCCATCGAGCCAGCGTTGTCCAACGTGTGGCTCGCATGCCCACGGAATGCGGTTACCTTCCCACTGAAGTGGTACCTCTTTACTTGCATTTTCATGCGTTCGAACTGCTAGGTTGGCAGGAGCTGGGCTAAAGATGGGAGCTCACCCCATCTTGTAGGGTGACCTTGTAGGACCTGGATCCTGTAGGATCCCCCATCTGGCAGGACCCGGATCTTGAACTCTAGCCTGCTGGTTAACAGGCAGTTTTTTAATCACTCGCACCACTACAGCCCACCACAACCCCTTAAGATGATCTTAAGTGGACCATCTTGCCTCGTAAGATGATGGCACAGGAACGGAGCACTTTGCATTCAATCCCCTTCCACCACTGCATCCTCCAGCAACTGAGCACCCAAGGATTTCACTCACATATATCTTATTAATCAAATAAATTATTTGGTATTTATTAATTGAATAAATAAATACATATCTTCCCAAGAAGAACGATGGGAATGGTAGTGCTGTGAATTTTGGGAGGAAATTTGGGAGGAGAGCCAGGATAGCGCAGTGGTTCAGGAGCTGGATTGAGACCTGGAAGATTCAGATTCAAATCCCTCCTAGGCCATGAAGCTTCCATGGGCGACCTTGGTGATTCTCAGCCTCACCTACCTCGCAGGGTTGTAGGTGACAAAAGGATAAAAGCTTTGTTAAACTGCTATGGCATGAGAAGAATGGAGTATAAACCTGGATGGAGAATGAATGAATATCTATGGCCATCACCGGATGCCCAACTATCACCGCCACACATAAGCATTATATTACATATACATAAAGTAGCAGCTGTCTTGATCTTTAAGACGACCACATTGAACAGGAACTTCACCATACACATCTGGTGGAAACTGAAAATGGGTTTGGGGGAAACCACAAAGGGTATCGGTTTCCAATCGCCCTCCCCTCCAAGCCTGTGAGATGACAAAATGGGCTAGAATGGGGCATGAACAGCGAGGCAAAGCGATGGCTAGGACACTCTTTGCCAACCCCGTTAATAAAGGGGGTCGGAGGAAAGGGTGGGAGAAGAGGGGCATGGAGAAGCAGGGGAGGCAAAATAGGAAGAGGGGAAATCAGGTGACAAGCAGACACCAGCCATTGCAGACTCGGAAAGGGAACAAGGCCAGACCAATTGGAGCATTTTTTAGTGCTGGGAAAGGCAGAGGATTCTTGCCCTCTTCTGCTTTGGGTGAGTTTGTAGGGGACACCGTTTCCAGAAAAAGGGCGAGGAAGTGTTGGTGACACTACAGTAGAAAGGCAAGGATATTTAGGGCTATCCCAAAGATATTTCTGGCTATCCCCAAGTCTCGCTTTATGACATTCCGAATGGGTCAAGACGCAACAGGTGGCAACAACAAGAGGGAAGACTACTTTGGTTGTGGGACACTCTTCCCTAAGAGGTTTGGGTGTCCAATTGACACTAAGGGCGCAATCCAGAGTAACTACGGGGAGTTCTTGCTCTGACGCAAGAACAATTTGGTCTGGATTGCAATTTGAATTTCCCATCAGTTTCCACTAGGTGGTGCCATAACTACGTCGACGTGTCTCTTACGTGATCTCGTAGTGACTTTGGATTGTAGGGTAAGGCTACAATCCAGAATAACTACGGGACCTTTTAAACCGATGTAGTTACGGTGCCACCTACGGGAAGCCTATGGGATATGCATAGAGCAATCCAGAATAAGTGCCTCTTACGTCTTCCTGTATTGTAGTACTCTGGATTGTAGGGAAAAGGTGCACAACTGACACACAACTTTTTAATGTAGATCTCTTCAAACAGCTAGTTTTACCATTTGGGTCAGTTCTGGGTCTTTTATTTTTGTTTCCATTGATTTGGCACTCACAAGTGGCATCCATCAGTCTTGAAAGACTATGGTTTCATGCTCAACACGGCAAAGCACGAAGGCCTGGGTAGATTGTTATGGAGGATAGGCTGTTACCCAAGCAGCAAATCCCCCTCTCCTTGCCACTGAAATAGTCCAATGGAAAGGCAGAGCCAATACGATTGGATCCAGCTGGCGTCACAGAGCTGGGCTAAGGACAGGAGCTCACCCTGTCTTGTGGGGCCGACCCGGGTCTCGAACCCTGGCCTGCTGGTTAACAGGCACAGTGTCTTAGCCACTTGCACCACCCACAGCCCACGTTGGCACTCATAGGATCATATTAAATTCTGTCATCATAAATCACGTGGAAAATTATGAAAATCTCTTCAACATGTCTAAGTGGACACACACAGAAGACACAAAAAATGCAATCCTAAGCATGTCTACTCAGAAGTAAGTCCCTTTGTGTTCGATGGATCTTACTTCCAGGAAAGTGTCTTTAGGATTGCATCTAGTTTTTCCCCTTAGACTATAAATTTCTGCTATAAATCCTCAATTTTGAATTGAATTCCACCAGGCTTACTCAGTCACAGGGCACAATTGCGGCCCACGTGCAAAGGAAGGGAATGCTGAACGAGACCGGAAAGAGGTGTGGAACTGGATGAGACTATAATCCATACCGACAGGAATACCCCACAGGCTGCAGAGGTTTTTTTTTTTTTTTTTTTGGGGGGGGGGGGGGGGAGAAGGCATCGAATTGGTCCGGCCTGAGAAGGTGCAGCGACAAGGATTGCTTTGGAGAAAACGGAGCTGTGAGTGGGAACAGAGAAGGAATGAAAAGAAAACAAGAACAGAAAAAGAACGGAAGGAAAAAAAGAAAGAATGCAGGATGGGAGGGTGGAAGCAAGCAGAGCGCGTTGGCGTGAGATGGCCAAGTGCTACATAAAAGGTTCTTACGCCATTTCGAAGTCCTGGGGGTTGGGTCATCTGTCACACATCAGAACAAAAATGTTATTTAGAAACATTTTTAAGAACATTTTTGTATTTTGCTAGGTTTACCATCCGGCACGTTTCTTTCGGCTTGGGGTTACATTAGCTGCCCTCCATATTTGGAAAAGGGGGTGTGTGTGTGTGCGCAAGCCGGTGTGGGGAAGAGAGCATTAAATGACACTTCCAGAGGAAGTATCTAACTTGGGAAGGGCAGAGATCCATGAGCTTGAGGTTGCTGTGCTCCAACCACTAGGTGTCATTTTTCTCCCTGCATCCACAGACAGGCCATTGAGGGTGCAATCCTAACCAATTTAGGCTGCCATAACTCACCTGGCATAACTTCCTGGGGTGGTGTGGGGAGGACAGTGCATGCCTGTGCACTGGCCAAACCACCCAAAAGTGGGGCAGGAGTGCCTTACAACACTTTTGTGACACCTCCAGACCAGCACAGGACTTATGCTGGGACTTATGCCAACTTAGCTGGAGATTAGGATTGCAGTCTAAAGGTGCAATCCAGAGTAACTATAGGGAGTCCTTACTCCGACATAAGACCAATTTACTCTGGATTGCAATATAATTTCCCTAGGTTTTCACTAGGTGGTGCTGTAACTACATTGACGTAAATGTCTCTTACGTGCTCCTGTAATTACTCTGGATTGTAGGGCCAGTTCTGCTGCTGTTATAGGGGACAGAGGCCAGAAGATCCCTTCGACTCCCTACAGTCTCTATGCCTCACTCCTCTACTGAGTCCATGGAGAAGCCCTAAAGGCCAAACCTCTTCCCCTGCACCAAGATCTAAATACTATATAGATGTAGGTCTTTGTTTGCATGGACAAACAAAGGTATCTCACAGAGATTGCAATTCTAAGACCACTTTCCTGGGAGTAAGCCCCATTGAACTCAACAGAACTTACTTCTGAGTAGGCATGAATAGGATTGCACTGAGATTCTCCCACTGCTGCAGTAGTAGGGTTGCCATATATCCCCCAAAACAGGGACAATCCCAACTTTGGGGGGGGGTTGTGTTCACATACTGGCAGATGGGACGGACGGTCCTGGCTCGATTTTGTGAAAGAGAATTATGATTCTCAGGAGCTTGCAACCTGCAAAGGACCTTTCCTCCATACGTTGTCCATTTTAAAGGCGTCGAGGCCAGGTGCCATCAGCACATCATGTGGCAAGGAGTTGCACAGTCTAGTTACATGGTTGGGTAAAGAAATACTCTTTGCTCTCCTGGTGCAACTTATCTGAGATTAGGGCATGTTGTGGGTGGAGATGATGTGGCAGCTTAAAGGGAGGCCAGATGGTGAATACAAAAATGGTTCTTTATTGGAAGGAAGCCCCAAAGCTGTTGCTGAGATTGGGATGGGGATGGGGGGTACGGAAGAGGCACAGAGCAGGCGAGCCTGAGGTTAGTGCAGAGATTAAAAGGGAGACCGTGCCACACGCAACCTCCTTCCACCCTCCGTCTCTCCCAGGGCTAGCACAAACCACAGCCACATTGGTATTTCTGGGCAAGGTTCTTCCTCTCTAGATCCCCTCCAAATCAGGATACCATAAGGAAGGACCCCATCCGATTCTTAAAACCTTGTTATGGTGGGAATCCAAAGCCATTGCCCAAACTGGCCCAGACTGTGGTCAATGAGAAAAAATGGGAGCCAGTTATCATCTGGGATTTTCAGAGTTTTGCCCATAAAGGCAGAAAATTAGAATGACAAGGTTTTGAAAGAAACTGCTTTGTTTTTCCACCCCAGGGTATATGGATTTTGCTTTTCATCACTGCCCCGAGTCCCTGATCTCTTGCCTGCCAGCAGCCTTTTCCTTGGCCAACACTCACATAAGCCCCCGAGGAACGGCATCCAAGAGATCTCCCACCCATTGCCCTTTCCTGGGTTCTGACAATGACATGTTCTTTTTACCTGAGCCAGCTTCATCATCATGTGAGCAAATACATGGAGGAAGCCAATGACAGCATCCCACAGCCTGCTGTGAGCGAGGCTCTGCTGGTTCCCAGTGCAAGGTCCCTGGTGGAGAAAAAACAGGGCTGGGAACGTCCACAAACAGTCACACACAACCGGTTCAAGAAAGAGCCTGCCCATCGTTGCCAGCATTGAGGACAGCATTAAACATTAGTAGGGCCTTCTCATGGATTTTCTTTAGTCATGTGTCTGGCCACAGCAGCCTCCACTTGGCCTATTCAAACACAGACCACTAATGAGTAAGATCTGGATGGATCCTCTTGCCACTTGCAAGCCTCAGACACAACAGTGTGACTTTCCACCCACAGCCTCTCCTCCTGGACCACTTGCGTCCATTGCACTCAACATATATTTAAGCCATGGGGAGCCCAATGCCCTAACACAGCAACTTTTGGGGCAGAGCACCTCTCAATATGTCCTGCATCCTAAAATCCCTACCTGGATGTATTCAGTCAGGCTGTTGAAGACTTGTTTCGCCACAGCCATGGCTTTGGAGAAGTTGCGCTTGCCCTGTTCATCGATCACGTCTTTGCCAGAGTAATACCAGTAGAAATCGCTGATGGACTCCTAGGAATTTATGGGAAAGGAGAGCGATCATAAGTTTTACCTGCCCAATTTTCCACCAGGCTTCAGATCCAAAGGCAGCATTTCCAAACAATGAAGTCAGTGGCAGACTCCAAAAATAATCCTGAGCCATATGGAGTGAATGACCTCAACTATATCAAGGTTCTCTGGTGCAAGATTCATGTTCAGGTCTTAACAGCCTTGCTAGTTTCTGAGAAACAGGTGAATCAGTGGATGTGATGTTTGGGAATAGGGTGCAAACCCTAGTTTATAGTGGCAGTTGGGGAAAATCAGATACAGCCAGGGATGGAGCCAATTACATAATGCCTGGACATGCCAGACGTGGGATGCACAAAGGACTCTCTCTTTCTCTCTCTCTCTCTCTCTCACCTGCAGGCGCAGAAGGTAGTCAACGGTGCAGATGATAATGTTGATGGTGTTCGTGTTCCCTGTCTGTGTCCGCAGGTAGTTCTGGAAATCTAGGGTTAAAAGGAAGCTGTTTGATGGCAGCATGCTTCGTGCCAGTGCAAACCCCCATCCCTGCCTCTTTTATCTCACAACAACCCTGGAAGGTAGATTAGGCTGAGAAAGTGCCAGGCCCCAGTTTGTGCTCAGTGAGCTGAGCAGGGATATGAAGCCAGCTTTCCCATGTCCAGCTCCAAAGCTCTGACCACACAGCCTTTGAAGATTTTGGGAGATTCAGAAACACAGATTTCAAGAGAGCCCCCTCCATTCCCCCATTCCATATACCCAGCCCCTTTAAAGCTTAGACATGGGCAGCTTCTTTCCTATAATGAGACCAGCAAGAGAGGCTCGTTATGCTCCTACGTTCAACCTAAGGAATAAAGAACCAATGTCTGGTTCTATGGGGAAGTGTGTGAGTAGAGGCAATGCTGTTGGTCTGAAAGTAAGGGGATCAAATACCATGACTCTTGTTCCACTTGTGCATCCCCATCTGGTCAACTTTGTGTCCCACCCATGCCATGATCCCCTATTAATTCACCTATTTCTGTTCCTATTTCCATTCCTACCTTCCATTCTTATTTCCATACCTTTCACCCATTTCCATTTGTTCCATCCATTCCTATTTCCATTCCTTCCACCTTTTTTCATTCCTTCCTTCCATTCCTTTTTCCCTTCCATTCCTATTTCCATTCCTTCTGTTCCTATTTCTATTCCTTCCACCCATTCTTATATCCATTCCTTCCACCTATTTCCATTCCTATTTCCATTCTTTCCTTCTACTCCTATTTCCATTCCTTCCACCCATTCCTATAACCATTCCTTCTACCCAGTTCCATTCCTTCCATTCCTCTTTCCCTTCCATTCCTATTTCCGTTCCTTCCTTCTATTCCTATTTCCATTCCTTCCACTCATTCCTATATCCATTCCTTCCTTCCATTTCCATTCCTTCCATTCCTATTTCCTTACTCCATATGAGTAAGGATATGGCAAGGTACAAAAACCAAATAAGGTTGGAGTATTTTCATTCCTTCTGTTCCTATTTCCATTCCTTCCACCCATTTCCATTCCTTCCTTCCCTTCCTATTTCCATTCCTTCCATTCCTATTTCCATTCCTTCTTTCCATTCCCATTCCTTCCTTCTCTTCCTATTTCCATTCCTTCCATTCCTATTTCCATTCCTTCCACTCATTCCTATATCCATTCCTTCCTTCCTTTCCTATTTCCATTCCTTCTGTTCCTATTTCCATTCCTTCCACCCATTTCCATTCCTTCCTTCCATTCCTATTTCCATTCCTTCCATTCCTATTTCCATTCCTTCTCTTCCTATTTCCATTCCTTCCATTCCCATTTCCATTCCTTCCTTCCATTCCCATTCCTTCCTTCCCTTCTTATTTCCATTCCTTCTGTTCCTATATCCATTCCTCCCACCCATTTCCATTCCTTCCTTCCACTCCTATTTCCATTTCAGCCCTCCCTGTGCCACCCTTCTGCTCTAGAACAGAAGATCCTTCAGCCACACTTATGCTCTCCAGTAAGGAACCTACCATTGTTATGTCCTTCACACAGGAGCTGCAGGAACCGAAAAAGGTCCTGTGTAAACAAATCGTCGGCCATCACCTTCTCTCCTAGAACGGGGAAGGGGTCGTGGGAAAAGACAGAACTGGCCAGCATTAGCAGGAGCAACAGAAGGAAGGGAAAAGAGAAGGGGCAAAGGGGGGACAAAATGGGGGGTATCAAGGGACAAGGGGAATGTGCAGTTAGTACCGAATATCCAACGCTGGGCTTCAGCAGGGCAAAGGGTTTGGCAACCACACTGCAAGAACACTGATGCACACAGAACAGGGGTGCAAATCTGGAGGCCTCACTAGGGCTGAGCTCCCACTGAGGCTGCAAAATAAGGACTCAGTGAATATGAAGGATGGACCTTAAGACCATGGCTGTGAATTGTTATGTACAATTAGATTAAAAGCCTTTGAATAATAGGTTTCCTTCCCAGGCACTGGAGTGATGCTGATAATACATCTTTTCAGAGCCAAGAAGGGTGAATCAGGAGAAAAACAGTGAGGTGTAAAGAAATAACTGGCATCAATAATTGGCATCAATGGGAGAAATAATTGGCATCAATGGGAGCTGAAGTGAGGACTGCAGAATTTAGCCCAGATTTAGTAAGATCATGGGTGCCATGCAGTTAATTAGGGTGCTCCGTGGCTCCTTTCTGTAGTGGGTTGTGTTGTGTGAAGAATATTAACCAAGTGGAATCAATAACCAACCATCTGTGACATTCCAGCTAAAGTTCGGTGTCAACAGATATGATCCCGTGCAGAGATCTCTGACCTTCTCAAGGTGGTATAATACATTTAGGCTGCAATCCTTAAGATGCTTTCCTGGGAGTAAGACCAACTGAACACAATGGGGCTTACTTTTGAGTAGACATGGCTAGGATTGTGTTCTTAGAGGATGCCAAAAAAGGATTGGGAAGCACATGTGGGCAGACAGGAAGAATTTGATTAAACATTATCAAAATGAACGATGCTTACTCCAGCTCCTTAAAATAAGGTGTATGATGCAACATAAATCTAGGGAAAGCTGCATTCTAAAGGCAATGGAGATAAGATCTGGAAAGATATGAGTAAGGATATGGCAAGGTACAAAAACCAAATAAGGTTGGAGTCAATTCCGAGTAAGAGATCAATGTAAGAGCAGCAGCAGCAACTGGAAATAGAAGATTAAGAATTAAGAGTAATTCTTGGAGTAAAACAAGAGTAAGAGATGCAGTACTCAAGATATGCTCTATCCTTGAGGGTTAATAGAATTAGTTGCAGAAGGTCATTGACCAGGCCACACTATCTGTTCTGTGGCATCGGTCATTAATGAACATATGAATCCAAGGATGTGGGGAAAGCAGTAGGATGAATGGGACCCCCATTCATAAGGAACGTTCCCCATTTCTCTTGGTGGATTCATACTGGCCCACCTGGCATTAATGACCAGCCCCTTTTCCATTTATTTTTCATGAAGTTGCCTCCTCTACTTCATGGGGTGAAGTCAAATCACCGGGTCTCTTCCCCCTCTTGCTTGTCTTCCCTGTGAATTTGGGATTTTGTATTGCTTGGGGTGGGGGAGAGAGTGTGGGGAGGTCAGGAGGAGATGCTGCCCACAGTCATCTTAGTGAGATTTATTTATCGGAGTCATACAGTTTGAAAAAGAAATTTCCTAGGCAGAGTTAAAAAAGCAGTCACCTGAAAAAAACAGCTCAACAGGACAACATCGTTACTACAAGGATACTACATCGTTACTACAAGGATACTACATCGTTACTACAAGGATACTACAGGGACAACGTATTGGCTGAAGGGACACTTGCATGACAGATTACAGAAGCAAAGCATGTACAATATGGTTATTATAGGGATATAACAGGATATAGTAATGCATTACTATAGGGATATTATTACACAAACTGTCATACAGCGTAGGACTACTGTGACTGACCACATAGTAGTTAGTAAAAACAAAACGGCACTTAGAAGGTTACTATAATATAGTTACTACACAGTTACTGTAAAGAGAGCAAACTGATATCAAAGACGCAACAATGACAGCCCAGAACATTAAACATGAGTGAAACAGAGTTACTACAAGGATGAAAAATGTTGTAACTATTTGGGTGCAATCCAGAGTAACTACAGGGAGTCCTTGCTCCAACTTAAGAACAATTTACTCTGGATTGCACTGTGAATTTCCCATAGGTTTTCACTAGGTGGTGGCGTAACTACATGGATGTAAATGTCTCTTAGGTGCTCCCGTAGTTACTCTGGATTGTAGGGTAAGTGTAAGACTCCCAACACAGACACAACATTCAACAAAAGTCTCCTAAAATACCAGAGAAACTTACTGCATTCCTAACCACATTTTCCTGTGAGTAAGGGCTAAATCCAGAGCAGTTACGGGTCCACGCAGTTACGTCACCCTTTAATGTTATCTTATGGAAAGTCATCTTAACTGCTCTGCAGCAAGGGGCGTAATTTCACTTTAGGATATAGGCCTAAGTCCCATTGAACACAAGGGGACTTACTTCTGAGTAGGCATGCTTAAGTGTGCATTGTAAAAAAGCAAATCAATTACATCCTGAAATCACTAAAAATCTCCAAACAAAATAGTGATAGTGTTAATAATACTGTCATCATTACTACAAAGTTACACAATGGCGACTCTTATATGCACTTTGAGATACAACCATGAAGACACTGCATCACTACAACATCTTTGTTGCTACAAATACCACACTCACATTGTGACATATATTCTGCTTATATGTTTTGAACAATTCAGAATTTAATAAATTAATACTGGGACTCACACTCACACTCACTGCTTACACACCTTTATTGACAGAGAAGATGTTACACACATTACTAACCATTACTAACAACAGCACTGCAATCACAACACTGCACTTCTACTCTGCAGTATTCCTATGGCACATAGGTAGAGTTGCCATATGTCCCCCCCCCCCAAAAGAAAGAGTCCCAAATTTTGGGGGATTGTGTTCACATACTGGTGTGACAGAGGATCCTGTCCTGATTTTGTGGAATAGAATTATGGCAACCCTACACGTAACTACTATTTTGTTACTATAGATATATTGTGCCCAACATAAAGACGCACTGCAAAGAACCTCTCTTCAAGAGACCAAAAAACCAGAATTTTTGTATGTCAGGACATGCTATTCGAAACAGCAAAGCTGACATCACATTGCTACAGACCCTACAATCCAGAGTAACTACGGGAAGACGTAAGAGGCGCTTACTCTGGATTGCTCTATGCATTTCCCATAGGTTTCCCATAGGTGGCTCCATAACTACATCGGTGTAAAAGGTCCCGTAGTTACTCTGGATTGTAGCCTAAGGCTGCAATCCTATCCACACTTCCCTGGGAGTAAGCCCCATTGCAATGGAACTTACTTCTGAGTAGACCTGGCTGTAAGTCATTTACAACAAGAAAACCACATTTCTGCTCAATAGTCTGAATTGTTACTATTTCATGTAGCTATTACAGTTAGGCTGCAATCCTAAAAACACTTTCCTGGGAGTAAGACCCATTGAACACAATGGGGCAGTCATCTGAGTAGACATGGTTAGGATTGCAGCCAGAGGAGAATATAGGCTGAAGTGATGAGTAGTGGAAATCTATGCTTGCTTTCAAGTGCGAGTGCGTGCATGGGAGACAGAAATGTGCTAACATCTTACTGGTTACCAAGACTAGCTGGTCAGGTTAACTAGCTGGTCAGGTTAACAGGAGTTTAGGGGAGGGCATGACTGACAAGAACACAGGCCCGGAGACCACAGTTAAAACTTTCGGGTGGGTGAACAGTGTGCAGTTAGTGTGCGCAACATCAATTTGGAGGGAGCACCTGGCGCTGGGGTCACGTTGCTCGCTGAAGGGCATGCGCCAAATGGAACCATCTCTACCCCCCTCCGAACCCAAAACCGATCAGAACCCCCTGAAGCCAGTCGGCTCATACGAAGATTGGGACACATTTGAACCATTTGGGGTTTGCCCCAGTTTGACACCCCCCAAAAGAAGGTATAAGTTGGTGGAGGAACCACACCATATTAAAATTATTTTAATTTTATTATTATTCCATTATTAAATAATAATTATTTAATTATTGTAATCTAAATTGATTTAATTGAGATCCTGTATTTCTTCCGTAATAAAGGAAACCAAAGGCGACTAAAATGTCATATTCCCAACAACTGGTCGGGGTGGTGGTGGTGGAAATAAACTAGACCCAGAATTATATTGCACATTGTGGTACCACAATTCTGAGAACGTTCCAGACTTGGTTGTTTCCTTCATGGACACCCCAATCCCGACCATGTTCACAGAGATGTGGTGGAGTCTCTAAAAAATTGCCGAGTCCTTAACAGCTGGGCAAGGTGGCGGGTCAGGGTCTCCCTACACTTCCAGGAAAATATTTCAACATCCCCTTCTTCTCCCAAGGTCTAAATTAGAAGAAAGTGGAGGATGGGGGCTTATGGGTGCCAGGGTTTTGTGGGGTTAAACCAGAGTAGGTTTTAGCCTCAGGAGCCACCAAGAACTGTGAGCACCAGGCTGATCAGATGACCGGAAATTTCCAGATTTGTCCTATTTTTTAGTCTCCTGTCCGGGTGTCCTCCAAAAGTGCTTCATTGTCCTCCTTTTGGGCTTCATTTTGCAATGGTGTGCAGTCCCCATCATGTCATATGTTGTTGGATTCGTACTGAAGAGCAGAATCCAATGCAAAAATTGGTTTGGAAATATCTCCGTCCTATCACAAGTTATGGCCCCCAAAATAAAAATATGCATTGAGCTCTATGGGAAAGTGAAAGTGCCCAATATTGCAGCCTTTACTCGTGAGTAGGCAAACATGCCATCTGCTGGAAAGGAAATCCAAGACCTTGTTCTCCTTTTGAGGTTTGGGCATCTGATCACCCTGGTGAGCTGTGAGCACCCATGCCCAAACATCTGGACCTGTGATTGAGAGGCAGTATGAAACCTCTGGGTTGCTCTAGGAGAAACCAGCAGCAAGAGCAAACATCAAGGCACCCCAAGGAAAATAATATCGGGGTACATCTCTTCAATCCTTGGGATCCTTCCCTCCAACCAACCTGCTGATGGGGCCAATCCTGCAGAGACTTACGTCTTCTCCTAAATGCCCACCTGACCCTACATACTCTTTGAACGTTCATCATGCAGAAGGAGCAGCGTTAACCCCTAAGCCAGGCCAGCGGTGGGAGTTCTGATCAGTTTTCAAACTTTTTAGACCCAGGTTAGAAATTATAACAATAAAAAATAAAAACTAATCATAAAAAAGAATTAAACTGAACCAAAGCAGAAGGATTATTTACCATTTTCACGACTGATGACTGAGGGAGGGGCATCAATGAGACCAGGAGAGGGGAGGGGAGGGAAGAGAAGGAGGGAGGGGGAGAGAGGAGGTGAGTGCAACACATCACAGCAAAGAAGGAAAAGGAGATGATTAAAAACAAAAGTAAAATGAAAAAAGAAATGAAAAAAAAAATTAAACCCAGCGTGTATTAAAACAACATTAATGTGGAATGGAGTAACGGATGAGACCGGAAAACCCAGGCGAAGGGAAACGGGTGAGAATCCATTATTGGTTTTAGAAATCTCAATTAATCCACGTCTCACCTGGAGGTAGCTGTGAACAAAAAGAGAATACGCAGTGCACTGGGAAAGAGAGGGGGGAAGCCACCCTGGACTTGCACCGTGGTTTCCAGCATTAACGCAGAACTAATACCCCCTTCCAGAGATGGGGAGCAGCCCAGATTATAACCCCTCTTGCCTAGACGTGGCCAGGTATACAAGCTTCCAGTCCTCAACTGCAACTGTGGGGTGGGAGGGAATGCTTTCCATAAATTCAAAAGGGAACCAAGTCCAGATTTAATGCGCTACCCAGGGTAGTGCGTTGTTTCTAGAGAAAGAAATCTGGAGGTTGGCACTGGGCATCAGACATAGCAAGGGGTGGAAGATCAAGGGTAAGATTTGGGCTCGTCCACCAAATCGCCCTGTGGGGCCAGAGAGCTGATTGGGATGGGATGGACCTTTGTTCTGGGGCCTTCCTTCCTGGAGTGGTCTGAAAGAGGGTGGAAGGCAACTTACTCGTTCCGTCCTCCGTCACCATGCCCAGTCCTTCCGCTTTGTTTTGCCTTTCAAAGGCGTTGAGGTCCAGCACGCTGCGCAGAGAGGGAAGAGGCAGAAGGTGAATTGAGGCAGGAAAGAGGAGCAAAGGGAAGGCCCTTCCATGAGGCCAACTCATTCCACCACCACCAAAAAGGCCCTGCTTTTGAGGGCAACTGCCGTGTCCCATTTGGCCTTCAGACTTGGGGACAGTTTATTAAGACAATATGGATTGGGACCAGTCATGGGTAATAGGAAGATAGGCTATCAGGCCCTGTTGAAGACTCCTCCAAACATCTGGAGAAGCAGATAATGTCCTTCCTGCAGACCTGGAGGCCCCTGCCTGCCACCTATGCCTGCTTGCTGGGCCAGAAACCCAGGGGTTTCTAATTCTGGAGCGAGAAATAGGGACAGATCAGATTCTGCAGGAACACATCAGGATGAGAGCAACACAACAAAAAACACAGTCACACACCTGCATGTCTGCATTAGCAGCTGGACACTCTGGAAGAATCCGACTTCCCGTTTCTCCTTCAGATAATCCAGCATTTTCTTTGAAAAAAGGGAGGAGAGCGAATGTTGGGGGATGAAGTGGGATCATTGATGGACGGCTCCGATTCTGGTACCAAACACACACCATCCTTTGCCCCTCTCACCCATCTCTCTCCCACAATTTGCCCTCAGATCCAAAATCTCTCAGTGCCCATATTCGGGTTGCCTGACCCCGACGTCCATGACTTGAACTCTTCCAATTTGGCCTACATTCCCTTTTGGGTCTTTGTTTAGGGTCCCAAATCTCAGTGCACTTTTTCTTGGAAAAAAAATGTGCCATACCCTACAATCCAGAGTAACTACGGGAAGACGTAAGAGGCACTTACTCTGGATTGCTCTATGCATTTCCCATAGGTGGGACTGTAACTACATCTGGATTGTAGCCTTACTTACCATAGTGGCATTGCTAGGTCATCCCCATATGATCATGGGCGCTGGGGGTGCAGGAGGTGAAAAAGATGCTGGTACTGAGTACCTATGAGTACCCCTAGAAAAAGATCCCCCACAAATAGGGTTGCCATATTTACTGAAAAACGGGGACAGTTCTGTATTTTGGGGATTGCGTTCACCTACTGACAAGTGTGACAGAGGGTCCTGTCCCAATTTTGTAGAAGAGAAAAATGGCAACCCTACTCCCAAATCCTACTCACTCCTTACTCCATCCCGAACTTTTTTTCCTGTCTGAAAATCATTTGCAAGAGTTGCTTGCATCTTACACCAATAAGGCTCACTAACTTATGATTTGCCTTAGTTACTAAATAGTAAAGAATGAGAAAATGATGAGTAAGGAACAATAAAGCACACAGTACAGAATGAGGAGCTTGTTGGAAACTATTGTCCCTCTCCATACCTGCTGCACTTCTTCATTGCCACCGTTTAGGATAGAGATACCCAGTTTCAGGGTGGAGGACACCATTGCACCAGGTTCTCCTGCCAATACAACAAGATGTATCGTTGGAGTAACTTCTCACATCATGGAAACTCCTGAAACGGAGACCACCAACGGCTCCCACCTTATATTCCTTGAGGTATAGGGCATGTGGCTTCAGGCATGGATGGAAAGGTGGTGCAAGTGGTGAAGACACCATGCCTGTTAACCAGCAGACCAGCGTTTGAGACCCCACAAGATGAGTATTTCCTGCTACAGGCAGGAGGTTGGACTAGATGATCCACTGGGTCCCTTCCAACTCTATGATTCTATGAAAGGGAAAAACTTGACTTTGGGTTAAAGAAGGACTATCACTGACCTTTGCAGGCACTGATCATCTGTAGGACCATCTCAGCTGCCCCACGGTTGTGCAGTCGAGATTGTTGATACAATAGTTTCTGCTTCTCCATCTCCTTCTCCTGCAAGGGGTTGGGAAAGAACATGGGTTGAGGACCGAGGATCTGTAACAAGCACTGCCCTTGTCGGATTGGAAGGAGGAGTTGCCGGACAAGCAACTGACACCCCATGTCCTGCACTTCTGGGATTGTAGGTTAATGGAGGAGGTCGAATTGCTGACCTCAAAGGAAACTTCAGCCTCTTCCTCATCTTCACCTTCACCTCCACCTTCATCTTCATTGATATGGCAACTCTGGGATCCAGAAGGCAAAAGAAAGTTGGGGTGAGCAGAAGCACAGATAGCAAGGAAAAGTGATTAAGTTCTTGATTAGATGCCATTGTGCTAAACATATTTAAGAATCAGAATCAAGTGGCTGCAATCCTATGGCTGCAATCCTAATCCGACATAAGTCCTTTGCTGACCTGGGGGTGTCATAAAAAGTGCCATCAGGCACTTCTGCCCCACTCTTGGGGGGTTAAGCCAGAGCACAGGCATACTCCAACCTCACTACAGCGCCATGGGAAGATATGCCAGGTGAATTAGGCCAGCCTAAATAGGTTAGGATTGCACCCCAAGTCACTACTCTAGGCATTGGAGAGGCAGTTTGGGCTACCAGCATTCTCTCTCGTCTGACTACTCTATTTTCTGTCTGTGGCTCAGGATACTAGAGAAGGACCCAGCGGTATAGCTAGAGGGGGTGGAGCAATCAAGTTTTGGAGGGTCACCCCTACGGAGCCATTCCAGGTGTGGGGAGCAAAACGGAGCCGTATGGGGTGACTCCCTCCAAAACTTGACTGCTCCACCCCCTCTAGCTATACCACTGGCAGAACCAGTAAAAAAGGGGCGACAATATTATAGATATAGCTGGTGTTTTGAGGGTTACAGCCTGGACCTCATAATTCATCCCACTGTTCAAAAGCAAAGGAATCTAAATTAAAAAGGGAGGATCCGAGTCCCTTTTGCTCACCTTTGCCATGATATCAGCATATGCCATGTACAGATAGTCTTCATCCAGTTTGCTGAAATAAAGATAGGGAATATATATATATATATGTAAAGAGAGAGAGAGAAAATAAAATAATATAAATATAAAATAATAAAAAAATTATATATATATATATATACACACACACACAGATATATATAAAGAGAGGGAGAGAGAGAAAATAAAATAATATAAATATAAATAAATAAATAAATAGAGAGAGAGAGAGAGAGAGAGAGTCTTTGTCCAGGATGATATGCCAAGCTGGGTCTCACCTCTTCTCTGTCAAGGCAGTCCTGCTGAAATGCAGAATGAGTTGGTGTAGAGGGTCTGGCTTTTTCTCGGACTGCTCTTCCTCCTCCTCCTCTTCTTCTCCTGGTTTCTATACCCGTCCAATCAAAGAATAAAGGATTATTTTGAATCTGCATTAAAAATGCAGATCCACAAGGGACAGGCTGCTTTTGTTGGGACAGGAAACCCTTAACAGGAAATAATAGGAAATTAATAGGAAACCCTGTTCCTAGGAGGCTAGGGTTGCCATATGTCTGGAAAAACAGGGACAATCCTGATTTGGGGGGATTGTGTTCACATATTGGCAAATGGGACAGAGCGTCCTGTCCTGATTTTGTGGAAGAGAATTAGGGCAACCCTATTGGAGCCATATCCTGACTTTATACTTTTCCACTTTAGAAACTTACACTACAATCCCGAGTAACTACAGGAGCACATAAGAGACATTACGTGTACCTGTAGTTACTGCACCACCTAGTGAAAACCTATGGGAAATTCATATTGCAATCCAGAGCAAATTGTTCTTACACCGGAGCAAGGACTCCCTGTAGTTACTCTGGATTGCGCCCTAAGAGGAAAAAAACTATTATTCTATAGTGACCCCATGTACATCTTCCTCCCAGCCATGTAGATCCAGTGGCAATTTTTGGCATGACACCCTTTCACAGCAAGCCAGACCTATAGGACTTTCACCAGAGAGAGGCAGACACAGAGCAACGCCTTTGTCTGCATCCACATGGCGAAACATCACCTTTCAATTCCATAGTCATGTGGCACGCTGATCATGCGGCCATGCACCACTTTGACCGCTTTCTGGGACTCACAGACAGGTCGTCGATCATCCTGTCTTCAAAGGGGTGCTCCTCTGTCAGGATCCAAGACAATTTGTAGCTCTCCAAGAACATGTTGCATGCCCGGTGCCTAGAGAGCCAAAGTAGGGCAGATGTGTCGATCAGTTGGCAAGTTCTGCCTTGACCATTTTTGAAACACCAGGCCCACCAATGGGACCAAAGATTATGGGACATAGATGTGGGTCATAGATGAGGGGGAAGGAAGGGGTGAGCAGATTCCCAGGCTCATAAGTTCCTCCTTATCTGGCTCACCTGGGCAAGTTGTAAAGTGGTGTCATACGGAAGCAGGCCACCACGGCACGCCGGCGTTGTTTGGAGAGCAACTTGTGCCACACAGCCTTCTTGGACTTGTACGGGTGCTCCGTCTGTGGACCACAAACAAGGATCACTGGAGTTGGAGATCAATGCTGCCAGGTACCCCATCTATTTCTCCTGCTCCTGAATTGCCCTTGTTGCTCCTTTGGGGTCATTCCCCATAGGATAGGAGTCATACATCCCACAATGCTCCTGTGGGGTCATTCCAAATGCTGTAGACTTAACTAGACATCCCCAATGGTAACTGAATGGCTATATGTGATATGACTTTAAGCTGCCGATGTGAGCAGCTATTGCTTTAACTAACGGTAAAGGTGTCTACTGCAGGTTGCCTTGCTACTCGTGACCAACTCTAGGGTGCAGTGCTCATCCCTATTTCTAAGCCAAAGAGCTAACACTGTCCGAAGATGCCTCCATAGTCATGGGCCGCATGACTAAACAAGGCTCGACGAGCACCTGTCAGGGATGCTGTAGGAGGATTTCCTGCTACAGGCAGGGGGTTGGACTAGATGACCTACTAGATCCCTTCCAACTTTAGGATTCTAAACACCAAAGCGCATGGAACTTTGTTGCCTTTCCACCAAAGTAGTACCTATTTATCTATTAGCATTTGCATGCTTTTGAACTGCTCGTTGGCAGGAGCTGGGCTAAGGACGGGAGCTCACTCCGTCTTGTAGCACCCGGGTCTTGAACCACTGCCCTGCTGATCTTCAGATGGACATGCACAGCTTGGGTCAGAGAGAGTTCTCCCAACAGTGGGTCATTCCCTATGGTTCCCTATGGTTAATTTGGACATGTTTTTCACCGGTTCCCCCTTCCCTCCCCATACCTGCTCCAGGTGGTACAGAACAGCTGAGACCTCCTGGACCCGTTTGACAATCTTCTCAGGGTTGTCGGAGTCCTCGGCTTTGCCTGACATTTCCCTGTACAACGCCATCTGCCAGCGCATGGAAGACTCGTTCTCACACTGCAAGGAAAACAAAAGCAGTTCACATAAGCATCCCTAAATGGCAGTAACAGTGGGGTCCTTTTCCTCCTTGTATCAGAATCTGAGCACAATCCTAACCATGTCTACTCAGAAGTAAGACCCATGGTGTTCAACGGGTCTTGCTCCCACGAATGTGTGTTTAGAATTGCTGGGACAATTAGGTAAAAATCACAGCATAACCCCATTGCCATTTTATTATTATCATACAACTCATTATTATAACCCGTATATGCAGTAAAATTATATTTTGTATATATTATATTTTGTACCTGCTTTGTAGCTGTGCATTAAGCACCTATTTTTAAAAAATTCAAGCCTTTTAAAATAGGTGTACGCATTAGATTTGATGGTGCATTAGATTTGAATATATAGGGTGAATATTTGATGTTTCCCTTCTAGAGGGAATATATGGGCACACTGGTAAAGGTGACAACAGCTGCGGGATAGGGAAGGCCACAAGACCTTCAAGGTGGATCTGGAGACCTGGAGGTGATTCCATGCTTAGGCTCACCTTGCCTTGAAGGTGCAGGTTGTTGTTGAGGAATTCACGAACCTCTTCATCAGTATCTTTCTGGAGAGAGAGAGAGAGAGAGAGAGAGAGAGAGAGAGAGAGAGAGAGAGAGAGAGAGAGAGAGAGAACAAATGCATGAACGAAGGCTGTTCTTGCTCCTACATTATTCAGGAACAGATGACTGTGATCTGCAATGTTCTGCCCATCTAAGACAGACCCTACAGAGTAACTACGGGAGCACATAGGAGACATTTACGTAACTGTTAGGGCCCGTAACTGCTCTGGATTTAGCCCTTACTCACAGGAGAGTGGTTAGGATCGCAGTAAGTTTCTTTGATATTTTAGAAGACTTTTGTTGAATGTTGTGTCTGTGTTGGGAGTCTTAGGGCAAAATCCAGAGTAACTACAAGGAGTCGTTGCTCCGGTGTAAGAACAACTTACTCTGGATTACAATATGAATTTCCCATAGGTTTTCACTACTAGGTGGTGCAGTAACTACGGGTGCACGTAAATTCTCTTATGTGCTCCTGTAGTTACTCTGGATTTGGGGGTTACACTTATCCTACAATCCAAAGTAACTACGGGAGCACATAAGAGACATTTACATTTGTTAGGGTTTGAAACTAATAATGAAACATGTTTGGTCAGGCAAGTTGATTCAAGGCTGATGCAATACTGCAGAGGGCTGATGCAATCTAGCGGATGCAATCCGTAACTGCTCTTACAGCATGATTCAGCAGAATTGGAAGTGCTGAGTCACTGGTCACATGACTGCAATATCTCTAACTGATTGGTGTTTCACTATATTTAAGTGTGTATGAGATTATTGCAAAGTGTGGGTTACTGAGGAGGAGTATTATTACTGTTTGATACTCTGAAAGACTGGACTGTATCTGTGGACTGACTTGTGGACTGTTTAACTGGATTACTGAGGTTGGAATAACCTGCAACTGGATGTATGTATATGACTGACCTACTGCTTTGACCTTGGACTGTGTTACTTGACTTATCTTCTGCCTGTTGTTTTGAACAACATGGTTATCTTGAACTATAAACAGCTGTGTGTTTACTTTGTGCTGCTGCCCTCTCGTCCTCTGCACAACTACTCTGCTTAGCCCTGCTAATCCTGCAGGGACTCACATTCCTAACAACATTGATGTAGATATGGCACCACCTAGTGAAAACCTATGGGAAATTCATATTGCAATCCAGAGTAAATTGTTCTGACATCGGAGCAAGGACTCCCCGTAGTAACTCTGGATTGCGCCCAGAGTTAGACCTCTGGTGAAGCTATGCACGGCAGAGAAGGTGGATAGAGAACGTGGCTAGAAAGGTTCTCTCCTTTTGTAATCATCAACTGTAGCTGAGACCTGTCCCCACTAATCTGTAACACCTTGTCCCTTTCTACCTTTCCCTGCCCTCTCCTCACACCCCCTCACCAGCGCATAGCGTATCTTGGCCAAGTTGATCAGTTCTTGGTCTGTGGGGGAGCACATGTTCAAGCCAATCGGAAGCATCTTCTTGAGGGTGGCCACAATGAGGGAGGTCTGTACAGAGTAGCGGTCCCCGCGGCGCTTCTTCTTCGTCCGCTCCTGATCTGAGCCGCCCGACTGGGAGAAGGAATAGGAGGTGAAATGGGGAATTAGTAGGAGGAAGACCTGGGAGCGCTGGCTATTCCACGGCATGCCAAGAGATCGGCTGGGCAAAAGCTTAACGGCCAAGCGCCGCTCTGATGTGGGGCTCCTGTGCGGTGAAGGCAAGGCAGGTTGGGGCATAAGGCTCCCCCTCTGGGAAAACTAGGAAAGAGCCTCCTTTGGAGAAGAGTGTGAAGAGTGATCACCAACTCCTAGTTCCTGACACAAGAGAACCCACAGGCATGTGCCCCGAGACACAAAACAGCACACATTCAGTACACAGATAGAAACTCCGAGTGGAAAAAGCCACATGTCCATTGGGACTTCTGATGTGCCCTGCTGTCGGTACATGGATCAAAACGCCACCACATGCACCAGCTTCCTGATCCATGACCCAGAGATTGAGAATTAATCTTGGCACAGGATTTCGGAAGTGGCAATGCACACTGTTGTTTTTTTTCCTACATGGGAGATAACCCCATGTACAGAGGACATCCCATAATAAGCAACCTTTGTAGAGAAGGTGGTGGGATGGGGAGATGAAGAGAGAAAGGCAGCTGGTGGTTGGGCGATGGTGGCCTCTGACTAAAGGACCGCCATGGGTAGGATGGTGCAGGTTCGGGAGCCAGAAGTGTTTGGGGTGGAGAAGGTTTGGGGTGGAGAAGGTTTGGGGTGGAGAAGAGAGATGGGGTTCATCTCAGATTTGGAAGGAAGCCAAGCAGGAAGTGTGGGTTACATATGAAGTGGTGATCCCATATCAGGGTTATAAGGCATAAGAGACCTCATTTTGGGAACGAGAACTGTGGGACACTCCCAAATGTATTTGGGATCTTACATGGGCTCAGACAGAAAAAAAATATTTTTGATCTCTAGGTTGTGCCATCAAATTCCTAAGTGCCCTTGTAACCAGCTGCCTGGGATTCCCCTAGGTCTGCAGAAGGGCATGCGATGTGAAATTGCGCCAGGACGGGTAAGATTGGATTGGCACACCCTATCCTCCATCTGATAAAAAGGAACACACAAAACTAACATCAAGACACCCCCTGATTCCCCACTGCCTTTGCCCCCCTTCAGTAAAACTGGCAGAAGAGCCTTTCTAATCTCTACAAGAAGACTGCACACAAGACACACAGCGCCGTTGGTAGCCAAGACATATACTCTGCCATGTATGGCGTCCTAGGCATCCCCTCCCTCCCATGTGGTGGCAAGACCATAGGTGGTAGCAAGGAGTGTTACATCAGTTGGATTATGGGCTACAGGATTAGGGTTGCCATATGTCCTGAGAAATAGGGAGAGTCCTGATTTGGGGGGATTGTGTCCACATACTGGCAAATGGGACAGAGGGTCCTGACTTGGTTTTGTGACCTTGAATTATGGCAACCCTATACAGGATCCACAGGATGGTGGGGGGGGGGAAATAGAGTTGGGATGGTGAGTACAAGAACCCAGAGGGTGTGGATCTAGAGCAAGGGAAATGGGTCTAGCAGATGGTCCAAAGCATGCTTGGAAAGGAGTGGGGCTTCCCAGAACAAAAAAGAGGGCTTTCAGGAAGAGGGCAGAGATATTAGAGCATCCTGCCCGGTCATATGAATAGCATATCATAGCAGGGCATCTCCAGGAGCAAGCCTGGCAATACAACATGGCCTCTTGCTTAGGTGGATTGTGCCAACAGGGCGCTTGATGGCTCATCTATGCCAACCCATCGGATGCGCGATGCGTTGCTGCCAGAGCTGCTGAAAGCCACCGTGCTCTTGCCATCGTCCATGCAGCCGCATCCCCTTCCCTCTCTCCCTGCCCCTGGTAACTCTGGAATCCTCTGATTGCTTCCCAAGGGGAGGGAGGGGAGGGTTGCGGCAAGATGCGCACTGCACCATGCGGTCTCCGTGTGGCCCCAAAACGTCAACAGAAAAAGGGGCGACGGGATGGCCGTAGTTTCTCTAACCTGGCTGTCTCCAGACTAAACTCACACACAGCGCGAGGAGAAGAGGGAAACGAGAGGAGAGGAGAACGAGAAGAGGAGGGAAATGAGAAGAAGAGGAGAAAAAGAAGGTTAGGTGGCGAGGCAAGCCCTACCCTCACTTCCCATCCAAAACCTGGACTCAGGAAAATAATCATTACCTGTCATTAACTATCCATCATTATCATTACTGATAATGATGATAGGTATTATTATTACTTATCATCATTAAATCATTACCATTGAATAATCATTACCATAATGTGGGCTGTAGTGGCTCAGCAGGTTAAAATGAGTGCCTGTCATCTGGCAGGCTAGGGTTCGAGACCCGGATGCTACAAGACAGAGTGAGCTCCCATAGCCCAGAACCTGCTAACCTAGCAGTTGGAAAGTATGAAAATGCAAATAGATAATCATTACCTGAGTCATCTAAGTTAGTGGTTCTCTAAGCTGGGGTTGGGGCCCTCTTAGGTAGTCACAAAAGGCTGGGAGCTGCCATCTGGTACTGGGCGTCACCGTCTTGGAATAGGGCAATCAGGCTCCTTTTGTGGAGTAAGTCTCATTGAACACAATGGGACTTACTTCTGAGTAGCTATGAGGAGCTCTGGCACCACAGTTGATGCTACTTGTTTTTTGATGTCACTTTCATGGCATCACTTCTGGGGGAGGGTGTCCCAGAGAGATTAGGGCTGCACTATGTCAGCTCTTGGGCACCCAATCCCAAGGGATTGTTGGGATTGTCATACCTGTCCAAAACAGGCACCCCTGAGGAGCGCAAGCACAGAGGCCCCTTGGCTCTGCCCCATAGGGTGACGCTCCGGTGGCTCAAACACAGAGAGACCCTTGTGGGACTGTAGGTCACTTTGGTACTTGGTCTGGCACCTCCCACCAACCCTGGTGGGAAACCCCAAACGCTCCTCTCACCTTGGACATTTTGCTCTTGCTGTCAGCTGTCAGGAAGGACATGTTGTTGATCTCATTCTGCACAACAAAATTCTGCTCTTCCCGTTTGAAGTTCTGGGTGGAGAGAAGGAAAGAAGGACACGGTCACTCCAACGCTCCACAGTAAAATTCTGGCTAACGCCTTTGTGGGAGACGGGGGGGGGTGGGGGGGGAGAGGTGGGCTTGCCAGACAGACAGACAGATCATGATAGATAGATAGATAGATAGATAGATAGATAGATAGATAGATAGATAGATAGATAGATAGATAGATAGATAGATAGATAGATCATGGGCATGAATGAATGAATGAATGAATGAATGAATGAATGACAGACAGATCATGGGCATGAATGAGTGTGTGAGTGAGTGACTGAGTGAATGAATGAATGAATGAATGAATGAATGAATGAATGATAGATAGATAGATAGATAGATAGATAGATCATGGGCATGAATGAATGAATGAATGATAGATAGATAGATGGATCATGGGCATGAATGAATGAATGAATGAATGAATGAATGAATGATAGATAGATAGATAGATAGATAGATAGATAGATAGATAGATAGATAGATAGATAGATAGATAGATAGATAATGGGCATGAATGAATGAATGAATGATAGATGGATCATGGGCATGAATGAATGAATGAATGAATGAATGAATGAATGATAGATGGATCATGGGCATGAATGAATGAATGAATGAATGAATGAATGAATGATAGATAGATAGATAGATAATGGGCATGAATGAATGAATGAACGAATGAATGAATGATAGATGGATCATGGGCATGAATGAATGAATGAATGAATGAATGAATGATAGATGGATCATGGGCATGAATGAATGAATGAATGAATGAATGATAGATGAATCATGGGCATGAATGAATGAATGAATGAATGACAGACAGACAGACAGACAGACAGACAGACAGACAGACAGATCGATCGATCGATCGATCATGGGCATGAATGAATGAATGAATGAACGAACGAACGATAGATAGATAGATCTGTCCGAAACAGATCTATCTGTTCTGTTCTGACAGATCTATCTGTCTGATCACAGCCTCTGCTGGGAAATTTCAACAAATGTCACAATATATTCTGTCTGTTGGCAGTTTTCTTCGTGGCCATATCCCATACCAGTGATTTTCAACCTTTTTCATCTCACGGCACCCTAACATATTGTCAAGGCACATCATCAGTTGTTTTTATCATTGACAAGGCACACCAGACTGTTCCATCTCCCAATTTTCTTATTAATGAATGTCAATCCCCAAATTCCTGCAGCACACTGAGGACTATCCATGCCACAGCACACTGGTTGAAAATCACTGTCCCATACAAACAACAGGAGCCAATTGCCTTTCCGGGGTCAAAGGTGATCAAATATATATTACTGTCCTATTAGCAGGTTATCTGAGAGCCACACCCCAAGATTTTGGGGTGCCCCTGCTTGCAGTCTGAAGAGTTGTACTGCGCCCCCAGAGTTTGCTATCAGACGGATGCGTCCTTCAACTGTTGGAACTTCTTACCCATTAACTAGTTTCTAATATTTTATATGATTATTCCCATATAACTTAGAGCACGAGGTCTCCTCAAACGTCAGCTCCATTGTCTTCAATGGATCTTATTCCCAGGAAAGTGTGTTTTGGATTGCAGCCTTAACTGAATACGGTCACAGTCTTAAATGTAAACTGACCTGTTGGTTTTGAATTCAAATATATTTTACAAATTCTGAGTTAACTACTTTCTACATGCAGCCTGTAGGCAAAAGTCTTTACCAAAATACAGATTTACTGGAAATAAATTTTCTTGACTCCCAAGATGACAAAGAAGTTTAAGGTACAATAATTATAGGTTTATAATTGAGTCTCCAGGGAGAAATGCAGGGTAAAATGTTGTTGTTGTTATTAATAATAATAAATAAATATATTATTAATTATTATTAATAATTAATAATATTATTAATATTATTATTAATAATAATAATCTGTTGGTTTCACAAAAATATTGTATTTATGTAGTATTCTTTTTCTCCTTATGTTTTACTATTTTTTAGAAAAAATTTACTACTTATAAATTTAATTTTATAATGGCTTTAAGCTAGACAACATCCTCTCTCCTTGATGCCCCCCTTGACTACCTGTCAAAGGCTTCACTCACGTGTGACTTTGACCAGTAAATGAACACCTCCCCAACCATCCGGAACAGTTCCTCGGCATCCGAGTTCGGCTCCGTCAACCAGTTAGCCCTGCAAAGCCAAACAAAACCAATAATTAAGGAGTCACAGGGCAGAATCCTATGTCTACTCAAATGTAAGCCCCATTGTGTTCAATGGGTCTTACTCCCAGGAAAGTGTCTTTAGGATTGCCGCCTTAGTCACGGGGTCCAGATGCCCAGAAACCCACGGACAGGTCTGGAAATGGGGCGTTGGACTGGAGTGTCCAGTCCAAATGGACCCCTGTCCGACATTCTGGGGGGCGGGAGGGAGATTGGGGGCACTGGGGCTTGTTCGTATCAGTAGTGGTTAGCCACAGCTAACCGCTACTGAAATATTAAAAAAAAAATGAGTGCGCATGCGCTTGCAGCTAATCAGCGAGCCGGGAGAGCTCCTAGAGAGTCAATTGAACTCTTCCGGTACGCGCCGAGTGATAGTGAGGAAGAGTTCCATTCAAGTCTCTGCCTACGCAGAGACCCTCTAGGAGCTCTCCTGGCCACTGATTAACTGCGCGCACATGCGCAGTTATTTTTTTTTAATATTCCGGTTCTAGCGGACCCCCAGTGCCCCCAATCACTCTCCCACCCCCAAAACTGGCTCTAAAGAGCCCCCACTGTCCTGCCAGTGCTCCCAATCACCCCTCGCCCCACTACAACACCTCCCTAATTATTTTTTAAATAATTAACAAAAATTAATTAAAATTAATGTCCTAACAAAATGCAAGACATTGGTTTTTTTAAGTTTTAAAAAAGACTTTACAGTGACCAGGTTAGGAATTCTAAGTTTTGGATCTGGTCACACTGGCCTTAGTTAACAGAATTTAGAGCACAATCCTAACGATGTCTACTCAAAGGTAAGCCCCATTGTGTTCAGTGGGTCTTACTCCCAGGAAAGTATCTTTAGAATTGCTGCCTTAGCTAACAGAGCACAATCCTAACCATGTCAACTCAAAGGTAAGCCCCATTGTGTTCAGTGGTTCTTACTCCCAGGAAAGTATCTTTAGAATTGCTGCCTTAGTTAACAGGACTTAGAGCACAATCCTAACCATGTCTACTCAAAGGTAAGCCCCATTGTGTTCAGTGGGTCTTACTCCCAGGAAAGTGTCTTTAGAATTGCCGCCTTAGTTAACAGGACTTGGAGCACAATCCTAACCATGTCTACTCAAAGATAAGCCCCATTGTGTTCAATGGGTCTTACTCCCAGGAAAGTATCATTAGGATTGCAGCCTTACTTGATGAAAATGCAGCTATGGGTTTTCCCTCCCTAAAAACTGGATACATTTAAGTAAAGATGCCAAATCTCAAGAGCACCTGCTGTTGTCAACGTAGCGGATCAGCAAGGGGTAAAGGGCGTAGAGATCCCTGCAGAGGACGGAGAACTCATCTCGGATCAGCATCTCATTGTCCTCCGATTCGCTCCTGGCCTCCAGCCGCAGCTGATCCTCCTCTGCGACCACTTTCCCGGAACGCTTCTTCAGCTTCTCCATGGTGGGGATGAAGTGGGAGCGAAGCAGCTCTGGCTTGGCCTTGCTGACGATGGGTTGGGCAAACACTGGACAGGAAGGAATAAAAGCTGTGAGCATTGATGCATCCAAATGTTCCACAGGAGGAAAGCCTTCACAGATCCCACATTCAGCCTGACCTTTGCCCAGTGGTGGGATTCAAATAAATTAACAACAGGTTGTATGTCCTAATAACCTAAATTAACAACAGGTTCTGTGCCCACTAGTAAAGGTTCTCAGAACCAGGCGCTCATTAGCAAAGGGTTCTATAGAACCTATGAGAACCCCCTGAAGCCCACCACTGCCTTTGCCCCATCATACCAGCCAAGCGCTTCATCCAGGAAGCTTCATCGATGCCCAGGTTGTTGACAATGATCTTCAGGATGTTGCCCAGCAAGGTATTCAGGTGGTCTGATGTCACCTCTGTGCACCATGGCCCCTGAGGGTTGGTCTCAGGGCCTCGTTCCCACCATCGGGGCAAGTAGTTGCAGAGCATGGGAAGGGTGACCTCAATGACGTGAGGCATCTCGGTGTAGCGGGCCCCCGATTCGGCCAGTCCACTGATGTCCTTCATGAGTTTATCTAGAACCGGGATGTCTGGGCACATCTCTTCCACACAGTTGGGCAGGCCAAGGACTGGGAAGGTAAAGGGAACGGCGCTGAATGAGCTTGAAGGAATGCCGTTCCACAGGGTTATCTCCAATGGTTATCTTCCCCTCCCCAGCAATTCATAGGAACATCCCACAGAGTATATGGAATGTCTTGCTATTTATACTGTTTTAATCTCATTTTATGGTTTTTATTGTACTTTATTGTTGTAGATTGTATTTATGAACACAATCCTAAACATGTCTACGCAAAAGTAAGCCCCATTGTGTTCACTGGCTCTTACTTCCAAGAAAGTGTGTTTAGGATTGCAGCCTATGTGTTTTACTGATTATTAACCGCCTTGAGTGCCCTTTGGGGAGAAAGGCAGAATACAAACCCAACCCCAACCCACCGACCGACTGGCCCAATAAATAAATAAATAAATAAATAAATAAATAAATAAATAAATAAATGTTTGTTCAAAAGTTTTATATCTGTATGGGCATCTTGAGAGGTTCTTGGAGCAGGGAATGGTGTTTCGATGAAAGTTCCACATCTCCCTGTTTAAAGGATTATATAAACTGATGGAAATCAGGTCTATCATGTGCCAGGAATGGAACCTCCATGCTCAGAGGCACTGCATCTGATTATATCTAGGGACAAACACTGATCTCCATCAGAAAAAAGTTGGATTTGATGGACTTTTGAACTAACCCAGCTGGCATTTATGGGGAGCCAGTATGTTGTACTAGTGAGAGTGCCAGCTTGGCAGAATTTGAGTATTTATACTGGAATATTTTAAAGCCCTTTTCTGGATATGCCAACGTGATCCACACGTTTGAGTGAAGAGGGGTGTTTGGGGCAGAGATGGCAGGGAGAGCCATGAGACCTTCTTAATTTGGAGCTGTGAACCAAGAACATCGTCAGCAAAACCAAAGAAATGGAAGCCACGTGGAGGTGAGGAAGAGCTTGAGGGTTCCCCACTCTCTTCCACTCACTTGCTCGCTCCCTTGGCGATTTGGTAGTGTAAACGGAGTAGGGGTTGTATTCGTTGATATGGGGCTCCAGGAAGGCCACGGGCATTGCGGCTGCCAACCTTGCCAAGCATTCTCCGAGCTGTGGCCGTTGCCTACAGAGGAAAGAGATGATAGACCTCATCACTGCTGTCTCTGTACCACTATTAGGCCCTCTGGAATCATGTCACTGATGGAAGGCCCACCAAGGTGGCAGCGGCCCAAGGCCTACTTGCATGCAGGCATCATGTAGGGACAGTACAACCCCCGTACAACCGTCTTGCTCACGCATTTCACACACCTCTCCACATAAGGACTTTTGGTGGTGCCCAAGGAGTAGATGCTGCACAGAGTTCGGTAGCAGGAAACCTGGACGTCGTCCACTGAGGGGGTACAAAAAATTCAGAGAAAGGAGGAGTTGGTTTTGGAATCAATTATGGCTTCCCTTTCGAGCAACTTTCTCCACCAGTACCCTGGGAGCCATCTTGTGTCAAAAAAGCAACCATCTTGAACTTCTCCTAGGCTTCCTCAACCTACACCTATAAGTAGATTGTTTCTGGTGGATTAGTGCCAAAGGGTGCAATCCTAATCCTAACCAACTCATTGATCTTCCTGTTCCTGTAGCGATGTCAGGAGGCAAGCGCATGTCTGTGCACTGGCACAACCCTCCAGAAGTGGCGCAGAAGTGTCTTACAGCACTTTAGTGACACTCCAGGTCAGCACAGTACTTACGTTGGGGCTTAGTAAATGGTAGGCTCCATTCAAAACCCTTGATTTCATTCAGGTTTGCTCAAGAAAAACAGCCTTAAACCAAGCCACCACATGAGGCCCCAATCCCACACTCTTAAGCTCTTGCTCGCTCACTTACAGATGACATCGTCTCCAAACTGGTGCTGGGCAATGTGCTCAAAGATGGAGGTGAGGACAGGAAGCAGGGCCACAGTGGTATAAGTGATGTTCTGGCCCACCCCTTTGACCTGGGTCCGGGACTGTGACACTTTGCCCAGCTTGAGGTTCTCCACCATCTTCTCAATGTCATCTGAGGCACCTTCAAAGAAGGAGCGCAGCCCGGCCTTTACAATCTCAGGGCCCGATTTCATCACCGTCCTGCAGGAAAGGGACACCTGGTTCAGGTTCTTGCTTGCTTACAAATAGAGACACCCACCATCTCATCACTATGTTTGCTCTGCCCATATAATCATGCCAGCCACATGACCATGGAAGTGTCTTTGGACAAGGCTGGCTCATCACTGTAGAAATGGGGATGAGTCGGTCAAAACTAGCGGATCAACTTGTGGGGGATACACCCAGGGTGACCAGATGCTCAAACCTCAAAAGGAGGACAAGATCTTGGATTCCTCTCAGCCTGGCCTTCCTGGTGGCCAATGGCACGTTTGCCTACTTAGGGGTAAATCAGCAAATTCGGGCACTTTCACTTTCCCATAGTGCTCAATGCATATTTTTTTAATTTTTTTGGCCATAACTTTGGATAGGAAGGAGATATTTCAAACCTCCTCCTCTTCGATACAAATCCAACGACATATGACATGATGGGGTACTCCACACCACTGCAAAGTTCCAAAATGAAGCCAAAACGGAGGACAACGAAGCCTTTTTGGAGGACACCCGGACAGGAGGCTAAAAAAGTGGACACATCCGGAAATTTCTGGTCATATGGTCATCCGGGCTCCTTTACCTTTACCTACCTAGCATCCAATGAACGAGCCAGGATATGCAGACAATTAACAACCGCTGCAGCATCTGTGCCTGGAGGGAGATAGACGGAGGCCGGGAATGAGACATGGAATAGAGGCAAAGAGCAAGAGAGATACAGGATCATAGGAGGGAGGGAGGAACATCAGGTTTGTCCAAGGATAAAATGAGGAAAGCGAGGACAGAGGATGAAGAGCAGACTTGTGGGGAGTTTGAACTCCATTGAGACAATGTTGGGGGCAGAAGAACGTCATAGGAGAGAAAGCATTCCTTGCCACCCCCCAGAACAGAGCAGAGGAAGGAGGCTGCTTACCAAAGAGAGAAACCCGGTGCCTGACCAAGGCTGCCAGTTTGCAGAAAAGGCTGAAGGATGGAGGGGAAAAAGAGAATGAAAGAGGTTGTTGGAAGGAGGACCACACATAGAGGAGCAGAGGGAGAAAGCGAGTGGGAAAAAGAGCTTCTGGGTCTCAGTGAACTTCAGGGAGGGGATTAAATCTGTGCTCCCCCCACCCCATTGACGCACACATCAAAGGTGGAGGAGAAGTGGCCTTGCCAGCAGAGGAACAGTTTGCAAAATTCTCATCTGTCCATTTCAGATCACATGCACACACTTGATTGAGTGATTGATAGAGGCTGATAGATTAATAGATTAATCTAGTAATAGGTTGATAGATTGATTGATTAATATATATTACATTAAGAGATACACTTGCAAATGTAATGTGTGACTGCGTTAAGGATGCACATGCGCTCCAGGCCTTGCCAGCTTTCCTGCTACTCACCTGGTTATCATCTCCTTCTCCTTGTTGGAGGCATGGCCCCCACTGCCGAGAACTTTGGCTGGTGTAGAGAGGAAGTACAGGCAGTGGTTGGTAAAGTATTGGTTGATCAGGGGCAGGAGGATCTGAAAGCGGAACACAAATCAGTAGAGCAGAGAAAGTCCAAGATGTCAGGGAACCCCAAGACCTTGGGATAGGACAGGATAAAGATCACAACATGGTCTGCCTAAAGCTGTAATTCAACAGTTTTTTGTGCTACTGCAGTGCAAAGAGCTGGTGCTCAATTTAGGGAAGGCAGCACAAGTGTACTCACTCCCACCTCCCATTTACAGCACAAAACCACGTCTACTCAAAAGTAAGCCCCATGGTGTTCAATGGTTCTTACTCCCAGGAAAGTGTCTTTAGGATTGCAGCCTTAGAGCACAATCCTAACCATGTCGACTCAAAAGTAAGCCCCACTGTGTTCAGTGGATCTTACTCCCAGGAAAGTGTCTTTAGGATTGCAGCCTTAGAGCACAATCCTAACCATGTCTACTCAAAAATAAGCCCCACTGTGTTCAGTGGATCTTACTCCCAGGAAAGTGTCTTTAGGACTGCAGCCTTAGAGCACAATCCTAACCATGTCTACTCAAAAGTAAGCCCCACTGTGTTCAGTGGATCTTACTCCCAGGAAAGTGTCTTTAGGATTGCCGCTTTAGTCTCGTTCCCTTGGACAGTATCAAAGGAGGGAGAGAGACTAACCTTAGCAAAGAACTTGATCTCTTGCTCGTGGGGGGACTTCTCCACCCGACCACTGCTCACCACAGCCTCTGAGAAAGGAAGGAATATGGTGAGCGCCACCAAGGAAGGGGGACGGAGATTCACACACACATCCTCACATGTACACAAATGCACCTTCCCTACAAATGCATCTTTTGGAAAGATGAGAAAGCAGTTCTACTTTCCTCCCAAAAAGTCCAACTTCTTTTCCTTCTCTGCTTAGACTTTCCCATATCAGATCCTTTTATTGAAGATGGGCACAATCCTACCCATGTATTCTCAGAAGTAACCCTTATTATGTTCAATGGGCCTTACTCCCAAGAAAGTAGATTGCAGTATAATACAGCCCTAGTGCAAAACCTCCTTCTCTCCTCTGTTCCCCACAAATGTCTTCCATGGAATAAAATATGAGGGGATTCCCCCACATGGCTGGTGGACAGGGAAAAATACCAGTTCCAAACCAGGAAAGGGGTGCCTCACCCAGGTGGGCAATGAACTCCTGGGAGATGTCCATCCACTTCAGCAACTGCTGCAGGAACCCGTAGGCAAAGCGTTTCTCAATGGACGACGTATCCAGTTCCATGTCTTTCAAGCCCCTGTAAGGGGTCAGGAGATCATCACAGAATGGTATAATGTGATTGCATTTCCCACCCCATCCCAGTCACCCCTCCAATTTGTTTGTCCCCCATCCATATTAATTCAGGCTCACCTTGTCACTGCATAGCCATTAAGCTGTAGGAATTTGAGCAACTCCTGGGCCTTCTCCCGGTCCCTGGCCTTCTCCTTGGCTGTTAAAGTATCATAAGGCACCAGCAGGGGATGGGTACCACCACCTTAAGGAAGGAGAAACAGATGAGGGAGGAATAAAGCCCACTGAGAAAGAAAGAAAGAAAGAAAGAAAGAAAGAAAGAAAGAAAGAAAGAAAGAAAGAAAGAAAGAAAGAAAGAAAGAAAGAAAGAATGAATGAATGAATGAATGAATGAATGAATGAATGAATGAATGAATGAAAAAAAGAAAGAGGTCCAGTGTCCAGACTTACCTTTAGCTTCCAGCTCCAGTTTCTTCTTGCGTCCCCAGGTGTTGTGGTAGTTCTCAGCTAGCTGCTCTGCCATGGCCTGTGGCATGGAATTTTAAAATATAGAATTTATAGAATTAATTTAAATATTTATTTATAGAATTAATTAAAATATTAATTTATAGAATTTTAAAAGCGCACCACTTCCCGCTCCCCTCTGTTCTCCCAAGTCTGTATTTTCAAAGAGCAACTTCTCGATAGCTAAAAGGCATCAATTTTTTGTTTGGTTGTTTTTACAAATGCATAATTAATCCTGATTGCAACAGTTCATTCGTTCGTTCGTTCGTTCGTTCCTCCCTCCCTCCCTTCCTTCCTTCCTTCCTTCCTTCCTTCCTTCCTTCCTTCCTTCCTTCCTTCCTCCCTCCCTCCTTCCCTTCCTTCCTACCTACCTTCCTACTTACCTACCTACATACCTACCTACCTACTTACTTACTTAGTTGGGGAATAACAGTTCCCCCCCCCCTCGCCAATCCATCTCCACAGTTCAATTTGGGTCCACTCACCTGCAGTTCTCTGGAAAGGGTCACCCCGGACAGGTCTATGGGCTGGGGGTTGTAGCCATGGCTGGGGTCATACGTCTAGGGCAGAACATTAAAAAAGAGTGTTGGCATCCATGGATCTCCACATGTGTGAAGGGTTGAAACTCAGTGCTATGTTCCAGCCTATTTTGTTTTCCAGACTAGCTCCAAATCCAGAGTAACGACAAGAGCATGTAAAAGACTTTATGTGCACCCGTTGTTACTGCACCACCTAATGAAAACCTATGGGAAATTCATAATGGAATCCAGAGTAAGTTGATCTTACACCAGAGCAAGGACTCCCCATAGTTACTCTGGATTTTGTCCCTACGTCAATTTGCAAAATTTTACAAATTTCATAAAGAGTGGACAGAACTCAGAAGACCTGATTCTGTCTCCCGTTCCCCCGAATTTGTAATGCCATCTATACCTTCCTATGGCAGAATGAGGAAAGCAGAAGTCATGGCTTTAGACATGCTCTCCATAACTGGCCAGACAATATTTACTTTGGGCACTATGGTGAGGTTTACCCAACAAAACCAGTGGTGGGATTCAAATAAATTAACAATGTCCTAATAACCTAAATTAACAACAGGTTCTATATCCTATTAGTAACCGGTTCTCCAAACCAAGGCGCTCATTAGCAAGGGGTTCTATAGAACCTGTGCGAACCCCCTGAAGCCCACCACTGAACAAAACCCACATGTTCTGGTTTACAGTACCCCTTTGTTGTCACCTTTTTGCAGGTACAGGTTCATCTCAAGTGGTTTTCCTCCTAAGATCAAAATGAAACAAACCTGGGTCTGTGAGATCTTGCGTGTCTTCTTCTTCTCAGTCTTCTCCTCCTCTCCCTCGCGGGCCTTCTCAACGGTCCACTCCCAAGCGATCATGGCCTTCAGGGATTCCTTGATGGGCCATCGGTAGATTTCCTTATCCTAAGGAAGGAAGCAGAACAGTGAACAGAAGCCGAAGAACAGCAATGGAGAGGATTCAGAGCAGCACTTGAGAGTGAGATGCCCGTCATCTATGAAAAAGATGCCAATCTGACATCAAGATGGTCCAATCCTGGTCAGATCAAATCCTGATGGTCCAATCCTGGTCAGGCCTGTAGCAGGAAATCCTCCTAGAGCATCTCCGACAGGTGCTTGTTGAGGCCTTGAAGATCCCCAGTAAAGAAGAGTCCACCACCTTTCTTGTTGCACCGCCAAATTGTCAAATTTAAATTACAAGTTGATGTTTTCATGTAGTTATTACACTGAACTCTCCATTTAAGGCCAACAAACTTTGGAAATAACCAACATCTGCCACTTTAAAAACCAGTTTTAGATGTTTTGTACATTGCCAAAATCAGGGGTCTCCAAACGGGTCTCCAAACTTGTGGCCCCAAAGGGCCACATCATCTCTCTGACATGGTGTTGGGGGCCAGAAAACTAATTTACATTTCAAATTTGAATAAATTTACATATAAGAATGTTTTGGAATGGATTAGAAGGATCACAAGGTCAGATAGAGGGGGTCTTGCTGGAGGCCACATTGAGACTTACTGAGGTCCGCATCTGGCCCCTGGGCTGGGGTTTGGAGACACCTGGTCCAAATGCATTCAGATGTAAAGGAACTTTAGCATTAATGGACACCCTACTTGGAAATTGAGAGTTTGTTGTACGTATATCTAAAATCTGCCTTTACTGGGATACTGGGATTACTGGGATACACTGGGATTCTAGAAATTCAGCTCTGACTTTCTTACATCTCGGACTTAAATTGTGTTTGTATTAAGGCCTTTTTTGAACTTGGGAATCCAGAAGAAATTTTGGATTTATAGGGTGTGTGGTGGGTTGGCATTACCTTTTCCGAAAAGGTTTTATAGGGGCGCAACATGGGGTTGGTCTTGGCCTCCTCATCGTACGTCTCCCCAAACTGCCAGTTGTTCTGAATCTGCAGGAGGAGAGAGAAAGAGGTAGGTGGGTCTTGCCAGTCTTCCCAAGGGATGGGAAGATCCATGACCGTGGGATCCATGACCTCATCATGGCAGCCCAGAGAGGTCAAGGTGGGCCTCCTACCTTGTCAAAGGCCCACTTCTCATGAGTGTACTCTGCATATTTGTTCACGAAAGAATCCAGTTTCTCGGGAACCATAACACTGTGAGAGCAAAAGAGAAGGGGTTTGAAGGGAACTGGCCATTGCCAGGTTGATGCCAATAGGGCCCTGCTACACCTCAACAGGGCATGTACGTATACAGGCTGCACACTAACAGATCACATGTGACATGAAGCCAGCCTTCAGGGATGGTCCAAGATCCCCAGGTATCTTTTGCAGCACTTTTTTCAGTTGGGTTTTGCAGCTTTATTAAATTAATTAATTAAAATTAATTCAATCAATTAAAGGGACTGCAGTGGCTCAGTGGTTTAAGGCACTGTGCCTTTTGAAGTGAGGATCAGCAGGTTAGTGGTTCGAGACCCAGGTGCTGCATGACTGAGTGAGCTCTCATCACTTGTCCCAGCTCCTGCCAACCAAAAGCATGCGAATGCAAGTAGATAAATAGGTACCACTTTGGTGGGAAAAGTAACATGCTGGCGACAGGCTGGCCAGGTTTCCCCAAGTAAAAAAAACAACAACTTGGCATCCATCAATCTTGAAAGACTATGGTATCATGCTCAATGCGACACGCGAAGCACCAAGGCCTGGGTAGATTGTTATGGAGGATAGGCTGTTACCCAAGCAGCAAATCCCCCTTTCCACGCCACTGAAATAGTCCAATGGAAAGGCAGAGCTGATATGATTGTTTCCAGCTGTGTCGCAGAGATGGGCTAAGGGCAGGAGCTCACCCTGTCTTGTGGGGATGGAAGTCTCGAACCCTGGCCTGCTGGTTAACAAGCACAGTGTATTAACCACTTGTGCCACCCACAGCCCTAACTCCACTGGTGGGTAGATGCCGGTTTGGGCCTATTTGCCCGAACCGGATCTTCCCACCAGCGGCCGCTGGTGAGTCGGTCGCAGCGGTGGCTGGCAAGAACCGTGGGGACCGGTTCGCCAGCGGCTGCCAGACGCAATGCGCTTGCATCCAGCTGGACGCAAGCACACTGAGTCTCCCGAAGACGAGCTTCAGGAGATGCAGTGTGCTTGCGTCGAGCTGGACGCAAGCGCACTGAGTCTCCCGAAGCCTGGCGCATGCACAGTGTGGCTGGGTTGGGGCCCGCGCCTCGACCCGCCCTCTGATCCCAGCCCCGCCCCTGATCCCGGCCCCAGCCTCGCTCCGCCCCCTGACCCCGGCCCCACCCTCCAACTTCCGACAAAGAGGATCTTGGGGCAGGCTTGGCCCATCTCTGCCTAACTCCCCATGTCAATAATCTAAGCAGACCCCATCATGGAACGGGAACAATGCTAAGAAAACGATGAATGAATTAAATTCAATCAATAAGATTGAATCAGCTTTGCAGGGGAGAGGAGGTGTTAACCCATACATTAGATGGGCAAATTTAGCAACCATTTGAGGGTTTAAGTACCCCGTTCCTCCCACCAATTCTCCCCGAAGTGCCCCATTCTGCTCCTGCAATGGTATGGCTTGGTAAACTCCACTTTGCTGTCCTTCATCAAGATTTCCTGGCTCAAAAATTGGCAGCCCTTTTTCTTTTCTAGCACAATTCCAGGCCTTGGTGACAATGGGCGCAATCCAGAGTAACTACAGGGATTCCTTGCTCCGACATAAGAACAATTTACTCTGGATTGCAATATGAATTTCCCATAGGTTTTCACTAGGTGGTGCCGTAACGTCGACATAAATGTCTCTTACGTGCTCCGGTAGTTACTCTGAATTGTAGGGAATGTCATGAACGTGGACATCTGGGTGGAGGAGGGGGCACTCCTGTACTCAAAAGCACTCACTTGAGTGTCTCCACAGGTTTGGGATCAAAGTTGCCCTCAGCATCCACAGAAGCCTTCTTCTCGGTCTTGGAGGAGTAGCTGGCATCCACATAGTCGGGTGGGATGGCGCCTGCAATGGCACACAGGCAGGGCATGGCGAGCTTATAGAGATCAGGGTCAAATTTCTGGGCAGGAAAAAAAGAGAATCAAGTTGGGCAGAGAAATTGACTCAATTCCAGCCAGAAATCTAGACATTTCTTCCCAATTTTGCTTCTAATGTCCCAAGAGGCACCTGGTAGACATGTACTTTGGGTAGTACTTAAATATAATTACATCAATAGTCACCCTCCTAATGAGCCCGACATGAGTTTCAACTAACACATATAAGAACATTGAAACCCTTCTTTTTTGGGAATAATGCCACCCCGATCCCAGTTGACCACAGTCAACCTACATGTCAGTAAGGAGACACACCACTCACCTTGTGGGACAACGACTCAAAGATGCCCCAGAAGAGCTTTCGAGTCAGGTGTAGCTCCTCCTCAGAGGTGACCCCATAGTTGGCCCAGCCAGTGGGCAGACAGTAATACTTCCAGCATCGTTCATAATGGTTGGTCAGGAGCTGGGAAAGAAAGAGGAAGGGAGACTCTTGAGAAGGCTGATACAGGTTGGTGGGCCTCCTCCAGATGTTCTGGCGTGTCCTCTAGGATGAAACATACACATCACTCACCTTCAGGGACATCTTAGCAAACTCATTGAGAATAGGCACATCAAACACCAGCCGACGCAGAAGATGTTGGAGCATGGAGGGGCGGATGTACCTGGAGGAAAGGTAAGAAATGGCCAGGAAGGTCCAAAACAAAGCTTTGGAGGGGGGAAAAGGAAGCACCCTCCACAATATAGGGTTTAAACAAAGATTGATCAGAGAAGAACTAGCTAGACAAGAACAATTTAAGTGCATGTGATTCTCTTTCTTTGGATAACTGGAGATGACATTTGGAGATGACATGATGATGGCTGCTGTCTTTGGTGTATTTGTAGAAAATTTTCACAGAATAGGGATGGACCAAGTGGTCACAGGATGTGGTGATGGCATCTAGCCTCACTGCCTTTAAGAAGGGATTGGACACATTCCCAGAGAAGAGGACCATCACAGGTTACAAGCCAAGAGGGGTCATAGATAGTCCTAGAATCCGAGAGTTGGAAGGAACCCAGTGGATCATCTAGTCCAACCCCCTGCCTATAGTAGGAAATCCTCATCTTGTGGGGACCCGGGTCTCGAACCCTGGCCTGCTGGTTAACAGGGACAGTGTCTTAACACACACAGTGTATGTGTTCGTGTGTGTGTGTGTGTGTCTGTGTGCACATAGATAGATGTAGGTGTGGGCAACCTCAAAGTGCCAGATGTTGGGGAGGCCACCTGGATATAGGTTTTGTATGTTCCCTGAGGCATCTGGTTGACTGCTGTGAGATACAGGAAGCTGGATTAGATGGGCCTTTGGCCTGATCCAATGGAAGTTCTTCTTAAGTTCTTATAATCTTAGAGGTTGCCTCTCCCCTCCGGCTACTGCCTTTCCTCCATACCTGCACAGAGCCATGAGGCACTCCTCAATGACATCCCGCTGTGCCTTGGTGAGGGAGCGCCCACGTGAGAGTCGGTAGATGGTGTGCAGCATGGAGTCCACCATGATGGCCCGGTGCTCGGTGCCAGCAAAGAGAGGAGCACACTTGGTGATGAGGGGCAGCACAGCTCCGCACAGGTAACGATTCAGGGCCAGTGCCATCTCCGTGGTGCTGAAGGAGGCCTGCAACAGGAGAAGGAGGATGAGAACCAGAGAGGAGGATGCCCTTTGGAGGAGCTGGCAAGGCCAATGGCTAATATTGTGGGATATTCAGTGGTGGGATTCAAATAAATTAACAACGGGTTCTATGTCCTAATAACCTCAATTAACAGCAGGTTCTATGTCCCATTAGTAACGGTTCTCAGAACCAGGCGCTCATTAGCAAAGGGTTCTATAGAACCTGTGAGAACCCCCTGAAGTCCACCACTAGGGATATTCCATTTCTCCAAAGGAACGCTTGGCCCCCCTTCCGGCACTTACTGTGTCCAGTGAGGCTGCAGCTCGCATGTCCGGTAAGAATCCCACTTCCAGCACATGAAGGAGGAAGTCCTGGTTATCGATCCCATAGACACGGTCAAGGAACAACACCATGGGTGCCTTGTGGTCCGGCACAAAGCTGGCCGACATCTTGGGCTCAATAACACTGCCATCTAGCGAGGGTGAGATAGGAACATAAGCCGAAGCTTTAGGATATTTGGTGGGGAGACTGCAAAGGAGGAAAACAAGCCAGAGGCTCCCAAGGAAATCAGAGAGAGCATCACATGTGTTTCTGTTCCACCACCATCGTCCCAAGATATTTAAATGGGTTTTCTGTTCTGGATGACTGGGATCAGAAAGGAAGATGCTGTCCAATCCTAAATAAGTTTGTGCTACATTATAGGGAGAGGGGAACAGTCATAGGTTGACCTTATGACATAACCAACAAGAGAAGAAAACCCCTCTCCAAAATGTAGGGCATCCAAGAAAAATTGTAGGACATGAGAAAATACAAGCGAAATATATACTGTATATTTCTTAATTTAAACCCTCTGAGCACCGTCCTATCCATGTCTACTCAAAATTAAGCTCCATTGTGTTCAATGGGTCTTACTTCCAAGAAAGTGTCTTTAGGATTGCAGCCTGTATTACTTATTATTAAATTTAAAACATTTACATATAATTTATGAATTATAAGAAGGCTACATGTTATCAGCTTACAAGGAAAAAGAGGACACTGAAATTTTTTTTGCCAGGACACAAAGTTAAAATCTAGGACATGACCTGGGAAAAAAGAGCTCGTGGTCACCCTGAGTCATAGAATATTTGCTGCATTGTGGTTGCTGGAAGGTTAATTAGGACTGGGTAATTAATTAATTTCCTTTGCCTCCCTGGGAAATTGTATGTAGCTGTTACAATCCCCATCACACCTCAGAGGCAGTGTTTTATCCCAAACATATACTGGGAATGCCTCTAATCAGGGAATGGGGTAAATTACCCCAGAAGGGGTAAAAATGAAATTCCTGGGGGTAATGGATGGTTGCGCTGCTGAGATACAGCCGGGCTTTGCATGGCTTAGGGTGAAATCCAGAGTAACTACGGGGAGTCCTTGTTCCGGAGTAAGAACAAGTTACTGTGGATTGCAATATGAATTTCCCATAGGTTTTCACGAGGCGGTGCAGTAATTATGGGTCCACGTAATGTCTCTTACGTGCTCCCGTAGTTACTCTGGATTGTGCCCTGAGTCTGAGTATTGCGGGCATCCATCTTGAAAAAACTGACTGCGCACAATGGATGCCTGCCGTGTCCGTCTGGACGGCTGAACTCAGTCTCAGCTGCCCCCAATTGCAGCCTGAGCCTCCCCAGCAGCCTCCCTAGCCAAGGTAAGCACCCATTCCCAGGTCTACTCGGGATTCAATGGAGCTTACGCCTGATTTTTGAAAAATGTAGGACAAAATGTAGGACATCCTACATTTTGTCCTACTTTAAAAAAATAATAATGTATTATTTTCTTCCTTTCAAATCAAGGAGTAACGTTGGCATGTCTAAATAGTTTATGGGGTAAGACGTAAAAAAGTTCCTTGACCCCTGCACTAATGCATGCCTAGTACACAACCAAGGTGGAAAATTAAGATCTCACCACCTTCTCTGCCCCCTCCTCATACTGTACCTTTGCCAAATGCAGGGATCTGTAGTGGGAGGCTGATGACCCCAACCAGGTCCTCAATAGGCACCAAAGAGCGCAAAATAGCCCTAATCCGGAGGGCTTCACCCTTCCCGGCTTGGATGAGCTGTTCAAAGAGGAGGCAAGGTTTGGGTTGTGAGTTGGCACTGATGGACTCAATGCCAGTTTGGACAGAAAGGAAGAAGAAGGTATGAATGAGTCATATGGTGCCATATGGTGGGGTGTGGTAGGGTGGACATTCAGTGCAGAGATGCCCCAAATCATGCAAGTCGGGATGGGGATGCCTGAAATTTGTGGCTAGGAAAGGGATCAGGGTGGTGCTTACATGCATCTCAGGGGCACAACGCCCCAGCAAGTCGATGAGGGCTGCATAGAAAGACATGATCGCATTGCCCAAATGGACCCGGTTCTCCTCGTGAGTTTCCTCTCCCCCAAATCTGGCAGAGAGAAACAAAAAGAGGTGGAAAGGGGTGGGTAGAGCGCAGAGAGGGAGAATCAAGAATCCATACAACAAAGGCAGGGAGATTGAGAGGTTGAGATGGGGGGAAAAGAACTGGATCGTGTCCTTGAGTCAAAAGGGTGAAAGACAAGTGTGAACGTGCTCAGGAAGTGTGAGCCAAAGTTTCACTAAAGCCAGTCGGTGGGAAGGACAGGTCCCAACCCACCATCTCGCCTGCCCAAATATTGTGCCTCTTCCCACCCCAAACATGCCCATCCACGCACAGCTCACGACGGCGATCTTTCTTGACTGTGGGCCCATCTCGGGCAGGATCCTGGGAGATCTGGATAGCTTCTTCTATGGCAGCCAGGAGCCCGTTCCCACCTTCACCCCGCAGGGCAGGGCCAAAGCATTCAGGGCGTCTGATCAGGAGGCGCACAACCACATTGGCGTTCTCTTCCACGCTCTCACCTGCGGGTTTGGAGATGAGAAAGCCACATGAGCTAGGAAGGAGTATGGACCTGTCTAAAGCAGGCACAGCCCAGTTTCTCCAACGTCAGTGACGGTTTCAGCCCAGAATTATGTGTTAGCTGTAACAATCCCCAGCCTGCCAATGTGAGGGGTCCATCCTTTGCCCAACTCCCCCTGTGCCACCATGCTCACCATTGACAAAGACAGTGAAACGCAGGAAGTCTAGATACCGCTCACCCCCACAGGGGTTCCAGCCGATATCTGGGTATCCCTTCGAGAGCAACATAGAGCAGCTCTGGAGGCCAGCCCCTGCCAGATACGTCACCACCTAGAGAGGCAAGAGATGAGCACAAACTGAAAACCTGGCCCCGATCCTGACGCAGCTGCCTATACATTCAGTAGAAAGAGGTGGAGGAATGGGCTGTATGTTTTCAGACTGGGTGTGGAGAATATTATTGTTGAATGCTTCCCTGCAAGGAGAAATGTAGCATCACAGGGAACAAGGTGGGCTTGGGCTTCTCCCCCAAATGTGTGTGATTTTCACATCTAGGAAGTTGAGTTCAAATGAAAGAGCATTCAATATTGGAATCCTTCCTTGCACCCTGAAATGGGGTGTCATGCTCGTGGTGTACCCCGGATAGCACAAAAGTGTGAACCAAACAACTAGCAACAATTGGCAGCCAGACTACAGTGAAGAACTGGCAGTTGGCGAAAGTTGGCAGCCAGACATCAACGTGGGATTCCTGGCTGTCTAAATACATGGCCTGAAATGGCACAGTCCACTCTACCATCTCTGGATTCTTTCCACCTTACTCTGCCGCTGCATCATGTCCAGTAATCTGGTGGTGCAAGTGGTTAAGACACTGCGCCTGTTAACCAGCAGGCAGGGGGTTGGACTAGATGATCCAATGGGTCCCTTCCAACTCTATGATACTATGGGCAAAATCTAGAGTAACTACAGGGAGTTCTTGCTCTGGTGTAAGGATTCCAATATGAATTTCCCATAGATTTTCACTAGGTGGTGCAGAAACTACGGGTGCACATAAAGTCTCTTACGTGCCCCCGTCGTTACTCTGGATTTGGGGGTATGATTCTATGAAATATCTAGTCCCACCTATTAATATCCTGTCCCACCTATTAATATCTAGTCCCACCTAATATCCAGTCCCACCTATTGCTACATTCCTGCCAGTTTCCCTACCTTTTCCAGATCTTGTTCCTGCAGGGCTAAGGCCAGTTCATTGTTATCAATGACAGAAGCCGCAGCCACATCCAAGGGTGTTGATCCACGCATGCCTAGGAAAGGAAGGGAAATACAGAATGGCAAAACAGCCAGAGAACATAGCAGAGGTCAGAGCCAAGAGATTACAATCAGTGGTGGGCTGAAGCCGGTCCGGATCGCCCTAACCGCTTCCTGTTTCTGACCCCCTGCCACCGATCCGGTGGCTGGGGGGGGGGGACAGAAAACCGGGCACACTGGTTCGGCGCCCGGCCCCACCATTGCACTGCACATGCGTCAACCTTCCAACGAAGGTTGACGCATGCGCAGTGCATCCTGAAGCTGGCCGGCCAGCTTCAGGCGGCGAGCCTCAGGATGCACTGTGCTTGCACTAAGGTTGGCGCACGCGCAGTGTGCCAGGGTTGGGGCCCGCCCCTCGCCCTGCCCAGCCGCACCCGCGGCGCACTGGGGTGGGTGGTGTGCCCTCCCTGGCCCTGCCCCTGACCCTCCCCGGCCCCACCCCCACCCCTGACCTGCCCCGCCCCTGCCCTGGCCCCGCCCACTTCCGGCAATCCGGATGTTGGGCCAGGCCGGGCCCACCCCTGATCACAATAGAAGATCAATCAACCATGGGGACCTGTTTGCCTCTAAGGCAGTGGTTCCCAAACTTACTTGGCCTACCACCCCTTTCCAGAAAAATATTACTTAGCGCCCCCTGGAAATTAATTTTTTTTAAATTTTAATAGCAATTGAACAGAAAGATATATGTATTAATGTTTCCTGTGGCCATCACCGCCCCCTGGATCACTGCAGCGCCCACCAGGGGGTGGTAAGTGCCCACTTTGGGAATCACTGCTCTAAGGGAAAACGAAATTTCGGATAAATCTGAAACATTAAAACCTTTCAAAACTGCGTTGAAGTTTTGTGGAAAAGTGCATTCAATGCAAAAATGCGTGTCATAAGCAAACGGCTCACCCAGCCCAATGCCGCTGTTCTCCAGGAGGTAGCTGAGGTGATCAAACATGGAGCGCTGATTCTGGCGGCTGATGCGGCAGAAATAGCATAGAAAACGACAGCAGTTTGTCACCATCTTGGGGAAGCGGATCTCCTGCGTGGGGATCAAAGAGCGTCCTTTAAAAATTTTGCCGGATTTCTGCCTTATCATATTACCCCTATCCAACCCCACCTCCTATCCATCCCTTATCCCCCATCCAAACCCCTATCCGTTACTGCTGGCACAAGACGGCACTCTCAGTATCTCTTCTTAGAGGAGAAAAGTGAAAAATATACATTTTTAATAAAATGAAGATAAATACAAAGCCTCAGCAATCTGCACCATTCTTCAGCTTCAAAAACAGACTGCAGAAAGTTTATTTCTAATTAGAAACTTTGATACTATCTATAGTATTTCCCTGCTGCAAAAACTAACTTAGCAGTGCGAACAGGACGGAGCATCAATTAATATTGTGATGAACTATCACACCACTTATAAACATTTATTAAGCTCGACATTTATTAAGGCTATACTTACTATATATGGATGCATTTGAACCACTCTCTGCACGCATGCATGCATGCAGATAGATAGATAGACAGACAGACAGACAGATTGATTGATTTCATCCATCCATCCATGTGCATAGACATACATACATGCAGACAGACATACAGACAGACAGACAGACAGATAATTCATCCATCCACCCATGTGCATAGATAGACAGACAGATAATTCATCCATCAATCCATGTGCATTGATAGACAGGCAGACAGACAGATAATCCATCCATCCATCCATGTGCATAGACAGACAGACAGACAGACAGACAGGTAATCCATCCATCCATGTGCATAGACAGACAGACAGATAATTCATCTATCCATCCATGTGCATAGACAGACAGACAGACAGACAGACAATTCATCTATCCATCCATGTGCATAGATGGACAGACAGATAATCCATCCATCCATCCATGTGCATAGACAGACAGACAGATAATTCATCTATCCATCCGCGTGCATAGACAGACAGACAAGACAGGCAGAAAGATAGATAATTCATCCATCCATCCATGTGCATTGATAGACAGGCAGACAGACAGATCATCCATCCATCCATCCATGTGCATAGACAGACAGACAAGGCAGACAGAAAGACAGATAATTCATCCATCCATCCATGTGCACAGACAAACAGATAATTCATCCATCCATCCATATGCATAGACAGACAGACAGACATGACAGGCAGAAAGATAGATAATTCATTTATTCATCCATATGCATAGATAGACAGACAGATAGCTAATACATCCATCCATCCATGTGCAGACAGACAGGCAGATAATACATCCATCCATCCATGTGCACAGACAGACAGACAGACAGGCAGATAATACATCCATCCATGTGCACAGACAGACAAGACAGACAGAGATATATATGTAGATCTGGGGGTGGGAGAAGATCTCCTCCTTTGTTCTCGGGGGGGGGGGGGCATTCAGCAAGAACTGATCCAGACTCTCACCTGCTTTGGTGAAAGGCCAGGTCAAACTTGTGGGATCCAGGCAGCCCCTCCCTCTCTGGAAGGCTTTGTTTGACTTGCCTACCTGAGAGGAAGAGCTTCCCATACCCAAGGATGGACCCCAACATGCAGATCCCACTGGAGAATGTTTTGTTTTTAAGGAGCTCTGAGACTCTTTGAGCGCAATCCTGAGTAACTACTGGGAGTCCTTGCTCTGGTGTAAGAACAATTTGCTCTGGATTGCAATATGAATTTTCCATAGGTTTTCACTAGGTGCTGCAGTAACTATGGGTGCACGTAAAGTCTTTAACATGCTCCCGTAGTTACTCTGGATTGTAGGGTTTGTTATCTTGGTTGCAAAGTCTTCAGGATGCTTCTTTACATAGAAAGCATTAGAAAGTGTCAGCCACAATACAGCGCACTCGAGCACCATTCTGGTCTCACCTTGGAGTCCCCTCCTCCCAGCACGTTCACCATCACCTCCATGACCGTCTCGTGCATCCCCAGGGCCCTCATCAAATTGGGGTGCTGGTAGAAGACCTTGTTGTTCATGATATTTCTGCCCAAGAGAAACCAACTGGTGTGAGTCACTGAGAATCCCAAAATGAGGAACCATGTTTGAAGATTGAAGGGGAGAAGTACTCAAGGGGAGAGAGGCACATACCCAATACTCTGTATCATCAGGTTCTCCTCTTCAGGCCCCATCTGGACAATGAGCAGTGAGCGGATCTGCCCCAAGCATTCCAGCAGGCTCATGGTGTCCTCCACCGAGTTGGCATTGATGGTGTAAGCCTTGGGCAAGGCACGGATCAGCTCCCCAAGGCCATCATACTGCCGGTGGAGGAGACTGAACATGACCCGCACCAGTTCTGGACTCTGGATGAAAGACTCTTGGGCCCAGTGGACCATGGTGTGTGAGATCAGCTCCTGCAATGTGCCTAGATAGTTGGGGAGAAGGAGAAAGAGAGCCACAGGTGAGCCACAGGCATGACCAAGAAATGGCAGCGTGAGACGTCATGTGCGAGGACACATCAATACTCTCTTTCTCCAGATAACTGGGGCTTGGAGCTGACATATCTCTGTTAACCAGCAAGCCAGGGTTGGAGACCCGGGTTCCCCACAAGACGAGGATCTCCTGCTACAGACAGGGGGTAGGACTAGATGATCCACTGGGTCCCTTCCAACTCTAGGATTCTACGATCTAGCATGCTATTCGGAGGGTTGATAGGCAGTCTCGCTGGTGGTGGGGGGTCCCCAATGCCCCACTGAGGACCTGGTGACATCTTCTGAACATCTCATTTCTGGGCATGCCCAAAGTGAACCCCTACATGTGGTACCCACTGGGTTTTGGCTCCTCCTCTGGGGGCTGCTCTTCCTCCGTTTCCTCCTTCTTCTTGCGGAAATTTGCAATCTTGTCAACAAGGCTCATCAACTTGCGGCGGAAGGAGGTGTCTTCCTCCTGCTCTTCCTCCTCGCCCTCAGCTTGGATTCCTGTTGGGCAACGTGCAGAGCAAATGAGACCTCTCCAGTGGGTTAGCTAACTATGTTCAGACAGCACTGTGATGTAGACTCCATTCAATAATACTGTATTTATTTGAATCTAATGAGCACTTGTTCAGCTGAATTTATCCTCCAAAACAGGAGTGTGCATTAGATTTGACGGTGCATTAGATTTGAGTAAATACTCTGAATACTTGAATACAAATTTCGAGTATTTTGATTATACGCGTAGGTCAGTGTTTGGTTTCACAGCCTACTGTATTTAATAAAAACGTAACATAGGCTGAAATCCTAAAGAGACTTTCCTGGGAGTAAGATCCATTGAGCACAATGGGGCTTACTTTTGAGTTGACATGGTTAGGATTGTGCTGATAAACCCACCCTTGTGGGTAAACCTGTTGTGCAATTAGCTAAACAATCATAACAAACTGTCATATTATTATTGTCATATTTATTTATTTATTTATTTATTTATTTATTTATTTATTTATTTATTTATTAGGGCTGGGGGTGGCGCAAGCGGTTAAGACACTGTGCCTGTTAACCAGCAGGCCAGGGTTCGAGACCCGGGTCGGCCCCACAAGACAGGGTGAGCTCCTTCCTTAGCCCAGCTCTGCGACGCAGCTGGATCCAATCGTATTGGCTCTGCCTTTCCATTGGACTAATTCAGTGGCGTGGAGAGGGGGATTTGCTGCTTGGGTAACAGCCTATCCTCCATAACAATCCAACCCAGGCTTTCGTGCTTCGCATGCAGCGTATGCAGCGCAGAGCATGATACCATAGTCTTCCAAGACTGATGGAGGCCTGCTTTTTGTTTGTTTGTTTGTTTGTTTATTGGATTTGAATCCCGCCTCTCTGGCCTTGAGTCGGCGTTGCCGAGAAAGGCGACTAACCAACAAAATAACAATGTATATAAAAACAATTTTAAGCATTTAAAAACATTAAAAAATTTAAAAACGACCCACCACCCTAAAAATTATCATAAAAACATTGGCTAAAAACAGGGCTAAAAATTGGCTGGGGGGGGGTCGCTGTATACGGTAAAATTAAATTTGGCACCTGCTTTCCAGCAGTGCATTACACTTGCAAGTAAACAATTTTTTTTAAATCTCAAGGATTAAAAGGATTTCATCTAATTAGATTAAAAGGATTTAATCTAAACCTTTTAAAAATCTAAGGATTTAATCTAATCCTTTGAAAATCGGGGTGCACATTAGATTTGTTGGTGCATTCGGTTCGAGTAAATGTAGTATTAGGTGCCTCCCCATTTTTCCAGTAGTCTGAACCGGCACGATCCAGAATTTTAGTACCTAATTCTGTGCAATAATCAGATGTACCCTACAATCCAGAGTAACTACGGGAGCACATAAGAGACTTTACGTGTACCCGTAGTTACCGCACCACCTAGTGAAAACCTATGGGAAATTCATATTGCAATCCAGAGCAAATTGTTCTTACACCGGAGCAAGGACTCCCCGTAGTTACTCAGGATTGCGCCCGTATTGTCATTGAGAGTGGGGGTCGGGGGAACAACGCAATGGGGTAGAGTTCCTTACCACAATGAGCCAGCAAGTCTGTGTGGAACTCCAGCAGCTCCTCACGGATCTCATAAGGTAACGGGCATTCTTCCTCATCAGCACCGTTCTTAAAATGTAGCAGCATGTTAATCTACCATGAAAAGAAGATAAATGTTGTGGTGGGTGTAGTTCACCCTATGTCCTCATATATGGTCCTCATATAAATTAAGGAAAAGGCGCACCCCTGCCCCGCGTCCCTTCCCAATACCTGCTCTTGTGGAGGGGAACGGAACTCCCGGGTGCGACGGGCTGTCTCAGCAGCCGACATGGTGAAGGCCTGCATGAGAGTGTTATAGCGCTGGCGCTGGTTGGTCTGCATATTGTCCATGTAGCGCTCCGAGAAAGCAATCATGGCTTCTACACGGTGCTGCAGCTCCCGGTCGCAAAAGAATTGCAGCAGGTTGCACATCTGTGGAGAGAGGAGACCGGGTCAAGGACCCAGGAGATGGTTTTCTGGCCCCCAGGGGTACAACTAGACCCAAGTTCCTTCCCGGTACCACCCTTGGGATTGCAACAGCAGTTGATTCAGGTGACTCAAAACTAACAGACAGACAGACAGACATGCCTGCAGCTTCACAGATTCAGGCAATGTCATCTGCAGCAAGCCTTCCTCCAGCCCTTCCTCTTCCTCTGCTTCTCCAGCCTCAATGGCTTTCAGCTCCTGCTTCTCCCCCTCTTCAGCTTCCTCCTTCTGCTCGCCTCCAGCTTCTTTCTCCATCCCCTCTTCCTCCTCTTCCACCTGCTCCTCTTCCTCCCCTTCTATAACAGGTGGCTCGTCCCCTTCTTCAGCTCCTTCTTCACCAGCTCCCTGTGCCTCCTCCTCCTTGGCCTCGCTAAAGACATTGGGCTCAATCATCCTGAGGATGTGGCGTATGTCCTCATCCTCAAAGACACCCATAATAAGGAGGGTACAGATCAGCTTGAGCACAGGCACAAACTGGAACTCCACACTGCCTCCAACAGGGTCACGGGTGTGCTGCCCACCATCTTGGACAGCCTCGGTCAACATGTTGATGGCCTTGACTTTTAGGACATCCAGGGGGATGGAAGGACTCAGCTGGTACAGCTCCGAGTTTGTGCTGACGAAGCAGGTGTCTGAGAAGTGCAGCGGGGGACGGAGGCAGGTGCTCATGCCCACCCCCGGCAAGCCGGGCTTCTTGCTCCCATCTGGAAATAGTGTGATGCTCTTGGTCTCATCCGTCATGGGGACGATGAACTCACTGTTCATCATAAGGCGGGAGCGCTTGGCCGATTCCAGGTGCATGCCGATGAGCAGGTCGTAGTAGCCGCTGCGGAGCAGGCCTGGCAGGTGGTTGCTCTCTATGGTGTACAGTAGCTGTGACTCATCCACATGGCTGCACAGGGCATGCGCCACCCGGTTGTTGCCCAAGGCGCACACAGCACAGTACAGCTTCAAGGTGTGTGAATGGAACTTGAGCATGTCCAACCTCTCCGACAGCTCTAGGATGTCAATGCAGCTGCGGAGGAGAAAGAATTAATGAAGCATTAGGGTGCCAGCGGGGCTCTAGTGAGCAGGGGGTGGGAAGATGAGTTCTGCTCCTAAGGGACTCACTACACACTCACCGACTTTCCTCTGGAATATGAAGGGCCATCATGATCTTGGGGTCGACGCATTCAACCATCCAGCCGTGCCGCTCGCTGAAACGGCCCACATCTACCGTCAAGAAATCATTGGGCATACGACTCCACGTCATGGGTGCCAGCATCTGGATGATGAGCCGTGGTGGAGACTGGGGCTCCGGGTTCTTCCGCTCACTGCGGAACATGGCAGCCGAGATGGGCATGATGTTCTGTCAGGGAGAGGCAGAAGAATGCTGTTTGGGAAAGGACATCTTCAGACCTCCACCTTGCCTAACCTAACACCAGAGGTGGGCAGATACCGGTACGGGCCTACGCGCCCGTACCGGGTCTTCCACCAGGGCGGACAACAGCGAACCGGCCAGACCCGCGGCTGCAAGAGCCGTGGGGACCGGTACGCCAGTGTCCACCGGCACCGAGTCTCCTGGGGCTCGCCACCAGGAAGCTTAGTGCGCGGGCGTCCACCTGGACGCACGCGCACGAAGCGTCCTAGTGCCGAGCCCCAGGAGGCTCAGTGGGCCTGCGTCCAGCTGGATGCACGCGCACTGAGCGTCCTGAGGCTTGGTGCCAGGACGCTCAGCGCGCCTGCGTCCAGCTGGACGCAGGCGCGCTAAGCGTCCTAGCACTGAGCTCTAGGACGCTCAGTGCGCATGCATCCAGCTGGACACACGCGCACTGAGCGTCCTGAGGCTAGGCGCCAGGACGCTCAGCGCGCCTGCATCCAGTTCGGCCTGATTAGGGCCCGCCCCGCCCCTGACTCCGGCCCCGCCCCGACTTCCGGCGTACCGGATCTTAAGGGAGGCTGGGCCCATCACTGCCTAACACCATTTGGTGGGGATGCGCCTTACCTTCAGTTTCCCCAGTTCAAACTGGATCACGTTCTGGCTTGTTGGGAGAGTGACCACAGCAGGAAAGAGCTTGGTGTTCGGCTCCACCTGGGGCAGGAGGTCGGAAAGTAAGGACACTAATAGAAAAGTAATGGTTGCCCTAAAGGATTTAGGGTCTTAAGAATGTGCTTCTGAACTTGAACCAAGAGAATTTAAGTGGCAGCTCTAGTTAAGGTACTCATCCTTTACTCTTATGCTGCAACACGTAAGAGCACGTAAGAGCACATAAGTTACAACACCACCTAGTGAAAACCTATGGGAAATTCATATTGGAATCCAGAGTAAGTTGTTCTTATACCGGAGCAAGGACTCCCTATAGTTACTCTGGATTTCACCCATCTTCACAATCTTATTTTAAGATCATTTTTAGATTTTTGTTTTAAAATGTTTTCATTAATTAAAAGGGGGAAAAGGGAGAAAAGGAAATAAGAGAAAAATAGAGCCAAAATATGCTTACAAGATAATTGACAAATGCAGAATTCAGAATTTACCTTTCTTTAGTCTAATATTAATATAGTCTAAGATTACCTTTCTTTAGTCTAATTAATTAATTAAATCTATCTTAGACTATAATCTTATTTTATAATCTATTTTATTTTATAATCTATCCTAGACTATAATCTGATTTTATAATCTTATTTAACAATTCCAAGCAAAGGATCACTTTAAGATGATGGACACAATCCAGAGTAACAACAGGAGCACGTAAGAGACCCTTAGATCTCTTTAAGATCACTTTAAGATGATGGGCACAATCCAGAGTAACTACAGGAGCACGTAAGAGACCCTTAGATCTCTTTAAGATCACTTTAAGATGATGGGCACAATCCAGAGTAACTATGGACGCACATAAGAGACATCACGTGCTCCAGTAGTTACTGCACCACTTAGTGAAAACCCGAGGGAAATTCATATTGCAATCCAGAGTAACTTGGTCTTACTCTGGAGCAAGGACTCCCCATAGTTACTCTGGATGTCACTCTTAAGGTCATTTTAAGATTTCTATTGAGATCACTGCAATGAATTCCAGTAACGATTCAGGCATTTTCTTGTTTGATTGGTGACAGACTCCTGGGGTACCAATCCTGCTCTACTGTGGGTAAGATGTTCTGCTCACCTGGAAGAAGGTGTTGACCTCTTTACCATTGGCTGTGAATGTCATCAGGCCAGTTGCCAGATCAATAAGGCAGCCAATCACCAGATCCACAGTGCTGACCCGGGTCTGCTGGGTACTGCTGACAAAGTCCCCTCCCCAGACCATGTAGCAGTTGCTTCTCTTGATGCTGTTGAAGAGCACAACGGTTGAGGAATCCTGACCAGAACCCAGGAATCCAAGACGTGGTCCCAATGCCATTTCTGCAGCACCCCTTCCCTTTCCGGTCAAGCAAAACACAGCCACCAAATCCTCTTTTGACCAGTATACCAGCTTGGGTTCACTCTCACCTGTCATGAATGTTTCCCTTGTCATCACCCATGGTGACTGTGACATTGCGCACTTTGGTGAGATCAAAATTCATGTCATGTTGATGGTAGTCAGGTGTGACCCATCCAACCCAGACACAGGTTGGCTCCTGGCCCGCAAAGATCCGGACTGAGTAGTAATACTGAAGAAGGGGAAAAAGCAGACAATAAAGAAGTCATAGAATCATACAGTTGGAAGGGACCCAGTAGGTCATCTAGTCCAACCCCCTGCCTGCAGCAGGAAATTCTCCTAGAGCATCTCCGACAGGTGCTGGTCAAGCCTCTCCTTGAAGATCCCCAGTGAGGGAGAGTCCACCACCTCCCATGGCAAGGGAATCTATGGGTGCAAGAAGTGAATGTATGGGTGCAATCCTAACCAATTTAGGCTGGCCTAACTCAGCCTGCATATCTTCCCATGGTGGTGTGGGGAGATTATTAAATACCTGTACACTGGCCTAACCCCCCTTGTACCCCCCTTCTTATTAAATGCCTGTACACTGGCCTAACACTGGAGATTATTAAATACCTGTACACTGGCCTAACCCCCCTTGTACCCCCCTTCTTATTAAATACCTGTACACTGGCCTAACACTGGAGATTATTAAATACCTGTACACTGGCCTAACCCCCCTTGTACCCCCCTTCTTATTAAATACCTGTACACTGGCCTAACACTGGAGATTATTAAATACCTGTACACTGGCCTAATAGTGTACCCCCCTTACGGTACTTCTGTGACACTCTCAGGTCAGCACAAGACTTATACTGGGCCTTATGCCAGCCTAACTGGGGCTTAGGCTTGCAGCCCAAGGCAAGCATGGATGAGGATTCTGGACCCCTTATTCCAAAAGAAAAAGCCAGACTGAATTTCTATTACCGTGGTGGTGTTCATGATGATCTCCGGATCATCACGTTCATCTGGTACTACTTCCTCTTCTAGCCGAGGAACAGTGGGCACCACCGGAGGAGGGCTGATGAAGGTGGTGGCCTTCTTGGCCTTGAACAAGAAGCTGGAGAAGAGAACCCAAAGGAAGGAACATAAATCAGAAAGCATCGCTCAAGGTGCCCCATTCCCCAAACTGTGCCCTATTTGTTGTAAGATGGTCATCAATGAACAAACATCATTGAATTGAATCATGGGGGGCTGAATTCTGGCTCAACAGGCCTCCAAGTAGTTAAACACATAAAGAACCTGGGCTAGAATACCTTACAAAAAGATTATTTTTGAGCACAATCCTAACCGTGTCTACTCAAAAGTAAACCCCATTGTGTTCAGTGGGTCTTACTCCCAGGAATGTGTCATAAGCCTTCATCACTTGTGTCAATTGTCAACATTCAGGTGGCAATCCTAACCTCCAGTTAGACTGGCATAAGCCTCAGCATAAGTCCTGTGCTGACCTGGTGGTTCCGCCCCACATCAGGGGGGATTAGGCCATTGCACAGGCATCTGCCAACCTCCCCACATCACCACGAGAAGATATGCCAGGTGAGGTATGCCAGCCTAAACTGGTTACGATTTCCTTCTCCGTTACTTGCCAACAATCCTGCTTGATTGGCATCGACGCAGAAAACGCAGACACCCTTACAAGTTTTCCCCAACTATGCTGATTGTCAACATTCAGTTGAGCGCTGGAATGTAGACAGTTGCATCTCCTCAGCTTGCTTGATTGGCATAGAATGTGCATATATTGGCATAGATTGGCATAGACTGGCCAGAAGATGCGGAGACATTTACACATAGTTTAAGGCTTTTATGTAGAAAGAAAGGAGAGTAAAGTGACGGGGGGCATAGACTGTGGCACCACTGTGTGGCACTGTGGGGTGGTTAGTGTGGCACCACTAACTGGCTAAGCACTGTGCCCACTCTGCCACCTGTCCAACCTGTACAGGACAAGCTCCTTATCCCGTATCCGTCTCACCCTCGCTTGGTCTTGCTCTTCTCTGTGGAGGCGTCTTTCTCATTCTCAGCCTTGGGGGGCTCTTTGGGGGGCTCCTTCGCAGCGCCAGGTGGAGCAGGACCCTGTTTCTCCTTCTCGGCCTCCTCGGCCTCCTTGCGGCTGGCACTTTTCTTCAGCTGCTCAAACTCCGAGTCCAGGTCGACATCCTTGACTTCATCTTCGGGGATGGTGAGGGCCCGGGTGAGGGGGGTGGTGCCCGCCGTGATCTTGAATTTCTCATGGAACTCCACAGGCATGCTGAGGCGCAAGAAAAGGAGCTCCACAACAGCGTTCTGGGAGCCAAAAGTCCGGTGTGTCAGCTTTAGGCACGGCGGGTTATCCACGGTGCCGTCAATCCGGGAGACCTGAAGGAGAGGAAGAAAGCAGAGTCAGAGGCACTGGAGGATAGGAGACCAAGAATCGTCCACTCTTTACCCACAGACTTCATAATTTCTTAATAATCCCATTATTTATGGGCTCACCTCACAAATCCCACCAATTCCCTCACACGACTCCTCACAGCACTCTTCTGCACCCTATACAGAGGTCTTCCTCCCCACACCTCATGGCCACAAATTCCTTTCTGAAGTTCCCTCTCATTCTAACTCTAACGGTGCACCCCCAGGTGTCGCTGGGGTCTAGTGGCACCCAGGGCCAAACCCCCTCAGCTGGGACCCCCTGCCAAGCCAGGACGACTCCCTTGGGTGCTGCTCCTCCAGCCAGGTATCTCGCCTTACTGCCCTGAGTGGTGCAGACTGAGACAGAGGGGCTGCCTAGGGGCTGACCTCAAGCGCGCACTCACCTGCCCACTTCCTGAGCACCCAGTAGGGGAGGGTCTCAGAGAAGCGCCAGTAAGGGAATCAGGTGGGCAGGCAGCTTATTGCGGAGCGGTGAGCTGCCTGCTTTCATGGTGCTCCAACGAGCATCTCTCTAAGGGATGACCTCCAGTGCATGCTCAGGAAGTGAGCGAGCAAGTGTGTGCTTGAGGGCACCACTCTGTCTCAGCACCACTCTGGGTAGTGAGAAAGGATGCCTGGCTGGGTGGTTTGGCACCCCCTCTACCTTGTGTCACCCCTTATGCAGCAGTGGGATTCAAATAAATTAACAACAGGTTCTATGTCCTAATAGCAGGTTGTATGTCCCATTGGTAACCGGTTCTCAGCACCAGGCGCTCATTAGCAAACGGGTTCTATAGAACCTGTGAGAACCCCCTGAAGCCCACCACTGCCCCATGCCTTGTGGTACTCAGGGCTGGGGGCAGTCTAGGCCTCCCCTAAATACTCCACTGTCCACAGGCCAACACAGGACTTTTGCTGGGGTTTAGGCTGGCCTAAGGCTGCAATCCTAACCTTCACTTAGGCTGGCCTAAGTCCTGTGCTGAATTTTGGGGGTGTCACAAAAGCCATTAGACACTTCTGCCCTACTCCCGAGGGGGTTAGTTCAGTGATGGGCCCACCGAGCCCCAAGATCCGGTTCGCTGGATGTTGTGGAGGTGGGCCCGGGGTCAGGGGGCGGGGCTAGGGTCAGGGGGCAGGGTGAGGGGCGGGCCCTCACTGCACATGCGCCAGGCTTGGCGCATGCGCAGTGCGTCTCCTGGAGGGAGACTCAGTGCGCCTATGTCAAGCTCAGCGCGCCTGCGTCAAGCTGGATGCAGGTGCATTGAGCTGCCCCTTGGAGCGGCTCAGTGCGCCTGCGTCCAGCTGGACGCAGGCACATCTTCTGAAGCGCGGCTTTGGGCGACACAGTGAGACCTGGCGGCCGCTGGCGAACCGATCCTCGCGGCTCTTGCCAGCCGCGGCTCTGGCTGGTTTGCCAGCGGTCGCCACGTGGGAAGATACGGTTCGGGCGAGTAGGCCCGAACCGACATCTGCCCAACACTGGGTTAGCTCAGTGAACAGACATACGCCAACTTCCCCACACCACCACGGAAAGATATGCCAAGTGAGTTAGGCTGGCCTAAATGGGTTAGGATTGGCACTCCGAACTGTCCCCTTTTGCAAACATTTCCACCATATTTCCCCCACAGGCTCCATTCCGGAGCTTTCTCTGAGCTGCCATTTGGCCACAGAGCAAACTCTCACACCAGGCTCCTCCGACACTCGCCTCGTAATGAGGATGTTCTGGCGGCACTGGGGAGAACTGAGGCAGGCTCTTGCTGAACCACATGGTGATGTCCCGCTTCATGTTGATAGCAAAGGGCTCGAAACCCTCCTGCAGGCCACAGATGGTGAAGTAGCGGAGGCTGCTGACATTTTGTCCCAAATTGAGGCGCCCAACCTGGGACAGGCCCAGACTGCATACTGGGATGAAGCCTGCAGGTGGTGGGAGAGAATCAGACTCGGTTCTTTGGGTTCCTGCCTCACCCACGGAAACTAGATCTCTTCCCACACCCAACCAAAGAGACGTCCTGGGACAAGCGTCTGCTTACCATCACCGATTTCAATATCTTTGAATGCCAACTCCGAGCCGGAGTCGCTGATCAACATCTCCCCATTGAGCGTAAACATGATGTTGTTCTCGACGAGGTCTATCATGCAGCCGACCACATCGCCTGGCTGCCACTGGCGGCCAAAGGGCTCGCTGCCCACATGCCAGCGCTGGCCCTACAGGGAGATACCAGCAAGAGTGTCACTCCACAGAAGGGAAGATAGGCAGGGTTTGATCAAGGGGTGTAAAGTAGCACATCCAGCTGGCCAGCCCGACTCACCCGGTGCCCATTGAAAACGTAGGACAGCTCATCCGCTCCAAGCTCCACGTCAGGCCGCACGTTTGGTCGTGCCCATCCCACACGCATCTCGCCGGTGGTGACAGCCTCAAACTCAAAGTACCACTTGCCCGATTTTATTGCATAGAACTGCTCGGCGCGGAAGATGCGGACCTTCTCTGACCGGGCTTTGGTCAGATCTTGACCTAAGGGCAAAATCCAGAGTAACTATGGGGAATCCTTGCTACGGTGTAAGAACAACTTACTCTGGATTCCAGTATATATTTCCCATAGGTTTTCACTACTTGGTGCAGTAACTACTGGTGCACGGAAAGTCTCTTACGTGCTCCCGTAGTTACTCTGGATTTGGGGGTAAGAGAAATTAATGGGTGTACAATTCATCTGCTTACCAGATTCCTAAAATATCTGACATGGTTTTTATTCCTTTGGAAGTAGCATTTTTAAAAAATGATCTCCCATCATCAAACTCAATCTGCTGACGGAAATCTAGCATGTCAGGAACAGAGGGCTACCTCCAATTTTTTTTTGAGCCCAGGATACTCACTGGTTTCCTGATCTGGTGGTTCAATATTATAACCATAACCAATGAGGGTGCGCACTGCCTCCCGTAAACTGTCCCGGTTTGTTTTCTTGGTCTTCTCATCAAGCAGGCTGTAGGGCACCAAGCGGGGGTTGCGTTTATTTTTGATGTCCTAAGAGATGCAACAGAGAATTTGAATTGCATGCATGCGCAACACCAGATACGCTATCTTGACAAACCAGAATGAGGTTAAGTTGGAAATGCAGGAGGCATTTGGAAAAGCCATAGTGCATCCTATAAAGCCATGCCAATGAAAGCCCCCTAGAATGACATACCTGCACCACACTGTAAGTCCACCCTTGCTGGACACGGTCTCTTGCCCAGACGTTGTGCCCATTTTCGGCCAGCCTGTCCACCAGAGTGTTCTGGGCTGGAGTTAGCTTAACGTGGTTGAGATCCAGGGGGGCTGGTTTGTAGCCATTGGACATCATGTACCTTGCAAGGGGAAGGAGAAAGTGAGCCTTGAGAACCAAACCCAACATCTCCAAGCCTAGCTCTTCTGCCCCCACCTTCTGGGTACGATCCTAACCAATTTTGGCCAGCACAACTCACTCATTCTCAGTTCCCCAGAGTGATGTTGGAAGGGTGGCCAGTGCCTAACCCCCCATGAGTAGTGATGAAGTGCTTTACACCACCTTTGTGACATCCCCAGGTCAGCATGGATCTTGTGCCGGGACTTATGCCGGCCTCATTGGGAGGTTAGGATTACAGACTCCCCTTTCTGACAGACATCTCACACTCACTTCCTACCCTCCACTCTTGAAAAATACACCCAGGGTCTGATTCTGAAAAATACACCCAGCCTGGCATGGAACCACCTACGTTTTGGGGAGTTTGGTCTTCTTGAGGTTCTCTTCTGCTTTTTCATCCGCCATTCCCACGTGGCATCCTAAAGCCAGCAAAGTCCTGCACGAACGGGTGGGGGGAAATAAAACAAGTTCTCATCAGGTGACAAAAGTCCTTCCAATCTTGCGGTCGGTCAAAGATAGCCCAGAACATTTCTAGTCTCATGGAGAATTCAACCACCTCCTGGGTTTAACGCTGGGTTTGCTTTGGCATTAAAAATGAAACTGAAATGTCCCTTGGGAGTAATTTGGGATGGTTGGGCACCCGTTTCGAGACTTGTCAACTCACTTGAGTGTCTCTCCTGACATCTGCAGGTTGTAATTGCGTTCTGGTTCAGGTAGGCTGTGAAAGTCCAGCAAACAGGGGTGTAAACGCTTGTTATCGTCCCGGATCTGAAATGGGGCACAGCCACAAAACACAGTTCAGGAAACTTTCTTCTCCGTCATCACCAAGCTCAACCAGTCAGAAGACGGACCATGGAGTGTGCAGATAGAGGAAGTGGATTAACGTATATACTCAAATCTAATGCGCCATCAAATCTATTGTGCAACCTCTAATAATGAAAACACCCCATTTACTCAAATCTAATTAACCATTGAATCTAATGCGCACTCTGATTTTGGAGACAAAATTTGGTTGGAAAAGGTGAGCGCTAAATTTGAGTAAATACAGTACAATATATGTTAAGTAGGAAAGAAGGAAGCCCTCGCAGATCTGAAGGTTATCTGTACATGTACCAGTATGGGGTAGGAAACACTCACCGATCCATACGTCCAGCCTTGCTCAATGCGGGTCAGGGCCCAAAGCTCATGGATGTTCTCAGCCAGTTTCTCCCGGATTCGCTCAAGATGGGGGGGCAAAACAATCTATAGAGTAAGGAAGGAGAAATGTTAGCAGAAGGGACAGGGATATGGCCATAGGAGGCCACTGTACGACCCAATTTTACCTGGATGGTATCCACAGGGTATGGAGTGAAGGAAGTATGGGACAGAGACTGAGTAGGACCCAGCAGATTCCGGAATCCGTTGAAGTCATGCTTGTACTCCTTGATGGGCTCCACACGCATCTTGTCGCGGGGCAAGAGGGCCTCATAGCAGGGGGCATAGCCTGGTGGGGGGAGAAATTTGAATTCCCCATGACGGCCCCCCAGGAGGAACCGCACTCTGATAGAAGGAGAGAAAGAGGAGAGACAGTTTGATGCTGATCTCGACAGGAAAAAGATCTCGACTCATTCTTAAATCAGTAGGCGGGTGCCCTTGAATAACAGAATATTTCATCTGAGACTCTAATCAGTTTCTAATCGGTTTCTAATCGGTTTCGAATCCAGATTATGGGACACACAGAAACACACTACATCCCCCCACCCCCGGAGCCCCTGAAATATGCACCTGACTAGCTATGAACATGAGCATTTTCCTAATTACTCTGATCCTTAAATCAGCAGTGTTGAAACTCCGCAGGAGATCCCGATGTCTCCACCAGTGGAGCAATCCTGGTGATCACATCACCACCATCTCCCACTAAAGCCCTTAAGGATGGAGACAACCCAACCTTCTGGTGGGTTGTGGCCCACCAGTTTGAGAACCACCACTTTAAGCGCAAAGCACATTTTTGTGCCCCAAGAAGCTTACAATATTTGGCCATAGAGATGTGGAAAAATGGATATGGGGTAAAGGGAAGAAAGTAAATTCTTAATAATCCAATAATTGTTGCCCTTGAAGTGCAATTGTGAACCTTTTTGGGACAAAGAGTCATTAATTTTTACTTTATCAACTAGTATTAATTAATAAATATTAATTAATCATTAATATTGTAGTTGAATTCTGCTCTGAGAACTTTTTTGTTAACTTTAATACTATGTATAGGTTTGAAATCTCCTTTCTACCCACCACGGCCGGCTTACTTACTTGATGCCAGCAGAGAAGCTCACCACGGGGAAGAAAAGGCCGTCCAAGTTGAAGTTCTCAAACATGCCCTGCACAGGAAAGCCATTGATACGGAAGGAGATGCTGGGCACGCTCAGGTCAAGGCAGCAGCTCACCACATCGTCTGCCCCCAGCGCATGCTGCCCAGGCGATGTCACGGGACGAGCCACGCGGCCTGTGTCGAGAGATGCAATAAAAAGCCATGATTTTTTTCCACCACCCCCAGTCACCTGAACCACCCTATTTGTCAGTGAAAACAGTTTGCATACTAATAAGGTATGTATGATCACATCACATTCAGGCTCCTACCTGACCATAGATGGAGACCATCAAAGGCGAAAGAGTAGAGATCATCCCCAACACCATTGCTTCCCCAGCCTTCCCCACCACCAGGGTAGGGGCTGTAGCCTTCTGTCATGGCCCAGCCGACCCGCAGGTGGGTAGTCTGCACGACCATGAATGGCTCCACGTAATCCACAATCATCTCGTAGTACCATTTCTTGTACTGGGTGGATCCCTCATGAGTGCCCAGGAAGAGGTTGGGGCGCATGCTGCAAAAGGGGGAAAGAGTAGGAGAAGGAGAGCAAAGAGGAAGGATCAGAAACGGAGGGCGGACGAGAAAGCCGCTTATTTGCGTTTAATTTATTAGGAAATATTTTGCAACCTGGTAACATAGTTGATGAGTTTGGTTTGCAGGAGCAGATCCCTCCGCGGGAGCAAGTTTTCAGTGATCAGGTTTTGGTTAGAGCGCACGGCCACACCGTTGCAGACACATAGAGAGCACAAGACGTCCAGGACCTACCCAGGTTGGGAGGAAAGAGATGCTGGCATTTGAGTGTCTTCAAGAACAATCCTAACCATGTCTACTCAAAAGTAAGCCCCATTGTGTTCAGTGGGTCTTACTCCCTGGAAAGTGTCTTTTGGATTGCAGCCTTCATTTAGATCAGAAGAAGTGAAGATGGAGTTCTTACCACCCAAATTTAAACCCAGTGTTTAGCCCAGTCTTTAGTTCTTGACCCAGTGGTCTCCAACCCCTGGCCCAGGGACCAGATGTGGTCCACACAGTGACCCCTTAACTGGCGCTTGGCCAACATCTGGTCCCACGCCATTTGACCAAACATGACAGGACCACTGAGGTTGGAAGGGGAGTTCCTTTAAGTATATGCTTTATTTATTAGTACATATTCTTTATTTATTATATAAATATATGCTTATACACTTATATACACTTATAAATGTATATAAATATACATATACGCTTATAGATATAGATGGTATATGCTTTATTTATTAGTATGTTTTATTTATATAAGTATATGCTTTATTTATTAGTATATATGTTTTACTTATTATATAAAAATATGCTTATACGCTTATATACGCTTATAAACATATATAAATATACATATACACTTATAAATATAAATTAGATAAATGTAGATAAATATATGTTATGCTTATACGTTATACATATGTTATGCTTATATGCTTACTCTACGTATGCTTATATACTTACCTAAGCTTACCTACGCTTATATGCTTACCCTACATATGTTATGCTTATATGTTATACGTATACTTATAAATATGCTTTATACGCTTATAAATATCCGTATGCTTATATACACTTATAAATAAAGCATATATGCTTTATTTATTAGTGCTTGTAGAAATCCTGGCAATTGGAGCCCATTTATTGATTAATCTGAGTTTCATCTCAGCTTAATGTATTTATTTAAATTTTATATTAATATATTTATTTAAATTTTATATTAATGGATTCAATTAAATTTTATATTAAAATTTTCTTCCGGCCTTAACTCTGTGCCAAACATTGTTTGATGTTTGATGGGGCCCTTTGGTCAAAATGTTTAGAGATGCCTGCTAGCCCAGTAACGCTGTTCTCCATCTCCAGTTTGGAACTGGTAACAAGCATAATGTGAAGATCCCCTAACCTTGTTTTGATGTCAAAATAAAAAGGGAAAGTGCTCCGAGGAGAGCCATACCTTGTGGTTACGCCCATGTTTGTCCAGCAATGAGATGATGGATTTGATGTGGTTCTCCTGGATGATGTTCAGTACTTCGGGGCTTTCAATGAGCACACAATATAACACCTCCAGGATACCTGGAGAACAACAGCAGGTTCAGAGAGAGATGGCACAGGGTACCCAGGTACCAAGGGAGAGAGACGGTGCAAGATTGGGGTGAGTCCTCATCTACTCACCCGAAGAAGCCTCCAGACGATCTAATTTGCTGACCAGCCAATCCAGGTTGTTGGAAAAAAGTGCGCAGTTGGTACGGTTTCCACGGATCAGAGAGGCTGGTTATGCATAGAGGAGGAGGAGGAGGAGAAGGAGGAGGAGGAGGAGAAGGCGGAGAAGAAGGAGGAGGAGGAGGAGAAGAAGAAGAAGAAGAAGAAGAAGAAGGAGGAGGAGGAGGAGGAGAAGAAGAAGGAGGAGGAGGAGGAGGGAGAAGAAGAAGGAGGAGGAGGAGGAGGAGGAGGAGGAGGAGAAGAAGAAGAAGAAGAAGAAGAAGAAGAAGAAGAAGAAGAAGAAGAAGAAGAAGAAGAAGAAAGGACGAGGAAGAGAAGATGTTAGAGTATGGCAAGTTAACAGAAATGAGACACAAGGCAGGCCAGGTCTAGGACAATGTACCTTAACCTCATCTTAGAGCCCACTCCTACCCATATCTACTCAGAAGGAAATCCCTGTAGTTAATAGGGCTTACTCCCAGGAACATATGGATAGGATTGCAGCCATAGGCTCTAAGCCTCGTAATCACATAAGAGAGTCTCACATTCTTGGGAGAAGTTCACGGGGTGTGCTCTGTTGAAAGAGCACCCAAATAGCCAGAGCTCCACTCCGGGCAACCTTACCAAGCAACTCGTACAGCAGGTTGACAATCTCCTTCCAGGACTCAGCCGCTTCCTCGCCAGCGTACTCGGCAAAGTGCGCCGCAGTGGTGTAGACATTGAGGCGGTCGATGCAGTTGAGCACCAGCGTGATCATGCCCTACAAGGAAGCAGAGAGATACACTCAGGACTTTGGGATGAGGTTGCCAGATGCGCATGGGAACTTTTTACGGACTTAGGTTTCAAGGAGAAGCAGACGATTGCCGGAGGGACAAAAGTAAGCATAGGTCTAGCCTAGCAGTCCAGGAAATGTGGCAACCCAGTCCAAGTGTGGCACATTCTATCCACTCCAGCCCCTGCAACCTACTCATCCCTTACCTCCTCCTGGAAGAGGTTCTGCCTATTTTTGAGGGACCGGAGCTTGGTCTGTTTCTCCTCATGCTGTAGTTCTTCCTCAGGGTGCTGGAAGTAGTTGATCAGATCCTGCAAGCTAAGGATCATCCCATCAATGGGAAGATTCACCGGCGTGCTTGACTTGTTCTTTCCGCTCAAGGTATCCAGGCCCCTGGAAGGTGGGAAAAGAAGAAGGGGTACTGAGGCAGGGAAGCTGCTAGATATAATTAGATCATGCAAAGTGATTGCAAATTAACTGGCCATTCACTGAGATCCCTCAAACTGGAAAAGCTTGAGATCTGAACCTAGGCTTGTGCCGTAGCTCAAAGCTAGGACCCCTAAACTGTTGCTAAGACCTGCCTGAAGTTCTTCCCCAGGCTTCCTTTCTTTCTTCCCAAGTCCCTATTCCATCTTCTTAAGATCAGGGCACAATCCTAACCAATTTAGGCCAGTGCAATTCACCCATCTCCTGTTCCTGCAGTGATAGGGGGAGGCAGGTGCATGTCTGTGCAATGGCCTAGCATCCCAAGGAGTGGTGCAGAAGTACCTTACGGCACTTTTGAGACACCCCCAGGCCAGAATGGAATGTGTGCTGGGACTTTTGTTGGCCTAACCAGGGGTTAGGAATGTGCTGTCAAAGCCTCCTAAGCCCAGGGTGACGTATCCAGGACGGATAACCAAAAGCAATGGAAAAACAGAACCACTTACAGGTTTCTTGCTCATCCATTACACCTAATGGAATAAGGTAGTGCCTTAACATCTGCAGGGGTTTAATTCTGGGACTGAAGAATGGGATAATTGACTCTTTACAATAGTAGAAAAGCAGTTTTTATGTGATTTGTAGTGGCCATTAGTTTTGAGTCAAATCCGTGCATAAAAATATCAGTGTATAACAAGGTTGGACCTATATATTATTACTAAAAACTTGGCATCCATCAGTCTTGAAAGACTATGGTATTGTGCTTGAAGCTGCGTGCGAAGCATGAAGGCCTGGGTAGATTGATATGGAGGACAGGCTGTTACCCAAGCAGCAAATTCCCCTCTCCACGCCACTGAAATAGTCCAATGGAACGGCAGAGCCAATACGATGGGTTCTAGCTACGTCGCAGGGCTGGGTTAAGGACTGGAGCTCACCATGTCTTGTGGGGACTGACCTGGATCTTGAACCCTGGCCTGCTGGTTAACAGGCACAGTGTCATAACCATTTGTAACACCCACAACCACATATTATTATTATTACATTTCAAACTACAGGTTGAACCTCCCTATTGATCAGTTGGTTCCAGGAACCTCTGTGATAACCTAATTTTGAATTATAGAAAGGCAATTAGTTACCCGGGTAAGAAGGCAGATAATGAATCAAGTTCCTTTTCAAGTGGCTTAAAAGGCTAAGTTTTGGCTCAGAGGCAGCAATTTCATTGTTTTTATTGTTTTTAGCTTCTATGTTTTAATTGTTTTTAAATGAATATTTCTATTTAATGTTTTAATTATGTTTTACTGTGAGCCACATTGAGTTGGGCTAATGGCCCAAGAAAGGCAGGATATTAATAATAATAATAATAATAATAATAATAATAATAATAATAATAATAATAATGATGATGATGATGATGATGATGATGATGGCAAAAGAACAGGAAATTAAGCTTGGCTTCACAAAGGTTTTGTTTCTGTTTCAGATGGGATGCACTGCCCCCCTCTCCCATTTGATGATATTATTATTATTATCATCATCATCATCATCATCATCATCATCATCATCATCATCATCATCATCATCATCATCAAATGGGAGAGAGGGGGCACTGCTTCTCATGGCTTTATTGCCATGGTAAGCAGGCTGCCTTTCAGTGATGTTTAACTTTCAGTTTAAGGAGCCAACTTCCTTTGCTTTGAGACAAAATTGTATATAATTAGATATATTGTATTACATATAATTTATTACTTAGTGCAATCCTAAACATATCTACTCAGAAGTAAGTCCCATTGTGTTCCATAGCACTTACTCCCAGGAAAGTGTGGTTAGGATTGCAGCGATAATTTAATCATTACAAGAAGGCTGCATGCTGCCCACTTACAAGGAAAAGGAGGACACTGAATTTTTTCCCCAATGGTCACCCTTTCTTAATTTCTAGATTCCAATACTAGCCAAAACCCCCTTTCTTTTTTCCATCTGAACTGCAGAGTCTGATGATGTTGCAACAAAACCTTTTCACGGCAATGTTTGTGAACACTCCACCACATCACACAACGGTTCAGCCAATGGTGGGGTGAATCAGAAGCAGGTCGGAGAAGAAAGTTTGGGCTTCTTAAACACAGAAGGCAATTTGCAACTCAAATAACAAGCTTGCCAACGTCCTCGGAGGAGTATTTGCTTAGTGGCAGCAGCACCCACTTGATGAACTGGTTGTAGAGGCCAGAAGTGCTGTAGATCATCCGGGCAGCTTGTGATTCCTCGTGTTGGCAGCGGGTCAGGGAGAGGGCATCATCCATGTGCCCCTCTTGATGCAAGATGGCCTGTCGGGTGGGCAGACAGAGAGACAGAAAGGGTCAGCATGGTGGGGCACTAGAAGTCTGGAAGCTGGGGTTCTTGTGGGACCCCTAGATTCCTCTCTGCTGTGCACCAGAGGCTGGTCCTACAGGTGTTGAGCTGATGTGCCACAATGGGCTAATGGGTTTCCAACAAAGATGCTCGTGGATTGCTCATCCCCTACAAGCCCAGACTTCCAACCCCAGCCAGAGAGACAAATCTCACCCTCCGCTTGAGCAGGCCGAGGCGCAGTGCCTTGGCATCGGCTGCAGCATAGGTCACCCACAGGCCGCTGTCGACATGCTGCACGAAGCACATGGACTCGCCATACTTGATCTCGGCAGCACCCATACCCTCCACATCTCGCTTGGGGGCCACATCCAGCTTTTCCTAAAAGAGACCCAAAAAAGAGACAGTATGCGCATGGAAGGCTTGGGTGCAATGTGGGTCACAGGAAGGCATGGTGTACATGACAGGCTCCTCACCTTGGAAGCACGGAAGCAGAAAGCAGTAGCTTTGGTGTGGGCTTTTTCGGCATCCACCACCACCAGCCCCTTCTCTTCTGTCAATGCCAGGTAGTGGCCAGTGGTAACGTGGCGGACACGGAAGGGCTGCCCCCATCTCATGTGGCTGCCACTCCAGCTGTTGGAATAGAAGGAGAAGAACTTGTATTCCCAGCCGGGCAGACAGTTGGTGTATGTTCCTCTGGGTCTCAGGGACATACTATGTGGTCAAAGGTGATACATGATGGATACACCCAGGAGCAGCCTGAGTACATTATTGAAGATGAACAGCAGAACTTGTTCTTCAATGCTCCTTTTTCCTGGAATGAGAAAGGAATTGTGAAGGAGAGGAGAGTGGTGGGCTATAGAGGCATAGCTCAGGACTTATGGAGACACTCTAGTGCTTCACTCTCCTCCCCTTCACACTTCCTTTTCCATTCTTCTCTCCCAGGAGATGCTGATGCCGAAAGGGTTTCTTGGCCTTACCTGATGCGTAAGGGCTCCAGGCGCCATAGGGAACGAGCCTGGGAACATACTGCCCCACCTTCATAGTTCACCACCCTATAGACGGAGTGGGAAAAGAATAGGGGAAAGATGAGTGGAGACAGTGTTCCTCAAAGAACATCCAAAACCAACAGGCCAGTTTGGGGCATGGGAGTGACCCTCCCCATCTACCATCATCTCACCATTTGGGGGAGGTGGCAAGGAAGCACCCACCATACACATATCCCAAACCGCCTACGTGAAACTCTCTCTCTCTCGAGAGAGAGAGAGTGAACACCCCTTATATCCACCCCACAAAACAACAGGGGCAGGGGACTGTTTCCCTCTGTTTTATTTCTCCTGCTCTGGAATGTCCCACGTATAAGCTGATTTTTTCCCATACAAAACCCACTTGCGTTCATCTTCGTTCTGGTCCGTAGTGGAGATGGTGAGGCATTCGTCCATATGGCCGTGGAAGAGGCGCATAACGTGGCCGCCGGTGACACATCCTGTGTCAATAGGAATGGAAGGGAGTGAGCCAGCGGCCAGAAGATTGCCCGGACATGAGAGTGTCCATGTTTGAATAGTTTTATTGGGAATTATCTTAGGAACCTCTTCTCAGAAATGGTTAAGACCAGGGCTTTTTCTGGGGTTTTTCACCAGTACTTAGTGCCCTCACCTTTTCCCATCAACCCCCCCTCCTCCAACAGCGAATTCTTATGGGGATGACCTAGCTACCCCACTGTGGTGAGTACTGGCACCTTGAAGGAATATGGCTGCAATCCTAAAGACACTTTTCTGGGAGGAAGACCCATTGAACACAATGGGGCTTACTTTTGAGTAGACATGGTTAGGATTGTGCGCTATGTCTTCTTTATTCCTTAAATAAGGGATCTTCAAGCACCTGTCGGAGTGCTTCAATAAGGGATCTCCCACAATCATAGAATCATAGAATCCTAGAATTGGAAGGGACCCAGTGGATCATCTAGCCCAACCCTCTATCCTAGCAGGAAATCCTCATCTTGTGGGGACCTGGGTCTCGAACCCTGGCTCACTGGTTAACAGGCACAATGTCTTAACCACTTGCGCCACCAGAAGAAGCACCTGTCGGAGATGCTCTAGGAGGATTTCCTGCCACAGGAAGGGAGTTGGACTAGATGACCTATTAGGTCCCTTCCAAGTTTATGATTTTAAGATTCTATGATTCAAAGTCAACTTGATGTGTTCAAGGAATTTGGAAACATCAGCACATCAACACTCAGGGCACATGTGGTGCTCCTTGGCACACACAGTTTTGGTGGAACAGCTCTATCCCCACAGTCTAAGGGTCAAGGGAAGGCATCACCCACCTTCCTCACAGCCTGAGCAGATGGGATTCATGTTCCAAAGCGTCTGCATGAAGGAGGCGTCCACTTGCAATTCTCCGCTGGCTGTAGACAGGTGCTAGAGAATAGTAAAGCAACCAGTAAAGAGACTAGTAAAGCGACTAGTAAAGAGACCAGATGGGGAGCTGGGGATGTGGAGATGGTTTGTGGGGTGGGTTTGTAGGAACTTTAAGAGTTTCCCAGGACGTCATCAACCTGAACATAGTTTGATGTGAAAATTTCTCTCCAGCAATTCCACTCTTAAAAGGTCAGCCAACGGCGCATGAGTCCTGAGTTGCATCAGCAATCGTCAACCAGTGTGCTGCGGTTGAAAATACTGCATTTACTCGAATCTAATGCCCACCTTTTCCAGCCAAATTCAAATCAAAATCGATTCTATGGCACGTTAGATTTGAGTGAACGCGGCATTTTTATTATAAGTATAGGGTGCGCATTAGATTCGGTGACACATCAGATTCGAGTGAATGTGGTAACTGGAAAACTCTTCCAGAAGAGAGACAATTTGTTACTGGAGACAGTTACCCTAAAAACAGATCCGCAAGACTTGGAAGAGGCTCCCAGAAGCTGAAGGTGACATCACAAGATGTGAAGAGGTCCCACATAGAAGATGTCCCACATAGAGGTCCCATGAAAAAAAAGAGGTCCCATGCCCCTATAAGTCCTATTACATTGAGGATATGTTCCTTTATGCCCCATACTTACCAGGTATCGCTCAGAGGAGACACTGACAAGGATGAGATCGTCACCCACACGCACCTTCTCCCCTTCTGATCGTTGCTTGGAGGCAGGATGGATGGTCCACCAACATGCTTCCCCTGACAAGGGAGAGAAGGAGTTGGGGGTGGTCAGGAGAGAGTTCATAGGAGGACAAAACAAAGGTCCTACAGACCAAGATTCCCCGGGATTTTGAAGGCCGAGGGAGATGAAGGCAGCCAAGGTCTAGATATATACTACAATTCTCCGGAGCATTGAAAATCCCAATCATATTGCGCACTAATAATTTCGGCACTGACGTTTTTAGTGCTTATGGCTGCAAAGATTCACTTGAAAGGGTATGGGGAAAACTGGTAAGGTCTAAGGAATCAGGTTGGAGCTAGATCTGGGTGACCAGATGTCCTCTTTTTCAGGACATATCCTCTTTTTAGCATCATATCCTGGAAAAGAACTTAAATGTTCTTCTTTTCCTTGTGAACGGGTCCCTGCAAGCAGCACGTTGCCTTTTTGTAATTCATAAATTATGAATATACTCAAAAGTAAGCCCTGTTGTGTTCAGTGGGTCTTACTCCCAGGAAAGATTGCCTATGTCTGCAATCCTAAACACATTTTCCTGGGAGTAAACCCAATTAAACACAATGGGGCTGACTTCTGTGTAGACATGGATAGGGTTTGCCCCATGTGTAGTAAATTATATCTGCAATATATTCAATTTAATAAGTAATATAGTTTTAAAATTAACCGCATGAAATCAATAAACAATTTTTTTTATTTCATTGTGTCCTATATTTTTCTTGGATGTCCTACATTTTGAGGTGCATCCTCCTCTTTTTGAGGTTATTTTTGAGGTTTATTTCCAAGGATTCTAGTGTAGGATTTCAGCTCTTTGCTCTCTGCTTGACTAATGATGGCTACAATCTGGAGTAACTACGGGACCTCTTACATCGACGTAGTTACGGTGCCACCTATGGGAAATGCATAGAGCAATCCAGAGTAAGTGCCTCTTATGTCTTCCAGTAGTTACTCTGGACTGTAGGGGTAGTCATATATAGCCCTAGGTGTGTCTGCTGAAGGACTGTCATTAGAATCTATGTATAAGGTATCCATTAGGATGTATCGTTTCTACTGAAATTAAATTCAGTGCTTTAACTGTTGGTTCAAGGATTTGGGATAGGGCCAGAAGACCCTTCATGCCCACTGTCTAATGGCACCAACCAACACCCAAAGTTTTCCCTAAAGCGCATAGCCATGTACCTGTAGCATCCTCTTGAAGGCCTACGTCAAAGGCCAGTTTATCCGTCAAGGAACGGGATGTGGTGAGGCAGCTTAAATACTAAAAATGAGACAGAAAGAAAACCACAAAATAGTCTCTGAAATGCCTAACCACAAATGTAAAAATAAAATATATATAGGAAAAAACCCAAAAGAAATATCTATCTATCTATCTATCTATCTATCTATCTATCTATCTATCTATCTATCTATCTATCTATCTATCTATCGTAGATAGATGATAGATAGATAGATCTACCATATATAGATGATAAATAGATAGATCTATCATATATAGATAGATCTATCATATATAGATCTACCATAGATAGATAGATAGATAGATAGATAGATAGATAGATAGATAGATAGATAGATAGATAGATAGATAGATAGATAGATATTTCAGGTTTAGATAGATAGATCTACCATATATAGACAGACAGACAGACAAGACAAATAGATAGATCTACCATAGATAGATAGATGGATAGATAGATAGATAGATAGATAGATAGATGATAGATAGATAGATAGATAGATATTTCAGGTTTAGATAGATAGATCTACCATATATAGACAGACAGACAGACAGACAGACAAGACACTTAGATAGATAGATCTACCATAGATAGATCGATAGATAGATCTACCATAGATAGATAGATAGATAGATAGATAGATAGATAGATAGATAGATAGATAGATAGATAGATAGATAGATAGATAGATATTTCAGGTTTAGATAAATAGATCTACCACAGACAGACAGACAGACAGACAGACAGACAGACATAACAACCCAAGATTATAGGCAGGGTTCCAGCCCAAGTCTATTTGAACCCAATGGGCTTACTTCTGAGTAAAATAATACCATTTCCAAACACCTCTAGCCATAGCTTCCCAGAAGATGTATGCACACAACAGCTAACATATGTGTGGTGTTGTTCCAAAAGAAAATGTGCAAGTGGGAAGCACACTGAGCCTGATCAAGACTTGGCTTAAACATGGGCATCATGTAACACGCAGGATCCCTGGGGATCATTTGACATGTGCTCTCAGTTCACTGAGGAGTGATCAGTATTAACCCCAACCGCAAAATGGAGCTTCCACAATCCAAGGCAGAACCACAACCTTCAAACTGGTTTGTGAGTTGCGGAGAATCAATTCCGACCACTGGTTAGAGACAGCTGAACCCTGCGCACCGGTTCTAACCCTCTTCCTGCCGTATCCTCCAGCAGTAATTTAACACCGAGTGACTACTGATCTAATGAAACCTTCCAGTGCTGGGCATCTCAAGCAGTCCTTCTCGCTGTAAATCACAAGGGAAGGCCAGTGCCAAAAGTGCAACCAATCATTGTGCCGTTCCTGGCCACGTACATGTCACCCCCCCAGGAACGTTGACACCAATGGAAAGGACAGCCAGTGCCGCCCCACCCCAGATGACCTCAGACTCTTGACTTGGATCTGAAATTTGGTCTCCAGAATGACTTCCAGCCCTTTGGACTTGTGACACCTTCTTGGCAGGGAATGGTGCCCACCCCCTAAGATCCCTTTTTAGATCCCTTGCCATTTCTGCATCCCAAGCCGAGAACACATCATGCATGCTTGAAAATAAATCTGCTTGGCTAAGGGATGGGAAAAGGGCCTGGATTCAGCCGTGCAGGTATCTCGTTCTGCTGGCTGGTGGGCTGATCCTGCGGTCTGTTTGGGGGTGCCGTTCAAGTAGGGTTGCCATAATTCTCTTCCCCTAAATTGGGACAGGATCCAATCTCCCATTTGCCAGTATGTCCCCAAAATCTGAATTGTCCTTGTTTTTCAGGACATATGCAGGGTGACCATATGAATGGAAAAACCCGGATTTGTCCGGATTTTTAGCCTCCTGTCTGGGTGTCCTACATTTTGGCTTCATTGTCCTACATTTTGGCTTCATTTTCGAACTTTGCGATGGTGCGCAGTACACCATCATGTCATATGTCGTTGGATTCGTATTAAAGAGCAGAATCCAATGCAAAAATCAGTTTTGAGGTATCTCCTTCCTATCAAAAATTATGGCCTAAAAAAACCAAAAAACAAAAAATATAAAAACAAAAAAATACATTTTTTGGCAATTTTTTTAAGTGGGTAGGAATTTTGGCTGGGGGCGGGGTAGAAATTTTGGCCTTGGGGTTCAGGAATTTTGGGTTTGGCATCTGGTCACCCTGGGACATATGGCCAACCCTAAATTCAAGGTGCAGCTAGGAGCCAAGGTGACTTCAAGATCAACTTCTTCCATGTAATCTACCCACCGTGTTAGATCTTTTTCTTGGTCCTACTGATTTGGACTGTTATCTTCCTTCTCTATGTTCAGCTGTTCTCCTGTCATGCTGTTATTAAGAATTATGGTTCTTTTTGGTTTTGATGTTATTTTTAACTCAGTGCTGTAAGCATCTTTGAATTTTATTTTCTTTCTTTGGAGAATGGAAGGGTACGCATTTTTAGATGAATAAACAGGATGGTGCTTCTCGGTTCCCGACTCCCCTAAATATGCTTACCATGCCACTGTGGGAATGCCGGAGGAGAATAGCGTGTCCATACAACAGAGTCCGGTGTCCACCACCTTGAGAAGACTAGGCAAAAGATAAACCCAAATCAGAATTCAAAAGCCCCATTTGTGGATGGTTCAGACTGAAATCCCCTTCACCCCATATCCTATCCCAGGGTTCGAGACCTGGGTGCCCACAAGATGAGGATTTCCTGTTACAGGCAGGGGGTTGGACTAAATGATCCACTGGCTCCCTTCCAACTCTAGGATTTTATGATCTAAGATTCAACTTATATTTTATTTTACCTGCCAAGCATATTTCCAGCATGGCTTCCAAGGTCCCGAAATAAATAGGGTCATGAGGCCAATTGAGATCACTGCTGCAGGCAATGGCTTGGCAAGGAGGGACTCCTCCATTGCCCGTCTCCCTTCCCTGGACCATACAGGGAGGAAGATCCAGAAGGAAGAAGGGAAAGGAGCAGTAGAAGAAGTAAAGATTGGTGGGCTACTGAAAGTCTCTAGCCCATGAATCTCCTTCATTCCATCCTCCTCTTCCTCATCAAATCCAAGGAGCAACGGAAGAGGCAAAGATGCATTCACCATTACAAAGTCTATAAAGACTTTGGAAAATCTCTCTCTTTCTCTCTCGTTTACACACACGCGCACACATTCAAACAGTATATACCAATCAATCAATCAATCAATCGATCGATCAATCGAGGCTTCCCCCAGACCCTACCCGAACACACTGATGCTGTTATTACACGGCATTTCCAGACACTATTGGCATCTGTTTTTATGGTCATTAAAAAACAATAGCCATTGTGTCACTCCAATATGCCAAATGTTCCATGGGCCACACCGCTACAGAATATATAGTTCGGGGTGGCACAGGTCACAGGTCACATTACTACAGTCAACATGGTACTAACAATTTCGGTAGTTTGCAAGATTATTTCAGATCACTGCAGTTTGAGTACAGAACCACACAACAGCTATGATTATGATACTGAGACCATGTTACTGTAACCATATATATGACCATAAGCAAATGGATCACACTACAGCAGTAGAGATGGATATCAGTCCTTGGGCCATGTTATTGCATTATGGTCTGTATGGCAGCCTTTCCTAGACTTGCAACAGCAAAGGAACGTTGGGGGTCTTCTGGTCTGCATTAAAAGAGGATAGTCCGATGCAGCTTGAAAGCTTTAAGGGCGCAATCCTAAGAAATTTAGGCTGGCCTAACTCACCTGGCCTATCTTTCCATGATGGTGTGGAGAGGTCGGCGTATGCCAGGGCATTGGCCTAAGCCCCCTAGGAGTGGAGCAGAAAGGTGCCTCCCATTTTAATGCATAATGAAATAACAACAAAATCTGATTTGGGGGAATCGTATGCAACAAGATCCCTCTGATCTCCCTGATCTTGCCTCCCTGTGTCTGGTGTCCGGTGTTGCACTGCTGCCCGATGGTGCTCTATGTTTCCTGGTGATGCCTGGTGGTGTCCAGTGGTGCCCACTGCCAACTGATGCTCAGTGGGGTCTGGTAGTGCCCATTGGTTCCCAGTGGTGGCTGGTGGTGTCCGGTGGCGCCACCATTGCCCAGTGGTGCCTGCTGTCCAATTGCAGCCCTGTAGAGATACCCGGTGCCCAGTGGTGCCACCATTGCCCAGTGGTGCCCGCTGTCCAATGGCAGCCCTGTAGAGATGCCGATGCCCAGTGATGCCCACTGCCCAGTGATGCCCAGTGGTGCCTGGTAGTGTCCACTGCCCGCTGGTGCCTGATACCTGGTAGTTCCTGGTGCTGCACACTGCCCACTGCACAGTGGAGCCCAGATCCTAATGGTGCCAAGTGCCTGATAGGAATGGTCAGTACCCAGTAGGGATACCTGATGCCTGCTAGTGCTCGTGATTGTCTGCCACTGCCCTCTTATTTTCCTCCAGTGTCTGATACCTGTCGGTGCTTGTTTGGTGCCTGCTGCCCAGTACTCAACAGTGCCTGATGATGCCCAACCATGCCTGGGGCCCATAAATATTTGTGAAATTTTACTCCCAGAATGACGGGTAAATTCTGCTAATCCTTGATAGAAAATCCCAAGTGACACGTCTATTCTTTTTTTCAGGAAGCTCTGATTCTTTAATTTCAGGTGTGATCTGAGAAGAGAAGCAACAGCTCCTTTGATGAAGGTAGCAAGTCTAGGCCTGATCTAGGACTGAGTAATGCCTAGGAATGGGTAGGTCTAGGATTGAGTAGTGCCTAGGAATCGGGCATCAGGAATGGGTCCTGATGGCAGAATGGTAGGACACCAGTGTGAGTCAAGAATAAATAGTGGATCAACTTCTTAGTTCCAGGTTTTAGTCCCAGAGCCTCTCTGGTCCATGTCGTCCATGTCCTATATGGGGTCATGTGGTCCATGACCCCCATATAGGGCGACATAGTTAGGGTTGCCATAATTCTCTTACACAAAACCAGGAGAGGACCCCCTTACTTACCAGTAGCGCAATCCCCCCAAACTGGGACTGTCCTGTTTTTCCAAGACATATAGCAACCCTAGACACAGTCCGGTGCAAACTGTGTTGTACAGCACATACAACCATAACTATTTGACCATATTTGACCATATATCCAACCTCAAAACCCAACGGCCTCATGACTTGTTGACTTTCTTTCTTGGTAAACTGCCCTTCCTATGGGGAATTGGGACAGTTGTACCCCTTTTATCCCAGTATAGTCATCAGAGCACATGCTCGGTGGCTGGATACGGCCATGGTAGGTCGCTTATGGCCAAGATTTCATGGGCATTCTTCCCAGAATTTCCCACTGGGAAAAGGCACATGAGCACCGTCGAGAGGGTTGCATTTCCTGAGCATTACGACTCTGGTTGTCTGTAGAAGAAACGCAACCGGCCGTTGTGGAAATGAACACCAAGCAGTGCCCCAACAGTTGCAGGGGAAGTAGGGGTGCTGGACCATCGCCAAGGTGTTGGAAGCGTGCAAACCAAGAGTAGCCACAAAATCCAGGACAGCATGGGAAGTATGTCCAACCACCTATGCGTCCATCTCAGTGGTGGGCTTCAGAGGGTTCTCACAGGTTCTATAGAACCCTTTCTATAGGTTCTATAGAGCGCCTGGTTCTCACAGGTTCTCACAGATTCTAGAGAGCGCCTGGTTCTGAGAACTGGTTACTAATGGGACATAGAACCGGTTGTTAATTTATTTGAATCCCACCACTGGTCCATCTTGACGAGTCAAGATCACCCCTACGGTACTTCCCCCAACAACTGATCCATCTCACAGCGCAAAATGATGTCCCCAAGCTCATATCTGCGCACTGCACTCTGCGCACACTGGTAACATGGGCTGTTGTGGGTAGGAGAGGGTTTTCTCCCCGTTGACATTTAGGAACCATGCAACAAGGTGAGAGGAGGTGGAGGATGGATGGGGTTTGGGGAGGGAGAAACCACAGCCAAGGAAGGAGAAATCTAGAGGGAGATGGGTTGAGATGTAGTGAGGGATGGAGAATCTGGAGGATGTAAGAAAAGATGGTTTATTGAGTTAAAGACGAGGCAGTTTCCACCTGGCTCTGAACAAGGGGGTCCTTACTAACAAAGGGGTTCCAATGCAAAGGGGTTCCAATGCCATTAACCTGATTAATTGCAATTAACCTAATTAATTGCAATTAACCTAATTAATTAATCATTAATTGAGAATGATATCCCAGTAATTGAGAATGATATCCCAGTAACTGCTCCCTTAGTATTGGGGGAGCTCCAAATTTGTTGGTGGATATCGGTGAGCTTTGTGGTCTTAGAGCACAATCCGAACCATGTCTACTCAAAAGTAAGCCCCACTGTGTTCAATGGGCCTTACTCCCAGGAAACGATACTTAGGATTGTAGTCTTATGGCACAATCCAGAGTAACTACGGGGAGTCCCTGCTCCGACGTAAGAACAATTTACTCTGGATTGCAGTATGAATTTCCCATAGGTTTTCACTAGGTGGTGCCGTAACTACATTGATGTAAATGGGCACAATCCAGAGTAACTATGGGGAGTCCTTGCTCTGGTGTAAGAACAATTTACTCTGGATTGCAATATGAATTTCCCATAGGTTTTCACTCGGTGGTGCAATAACTACGGGTGCACGTAAAGTCTCTTACGTGCTCCCATAGTTACTCTGGATTGTAGGGAATGTCTCTTATGTGCTCCCGTAGTTACTCTGGATTGTAGGATATGTGCATTTAAGCTATGGGTTTGATTGATGGCTTTGATTGATGGTGTGGTTTTGATTGATGGCACCATCACCTCCCCCAACCCCAACTGCTGGACATTCTGCACTTTTCACATGCTCAGAGGACTTTATTACCATGGACTGACTTATGCCTCTTAGTTCAGCAGGGAATGAACTTTGGGAATCAATAGATAGCTTCCCCCAACCAAAAATGCACTTTGCTCCCCCATGATGCCATCCACTCACGTAATTCTTTTTTTTACCCCACTGTTGTGGGGATTTCTTGAAAAGGGAAGGGAACCCCAATTTCTCCTGCTTTCCTGCAAAATTGCTTAATTAAGGGCAAAATCCAGAGTAACAACAGGGAGTCCTTGCTCCGGTGTAAGAACAACTTACTCTGGATTCCAGTATGAATTTCCAATAGGTTTCCACAAGGTGGTGCAGTAACTACAAGTGCACGGAAAGTCTCTTACGTGCTCCCATAGTTACTCTGGATTTGGGGGAAAGTTACTAAATTTCAACTGATCTTGTTCCTATGATTGACAGATGTGCCAATGATTGACAGCACCTGATTGACAGACGTTCACAGAATTTCCCCTGCCAACATTTTTGCTTCTGTTGCATCTCAGGTTGCTTTTAAAAGCACAGGAGCACCATCAGTAAAACAAATTGGCAACTGTGTTTGATAGAACATCGGAAAATTGACTGCCTTCTCTCACTTATCCTGGTCACCTTATCCTGGTCACCTATCACTTATCCTGGTCACCTATCACTTATCCTGGTCACCTATCACTTATCCTCTTTAATGGTCCAGAAGCAGTGGCACCCTTGGGTGCCAACTGTTGGTTTCTTATATGGATTCTTTCCTGGGAATGGGTCAGTTTTCTCTCAAAGACTGGATTGGAGATTAGGGGGCACTGAAGGCACACACCAGTTTCTCTAGTGTGTCACACTAGATGTGGCACACATATGTGGCACACATATGCGGCACACTTGCTATGTCACACACATCTGATTTCTGGCTAACTCCACCGAACCCAAGGAAGGTGGGAAACTGGGGAGAAGGAAAGGAGAGGGAGGCACACACCAAAACAGGGCAAAGAGACAGAAGTTTAGATGGGGAACAGGTGTGGGTGGGATCACGGCAGTGAAGTTGGCACCTACCCACTTGTCCAAGTCAACACCCTAGAGAAGCAGCCGGCAGAATTGAGAAGCCAAAGGAAAGAAGAGGAAGAGAAGATGAAGCCAACTCTGGATATTTGGAAAGGGTGAGAACGGAGGTGGTAGGATCCCCAGAGCCATCCCAATTAGCACCCTGAGAACATAGCCCCGACCCACTCATCTATGCTCACACCACCCCCTGGTATGGGGACTCTTTCACCCCATAAAAGTGTGGCTCTTTCACCCCCATCTCTATGCACCTCAGGTGTGTGGAAATCTTCCTATACGCATTTGGGCACACACATCCAAGAAATATTCAAAAGCAAATGGTGCCTACTGGACGGAGACCCTCAAATCAGGTAAGCCCATGTTGTAGGAACAGTCACGATGTTCTCTTAAGTGGCCAGACGGAGGGTCTTAGCAGCCCTGTACAGAAATTTTGTGATGGGCCAACTCTGTCTGCCAGCAGTAAAAGTCACAGAGCTGCCTCTATCTTTTAAAAAGCTGGCAACCCCACCACGGGACCATCAGGATGTAGTCAGGATGGGTATCTATCTAAGGTTCTGGATTTCCAGCTTGTTTTTTTAAATCAACCCATGCTCCTACGCCTAACAGCAGGTTGGTCCACAGACATAAGCCACTGACAATCATGTCCATTATTGGCATACTGGATTCTTTTTCAATGCACAGGAGCAGATCAGAACAGTTGCTTGGTCAGTTGGCAACACTACTTGGTGCTGCAAGGGGATGGGGCTATGGGCATCAACGAGAATAGCCTTTGGGAGAAGCTAACGAAAGGAAGGGAAACAACTGGTTATCTAGGAGTACTAGATAACTGCAGTACAGATGCAATTATCAATGGATAGTTATCTCTTACCGTCAATGATTCTCCTAGTTTTCTCAACAAATTCCCAACAATTCCCTTGCAATCCTTCTCAGGGCCACTCAGGGCTCAGATAGGCGCATGATGCACCTATCCATTCTCCCCGATCCTGGGACACATGAAAAATGTGCACCCCTCGGAATATATGGGCATGCCTGGCCAGCACCTCCAAAACATGATGCGACATCCTAACTCACCTCCCCCCCACCCCACATTGCCCCAAACGGAAGGAAAGTTTGCGGTTCCTACCTCGGAGCCCACCTCCACCGTGTTGGCCAACATCTCCTGCAGGGCTCGGACTGACAAGGACTGCTCCAGGCTTAGACAACATATTGCTAGATCTGGGGGGACTTTCTGCATTGGGGCAGTGGGGGGGAGAGGAGAACATAGAGACCAAGAGATTAGATTTCTGCTAGGAGACACATGACACATGACAACACGTGACAATTTTCATGTGCAATGAATGCTTCCTTTATGGAAACTGGAAGATGCGCCAAAGCGAACCAGCACCGTTGACTCCCCACTAAATTTATTGCTGGAGGAATCGAATGGCGTTTGAAAGCATTGATGCTCATGCGCTGTAGGGTTGCAGGTTACATTTTAATAAATTGACTATAAATATTTCAATGGGGTAGAGTTCTGGGTTATCGGTCAGGTCCGATTTTTATAGGTTCTTCCTTTCTTTTCCACTGCCTCACCATGCCCCACCATGTTCACAATGTGACAGAAAGGTTTTGTGCATGAGCATGGCTCATGGGGGTGGTGGTAATGCACAGCAAGGGGGTGGTGGTATCCATCCATTTCTACCACTGTTTAGGTGCAGGGGGAGCAACATTTGCCTAAGGTGTCAGGAACTATTGGCCCCGCACCACCAAGGGAAGATAAACTGAAACCAAGGATAACCCCACGCGCAAGTCATGAACATTAAATGAAAGAGTGTCTTGTCCCTTCTGGTTTATACCGGCCACCATTAGAAGACCACCTACATACTGGATTTTATCCAATCCCTTTTTTTTCACAATGTATTGCAGCACACTGATTACAGTGCATTGATGTGTCACCAACCCGACTGGGGAGAACATGGCTGAGAAGCACATGCATTGCAGCACCAGGACCTGCAGTGCACTGATGCGCCACCAACCCACCTGGGGAGAACATGGCTGAGAAGCACATGTATTGCAACACCAGTGCAGTGCACTGATGCGCCACCCCCCCACCTGGGGAGAACATGGCTGAGAAGCACATGCATTGCAACACCAGGATCTGCAGTGCACTGATGCGCCACCCCCCCACCTGGGGAGAACATGGCTGAGAAGCACATGCATTGCAACACCAGGATCTGCAGTGCACTGATGCGCCACCAACCCACCTGGGGAGAACATGGCTGAGAAGCACATGTATTGCAACACCAGGACCTGCAGTGCACTGATGCGCCACCAACCCACCTGGGGATTACCTTACATGCTTTTCCACTGCAGCCCCCTTTCTGCAGAACATACCTGCGCATTCGAGGTAGGTTCCAGAAAACAGAGCCGGTTTCCAAAGCCTTCAGCGGCCAGACATAATTTCAGCTGCTCCTTCAGGATGGTGGCTGAGCATTGAAGGACGACCTCATCTTCCTGGGGGGAGAAAAAGGCTCAGAAATGTGCTATGGAAGGGCGAAGGCGCATAGGAATACTTAGAGCACAATCCAGAGTCCTTGCTCCTACTTAAGAACAATTTACTCTGGATTGCAAGAGGAATTTCCCATAGGTTTTTACTAGGTGGTGCCGTAACTACGTTGATGTAAATGTCCCTTACATGCTCCCGTAGTTATTCTGGCTTGTAGGATTAGTCTCCAAAATCAGGGTGCGCATTAGAATCAGTGGTTAATTAGATTTGAGTACATGTGATATTTTGATTATAAGTAAAGGCCATGCATTAGATTTGATGGCGCATTAGATTTGAGTAAATACCGGTAATTTGTGAGTGTTATAAACACACAAATTATATTTATACACACAAATTTATATACACACAAACTTTGTTTAAATCCCTTTCCCAGGGTGAGTATATGTCCTCTTTTTCTGGGAAATGCCCTCTTTTGTAGCCTTGTGTCCTGGAAAAAAAGTCTTCATTGTCCTCTTTTTCCTTATGAACAGGCAGCATGTAGCCTTCTTGTTATTAATAAATTATATGTAAGCAATTAATGTATATACAGTACATTATTTTAAATTTAATAACTAGTGTTTTGATTAACCACATGAAAGCATTAAACAGGGGGTGCAAAAGTAGGTATACAGTTATAAGAGTTAAGAATGTGTAAATGCTGAAGGCTGGCAATTGAAGAGTGTGGATGCAATCCTAAAGACACTTTCCTAGGAGTAACCCCCTTTGAACACAATGGGGATTACTTTTGAGTAGACATATTTAGGATTGTGCGCTGGACTTGATTGCAATTTGTATGTCATCCTTATTGTGATGCTGTTTTTTCATAACCAAAACTATACACCTACTTTTGTGTATATGAGTTTTTTTGAATTTTGTGTCGTGTCCCACATTTTCCTCGGGTGTCATACATTTGCGGGAAACAAGATCCCCCCTAGGGGTGGGCACAGGCCGGTTCGCTCCAGTTCTGGGGGACCGGATCTGCCAATCCCATTGCCGTTGGTGATCCGGCAGCGGCAGGGGGCCCCCAGAACCATGCGGACCGGTTTGGCCCATGTGGTGCCACCACGCTCTCCCTGCCTCTCCCGCCGGCGGGGAGGCTAAGAAGGGGGAGCGCGGCGCCACCACCGCGCTCTCCCTGCCTCTCCCTATGCTGGTCTCTCCTCTCTCTATGAAGGTCTACTCAGAAGTAAGTCCCAGTATAGTCAATGGGACTTACTCCCAGGCCAATGTGGAGAGGACTGCAGCTTCAGAGCCCCATCCTATGCAGATCTACTCTGAAGTAAGTCAATGGGTCTTACTCCCAGGAAAGTGTGGAGAGGATTGCAGCCTCAGAGCCCCATCCTATGCAGGTCTACTCGGAAGTAAGTAATTTTTTATTTTTTAATTAAAAACCTCCCCGGCTCCGCCCCCTGACCCTGGCCCTGCCCACTTCTGGACAACCGGTTCTTGGGCCAGGCCGGGCCCACCACTGATCCCCCCATAACAAGGTTACGACTTCTGGTCACCCTGCCCTCTTTGATTAAATAGATGCGAAAAGTTTTTGAAACACAAAAAATCTATTTAAGAAAATGTGAGACGGGATCTCTAAATTCCATAAATACTGAGATCTCTGTTTCATCATCTGGAAAAAAAATCAATTACAGTGGTACCTCTCATAACAAGTGCCCCACATAACAAGCGTTTCACATAACAAGTAGAAATTTCCAAGGAATCTTGCTTCACATAACAAGTTTCGCTTCACTTAACAAGCAAGCGCGCTATGGGCATGCGCGCTATGCAGCCCTGACGCTCCACACGGAGGCTCTTTAAAAGGGCTGCCGGCCAGCGCTGCTGCCTCTAACTGCCCCCAACTTGGAAGCAGTTGCCTGGGGGTGCCAGAGACCTCCAAGTGCCCCCACCGGCCACCTTGAACCTCCAACAGCAGCCCAGGTAAGCCTCCAGAAAAGCGTCTTTGATTGCAGCCGCCTAACCATGTCTACTCAGAAATCAGCCCCATTGTGTTAAATGGGGCTTACTCACAGGAAAGTGTCTTTGATTGCAGCCTCTTAACCATGTCTACCCAGAAGTAAGCCCCATTGTGTTCAATGGGGCTTACTCCCAGGAAAGTGTCTTTAGGATTGCAGCCTAAGTCGACTTCATAGGATCATCCACATTGAATGCATTTCAATTCCAGTGTTTTCTCGCCATTTTTACATCCAGTTAATATTTTTATACGAACATTTTGGGGGTTGTGGAACCAATCGTCTGAGTTTCCATTATTTCCTATGGGAAAATCCGCTTCACTTAAAGAGCGTTTCACTTAAAGAACAGGCCTCTGGAACGAAAAGTTCCAAAATGAAGGACAATGAAGCCCTTTTGGAGGACACCCAGACAGGAGGTTAAAAAAGAGGACAAATCAGGAAATTTCCGGTCATATGATCACCCTGGGCTCGACCCCATTCTTTTCTCCCAGCCCTCCATGCCACAATCTGGGCCATGCAATACTCTTTCATTGCTGGCATATCTGCTACCCCGTCCCACCCCGGCCAATGGAACAGGGAACAGATCCCTTAACATGATGTGCCAAAACAGGTGGCTCCAGCGGGTTGTTTACATCCAAACCAAGGTAGAGACCGACATGGAGAGTGAACTTCTCAAGGTGCTTCCGACTGGGGTGTGTGATGCGTTTGATGCGTTGGCCTGGATTTTAATTTTTGTTCAACATCTCGAACGTCTCTCTCCCCTGAAAGCACCTTCCATCTGGTACATTCCTTTGTCGATCCCAAAGAAATCTTATTAATTTAGACACTAAATTAAGAGACTCTGCCTGCAATCCTAACCTAGGCTGGCACAACTCATTGGTCTTTCCATTACCGTGGGATGTACGGAGGCCTGCATAGGTCCGTGTTCTGACCCATCCTTTCTGCAGAAGTGGCGCCAAAGTGTCTTATGGCACTTTCATGACATCCCTATGTCAGCACAGGACTTATGCTAAGGATTAGGCCAGCCTAACTGGAAGTTAGGATTGCAGCCCATCTCACAAATCAGGGCAAGGCTGGACTCCTGGGTTTTTCTGTCCCTAGATGTGGGAGATGAATATGGCCTCCAGGTTTTCTGATGCATGCAACGATTTATGGGTGATAATAAAATCTAGGAGTCCTCCCAGTTGCTGCTCCTAAGCAAGGCGATGTGCATGGATAACAGTGCTATGTATGACATGTTTAGTGGGACTTACTCCCAGGTAAGTGCATGGAGGATTGCACTGTTAGTCACTCTTTAGTAACTTTCTCTTGGGTCTCCAAGAGAAAGGCAGAATACAAGCATGATAAGTAACAATCCTAACCATGTCTACTCAGAAGTAAGCTCCATTATGTTCAATGGGTCTTACTCCCAGGAAAGTGTGTTTAGGATTGCAGCGTAAGTAAACGTTCAGCTACAATATCATACACGTGTCCCCCACTTTATGACAGTTCATTTTCAGATGGTTCTGCTCTTTCAACACCTTTCATTTATACCCAGGACTCATTCAATCAACACATGCTCCACTCTTTCAACCTCTCTCTGCTGGTCTTAAGGCTAAAATTGTCTTCCCTGCTGTTGCTGTTGATTTGCATGTGACGGGATGCTCAAACTGTTTTTGGCTTTCTTCAGGAAATAAAGCAGGCCTCCGTCAGTCTCGGAAGACTCTGGTATCGTGCTCAGCGCTGCATACGCTGCATGCGAAGCACGAAAGCCTGGGTTGGATTGTTATGGAGGATAGGCTGTTCCCCAAGCAGCAAATCCCCCTCTCCACGCCACTGAATTAGTCCCATGGAAAGGCAGAGCCGATACGACTGGATCCAGCTGGCGTCGCAGAGCTGGGCTAAGGACAGGAGCTCACCCTGTCTTGTGGGGCCGACCCGGGTCTCGAACCCTGGCCTGTGGGTTAACAGGCACAGTGTCTTAGCCACTTGCGCCACCCACAGCCCTAGGTTTATCACTAGCTGGTGCCGTAACTAGATGTTATGTAAGAGACATAATGTCTCTTACATGCTCCCATAGTTACTTTGGATTGTAGGGTTTGTCTTTTTGGGGAGACCATTTTGAATCTGCACGTTGAAAAAGTCTGGGTTCCACTTTTCAACCGCTTTCACTTTTGGACAGTATTCCAGTCCCTGACCCATCCAATAAGTGGGGATGCTTGTATTTGCAGTCTGGGGGGAGGATATATTTCCCTGCATGTGTAAAGGGTGACAGACATTTTAATTAGCTTTTAATTAGTGTCTAGTGGCTGGCAGCCAAAAATACGGTTCTAGCTGTACGGCAACTCGAGATCTTAAGCCTCCCTTATGCGTAGGGATCATCCTAGACACGTCTCTTTCCTCAATGCCTATTTTCCCTATATATCACCTATAGATTTTCCCTATAGGTCCCCATAGGTCCGACAGTCCATATCCTGTGACCTCCTCCAGCTGCCAATTGAGGAAGGACACTGAAGTGTGACCGAGTAGCAGCATCGATGCCGGAAATTAAGGAGATGAAGGACACCTTCACTGGGGAACAGGGATGATAGACGGCAGCGGAGATCCTGGCATATTGGGGGAAGAGGAGGATGACTCAGAAATCATCCAGGAGAGAGGACAGAATTTGTGACCAGTTTGTCAGCTGCATCAATATCAGGAAACAACAACACAAGCAAAAAATCTGGGCTGGGGATTTAAGACAGGGGGGAGTTGGGGGGAACAGGGGATCATGGCCAGAGCGAGCTTCTCTTCTATCTTTAGCTAGGATGACTTCACCAATGCCCTTCCAACCCCTTCCTCATGGATCAGGGTGACCAGATGCTCGAACCTCAAAAGGAGGACAAGGTCTTGGATTCCTCTCAGCCTGGTCTTTCTGGCAGACAATGGCACATTTTCCTACTCACGAGTAAAACCGTGATATTGGGCACTTTCACTTTTCCATAGCGCTCAATGCATAGTTTTGATTTTCAGTTTTGGGGCCACAACATTTGATAGGAAAGAGATATTTCCAAACCAATTTTTGCCTTGGATTCTGCTCTTCAATACGAATCCAACAACGTATGACGCGATGGGTACTGCACACCACGGCAAAGTTCCAACATGAAGCCAAAACGGAGGATAATGAAGCGCTTTGGAAGGACACCCAGACAGGAGGCTTAAAAATAGAGGACAAATCCAGAAAATTCCAGTCAGATGGTCACCCTGCCACGGTTCCAATTCTACCAGAAAAGCAGGATGAACCAAGAAAGTGGAAGCCAAAGTTGGCTATAACAGTAGTAATAGCTATACTACTACTAATAATTGCATTGCCACCGGAACCCACATCCATTTCACCCTGCTGTTGGGAGAATAAAGCCACAATATAATATAATATAATATAAAAAGCAGGCCTCCGTCAGTCTTAAAAGACTATGGTATCGTGCTCGGCGCTGCATACGCTGCATGCAAAGCACGAAAGCCTGGGTTGGATTGTTATGGAGGATAGGCTGATACCCAAGCAGCAAATCCCCCCTCTCCACGCCACTGAATTAGTCCAATGGAAAGGCAGAGCCAATACAATTGGATCCAGCTGCGTCACAGAGCTGGGCTAAGGACAGGGGCTCACCCTGTCTTGTGGGGCCGACCCGGGTCACGAACCCTGGCCTGCTGGTTAACAGGCACAGCGTCTTTACTGCTTGCGCCACCCACAGCCATAATATAATATATAATTGAAAAGTCACTGACTGATTCACTGACTCACTAACTCACTCACTAACTCACTCACTGACTGACCCCACCAAAACAGCTACACCTAGAAGGGTGAAATTTGGGGAGGTTGTTCTGTGATGGAGGAACCACTAAAAACCGGTTTTCACAAATTCCAACCAAAAAGGGGCGAAAGGGGGCATTTTCCTTCCTATGATGATGATGAACTATTTTACAGTCGTCGGGTGTTTGACTAGCATTGGCTCTACTGTGATTCAGTTCCTATCCAAGGAACTGGGAATCACAAAGGTCTTGTCTCAACCTCTGTGAAGTTCCCAGGAGTGCTGCTTTTTGTATTATTGTTATTATTGTTGTTGTTATTATTGTTGTTGTTATTATTGTTGTTGTTATTATTGTTGTTGTTATTATTGTTGTTGTTATTATTATTATTATATAATTGCTGTGGTGTGGTGTGGAGCTGTGGGTGGCGCAAGCAGTAAAGACGCTGTGCCTGTTAACCAGTAGGCCAGGGTTCGAGACCCGGGTCGGCCCCACAAGACAGGGTGAGCTCCTGTCCTTAGCCCAGCTCTGCGACGCCAGCTAGATCCAATCCTATTGGCTCTGCCTTTCCATTGGAGTAATTCAGTGGCATGGAGAGGGGGGATCTGCTGCTTGGGGAACAGCCTATCCTCCATAACAATCCAACCCAGGCCTTTGTGCTTCGCATGCAGCGTATGCAGCGCCGAGCACGATACCATAGTCTTTCAAGACTGACAGAGGCCTGCTTTTTATTTTTATTATTATTATTATTATTATTATTATTATTATTATTATTATTATTATTATTATTATTATTATTGGGGCTTCACAAACCAAGAGATTTCAAGTTCGGAGAACAGATGCCCTCCTCCACCAATTTTCTGTCCCCTAATGAGACTTTTTACCAGTACGAAGGAAGGGAAGAGCTAAGGAGATCAGGAACTTGATGGCTGGGAGGGGGTGTAAGTGCGGAACGTAAGTGCCCATTCCTCTCATTCCACTGATGCCAGAGAGCATCATGAGCCACAAGTAAAAGGCTTGCAGCTGGCTCTGGGGATCGGCAGCTGTTTCAAACTAAAATTCTTTGCCCAAGCATGCCATGTTGCGCATCGTTTAAAGCCAAACCTCATGTGTCTGGATCACAGTCCCTAAACACTTGTCATTGTCAAAATATGGTATATTAATATTTCTTTATTAATGCAATTTTTTAATATGAAGGCAATTCTTTGTTTATATAATGCAATGGGTTGAACACAATGCCGGGGAAACAAGAATTTATTTAAGGGACTAGCAAAAAGTGTACCCATGTTGTGGGAGTAAAACCCCCACTGCATATCAATTCCCCATGCACATCAACCCCCCTATCTGCATCCACCCCATGTGCAACATTCCCCATGTTCATCCACCCCATGCGCATCATCCTGCCTATGCAGATGAACACTCCATGCTCATCAACCCCCCATGAGCAAATCCCCCATGCACAACAACCCCCATGTGCAACATTCCCCATGTTCATCCCCCTATGCGCAACATCCCCTATGTGCATCAAGCCCCCATGCGCAACATCTCCCCATGCGCATCAACCCCCCATGCACAACAACACCCATGAGCATAATCTCCCCATGTGCAACATCTCCCCATGCACATCAACCCCAATGTGCATGAACTCCCATGCTCAACATCCCCCCATGTGCAACATCCCCCCATGTGCAACATCTCCCCATGCGTACCAACTCCCCATGCGTACCAACTCCCCATGCACATCAAACTCCAATCACAATATCCTGCATGCGCAATATCCCCCCATGCGCATCATCCTCCGACCAATATCGCCCCCAGTGCACCAGGCACCGAGCACCAACTTGGCTGGCTGTTGGTCAGTCTTCTATGTTAAGTATAGGACAAAAACACGTTGCACCTTTTCAGCCCCTTAAGGGTTAAATTTCTCCACATGGGTTCTTGGTGGGTATTCATGTCACAGAAGGAACTCCCTCCCAGAATTTCATGCTTCTAGGTCTGGGGGTTGGGGCAGAGCATCCCTCAGTCACCGATTCTTCAATGCAAAGTATAGGAACGAAAACGCGTTACGCCCCTTTTCACCCCCTTCCCAGTTGGACTTTCCAAAAACCTGTTCTTAATGGGTGCCTGCATCGTGGAAGGAACATCCACCCCAAATTTCACACTTCTAGGCCCAGTGGTTTTGGCAGGGCATTGGTGAGTGAGTGAGTGAGTGAGTGAGTCAGTCAGTCAGTCAGTCAGTCAGTCAGTCAGTCAGTGACTTCTCTCTCTCTCTCTCTCTCTCTCTCTCTCTCTCTCTCTCTATATATATATATATATATACCCACACCCCCACACCCACACCCACACCCTGCCTTTCTCATGCCAAAGCAAGGCTTAAATAGCCTTTATCTTTTGTCCTCATAACAACCCTGTGAGGTAGGCCACTTGTAGAACTCTTCTCTTCCAGATGAAATCCTTCAGAGTGTTGCAGCAAGTTCAAAATACATACATGACACCCCCCCCCCCGCACCAACCTTGCAAACGTTCCAGCCAGACATTCAATTAAATAGATGCTTAAACGAAGGACATCTATTAATGATACTATTTCAGGGAGGTAAGATGGGACACGTGCCCCAGCTTGGTAGTAGGTGACGTGCTCTGAATGCAAAAGAGGTCCGTCACAGCTCCTGGCAAGTTAAAGGAACTTCCGCAGTTGGAAATCGCTGCCTAAAAGTGCGATCCTAAACATGTCTACTCAGAAGTAAGTCCCATTGTGTTCAGGAAAGTGTTACGAATGCAACCAAAGCCCTTCAAGATTAGCCTGGATGATACAGACCAGTGATGCGTCAGGTCGCATGGCAGCTACATACCATCTTCTTTTACTGCCTAGGAAGAGTGTGGGCACCTTTGGAACTGCGGGAGACTTTAGGAAGGACACAAAGGCTGCAATCCTAACCATGTCTACTCCGAAAACCATGTTTACTCCCAGGAAAGTGTGTTCAGGATTGCAGCATATGTCCAATAACACACTGATAGAGCAGGAAATCGTTTAGATAAAGTATATATACTGTACGGTAGACAGACAGACAGACAGACAGTCCTCCTTGCAGGAGTCGAAGCCTTTATAAGTATTTTTCATGGCAATCTTTCCTGCCTCAAAACCCAGAGGAATTATGGCTGGCATAGAAGTAGGATCAAGAGACAACATGCACAGAGAAAAAAACCCCAATATTCAAAATATTTCTCAGAGGGAGCCGAGGACGACTCAGCAGGACTCTCGGAGTTTGTTTTATTAATAATAAAGATATCTCCGCAGAAAGATAATGGGTGCCAGCCGATGTGCTCCAACTTGTATGACAGCAGGGCATGTGTGCATATACATAAGAAGTACATGTATGAAGTCGTACTCATAGCAGTGAGCACAAATAATCCACTTTGCACTGAACTGTGTAGTGTCTGCCATAATACCCTCTCCCTTCTGTCCCATATCCCTATCCCCGGTTGTCCACAACCCCCCTTCTCCTCTTTGCCACCCTCCATGCCTCTGCCCTCTTTCCATTCCACTTCCCCAGCCTTCCCACCTACTTCAGGCTCATCCCGCCTTGCAAGGTTGGGTTTCACAGCAAGACCTATTTCTGCCCAAGGAATGTGCAGCCTCAGCTCAGGGCTTGCGCTCCGCTTACAGGGCGATCTTCGCAGCCTCTCTCCCCATAGAAGCAAGGCACACTAACCCAGAGCTGGATGCAAGGTGGGGTGGGCATAGGTCATGCACTGCCCCAAAACCAACCCTATGGGGCACTGCAAGAGGTCCCTTGTTTTGGTTGACTCCTGTTGGGAAGGTGGGAAGAAAAGGGGCAAGATCTACACATATTTACTCAAATCTAATGCACCCCCCAAATTTTAAAAGCCTTGCAATTAAAAAAATGTGATGATAATGTGCATAAAATAAATGCGCATTAAATCAAATTTAATTTTATTGCATACAACAATGCAATAAATTATTATATGGCAATAATAACAATGGGTTTATGTTATGGTTTTTACCTAATTCCACTACTTTCTACAACAATGAGTTGATGTTACATTTTTATTACACTTTTTATTATTATTATTATTATTATTATTATTATTATTATTATTATTATTATTATTATTAATATTATTATTAATTTTTATTTATTAGTAAAGTGTTAAAATACATTTCAGTATTTATAAATAAATACGGAAATATTTGATAAATAATCAAAATACTTTAGTTACTCAAATCCAATATGCCCGAGAATCCCTATTTTGGAGACTAATGGCTGCAATCCTAACCACACTGGGAGTAAGTACTATTGTACACAATGGGACTTACTTCTGAGTAGACATGCTTTAGGATTGCATTGTAAATTCGGCTGGAAAAGGTGCATGTTAGATTTGAGTGAACACTGTATTTCCTCAAAAAAAGTCTGCTAGCCGTGATCCAAATCCAAAGACCTTTACTGGGTGTCCTTGAGGGAGAAAGACAGAAAATAAGTCTAATAATAAATAAATACTGGCATAATAATAAATAAATAATAAATATATACTGGCATAATGAAATAAGATTCAATACAAAGAATAAAACTGGCACCAGCAGCTGACCCCCACTATGCCCCCGAATGATTACCCACTTGTTAGAAGGGTATTCTGTGCAAGCCAAGCTGCAATCCTAAAGACATTTTCCTGGGAGTAAGACCCATTGAATACAACGGGGCTTGCTTCTGAGTAGACATGGTTAGAACTGTGTTTACAGTGGACTAGAACCTTGCTGGATCAAAATGCATGGAACTGAAACTGTCCGAATCTTAGGGCAAAATCCAGAGTAACTATGGGGACTCCTTGCTCCGGTGTAAGAACAATTTACTCTGGATTGCAATATTAATTTCCCATAGGCTTTCACTAGGTGGTGCAGTAACTATGGGTACACATAAGTCTCTTACGTGCTCCCATAGTTACTCTGGATTTGGGGGTACGACCAGCTGAATCTGTGGGTTTATTTTGTGAAACACCACAGGACCCAGCACAGAGCCTGTGACGTATAGGGTTCGAACCTCGTATATTCTGGACTGCCAGCACAGTTTTGGACAAGAGGAGGCGAAGGTGCAGCTTAGGAAAAATGCAGCTGTTTGCAGAGCCTAGAATAGCAAGAATTAGCCGCATGGGCACCCGAGCAGGAGAACGCCATTCGGGACGCAGGGAACAAGCCCCAAAAAGGAAGCACCGCAGTGTCTCGGTGGAATCTGGTGGGTCAGGCGGCTTTGGCGGCAGAGAAAATTCACAGGTCAGTTTCACACCCAGCAGCAGATCAAGACGCACATCCATTGGCATGACCTGAAGTCATGCAACCGCCAGGCACCCCAAGAGTGCCCAACACCCAAGCATGGCCCAAACCCTGAAGTTGGTATCATCAGTTGGCATTTTCTACTCTCCATCCTATTGCCCTTCCTGTCTGTCCTTCTGCTCCATCGGCTTCTATATAGTCTGTTTCAAGGGGGGAAACATTTGGGGGGACTGGTCTGGTCTGAAACCCCTCAAAAAAATAATCAGAAAAAGGAGATTTGGAGAGGAATCACAAAAAGGCTTATGGGTTTTAGGGGGGGAAAAATGGTCTCTCTCCAAATTTCCTTGTTAAGGGCACGCAGATGGCTTAAAATAGGAAATAGCTCTCCAGGAGGAATAGCGAGCTATTCATGTTCTGAAAAAGCAATTAGGCAGACATCGGCCTTTTCATTTCTGCACCCCACGGGCAGGAAAGCACCCTCAAATGGGTCTTAAGGATAAGGTGCCAGGCAGCTTGGCAAGGGTTAAACGCTTTCACAAGCAGTAACAGGGTGCGGGAGGCACTATAGGATCTTGGCGCATAAAGTTTGGGGTGATTCCCCCCAAGTTGTGCCTTGTGCTGGAAACAGCCCTCCCTTTCTCCCACCGCCATCAGGTCAATCCTGCCCCACATCACCCTCCCTCGCCTGCCAGTCCCGCAGGCCTCGGGAGGGAGAGGAGACTCGTATTTTTGGAGACTGCACCTGTTCGAAGCATTCCTGCCAAGTCTAGATAAGCACATAGCTGGGAGCCGGGGGAACTTGCTGACACACAAACCAACCCAGGCAGGGCAGGAATGCCTCTTCGCAACAACACGGACGCAAAACGCTAGCCGAGAGCAGTGGTTTTCAAAGTGGGGGGTCAGCACCCTCTTGGGGGGTGTCACGTAAAGCTGAGCACCGCCATCTTGGAATGGGGCACTCGGGTTGCAATCCATACTTTCCTGGGAGGAAGGATCTTTGACAAGAATGGAACTTACTTCTGAGTAGACACAGAGGAGCTCTGGCATCCCAGTGATGTAACTTCTAGCCATGACATCACTTCCAGGTTGAGGTCATCATTTTGGGGGCAGATTGGCATTCTCAGAAGGGGGTCCCGAGCGGAAATCCTCAAGAACCCGGCAAAAAGATTGCTTTGCCTAGATCCACATTAGAGCCCCCTACCTAGGATTGCCTTAATTCTCTTCCACAAAACCGGGACAGAACCCAAAGCTAGTATATGAATGTAGTCCCCGAAAACTGGGACAGTCCTGGTTTTTGGAGACATATGGCAACCCTACTCCTGCCCCATCCCAGCAAGGAGGTAGATTGATCTGATGCTTTGGCTGCAAAGGACTCGGTCAGGTTGCATTACCTGCCGGAAGATATTCCGGATATATTTTCCCTCTATATATATATAGAGAGAGGAATTTATTTATTTTTCCTCTATATATTTTTCCTATATATTTTCATCACGGTGTTATGTCATTACGCCAAGGAGGCACCACTAAAAACCTGTATCATTCTTTTTGTTATCTGGGAACAAGCCAGATAAGGTGAAGGCGGTGTAGCTAGTGGGGGTCAGAGCAGTTAATCTTGAAGGGGATGCATGTGATGCCCACAGCAGGCCCTGTGCTTTCTCCAAGCAAAAAGTGGCATAGCTAGAGGGGGGCTGCACATTCAGTCCTGGAGGGAGTCTCACCCCTTCGGAGCCATTCCAGGCAGACTTCCGTACGACTCCGTTTTGTTCTTCCCACCTGGAATGGCTCCAAAGGGGCGAGGCTCCCTCCAAGATTGACTGCTTCACCCCCCTAGCTATGCCACCACTTGCAGATACTGATTCCTGGGGATGCCAAGCCAGCGCTGATCTGACAACCCTACCCTGGAATATATCCTGGGCTGTGTTTTCCACTCCAGCTGGGCACCACCAAAGCATGCCAGATCTCACCATTGATCTCCATAGCCAAGAATGTGCCCAACATCAAGCGCATAGCCAAGAATGTGCCCAACATTTCTCCGCAGATACAAGCTGGGGGTGGAAGAGAAGTCACCTGAACAACAGCATGACCGACTGAACATATGAAGTTATTTTATACTAGGTCAGATCTTTAGGGTGTCAATGTCAATAATTATTAATAATAATAATTATTAATAATAAATAATTATTAATTATTGCCTATTCCACCAAGCAGCAGAACACCATGATTTTGTTTAAGTTATCTGAAGCTTAACTTTTTAAATTATCAGAAACTAGCTGAGAAAGAGCACATGACACGGGGAATTTCTATGCCCTCCATGCTCAAGTTTCTTAAGCGAGAGACGTCAGGGGTATATGCGCCCAGATAGCATGTCCTCTGTCCTGGATCCAATGTGGATAGCATGTCCTCTGACCGAATGTCTCTAGATAGCATGTCCTCTGACCTGGAAACCACAAATTGCCACACAACTGTCCCGAACCCTGTTCGGGTTTTTGTTCATAGGTGCAGAATCTGGACCACCATGACGAAGACCCTGGCGCAACAAACTGATAATAAATCAATAACGCAACACACCTAAGGCCAGGGACTATGTTAAGGTACCAGGTTTGGGAAGCCTCCTTGAGTGTCCTTGTAAGAAGAAAGGCAGGCTATCAATAAAATACTGTATTTACTCCAATCTAACGCTCACCTTTCTCAGCCAAATCCGGTCCTCCAAATCCGGGTGCGCATTAGATTTGATGGTTAATTCAATTTGAGTAAATGCAGTACTGTATTTTGATTATAAGTATAGGGTGCGCATTAGATTCAATGACACATTAAATGTTTGAGTAAATATGGTAAGTACATTTTCATTTTAGAGAGTGATGCGCCCTACCTTTAAATGCATTCCCAGCATGGCTGGCAATTCTTCAATAGCATTGAACGAACTGTGGTTTATAAAACCTTACTAGGGGATGATCTTATATTACAACTTTTGCTCTACACAGATTTGACCCATGGTCTCTCTAGGTTAGTTGCCGTTCAATGACCCGCCTGCAGGTCTGCAAGGGTTTAGACTAGCCCTACAATCCAGAGTAACTACGGGAGCATGTAAGAGACTTACCCCCAAATCCAGAGTATCTACGGGAGCACGTAAGAGACTTTACGTGCACCCATAGTTACTGCACCACCTAGGGAAAACCTATGGGAAATTCATATTGGAATCCAGAGTAAGTTGTTCTTACACCGGAGCAAGGACTCCCCGTAGTTACTCTAGATTTTGCCCATTACGTGCACCCATAGTTACTGTACCACCTCGTGAAAACCTATGGGAAAATCATATTGCAATCCGGAGTAAATTGTTCTTACACTGGAGCAAGAACGCCCCGTAGTTACTCTGGATTGCACCCTACACCCTTCTCTCCCATTTGCCAGTACGTGAAACACTCCCCCAAAATCAGGATTGCCCTATTTGGGGGGATATATGGCAAGCCTATCGCTATAATCCAAAAACTGAGATTGTCCTTATTTTGGGGGATATATGGCAACCCTATTGCCGTAATCCCAAAATCAGGATTGTCCCTATTTTTCAGGATATATGCATATATCTAGACACAAGCTATCTAAATAGCTGGAGTTGCTGCCAGGGAGAGGATCAACCATGCAGGGTCTCTACTACGGAGCAGGGGGTCTTCTCCTAAAGCAGGGCCAGGACCTTCTTTTTAAACAATACCAGTTTATGGGTCCCTGCATCATCCACACTCAGTTTTTAGATATCGTTGTTCATGCAATGGTGAAACATTCCAGTTTTAGGCAACTAGAGATGGAAGGGCTCCTGGGGTAGCCCCTGATCCTAATGGTATTAATTAATTATTAATTTCCTTATTAATTTCCTCCAGTGAGAACATATGGCATTCAGAAAGTACTTCAGCCTACTCCCTGCTGCAGGCAACACTAGAGGCCATGGTCAAGCCTTATGCACCGCAGGCGCATGGAAGTAGAGAAGGACTCTGCCAAGCTCTCGGCTGCCAGGGAAGAAAGTGTTAACAAGCCTTTGCCAGTCACTCCACCAGGGAGTCAGATGCAGGCAGAGCCAATGATGCCCAGGCTGGTTTAAGGCTCTCAGGCCAGCAGGAGGTTCTACCCCTTGCCCTTGGCTAGTAGAGCATCCAGAAGTCCTCATCACCCCACTGACAGTGCCATTCACTGCTACAACCATGTTATAGCATGTTGATCATGCTCCCTACATCCCTGTGCAGACCTGGCTTAACCCTTTGAGGGAGCCACCCCGCAAGCAAACACCTCCCCTTGGTGCCCCCACATGTCACCCCCCTCACCAAAACCTAAGGTGCCATCCTATGACGAATGGCGCTCAGCTGTCAGCCTGGGATAAATAAAGGTTTGTAACTGGAGAGGGTGCCACAGGAGAGGATAGGTGTTAACCCTATCCTGACCACAGCATAAGTACGCAACTTCTGTGAGTGACTTTGAGGTGCTTTGCAACACTTATTAGCGGATTCCTCTTTGCACACACTCAGCCATGAGGACCCCACAACATCCCTTCTGCTCAAGGACCAGTACAGGTCCAACACAGATCTTTGATAAATGGATGGGACTCAATAAGAATGGCCACTGCAAATCAGTTTTGAGAACTGCTTTTTCTACTATTGTAGAGAGGCCTTCATGCAAGCAATCATTCCATTTTCCATCTCAGAATCAAACCCCTGCAGATATTGAGGTCCAACACAGATTTTTTGATACACAGATTTGACGCAACAAGAATGGCTACTGCAAATCAATTTTGAAAACTGCTTTTTCTACTATTGTAGAGAGCCCGTCATGCAAGCAATCATTCCATTTTCCATTCCAGAATCAAACCCCTGCAAATATTGAAATATTGCAAATAATATTGCAATAGAGGAGCAAGAAACCTGGAAGTGGGTCTTTAAGCCTATTTTTCCATCATTTTCTTTATACACTGACTTTTTTTATCCACGGGAGTTTCCGGAATAAAACCCTACCGGATAACAAAGGACTTGTAAATGTCTTCTCCTTCCCATAAATAAGTATATTGGCTACCCCAGTGGTTCCCAAAGTGGGCATCAGGACCCTCTTGGGGCAGGGTTGCCATAATTCTCTTCCACAAAATTGGGACAGGACCCTCTGTCCCATTTGCCACTATGTGAACACAATCTCCCCAATTTGGGATTGTCCCTGTTTTGGGGGACATATGGCAACCCTGCCTTGGAGGTGTCACGAAAAGCTGGGCTCCACCATCTTGGAATGCCTGCAATCCATACTTTCCTGGGAGTAAGTCTCATTGAACACAATGGAGCTTACTTCCCAGTAGACATGGAGAAGCTCTGACATCATGGGGTTCCAGCCATGGCATCGCTTCCAGGGGGTCCTGGGCTGATTATCATTCTCAGGAGGAGGTCCCTGGTTGATGCTCAAGAACCACTGGGCTACCTGGTCATGACCTATCTGGACCAGGCAGATGTTCTTGATCCATCTCCTGATGAATATTGATCCAGGTTCCTGATCAATTTTGGAAGGAGGACTGATCGGTTTTGGAACAAAAGGATTCATGGAAGATCAACCAAGTCAGGCTTCGTTAATCTTAAGTTAAGTGAAGCCTCCATGGGGAGAGGCAGTATATCTGTGGACCAAGCAAGGATCTCCAGGTCCTGCTTTTGAACCTTCCAGAAGTATCTGGTCAAGCGGTGTTGGATGCCGAAGTTTTGATACAATCCAGAAAGGCTCTTGGTATGTCTCGTGTCCCAACCCAGGGGAGATCTTTGGGGTGGAGAAGAAGCACAGGGGCCAATCCAATCCTCTTCCACCCACCCCCAAGCCCAACAAACACCACCTGTTCTCCAGCAGATTGGTAGCTGGCATCCCACTGACAACAGGACTCACCCCCTCTAATTTTAGCTCCCACTGAGCATCAGATGAGGAGGGTTAATTCTATTTGGGGGGGGGGGGACAGAGATGGGGCAGGAAGACATTCCCAGATCCTACAAGGCTATCCATTCTGAGGTCACTTTCTTCTCTTCTTGGACCCCCAAACTCCAGCATCCAAGTTTTTCCTTCAAATATTTCACCTTCAAAGACTAAAAACTGTGCCCCCCACTTATCTCCCCCCTAAAAAACAGCAAGCAAAGGCCTTAATAGCTTTTGTTGGGTGCCCTTGATTGCCAGCGGTTGATGCTCAGCATCTTCTAGCACATCAAGGGTTAACCCCCTCTACCTCTGCCCCCCTATCACCCCCTTCTATCCCTCTCTTCCTTGGGCTGCTTCCCAAACTTGCCCCCCTCCCCAGCAAACTTTCCATCCCTGCCTGGATCCTTCTCCAGGGGGCCACTTTTCTCCCCCTGCTCAAAGGTTTGTCCTTCAAGCCTCCCCAGACTGACCAGATGTCCTATTTTTCCAGGACATGTCCTCTTTTTTAAGGACATGTCCTCTTTTTAAACACTAAGTCCAGGAAGAAAACCTTCATTGTCCTCCTTTTCCTTGTGATCAGGCAACATGTAGAATTCTTGTCACTCAGAAATTAGATGCAATAGTTTTAAATTTAATAAGCAGTACTGTATAAGGCTGCAATCCTAACCACACCTAAGTTCTGTTGAACACAATGGGACTTACTTTAGAGTAATCATGCTTAGGATTGCAATGGTAAGATTTAAATTAGCCACTGGAAAACTATATGTGTCTATATATGGATCAAATTAGACCCAATGTGTGCTTATTCGATGTGTAATATATTAGATGTGTTTATTAGGTGTGTAATATAGCTAATAAATATGAATATAATATCTAATGAAAACAACTAAGATGTAATTGAAATTTAATAATATAGTGTTATATTTATTAACAGGGTTTTATATCTATATAGGGTAATTGAAAAGTAACTCCCTATTTTGTGATTTCTATTTTAAAATAGGGAGTTAATTTTCGGGTATCTATCTATCTATCTATCACTGATGCCCATGGTATCGATCTCTCTTTCTCTCTCTCTCTCCCTGTGACCCCCAAACTCCAGAGAGAGAGAGAGAGAGAGAGAGAGAGTCCAAACTGAGAGAGAGAAAGAGAGAGATAGATGTCTGTATATGTCTGTTATTAGATGTATAATATATCTATATCTAATAAAGACATCTAATGTATATTAGATGTCATGGTTTTAAATTTAATAATGAGCCACTTGAAAGCAGTCTGTCTGAGTGTGGAGGTTTCCTCTTCCTTGGGTGTCCTCCACCTGTGCCCCCTTCTGTGCCCCCTCCACCCCCAAGTCCTTCTCCCCCTTTGCCCCTGCTCAGTTCCTTGCTCTCCTCCCTCCTTCCCTGCACTCCTCCTCTGCCCCTTCTGCATTCCCCTCTTCTGGCTGCCTCCTTCCTTCCTTCCATCACTCACTGTCCGGAGAAACTGGACATCGTCCTCTCCTTCCCCTCCGCCTTCGGCCATGGCTGGAGCGGGGCTGCTGGGCTGGGCTAGGCTGCCCCGGAGGGGACGGGAGGGGAGGCTGGAGGGCACCCGCCGGGCTCCTGCGCTTCTGCCGGCAGCCGCGGACACTCTGACCGGCAGCCAGCACCAGGCAGCCTCCCGCCCCAGGACCGCCCCTGGGAGGGAAGGAGGGAGGGAGGGAGGGAGGAAGGAAGGAATGAATGAAAGAAGGAAGGAAGGAAGGAATGAAAAAGAATGCATGAATGAATGAAGAGGGAAAGGAAGGAAGGAAGAAGGAAGGAAAAAGAATGAATGAATGAAGAGGGAAAGGAAGGAAGGAAGAAGGAAGGAAAAAGAATGAATGAATGAAGAGGGAAAGGAAGGAAGGAAGGAAAGAAGGAAGAAAAAAGAAGGAAGGAAGAAAAAAGAAGGAAGGAAGGAATGAAGAGGGAAAGGAAGGAAGGAAGGAAGGAAGGAAGGAAGGAAGGAAGGAAGGAAGGAAGGAAGGAATGAATGAAGAGGGAAAGGAAGGAAGGAAGGAATGAATGAATGAATGAAGAGGGAAAGGAAGGAAGGAAAGAAGGAAGAAAAAAGAAGGAAGGAAGGAAGGAAAAAGAATGAATGAATGAATGAATGAATGAATGAAGAGGGAAAAGAAGGAAGAAAGGAAGGAAGAAAAAAGAAGGAAGGAAGGAATGAAGAGGGAAAGGAAGGAAGGAAGGAAGGAAGGAAGGAAGGAAGGAAGGAAGGAAGGAAGAAAAAAGAAGGAAGGAAGGAATGAAGAGGGAAAGGAAGGAAGGAAGGAAGGAAGGAAGGAAGGAAGGAAGGAAGGAAGGAAAAAGAATGAATGAATGAATGAATGAATGAATGAATGAATGAAGAGGGAAAGGAAGGAAGGAAAGAAGGAAGAAAAAAGAAGGAAGGAAGAAAAAAGAAGGAAGGAAGAAAAAAGAAGGAAGGAAGGAATGAAGAGGGAAATGAATGAATAAATGAATGAATGAATGAATGAATGAAGAGGGAAAGGAAGGAAGGAAAGAAGGAAGAAAAAAGAAAGAAGGAAGGAAGGAAAAAGAATGAATGAATGAATGAATGAATGAATGAATGAAGAGGGAAAAGAAGGAAGGAAAGAAGGAAGAAAAAAGAAGGAAGGAAGAAAAAAGAAGGAAGGAAGAAAAAAGAAGGAAGGAAGGAAGGAATGAAAAAGAATGAATGAATGAAGAGGGGAAGGAAGGAAAGAGAAAGAGAATGAATGAATGAAAGGAAGAAAGGAGAAAGAGAATGAATGAATGAAGAGGGAAAGGAAGGAAGGAGAAAGAATGAATGAATAAATGAAGAGGGGAAGGAAAGAAGGAAGGAAAAAGAGAATGAATGAACGAAGAGGGGAAGGAATGAAAAAGAATGAATGAACGAAGAGGGGAAGGAAGGAAAAAGTGAATGAATTAATGAAGAGGGAAAGGAAGGAAAAAGAATGAATGAATGAAGAGGGGAAGGAAAGAAGGAAGGGAAAAAGAATGAATGAATAAATGAAGAGGGGAAGGACAGAAGGAAGGAAAAGAGAATGAATGAATGAAGAGGGGAAGGAAGGAAGGAAAAAGAATGAAGAGGGGAAGGAAGGAAGGAAAAAGAGAAAGAATGAATGTATAAATGATTAGGAGAAGGAACGAAGGAAGGAAAAAAGGAATGAAAAAGAGAAAGAGGGGAAGGAAGGGAGAATAAAAGAATGAATGAGTGAATGAAGAAGGGAAGGAAGGAGAGATGATGGAGTCTCATTTAGTGAGCTTCATAAGAACAGAAGAAGAGTCACCAAAGGCCCACCTAGTCCTGTGTGATACAGGAAGTCTCACACAGTGGCCCAGGACTGCTGGGGAGAAGGAAGGAGAGAATCAAAAGAATGAATGAACGAAGAGGGGAAGGAAGGGGAGAATGAATGAACGAAGCCGAGCCACCCAGTGATGGGCTCCAGCAGGTTCACACCTACTCCATAGAACCAGTTGTTAACAAGAGATAGGACCTATCAAGTGGCTGGCATTTAAAAGCGGCTGGCAGACGGGCAGAGAACCGGTTGTTAATTTCTTTGAAGCCCATCACTGGCCTCTGGCCACCCCCGGCATGGAATTTGCCTTCTTCACTACCCACCAGCAGCCCCAAGTCTGCTCCATCACAGGCCTCTCAGAGCCCATTAACCTGTATGGAAAATTAGACATCTTTGCCCCAATGTGCACAACTTCACATTTACTGACATTAAAACACACCTGACAGTTTGTTGCCTTTTCTTCCAATACAGAGAGAACCCTCTGGAGATCTTGACTCTCTCTTTTGGTCTTCACCAAATAGTCTGCATCGTCCGCAAACTTGGCTTCCTTGCTGCTTAAGTGAACCTTCTTTCTAGGTCATTTAGGAACGGGTTGAAAAGCCCTGAGACAGACCCCTTGGGGGACAGACCCCCTTTGGCGCCCCACTTTTCACCTCTCTCCATTGGGAAAATTGCCCATTGATACCCACTCTCTGTCTCATTACTTCCCTGTAAATGTTCTTTCTACAATTTTTACAGTTATATATTCTTCTATGTATATGCTTCTGACACAATATAAAAGATCATATTATCCTATTAACGTATTATCAATAGAGTAATACTATTGATTTGATTATATTGTACATCTGCAAATGGAAACTGTGACTAGTTATCTATTAAGCAAGCAAACACTCACAGGAAGCATGACCAGATGCTTAAACCTCAGAAGGAGGACAAGGTCCTGGATTCCTCTTAGCCTTGCCTTTCTGGCGGACAATGGAACATTTGCCTACTCACAAGTAAGGACGCGATATTGGGTGCTTTCACTTTCCCATAGAGCTCAATGTATGGGCTGTGGGTGGCGCAAGTGGCTAAGACACTGCTTGTTAACCAGCAGGCCGGGGTTCGAGACCCGGGTCGGCCCCACAAGACAGGGTGAGCTCCTGTCCTTAGCCCAGCTCTGCGATGCCAGCGGGATCCAATCGTATTGGCTCTGCCTTTCCATTGGACTAATTCACTGGCATGGAGAGGGGGGATTTGCTGCTTGAGTAACAGCCTATCCTCCATAACTATCTAACCCAGGCTTTCGTGCTTCACATGCAGCGTATGCAGCGCCGAGCACAATACCAAAGTCTTTCAAGACTGACGGAGGCCTGCTTGGAGCTCAATGTATATTTTTGATTTTTAGTTTTTTGGCCATAACTTTTGGTAGGAAGGAGATATTTCAAAACCAATTTTTGCACTGGATTCTGCTCTTCAGTACGAATCCAACGACATATGACACGACAGGGTATTGCACAGTTCCAAAATGAAGCCAAAATGGAGGACAATGAAGCCCTTTTGGAGGACACCTAGACAGAAGGCTAAAAAAGGAGGACAAATCTGGAAAAATTTGGTCATATGGTCACTCTGCACACGACATGTGTCAAACTGACCATTGAGGCTCTCAGAGCAAATCAATATTAAGATCCGATAAGAATGTGCACATCGGCCACCCCCAGGCCCCAGCAAGCTGCCATTATTCATCTCTCAGCCCCACGGCACAACATTGAGGCAAGAATTCCCGAGAACACGGATATGAAGTACTTGGAACACTCAACGCATGTTAAGATGAAGTTATTCACAGCAGTGATAATAGTATCCAGGAATTAACCACGGGTTCCATGCTGTGGTTTGCGTGGGTTGGCTTTGCCCACCCATCATCGACAAAGCAAATACCCTTTTGGGGTCATTATGTGTTTAGGAAAAAAGCAACCATTTTGCAAAGAAAGGAGAACCGATGCAAATTGGCCAAGGGAAAAAAAAATTGGTGGGTTAAATTGGTGCGGTAAACATATTTTCTAGCAACAAACACACATTTTGTACCACTCGGAAGCAGCACCATGCCCTCCCCCCCCCCCCCCGACAACCTATTTATTTATTTGCCACACTTATTTGAAACCCATGCGCACCCTATACTCATCAAAATACCATATTTACTCAATTCTAATTAACATTGAATCTAACGCGCACCCTGATTTTGGAGACTGAATTCTGCCGAAAAGGTGAGCGTTAGATTTGAGTAAATACAGTATTTATATCTCGCCTTTCCTCTGTAAAACAGTTGCTCAAGGTGGTTAATTTGAGATGAGGATGTTAAGGGATTGGGGATGTTTTTGTGCCACCCCAATGCCATTTAGCATATTATTCAAAGGTATCTCATACCAGCGTCTGCTTGGGTTGCCCAGGACCTGCTGGCACCAGAAGAAGCATAGCAGATCCTACCCCTAAAATGCCAAACATCCCAACTGCAATATACCGTACGGGAGGAGGTAAGAGACATTTACGTCGACATAGTTATGACACCACCTAGTGAAAACCTATGGGAAATTCATATTGCAAGCCAGAGTAAATTGTTCTTCCTTTGCAGAACAATTGTAGAAATTGTAAGTTGTTCTTCCTTTGGAGCAAGGACTCCCCGTAGTTGCTCTGGATTGCACCCTAAGCTATTTGGCAACCCAAAAGGTTAACGTGGTAAAAAACACAATTAAAATAAAAAAGAGAGTTGAAATAGTTGCCAATTGAATCCAGCATGCTTGTTATGTAAGAACTTATTTTTAAAAACCCATTATTTTATCAAAGTACAGTAAAATAAAGCAGTCCAAAAGTGCAAAGGAGCAGAAAGGAAAAAAAATTATTGTTGGGAACGCAGAGCTTTTTATAAGTCCAAGATATTAAATTGATTTCCTAGAAGGGGAAGGAGACTTATGGGGCAACAGATCCATTTCTTCCTATCATGACTTTTGAAATCCTAAATTAATCGCAGTGGTTTTCTGATCCAAATCTGACTTTCCAAATGAAGGTTTTTTTCCTTTTCTCCATGCCCCAAACCAAACACTATGATCCTAAGCATGATCACGATCCTAAGCATGCCTATTGACATCCATTGTGCCAATGGGTCTTAATCCCAGGAAAGTGTCTTTAAGATTGCAGCCTACATCATCTGCGTCTCTTCCCTTCCCCCCTATAAATATGGACTGCAATCCTATACACACTTTCTTGAGAGTAAATTCCATTTACTGTATTTTCTCAAATCTGACGCTCACCCTTTTCCAGATGAATTTAGTCTCCAAAATCAAGGTGCGCATTAGATTCGATGGTTAGTTAGATCTGAGTAAATATGGTAGGTGCTATTTTGATGGGATGGAAAGAGCATTCCATGCGCTTGGGTATTTAATCATGTTGGCCACGTGATCACAGACACGTCTTTGGACAACGTTGGCTCTTGCAACGGAGATGAGCGGTGCTTTTAGAGTCGATCACGATGAGTGGGGGATACCTTTAAGGGAAGAGAAGCCACAAGAGAATTAAAAGTGATTTAATTAAATTTAAAAAATTAAATTAAAAATTAAAAAATTAAAAAATTAAAATTAAATAAAATTAAAAAAAAACACAAGTTAAGGAAGAAGATGTCATTGACAAAAAGAGCCATGTGCTGATTTTTTACTTTTAATTATTTAGTGGTAGAATTGGGGGGAAAGACAGAAAATGCAAGCAAGAAAATGTTTTTAAAATACAGTGTATTGGAAGGAAGGAAGGAAGGAGCTTGACTGCCCCCTGGTGGGCAACTGAAGAATGATGCATACACTGCACAAACAATTGGAAACTTTGGGGTCAATTTCCAGTTATATGGGGTTGATTGAAAGTGGAACAAGCCAGACCAGACCCTTTTTCTTTAAACAACAAGACAAAAAAATAGTTTGGAGAAAACAATCAGTCATTCCCCCCATCCCAAGTTCTCACCCCACATGCCCCAAGTTCTCATATCCGAATTTATCCCTGGCATTGAAGATTTTATATATGGGGAGAATATACAAAAGCAGATCAGTTATTTTCATGCTGGCCCAAGACCACCTTGCTCCAGAAGGAGCCACTTTAAAGTGGCAGTGAGATGCTCTCGCATACTCCTCTTCCTCCTCCGCTCTATGGAAGGTCAACAGAGAAGGTGCACGGATGCCCATAGGCGGTCACTCATGGCCTCTTTCAAGAACTTGGCCAATCTGGATAGATGGAGAATCAGGAGACCTACAAAAGACCTATAGGAAACTTTCTATAGAAGATCTCCTATTGGAGGATCTTCCGTTCTGATTATTTTGGATGAGAACAATTTAAAGGGTAGGAACCCAAAAGTGAGTTTTGAAATGTCAGAATTGAATGGGATTGTTGGCAGTATTTAAGAAAGGGGGAGTTATTGAGAACAGCATTGCTTTTATGGACGAGTCTCAGACACCTTCCCACGGACACCCCAATGTCAATGGCTAGGAGGAGACCCGGTTGGATAGGGCAGACCACCCTATGGTGGAGTCACCTGTAACTGCAGGTGGCGTCATGTGAAATAGTAGTGCATCTGGCTAGGTTAGTCGTTGCTTATGTGCCAGCCTTGCCCAGCTTCTTCTCTAAGTCCAGAGAATTACGGAGGGCTCAAAACTGCATTTCTGCCCAGGAGAATTTGCAACGCTCCAGTATGGGTTCCTTGGAAATGGCAGCCGGCACTTTTGGATCTTGAGCGCTTAGCGGCAACACCTCCTTCTTTCTCCGCAGCCCGGTGAAGGACATGGCAATGTGTTTGCGGGTGAGGAAGATTTGCTGCCCACAAGCCTTGAAGGACTGCAAAGGACTCTTATGAGGCACCCCAACAGCCTCCCTCTTTGTTGTGCTCCCGGCCTGTGTCTCCTCGGACCGTAGGGGCAGGTTGCTCTCATGGCTGACGGACCGGCCAAACCGACGGCTACCCTTACGCTTGGGAGTACTGCCGCTAGTGGTGTTCAGCCCTTGGTTTGCTTGGGGTGAGGCCTGCTGGAAGGTGAGGGAGAGACTCTTTAGGCTGGTCTTAGGCACCTCATTCAGGTGGCGAAAGCGACTGACATGAGTAACGTGGGCTTCAGGAGGCTCTGGCTTGGATGGCCAACGGCTAGGCTTGCTCACTGGGGAACCACCCTGTGTCGCGTCTGCTGGCGTGACACGGGCTGTGGAAATGCCCAGCCTTCTCATACCCGACACCAACACATCCATGTCTGGCTGAGCTGCCTCAGTTAGATGCAACGGGGTCTCAGGTCCCTCTGGACTGATTAGAGGCTCATCTGGAGAGAAAGACATTGCCTTCTGTTCGGCAGCATCTCTGGCTGACAGGTCTTCCGGCCAACTCAGAGACCGACGTAGGGCTCGGTGGTGTCCAAGCAGAGGAGATAAAGGCAGGCTGTCCTTCACCAGCTCGTCTTCAGTCTCATCCAGCAGCCCTCGGCTTCTAAGCAGGACATTCAAATCTGGCTCCTGGTGCATGCCGTCCAAGCAAGGGTTCAGCCCAACACCTTGTTGATCATGCCCAAGGATATCTGGGTCTTTACAGGTAGGGGTAAAAGGGTCTCCACTGGATGACTGATTTGGAAATCCTAAGAAATAGATAAAACAGGGATTGCTTTTTATCCTACTTTTCTTACTAAGTGCACAATTCTCCCCCACTTTCATCCCAACAACCACACTACAAATCAGTTCAGAAATAAGTCACCCCATGCGCTTCACAGCAGAGCAGAATTTGAACACGACCTTTAATCAATCCCAAAAATCACACGACTTTCCGAGAAACTAGACGTACCCTTGTTACTTTCCTTCAGCTTGTAGGAGGAGAGCTGGGCCCATCTCTGCTGTGATGTAGGGCCTTCCAGCGCCTCCATCACCGTTTTCTTCGTCAGAAGCCAACCACTTGGTTCTACAGCCTTGTCCAAGACAGGAGATTGCTGGGATAAAGAGAAAAAAAAGAGAGTTAAATTTTCCTAGTTAAAGAGTTAAACTAGTTGTATGCAGTGGTTAAACCACTGTATGCAGTGGCATCACCAGGGCGGTGCGGCTGGTGTGGGTTTCACTGGGTGATGCGCCACTGCAGGATGACACACCGGAGAAGTTTGACACTCCTCCAGCGCATCCATGCCTCACCATGCCCATTCGGACCTGCTCCGAGGTAGAGCGGTGGCGAAGAACTGCTGCTCCACCAACTGAGGCGCACTGAGCACGTCCAGGCCTCTTGACATGCGCAGTGAGAGCCTCCCATTGTATCCCAATGTGGATACATGAAATCGCTCACCTCCGCAGGATTCACTGGATATTTGCTGCTGCGGAAAAAGATGCGCAAAGATTTGCGTCCTGGGTCTTTCCGCTGCAAAGGAGCTGGGGAACAGCCAGGGGTGGCACGGAAGGAGCGCTTCCTAAAAGGGAAAGTAATATAGGTGGTCACCATACCTTGCTTAGCCTGGGAATCTTGTCCTACAGGAACCTTTTCAGTTAGCTCATCATGCAGGACATCAAGCAAGATGGCGAGGTTGGACAAAGGGATGTAAAGGAAGAGAGTAGACAACCCCTAACCACATCATCATGGCAGTGATGCCAATTTGAACCCAAGAGTACCAGATCCAGAACCCAAGAGTACCAGATCTGGATGGATCTTCCTAGCTGCTATCAAACCTCCATCAAAGAGTACCAGATCCAGAACCCAAGAGTACCAGATCTGGATGGATCTTCCTAGCTGCTATCAAACCTCCATTAAAGAGTACTAGATCCAGAACCCAAGAGTACCAGATCTGGATGGATCTTCCTAGCTGCTATCAAACCTCCATCAAAGAGTACCAGATCCAGAACCCAAGAGTACCAGATCTGGATGGATCTTCCTAGCTGCTATCAAACCTCCATCAAAGAGTACCAGATCCAGAACCCAAGAGTACCAGATCTGGATGGATCTTCCTAGCTGCTATCAAACCTCCATCAAAGAGTACCAGATCCAGAACCCAAGAGTACCAGATCTGGATGGATCTTCCTAGCTGCTATCAAACCTCCATCAAAGAGTACCAGATCCAGAACCCAAGAGTACCAGATCTGGATGGATCTTCCTAGCTGCTATCAAACCTCCATCAAAGAGTACCAGATCCAGAACCCAAGAGTACCAGATCTGGATGGATCTTCCTAGCTGCTATCAAACCTCCATCAAAGAGTACCAGATCCAGAACCCAAGAGTCCCAGATCTGGATGGATCTTCCTAGCTGCTATCAAACCTCCATCAAAGAGTACCAGATCCAGAACCCAAGAGTACCAGATCTGGATGGATCTTCCTAGCTGCTATCAAACCTCCATCAACCACCTACCTATGTGGTTTGTTTCGGCAACTGCTCCGCTTCCTCTGGATGGTCACAGCTGGGACTTGAGGGCTAGGTGGGTGGCCAGCTTCATCAGAGACTGGATTAGAGGGGCTGCTGCTGGAGAAGACAGGGGCAGGGCTCCTTGGTCCTGGTTGTGGGAACACATTAATAGGGGAGCCCACCAAAATTCAGCTTTTCTTCATTTTAATGCTAAATTAGGGTTGCCATATGTCTCAACAAACAGGGACAACCCGATTTGGGGGGATTGTGTGCACACATTGGCAAATGGGACGGGGATCCTATCCTGATTTTGGGGAAGAGAAATATGGCAACCCTAGGCCATAATTAATTATGACAACCCTATGCTAAACCCATTGCTTTGTCTTCCTTCCCTCCAAAATCCCAAATGTGTGCAAAGGCTTCCAACCAAAAATTTGCAACTGGTGGTACGTTTGTACCTACAATCTAAAATCTGGGGACTTTGGGGGTCGGGGGAACGAGGCGTTCTAATAAGCAATTCCTTCCTCCTCAGCCCTGCTTTGTCACCCTAAAAAATTTTGGTGTCGGCTCATCTCAACGCACTTTATTGCTTGCCTATGTGATGAAAGCGGTTTTTGAGAGACGGGCAAAAAAGCGCCACAAGCAATTCCCATTGCTGGAAGACTTTTTAAATTGCTTTTAAAAAGAATTAAATAGGTCAATTAAGTTCAGATTTGCAAACTGCTGCAGAGACTTCATTCAGAAAGCCTTTCCAGCAAAAAAAATGCTTTCAAGGGCACAATCCAGAGCAGTTACGGGTCCAGGCAGTTCCGTCACCCTCTAGTGTTATTTTATGGAAAGTCACCTTAACTGCTCCGGAGCAAAGGGCTTAATTTCACTTTAGGATATGGACCTAAGAGGTGGACCGGGGAGTGGGGGGAGGAAATCAACCACCTGCAGCCCTGGGTTGATCAAGTGGGTCTCCGTCTTCGGAGGGATCTGAACTGGGCGAATCCAAGATGGACCTCCTGCAACAGGCAAGAGCCACAGTTGAGCTTTTTAAATAATTATTTTGCTTATAAATAAACTTTATAAAAAACTTTAAACAAACAAAATCAAAATTAGCATTGCTGTTTGCTGTCCCTTTTGGAGGACTGAATACTCCTTTACTATACAGGTGTCCCTCATTACCCACAAGGGTTCCGTTCTAGAACCTTCCCGTGGATTAAAAAGTGGATTTTTAAAAATCATGGACAAAAAGCGGAAAAAGAGAATTAAAGAGCCATTTCATGGTTTCTTACGCCTCTATTGCTTCCAATGGATTAAGGTTGTGCCTCAATAGCTGCAGGGGTTTGATCCTGGGACTCCCTGAGGATACCAAAATATTGTATTTACTCAATTCTAACGCTCACCTTTTCCAGCTAAATATAGGGCAAAATCCAGAGTAACTACGGGGAGTCCTTGCTCCGGTGTAAGAACAACTTACTCTAGATTCCAATATGAATTTCCCATAGGTTTTCACTAGGTGGTGCAGTAACTACGGTTGCACATAAAGTCTCTTTCGTGCTCCCAGAGTTACTCTGGATTTGGTTAGTCTCCAAAATCAGGGTGCACATTAGATTTGATGTTTAGTTAGATTAGAATAAATACAACATTTTTATTATAAGTATAGAGCGTGCATTAGATTCGATGAGCATTATATTCAAGTAAATAAATAATATTCACTTAGGGCACAATCCAGAGTAACTACGGGGAGTCCTCTCTCTGGCGTAAGAACAATTTACTCTGGATTGCAATATGAATTTTCCATAGGTTTTCATTAGGTGGTGCCGTAACTACAGGTGCACATAATGGCTGCAATCCTAACCATGTCTACTCAAAAGTAAGCCCCATTGTGTTCAATGAGTCTTACTCCCAGGAAAGTGTCTTTAGGATTGCAGCCAATGTCTCTTACGTGCTCCCGCAGTTACTCTGGATTGTAGGGCTAGTAAGATAAGATAAATAAATAAATACATGTTAAATATGTGTTAAATAAAATATGAAAATATGTGCTGAATAAAATATGTGTTAAATAAAAGCAGTTTAAAAATGCATCCATTTACAGTTGTTTGAAAAACAGCTTTTCTTACTGTTGTAGAGAGGTAGTCAGCAATTAGAAACACAATTGTCGGCTCAGCTGAATTATTGCTTGCTTGACTGCTTCTCTGCAACAGTAGAAAAACAGTTTAAACTGTGTCAAGTCACATCTGTGTATAAGAAAATCAGTGTATAACAAGGTTGGACCCAAACTGTGATTGTCAAGAGTCACAGGCTCGCTGATCTATTAGGACGGAGAATCCCATATCATTACCTTTTCTTGACGGAGAGTTCAGGAATGCCGCTGGCATCATCAGAAGCTTTGCGCTTGTAGATGAAGGAGGTTTTCCGAGATGCAATACTTGGGGAGCCTGGGTGGGGGGAGAGGAAGAAAGAAATCAAGCCAAATATTTGGACCTTTTATAGTTTATAGAACTGCCTACACCTTTATTAGCATTTCCCAAAGTAGATGGTGGTTTTGTCGCGATTTTACGGTGCGACCAAAAGCACCACCAGGTGAAACCGTCAAATACTGTATTTATTCAAATCTAACGCTCACCTTTTCCAGTCAAATTCAGGGTGCGCATTCGATTCTACGTTAATTAGAATTCCGTAAATGCAATATTTTTATTATGGGTTTGGGGTGCGCATTAGATTCGATGCGCATTAGATTTGAGTGACTGCGGTAATATTTCTTTTTGAACAGAACACTATATGAAGAGCTCTGCTTGTTTCCAGATAATTTGAGCCCACCAACCTTCATCTTCATCACCCCATCCAGGTCTCCCTTCATTATACTACCTTCTCTCCATGCATCATCCGTGGTCTTCTGGCAAGGAGCAGGACAAAGGGTCCGACCTGACTTCAATTTACTCAGGGTTTCTGTGACAATATCTGCAAAAGCAGGAGGGAAGGTGACCCACTTCCAGGTTCCCCCAATATCGAACATCTTCCCACCACCCCCACCAACAGGCATCTCATTTCAAAAAGTGTGACTTTTAAATAATAAAAGTAATATTCAATAATATTTATTATTTATAAAAAGTAATAACAAATAATATTATTAAAGTTATAACTATTAATATATTAATATGTTTTGTACGTATTGTTTGCTATTTATGAGTTGGTGTTTGTATGAATGCAGCCGTTGCCGAAGCCAAATTCCGGGTATGGAGGTCATACTTGGCCAATAAATCTATCTATCTTTAAAAATATAAACTTTATATTAATATTATTAAAAATAATATTATTAAATAAAATATTAAATAATAATAATAATTATTATTATTATTATTATTATTATTATTATTATTATTATTAAAAATAATATTATTAAATAAAATATTAAATATTTATTATTATTATTATTAAATAATAATAATAATAATAATAATAATAATAATAATAATAATAATAATAATATTTTAAAGCCCAAATAACATCATGGAAATAAACAATGGCACATACCCTACAATCCAGAGTAATTACAGGAGCATGGAAGAGACATTTACATCGATGTAGTTACGGCATCACCTAGTGAAAACCTATGGCAAATTCATATTGCAGTCCAGAGTAAATTGTTCTTACGTCGGAGCAAAGACTACCCGTAGTTACTCTGGATTGCACCCATAGTTGACTATTGTTGGATATACTCCCAGGTGCACAATTACCACTTTCAAGTAGAGAAACACCAGCTTTTGAAACCAACAATTCTTGAATTCACTACCAAATTGTAGCCACTTTCTAACCCAAACCCACATTGTACAATAGGATGAAAAGCTGTTCAAATCTGAAAATGTCTATCTTTTGAATAGTTTGTTCTGCACACTTTCCGACTGGATCAGGAAAAAGCTAGTTATGGGGTTGGGCACCTAATGTTTAGTGCCCGGCATATCAGCAATAATTTCTAAAAATTAAGAAAATCAGTTGATAGATAATTCCTAGTACATTTACTTGGCATTGGAGGCAAAATCAGATAATTTCGAACACAAATATGATCAAGGAGAATTTCAAACATCTTAATTCCAATAAGACCAATAATTCCAACAAATTAATTCCAATAAATAAATTATTGGATAAATTATCCAATAAATTAATTTTATTGGTTAATAAAATTAATTTTAATTAAATTAATTAATGGGTAATAAATTAATGGATAAATTAATTCCAATCATAATCATGAACATTCAAGTATCTCTGGATATATCTTCAGCAACACTGCAAAAAATTACATGCTGGATCACAATTTGCAGTATCCTTGGGTGACAAAAGGTCCCATTTCTTCTCCGCAAACCTCAAAAAGATATGGTACCCAGATAGGGTTGCCATATGTCCCCCATATAGAGGGCTGTGGGTGGCGCAAGCAGTAAAGATGCTGTGCCTATTAACCTGCAGGCCAGGGTTCGAGACCTGGGTCGGCCCCACAAGACAGGGTGAGCTCTTGTCCTTAGCCCAGCTCTGCGACGCCAGCTGGATCCAATCATATTGGCTCTGCCTTTCCATTGGACTAATTCAGTGGCATGGAGAGGGGGGATGTGCTGCTTGGGTAACAGCCTATCCTCCATAACAATCCAACCCAGGCTTTTGTGCTTTGCATGCAGCGTATGCAGCACCAAGCACGATACTATAGTCTTCCAAGACTGACGGAGGCCTGCTATGTCCCCCAAAACAGGGACAATCCTGATTTGGGGGGGCTGTGTTTGAATATTAGCAAGCGTGACAGAGGGTCCTGTCCCAGTTTTGCAGAAGAGAATTATGGCAATCCTATATGATGGTTTTTTGGGGGGGGTAGCACACTTTGGTTCCCCCTTCAGATCTGGGGCATGGCACATTCCAGCTCACACCTCCCCCCACCAAAAAAAGACCTTGATTCAGTGGGAAGCCACATCTCTAGCACACTCACCACCCACACTGCGGCGGCGCCGCCACCGCCTGGCATCTTCGGTCCTCTCTCTAGTATCTTTGAACCCAAAAGCGGATAGTCTTGTGCTTTCAGTGTCTGAAGAGGCCTCCTGAATTTTTTCCAAGAGAGGCTGAGGAACTGTACCTGGGACCAAAGGAGGGGAAATTTCTCAAAGGCAGTTCTTATGACTTAGTGATAGATTTTTGTGATCAACTAGTCTTCTATGCACAGTGGTGCCTCACATAAAGAGCTTAATACGTTCCGGAGGCATGCTCTTTATGTGAAACGCTCTTTAAGTGAAGCGGATTTTTCCATAGGAAATAATGGAAACTCAGACGATTGGTTCCACGACCCCCCAAATATTCATAGAAAAATATTAACTGGATGTAAAAATGATGACAAGACACTGGAACTGAATTCAAGACATGCATTCAATGTGCATGATCCTATGACGTCTACTTAGGCTACAATCCTAAAGACACTTTCCTGGGAGTAAGCCCCATTGAACACAATGGGGCTTACTTCTGGGTAGACATGGTTAGGAGGCTGCAATCAAAGACACTTTCCCGGGAGTAAGACCAGTGATGGGCTGGCCCCATCCCAAGATCCGGTAAGCCGGAAGTGGGAGGGGCCAGCCGGGGTCAGCGGGTGTGGGTGGGGCAAGGGGCGGGACTGGGGAGGGGCAAGGGGTGGGGCGACGTTGGCGCCTGCACAGTGCCTGCTTAGAAGCCGGCCTGCCAGGCTGGCCTGGCAGGCCGGCTTCTAAGCAGGCTCTGCACAAGCGCCGACACCAGCGCTCACGCAGAGCCTGCCTGGAAGCTGGTCGGGCAAGCCGCCTCTAGGCAGGGTCTGCGCGAGCGCCGATGTCGGCGCTTGTGCAGAGCCTGCCTAGAAGCAGCCTGCCCGCTTCTAGGCAGGCGGCGGTGGGCAGAAAACATGGCGGACCATACCGGTCCGCCATGTTTTTCATTTCCCTGTCGCTGGCGGTACGCTAGCGGCAGGGAAACGGGAAGAACCGGTACAGGCGCATAGGCCCGTACTGGTAAGTGCCCACCACTGAGCAAGACCCATTTAACACAGAAGTGCTTACTTCTGAGTAGACATAGTTAGGCAACTGCAATCAAAGACACTTTCCTGGGAGACTTACCTGGGCTGCTGCTGGAGGTTCAAGGTGGTTAGTGGGGGCACTTGGGGGCAGTTAGGGGCAGCTGCCTCTGGCACTGCCAGGTAACTGCCCCTGGCACTGCCAGGTAACAGTTGGGGGCAGTTAGAGGCAGCAGCACTGGCCAGCAGCCCTTTTAAAGAGCCTCAGGGCTGGAGCATCAGGGCTGCATAGCACGCATGCCCTTAGTGTGCTTGCTTGTTAAGTGAAGCGGAACTTGTTATGTGAAGCTAGATTTCTTGAAATTTTTGCTCCTTATGTGAAACGCTTGTTAAGCAAGGCACTTGTTAAGCAAGGTACCACTGTATATAAAAGAGAAAAGTCCCTGACTGACTCACTCACCAATGCCCAGCCGAAACCACCAGGCCTAGAAGCGTGAAATTTGGGGTGGGTGTTCCTACTGTGGCAGAGTGGGTCACTAAGAAATGGTTTTCTGAAATTCCAAACAGAAGGGTGTGAAATGGGGCGCAACATGTTTTCCTCCCTATACTTTGCATTGAAGAATTGGTGACTGAGGGATGCTCTGTTCCAACCCCAGACCTAGAAGCATGAAATTCGGGGACAGTGTTCCTTCTGTCACATGAACACCCACCAAGAACCAATACAGGCAATTGTGACAGAGGGTCCTATCCCAATTTTGTGGAAGAGAATTGTGGCAACCCATAGTGCAGGGACAAGATTCAAATTAGGAGATTCCTAATTTATACTCTAGTCTCTTAGCCATCATCCCAAACCACTTCACATCACCACCTCTTCCCACCATTGCCTGGGTTTGCATTCCTTGCTCTTATGTGGGCTTCTTTGGGCCAATACAACCACACCAGCCCTTATAGCAATCTTTAGATTTGCTACCTTTTTCATCTCATGGCACATTGACTTGGTGCAAAAATAGTCAAGGCACACCATCAGTTTTTTTTTTACTATTGACGTGGCACACCATGCTGTGGCACACTTGCAGACCATCCGCGGCACACCAGTATGTCACAGCACAGTGACTGAAAATCATTGCCTTATAGGTTTGCTATACCTATACCATTGCCTTATAGGTTCACACCTCTCCAGCCTACTGTCAGTAGATTTCCCAAGTTGGCACTGCTGCTGTCCCCCTTCTAACCAGCAGAGGGCAGCAGATGTACTTCAATTAACATAAAGGTTACTTAGCACTGGTGGCATAGCTAGAGGGGGTCAGAGCAGTCGGTCTTGGATGGAAGTGTGCAAGCCATATGACTCCGTTTGGGACCCCATGCCTGAAAATACTCCAGAGTCGAGTACCTATTTGCACGCCTCTCTCAAAATATGCTCTACCCCCTTTTAGTTATACCACTGCTTAGTACCTAGAGTTTCCATAATTGTCTTCCACAAAATCAGGACAGGACCCTCTGTCCCATTTTCCAGTATGTGAATACAAACCCCCAAAATTGTGATTGTCCCTGTTTTTTGGGATAGTTGGCAACCCTATTAGTATCCCTTGTTAATGTTGTGGCTGTACCTTGCACACTAATATATACATATACGTATACATAGACATATGCATATGCAACAGTGTCCAGTACAGCCAAATCATTAACAAGGGATACTGATACTAACTTGTATACTTATACTAACAAGGGATACTAATATGTGTATTTATAAACACACACAACTAACAAGGGATACTAATGTGTGTATTTATACAGACACACACACGCCTCACTGCAAGTTCCCTCCACCAGGGATGGAGCGTGCGCACATGCACACATGCGAAAGAAAGAAAGAAAGAAAGAAAGAAAGAAAGAAAGAAAGAAAGAAAGAAAGAAAGAAAGAAAGAAAGGCTTGAACTTCAGTCCACATCCCTACCCTCCTGATTTTCCTGGATGCCTCAAGAATACTGTACCAATCTCAGATGCATGGCCAATCAAAGCTTGAATGACTGACACCTGTCGCTGCAGCTGCTCTTCAGCTCTACTGTCCAATTTGCTGCAGAGCTCGCTGGGGAAGAGGTTGGGAGCAAAAACTATGGCCAGGTTAGCCAAATCCATCTTGTTCTGAGCAGACCTGAAAAGAAGGAGAGGATGAATAGGTGGGATCTGCAATAAGCAGCAAAGAGGAAGGGGGGGGTTCCTAGCTGGGAATGCCTGCGTGTGGCCCGTTAGCAAGGATCACGTCCCACAACTGCATCTGGATCACGTCCTTGTGGATGTGGATCAGCTCCTATGATTAAAGGCGGATCAGATGCAATCATTGCACACCAGGCTAAATAAGCCAGCATAGGCAACAATCCAGAGTAACTATGGGACCTTTTACACTAACGTAGTTATGGTAAATGAAATGCAGAGAGCAATCCAGAACAAGTGCCTCTTACATCTTCCCGTAGTTACTCTGGATTGTAGGGATAGTGTAGATCTAGTGAGCCAGGGTTCAGGATCCAATTCACTTCTAGGTTAATGGCATCATCTCTGGTGGGTCCCGAGTCCCGACAGACTGAGAACTGCTGTTTGTTACGACTCAAGAAGGGCAATAGGAATAAAGGGCAAGAAAGAAAGAAAGAAATGCTGGCAGCATTTCACTGTCTTCTGATGCTTACAGCAATTCACTGGAAACATTTATGCAGATACTAAGGCTTTCCTCCTAGTGCACTTCGATGATATGATCTCCAGGGAATTGCTATCTAGGGGGAAACACAGCCCTCCCAAATACCCCCTAAGGGCCCTTTATACAGTTCCCTCTTTTGCCCCAGGGGGAGAAAACTGGCAGCTGTAGAAGGCACCGAGGGCTGGATGGTTGACTTCACCTGAAAAAAAATGAGCATCACCCTACCTGCAGAATAGTGGTCTGGGAACCGGGGTAAATTACCCCAAATGGGGTAAAAATGAAAGTCCTGGGGGTAATGGACGGTCACACCATGGAGCTTTCGGAAAGGGAAGAGTGCGCACGTATGTGCACATTAATGTTTTTTAAAATGGTTGCTGTGGCCGGCTGGACTTAGCTGCACCAAGCCGCAGCAGCCTGAAACTGCCCCCCAGTGCCCCCAAACACCCTCCCCAGCCAAGTTAAGTAAGCCACTTACTTAACATTTACTCAGAAGCAAACCACTTACTTTACGTTTACTCCTGATTTAAAAAATGTAGGACAAAACATAGGACATCCTTCATTTTGTCCTACATTTTTTAAAGTCCGGATTTTCAATTGAAATAGTTCTCCTATTCAGTTTTCAATTGCAAATCCGGCCTTTTGGGTGACCGTTTCCTTCCTTTCCAATCAAGGGGGTAACATTGGCGCATCTAAATATATTTTGGGGTGAAAGGTAAAAAAGTTCCCTGACTCCTGCTATAGAAAATTGAGACATTCGTGCCTCTCTAAACCACAATTAAGACCCTGAAGCTCGCTTGATCACCCTCTTCCTCCCTCTTGGATTCTCCCACAACGCCACTTCCCCCCTGCAGCGATCTGCGCACAATGTGGTTCCATGCAATCACTCAAACGTGGTATTACCCAAGTTAAAATAATTCTGCTTTGGACAAATTTCCACTTCCGTTAAAAAAAGTGTTCCTCGTCCTCATGGTTGTAAGCAGGGGTGGCCCTATCAGCCCCAAGATCCGGTTTGCCGGAAGTTGGGGGTGGGGCTGGGGTCAGGGGGCAGGGGCGGGGCGAGGGACAGGCCCCAACCCCGCCGCATTGTGCATGCGTCAGGCTGGACGCATGCGCGCTGAATCTCCTGAAGCCCCAAGCTCCAGGAGACTCAGCACGCATGCGTGCAGCTGGACACAAGCGCGCTAAGTCTCTTGGAGCTCGGCTTCAGGAGACTCGGAGTACGTGGGTCCAGCTAGATGCTAGCGCACTGCATCTCCTGGGGCCCAGCTTCAGGAGACGCGTGGCAGCCGCTGCCGAACCGGTCCCCGCGGTTCATGCCAGCCGCGGCTCTGACTGGTTTGCTAGCGTCCGCCATGGGGGAAGATCCGGTTCAGGCGAATAGGCCCGATCCGACATCTGCCCACCTGTGGTTGTAAGGGTACGCACGAAAATTTGATTGGGGAATGCCCATTAAAAATCAACTGAGTATGAATTTCCATGAGTCAGATTTTCTGGCGCTGTTGCTCCACCCCAGAACAAGCAGGAACGAGGATAATTTCCCCAAATAACTCATTCTGAAGATATTTCTCAATGAAGAATCATGCCCATTTGGTGGTGCAATGTGTATTGGTTGCACAATCCTACTAGACTAGACATATGGGGTTTTTTTTAATGCAAGGCTCACACAGTGCCTTGTTGGTGCCCTTCTCCTTGGCAGCCAACCCTTAAGAGGAACAAGAATCACGATACTTGTACCACCCTCTGAGCCCTTTAGTAGAAGAGGGCCATGGCTACAATCTTAAAAGACACTTTCCTGAGAGTAAGAGCCATTGAACACAATGGTGCTTACTTTTGAGTAGATGTTAGGATTGTGTGCTATATAAATTTGATGTTTGTCCATCTGTTCAAACATCCCCCCGCCTGCAGAAGACTAACAGCTAAGGATCATCTGCGCTGTGCTAGAAGACTAACAGCTAAGGATTGATGGGTGGATCAACCATGGATCAGCCATGGGTGGTTAATGTGCATAGGGGTTGATGTGCGTACTATGGCTCCCACCTGGTTGCCACTTCCTGCAGGAAGGTGAAGAGGTAGCGGAGGGTATGGATACTTCCCGGGGGGAACAGACAGGTGAGGAGGACGGTCAGCGGGCCCCGCAGGTCACAGTCCTCTCGTTGCTGCACGTCACACAATGGTCTCTGCAACTCAGTTGGAATTAGGGGCTCGGGCAGTTCCCTAAGAAATTGTTTCACAAGTGTTGCCACATCGCATGGGAGTGCCATCTCCAAGCAGTTTTCACCAGCCTCCAACCGGGTCTGTAAGGGCATGACCATAAGGAATATATTATCCACCCCAGAACAACAGATCCTGATCCACAATACTCCTAAGTCCCTATACAGGGTGACCATATGACCAGAAAAACCCAGATTTGTCCAGATTTTTAGCCTCCTGTCCTCCAGATTTGTCCGGATTTTTAGCCTCCCGGATTTTTAGGGTGTCCTACATTTTGGCTTCATTCTGAAACTTCATGATAGTGCACAGTACCCCATCATGTCATATGTCGTTGGATTCGTGTTGAAGAGCAGAATCCAATGCAAAACTCAGTTTTGAGATATGTCCTTCCTATCAAAAAGTTATTGTCAAAAAACAGAAAAACAAAAACCAAAAAAATACATTTTTGGGCAATTTTTTTAAGTGGGTAGGAATTTTGGCCTGGGATTAGGAATTTTGGCCTTGGGGTTCAGGAATTTTGGGTTTGGCATCTGGTCACCCTGCTATTAAATCTACTCTTTCAAAGACTTGTTACAGTTCTGGGGTTTTTCCCTCTCCTGGCAGAGAGGACAGCAGGATTGTACAATGCAGAGAAGTTTACCGGTAAAAGGATTACTCAAGTTCCCATAGATTAAGCAACCTCTCCTGAAATGGATTTCAACATCCCTAACCTAAATGCATGCTGGCTTCACCAGGTGGAAGGCAGGCCGCAGAATGGCTCTTGCCGTAGATTTTTAGGCTCAGCGCAACTCTAAGAACAAGGATCTTGGGAAACATTTCAGGCCGCACATTGGTGGGGTGCACTTACTGACCCCCTACTTCCCTGCTCTTCCAACTAACTCTATTGAAAAGGGTTGGGGGCTGAGTAGAAAAAGAGAGCTGCGGGCTAGAAATGGGGTTAGAGTGTCTCAAATCCCTAGATCAGAGAAGCAGGACCTAGAACCAGAACTAGGTCTGATTTTCAGATCTCCAACTCAATGGAGAGTTAAGCCCAGCTTTATCCTGTGCTAAGGATTCATTGAAATGGTTTGATAATACAGGTGACCCCCAAGCATCTTAGATGTCCGATTTTCCATTTTACCTTCAAAGCTTTGATGCGGGTCATGGAACCACATTTTCGAAAGAGCCCCTCCACATGAAGATGGGGGCGGAGAAGGTCACAGGCATCCACAAGGAACCTAAGGACATGATAGCAAAGAAATGCACACATACAGAGAGCTGCTGGAGACCTATTAGAGGGGCGGCAGATGGAAAAAAGAGGTCTTGCTGGGACCCTCTTGATAACAGGAGTGGGATTTGAAAGTCCCACATCCCTAGATTAGCTTTTATAGCGTTGCCATAATCCTCATCCGCAAAATCAGGACAGGACCCTCTGTCCCATTTGCCAGTATATGGACACAATCCCCCCAATTGGGATTGTCCCTCTTTTGGGGGACATATGGCAACCCTGAGCATCAGGCAACTATGGAAATATTAACAGAACCTCCTTGACTTAAGGGTACTACAGGAGTATCCTTTGTCAGAGTTGGTACCCCATACTCCCTACCCCCTTTTTCAGCAACCTGCTGGGAAAACATGGGCAGACCCCAATTCTGTTCAAGTTCATAACACCTAAGAGGATTCCCGACACCCCCAGAGATCAGTTACTACAAGATGTAAATTACTCACTGCGGCACCCCATCGGCATGTTTTGAAAGAGGCAGCAAGTGCAGTGGAACGCCAAAGAGACCCCGGGGCAAAGCAGACCCAACTTTCTCCTGCAAGACAGCAGATGTAGGTTATATTATTATCATATAATAGATCATTATTAGATTATTATATTCCATAGTATCTATATTATATCTATATTCAAAATTAGATGTTTTGTTTGTAAGCTACGTGGGGCAGATCTCTGTGGGCATCTACAATAATTTGCAAATTTTCCTATAAGTTGTTGGCACCGTATAATAATTTATCATTATTATAATTTATAATTTAAAAACAAAACCAAAACAGCAATTACACAGTTTTAAAAACAGCAACAGCAATATGCGGATCCTGTCTTTAGTGTCGTAGGGACAGGTATCACATACTCACCTGGCTAGGTTTAGCCTTCCAATGGTGGACGTGAACCCCGATACTTTTGAGATAGTGAACGATGGCAGGTAAGACCTCTGGGTTTGACCTCATTCTGGTGCAACTCGCACACCTTTGCATAGAAAGGGTTTGAGGACCAGAAAAAGTACCTCTGCAGTTCCTCTTCTCACAAATTATTTTTCTGGTTTTGTAAATAAGGCTCCTTGGAGTAGGAATTTGGGGTTAAATTTGGAGTAGGAATTTGGAGTTCAAGTTTGCAGAAATAAGCAAACCACTAGATAGGAAAAGGGAGGAATAGACCTGAATCACCTTACTCAAGGTAGCAGGTCAACTTAACACAAGCCTTAGGAGAAGACTTCCAATGAATTATAAATACATTTTCTCATTACTGTTCTTAATTAATTAATTAAGGAATCACACCATCAATGGAGGAGCCCAATAGAAAAAGGGGCCCATAACTTCTGGGGGAAAATTCCAACTTCTTTGGGGCTTATCCTTTCCAAATGTGAATTTCCATTTCTCCTCCTTGTAAAGCTGTAGTAGCACAAAATCGCCTTTGCTCTGCTCCTTATCTACTTCAGCCTCATTAAAAAAACAACTCAGTTTCCTGAACTCGCACAAGATTTGATCGGTGCTTCTCTTGCTCTACCATCGGCTCTTGCCCACCCACCAGAACCGGTCTTTAAGTGGTGTCACCTTCACCACCTAAAACCAAGGGGAGAAGAAGTTACAAAGGGGAACAGGAGTAAGCCATTTATAAGTTCTCTCTAGGAGGTCATGGCAATATTTAAAGGGGACCACAACTCCAGGAGAAGCTGGATGATGACCACCTACTTAGATGTGGGCCTATAGATATGATGGGGGATGCAAATATCAGGGGGCTTGGATTCTGTTTCCTACTTTATGGGGGGTAGTGATCAGTGATGGGCTTCAAAGAAATTAAGAACCGGTTCTCTGTCCATCTGGCAGCACTTTTAAATGGCTATTTTTAAACTTTATATGTACTATCTCTTGTTAAGAACCGGTTCTATAGCGTAGGTGCGAACCTGCTGCTGCCCACCACTGGTAGTGATGATGAGCGGTGATGATCACAGATCCCGAAAGCCAGGATCCCCCAATTCCTTCCCTCTTCCTGATGATGACCACCTACTTAGATGTGGGTCTATAGTGATGATGGGGGATGCAAACATCAGGGGCTTGGATTCTGTTTCCTACTTTATGGAGGGGGTAGTGATGATGAATGAAAACCAGGATCCCCCAATTCCTTCCCTCTTCCTGATGATGACCACCTACTTAGATGTGGGTCTATAGTGATGATGGGGGATGCAAACATCAGGGGCTTGGATTCTGTTTCCTACTTTATTGGGGGGGGGGGTAGTGATGATGAATGAAAGCCAGGATCCCCCAATTCCTTCCCTCTTCCTGATGATGACCACCTACTTAGATGTGGGTCTATGGTGATGATGGGGGATGCAAACATCAGGGGGCTTGGATTGTTTCCTACTTTATGGGGGGTAGTGATGATGAATGGTGATGATCACAGATCCAGAAAGCCAGGATCCCCCAATTCCTTCCCTCCTCCTACTTTTTACTCCACAGTTTTGACATGTAAGCTCCACGAGGCAGGGGCCTGTCGTTTTCATGTTCATGATGCTCTACCTCTGACTGGGTTGCCAGATGACCAAACACGCACAGCTCGATCTGCTCTTGTGTTTTTTTTCCTTGCAGCAGTGGGTAAAAAACAGCCGGGGAAGTCTTCCTCACTACAGAGGGAGACATTATCACAGCTGTGGTTGTTATCACAGTTGTTATCACAGTTGCCAGATCAGGCTATTCCAGAAGCAGAGTTACAGATGCTGGTTTTAAAAAATAACAAAACCTGGCCACTGTATAAGGAAAAAATAACGGCTGGGTTTGGTGTTTGTATCTCTCTTTTGGTAGTGATGAATAGAGGTTATAGCGGGAAAGCCTCACCCTACAATCCAGAGTAACTACAGGAAGATGTAAGAGGCACTTGCTCTGGATTGCTCTATGCATTTCCCATATGTTTCCCATAGGGCAAAATCCAGAGTGACTATGGGGAGTCTTTGCTCCGGTGTAAGAACAACTTACTCTGGATTCCAATATGAATTTCCCATACGTTTTCATGAGGTGGTGCAGTAACTACAGGTGCACATAAAGTCTCTAATGTGCTCCCATAGTTATGCTAGATTTGGGGGTACATCAATGTAAAAGGTCCCATAGTTACTCTGGATTGTAGCCTCAGACTCTTAGGTGTATGTAAGTCCAGCCCATTAGGATGGCTGATTGAGACAGTTGCCTCAGGGCTGGCAAGGGCAGTACCCACCAGCTTGCATCCCTCTTCTTTGCCATGTTTTCTGGATTAGGGTCCAAGCATCCTATTCCCAGGAGGGGTTCTCAGGAATTACAAAAAAAAACTAGATCACCAAATTTGCTCCAGAAATTCAACTGATGGTATTTGTCCCAACACAGAAGCTCAATAGGGGGGAAAAGGCTGCACCAGTTGAATTCAAACCTGCCTTGTGGTTATCAAAAGCAGAGGAACTCTTCATTTAAAAAAAAATTAAACCATAGCCACAATTCCACCCCGTTTCTTGTCTCTCCTTATATGCATGCACACACACACACACACATACACACACATAACCCAGTTCCTTTTAACCACACATCTGCATACAAGCAACTGGTTCCTTTTGATTCAGCTTCCCTGCAGAGCTCAGTGTTCCTGGTGCACAGGGCGCCACCTCGCATGGATTTGGGGTGCGCCAACCACAGGATCAATTTCAAGAAACCGTGAATCTGAGGACTGTGGTGGGTTGAAGGGGAAAAAATGATCCGACGAGAAAGCAAAAGGTGAGCATAAACTCACTGTAAACCTTTGTCAAGGGTGTTAACTGGGAATTTGTTGCCGTTATCATGTTAGTTAACTGGGAATTTCTTAACTGGGAACAGTGTTTTGTTGGAACCGTTTGTTACCCGCCATTGGCACTTGTTCTTAGGTAGAGTTTCTCTTTTTGTAAAGTTTCCAATGTCATAAAGTTGGTAAAATTCTGTAAAGTTTCCAAAATATATTATATTGAAATTGTATATGATACAGTGGTACCTCGCTTAACAAGCACTTCGCTTAAAAAGCGTTTCACATAACAAGCAAAGATCTCCAAGAAATCTTGCTTCACATAACAAGTTCCACTTCACCTAACAAGCAAGCGTGCTATGGGACGTGTGCTATGCAGCCCTGGTGCTCCACACGGAGGCTCTTTAAAAGGGCTGCCGGCCAGTGTGGCTGCCTCTAACTGCCCCAAGCTTAGGGGCAATTACCTGGGGGTGCCAGAGGCAGCTGCCCCTAACTGCCCCAATTGCCCCCATCGACCACCTTGAACAGAGATGGGCTGGCCCCATCCCAAGATCCGGTATGCCGGAAGTGGGAGGGGCCAGCCGGGGTCAGGGGGTGTGGGAGGGGCGAGGGGTGGGACTGGGGAGGGGCAAGGGGCGGGGCGACGTTGGCGCCTGCGCAGTGCCTGCTTAGAAGCCGGCCTGCCAGGCTGGCCTGGCAGGCCGGCTTCCAAGCAGGCTCTGCGCAAGCGCCAACACCGGCGCTCACGCAGAGCCTGCCTGGAAGCTGGCCTGGCAGGCCGCTTCTAGGCAGGCTCTGCGCGAGCGCCGACATCGGGGCTCACACAGAGCCTGCCTAGAAGCGGGCAAACCGCCTCTAGGCAGGGTCTGCGCCAGCGCCGATGTCGGCGCTTGTGCAGAGCCTGCCTAGAAGCGGCCTGCCCGCTTCTAGGCAGGCGGTGGTGGGCGCAAAACATGGCGGACCGTACCGGTCCGCGATGTTTTGCATTTCCCTGTCGCTGGTGGTATGCTAGCGGCAGGGAAACGGGAAGAACCGGTACGGGCGCGTAGGCCAGTACTGGTAAGTGCCCACCACTGACCTTGAACCTCCAGCAGCAGACCAGGTAAGCCTCCCAGGAAAGTGTCTTTGTTTGCAATCTCCTAACTATGTCTACTCAGAAGTAAGCCCCATTGTGTTAAATGGGACTTACTACTAGGAAAGTGTCTTTCATTGCAGTCTCCTAACCTTGTCTAGCCAGAAGTAAGCCCCATTGTGTTCAGTGGGGCTCACTCCCAGGAAAGTGTCTTTAGGATTGCAGCCTAAGTAGACTTCAAAGGATCATGCACACTGAATGCATATTTTGAATTCAATTCCGGTATTTTGTCATCATTTTTACATCCAGTTAATATTTTTATATGAATATTTGGGGGGTTGTGGAACCAATCGTCTGAGTTTCCATTATTTCCTATGGGAAAATCTGCTTCACTTAAAGAGCGTTTCACTTAAAGAGCAGACCTCCAAAAAGAATTAAGCTCTTTATGTGAGGCACCACTGAATATATAATCTAGGAAGTTTATAAAGGTTGATAGTAGGCAAATGATGTTCATTTCCTCCTTCATGGGAAAAAGCTGTTGGTGTTGAAATGCCAGTTTCTGGTGGAGTAGCTGAAGGGGGGTGGAGCAGTCAGTCTTGGAGGGAGCCTCACCCCTTCAGAGCCATTGCAGGTGGGGGCTCCTTTTGCTCCCCCCCCACCTGCAATAGCTCCGAAGGGGTGAAGCTCCCTCCAAGACTGATTGTTCCACCCCCTCTAGCTATGCCACTGGCACAATAGATACCTTTTTCCTTGACAGCTCTGAGATGCCCATAGAGCACACCTGCTCTTCACCCATGGCATAAAAATAATCCCAGTTTTGAACTGGGAGAGAGGCACGCCTGCCAGATTTTCAGATCTTGGATCTGTGCCCCCAACTCTGTGCATATTTGATGTGCCGTCCCTGGTTCTAGATGAGACGTGCTCTCCAACTGTGTGTCGGATTTGGATTTGGGCTCATCTTTTACTGTTTGGAAAGCAACACGCGCACCAATCATCCACTGATGTCCAGGATCAGGTAGCAGAAAATGGTCAATGTGCAGGATGACTAGATGCCAAACCCCAAATTCCTGAACCCCAAGGCCAAAATTCCTACCCCCTTCAAGCCAAAATTCCTACCCACTTTTAAAAAATTGCCAAAATGTATTTTTATTTTTTTTGTTTTTTATTCTGCTCTTCAATATGAGTCCAACGACATGTGACATGATGGTGTAGTGTGCACCACCGAGAATTTCCAAGGAATCTTGCTTCACATAACAAATTCCACTTCACTTAACAAGCAAGCACGCTATGGGACATGTGCTATGCAGCCCTGATGCTCCGCACAGAGGCCACCACCGAGAAGTTCAAAAATGAAGCCAAAATGTAGGACACCCGGACAGGAGGCTAAAAATCCGGACAAATCCGGGTTTTTCCGGTCATATGGTCACCCTCAGCGTGTCAAATGAGGGTTGTGTTGCAGCTCTCTTGCACAACCAGCTTCTTGGAGAGATTATGTAGAGGTTGTGTTGTTTTTTGATAAGAGGAAGCTGTTGTGGTTGGCGAGCTACGTAGCATGCATGCTGCAGAAGGACATGCTATGGTGGAGGAAGAAAGGGTGTTGCGCATGAAGCATCCCAATTTTTTTCACCTTTCCCTGAGACCTGTTACTTCCTTGCGTTAGTATTTCAGTACCTTGGTTTCCGAGCATAATTTGTTCCGGAAGGGTCTTGTAATCCAAAACACTTGTATATCAAAGCAAATTTTCACATAAGGAATAATGGAAATGCAGGCAATTCGTTCCATGACCCAAAAATATTCATTTAAAAAGGTTACAATACTGCCATATAATTCAAAATAATAAAGAAAATACAAAATCTAAAGAAAAAGAAAACAAATTAACGTGTACTTATGGGTAATATCCAGAGCAGTTATGGGTCCGTGCAGTTATGTCACCCTCTGGTGTTATCTTATGGAAAGTCACCTGAACTGCTCCATCCCAAAGGGCTTAATTTGACTTTAGGATGTAGGCCAAAAGGCATGATCCAGAGTAACTATGGGAGCACATAAGAGACATTATGTGCACCCGTAGTTACTGCACCACCTAGTGAAAACCTATGGGAAATTCATATTGCAATCCAGAGTAACTTGTTCTTACTCCAGAGCAAGGACTCCCTATAGTTACTCTGGATTTCATCCTAAGTCTCTCAGGCTGCATGAGCACCAATGATTATAATAGGGCTTACTTTAGAGTAAACATGCATCAGCTGGTCTCTCAGGAGAGGCTGAGCGGGTGCTGATAGAGGGCTGAAGCCGGACTTTTTTTTTTTTGCTTGTACTGCTCAACATTGCTTGTATTGCAAGACAAACAGTGCAATCCTAAGCATGTCTACTCAGAAGTAAGTCCCATTGTGTTCAATAGTACTTACTCCCAGGAAAGTGTGATTCAGATAGCAGCCAAAATTTATTAGAAATGTTTGCTTGTCTTGCAAACTGCTTTCAATCCTAAATGCTCTCCAAAAGGCTGATCCATCTATGGCGTCACTTGTTGGTACGTGATCTTAATAAAAGATCTTTTTAGGGCTGGGAAATGCAGTCGGTGCGCTATGGAAGGAAGTGAAGCAAGTGGTGGGGGGAGAGAGTTTCTCAGTATAACTTGGGGCTTCCAAGTGCAACCATTGGCTGAGTGGGTGAGTAAAATGCAAGGGGGTGGGGTGGGGAAGTGCGCATGTAGGTGGGGAAATGCGGAAGCCAAAGCGTGTGTGGAAGTTCTGGTGAAGTTTGGGTTTGCAGAAAGGCTGGATGAAATGTTTTGTATTCTCCTTGGAGATGGACAATGTAATTTTTGGACCAGCACTCTAGGCAGAAGGCATCTAAAGAACATTCTTTGGCTGGCACAGAAGGGCGCATGTGCAGCTTGGCCGGGACTGCGCACTTGCTCTTTTGGGCCGGGCTGGGGGTGTTCTCCAGCCCCCACTTGCTGCTGTGGGGGAAGTGCTAGGTGGGGGCTGCGCTCATGGCACAAGACACCTCGTGCTAGATAAACTGTATGCCACTGGTTGGCGGTTCAGAACCAAAGTGCTGCATGACCTCCCAGCTCATGCAGCAGCTAACTGAACGTGGCACCTATGCGCCATGGCACATAATCATGGCACATATGCGCTCATGGCACAAGACACCTTGTGCTAGATAACAGTACGCCACTGGTTGGCGGTTTGGAACCAAAGTGCTGCATGACCTCCCAGCTCATGCAGCAGCTAACTGAACGTGGCACCTATGCGCCATGGCACATAGTCATGGCACATACACGCTCATGGCACAAGACACCTCGTGCTAGATAAACAGTACACCACTGGTTGGCGGTTCGGAACCAAAGTGCTATATGACCTCCCAGCTCATGCAGCAGCCAACCGAACATGGCACATAATCATGGCACAAGACACCTTGTGCTAGATAACAGTACGCCACTGGTTGGCGGTTCAGAACCAAAGTGCTATATGACCTCCCAGCTCATGCAGTACCCAACCTAACAGTTTGAAAGCATGCAAATGCAAGTAGGTAAAGAGTGGTGGGCAAGTAACAACAGGTCTGAATTATTATTATCAATACTGTAACTACAGCGGCAGCTGAGTAAGTATTGCAGGAGTTGCAACACATTGTGTAAGTTGCCTATTCCCACTTTCTGTTGGAGTTATTTTGGACAGTGATGGTGCAACTGTTGCGGCCTAGAATAGCTCTGATGATGGGTGGGATGTGGCGCTTACATGGTGCATTATGTCACCTGTAATATTTACTGTACCACGCCTGCAACTATGCCACCACCACTATTACTACTACTACCACCACCACCACCACCACTACTACTATCACCACCACCACCACCACCACCACCACTACTACTACTATCACCACCACCACCACCACCACTATTACTACTACCACCACCACCACCACCACTATTACTATCACCACCACCACCACCACCACTACTACTATTAAACAAACAAACAAGCAAACAAACAAACAAATAAATAAATAACAGCACTCCTGGGAACTTCACACATATTGAGACAATACCTTTGTGATTCCAAGTTCCTTGGATAGGAACCAAATCACAACAGAGCCAATTCCAGACAAACACCTGGCAACTGCGAAATAGTGCATCATCATCATCATCATCATCATCATCATCATCATCATCATCATCATCATTTCACACTGGCATCCAAATGGAAAAATAAAAGATTTTGAGCCAAACTGCACAGTCTAGTGATGGTGACGTCAATTGGACGTGGTCTTGGGATGGTCCTGTTCATGTTCTCGGAATCCAACATCCACAATTGCCTTGTTGAAAGTGTCTCCAGATTGTCTTCTGAATTGTTACCTTTGCAGGAAATCGCAAACAGAAGCACCCAGCCTGGCAGATACTGGCACCATCTCAGGTGTCACCAAGATCCGCCGGAAGAAGAGCCAACGCCGGAAGACCTGCCCGAACCCCAGGGAGATCAATCAAGCCTTGAGCTCCATTGCTCTAGAACGGAGTCACTCCTGCACCCTTGATGACTTGATAGAAAAATGCCTTCATTCCTTTGGTAATTGAAGGGCTTATTTAGTGGGGCGCTTGAAGGTTGGGGTGCTCCTCTTGAATCTGACACTTTTTTCTTCCTCCTCCAGATTTGGACGGGAACCTGTGCACCAGCGACTACATGGTCAACATGACGCTAACAGTCCACAGCTGGGTGGTACCATCTGTGGAGCTGGCTCGCCGACTCCGGACTTTATATCCTCTTTGGGGTACCAAGTCTCTTGCAGTAATAAAACTCTCCCTTTTTCAGTGGTGCCTTGGTTTACGAGCATAATTTGTAGCAGGAGCATGCTTGTAATCCAAAATGCTTGTATATCAAAGTGAATTTTTCCATAAGAAATCATGGAAATTCAGATGATTCATTCCACAACCCAAAAATATTCATATAAAAATTATTACAATACTCTAATATAATACTAAACAATAAAGAAAATACAAAATATAAAGAAAAATAAACAATTAAATTTGCACTTAGAGCACAAGCTTAACCATGTCCACTCAAAAGTAAGCCCCATTTTGTTCAATGGGACTTACTCTCAGGAAAGTGAGTTTAGGATTGCAGTCATAGTCTGTCAGGCTGCAATCTGCCCTCTTACACAGGAGTGAGCCCTACTGATTATAATAGGGCTTACTTTAGAGTAGACATGCAAGGCTAGATTTCTCAAGCTCCTTTCCATTCCACCCCCCCTTACAAAGGAGTGAGCCCTATTGACTGTAATAGGCTTACTTCAGAGTAGACATGCATAGGCTGGACTCTCAGGAGAGACTGAACAGGTCCTGGCGGAGCACAGAAGCCGGCCGTATCCTGCCAGGACTAATTTTTTGCTTGTTTATCAAGACATCACTTGAATATTAAGTGAACATTATTCGAAATGTTTGCTTGTCTTGCAAAATACTCTCAATCCAAGTTACTCTCAATCCAAGGCTTTACTGTATTTTGATTCCCTCTTTGGCTTGATTGAAAAGGTCCCTCTGCAGAGTCCAGGAAGAGGGTATGAAAACTGGGGTACACTGAGTGTCCCTCCCCCATATCCCCATATGATCTGGAGTTATTCAGGATCAACCCAGAGTAGAAATGGGTTGAGTGCCGAGTCCTCATCCTCGAAACGGGGGTGTCCAAACTGGATTCACAAACTTCCTCTACCAGTCTTGATTAAAACCCATCCTGCAAACGTTCTCCCTAACCATGGTTAATAACTTTGAAAGGAGTTTCTGGCCAAGCAGAGCTGGGAATTCCTGGTCTCTTTGCCCCACTACCTGAGATGTTAGAGCCTTAACTCAAGCCTGCTGCTACGTACCAGGAAACGTCCAAGAAGAACCACTCGGAGCGCCAGCTGAGGATCTGCCACTTTATAAGGTTTGTTGATTTCCCCATCATCCCCTCCACCCCGCGCTGGCTGCAGATCCAGATCCAGACCCTACTCTTTGCTTGTAGGTATTGGCTCATCCACTACCCTGAAGCCTTTCGCTTGGACCCACATTTGGAAGAGGCTGTTAGTGAGATCTGGGAGGTGGTCAGGAAAGCGGGCCCAGAGGCGCATTGCCAACTGCTCGACATTTCCAGCACGTGAGTGTGGAGGCCAAAGTCAGCCTGAAACGGCATCAACCCTCCTATCTTTAAGGCACACGTAGCGCTGAGTTGAGTCACTCGGCTTTCCTTTCTCTGCAGGGTCTCCCATGCCAGGACCAGGTCGTTCAGCCTCCACGGCAGCCCTGGCTGTGGCAAGAAGAGGAAGGTGTCATTGCTCTTCGACCACCTTGACGCAAGCGAGTTGGCCAACCATCTCACTTACCTAGAATTCAAGGCCTTCTGCCGGATCTCGGTAGGGATCAATTGTCCCTCCGCTCTGCAGTGGTGGAAAATAGGTTACTTGCAGGCATTTCATATAATATAATTGTCATCATTATATTTGCATCATATCATTTTCATGCACCATATAATGCATTTTCCCCTAATATAACCCGGGTTTTCATGCATCATCATAAGGGACGTTCCTGCCACAAGCCCTAATGGCTTTGCTTAGTTGGCATTAAAAGAATGTGGGGTAAAGGATTTGTTATTTATCAGATCTATGGCTATATCTATAGGGTGATTGAAAAGAAAATCCCTATTTTAAAATACTTATAAATTACAATATAGGGAGTTACTTTTTAATCACCCTGTATATCGAGCTGTCTATCAGATAACAAGATATCTGGCTATCAGCCACAATCAATAAGGCTGGAATTCTAAAGATACTTTCCTGGGAGCAAGACCCATTGAACACAATGGGGCTTACTTTTGAGTAGACATGGTTAGGCTTGTGCTCTAGGGCTGAAATCCTAAAGGTACTTTCCTGGAAGTAAGACCCATTGAACAAAATGAGGCTTACTTTTGAGTTAACATGGTTAGGATTATGCTCTACAGCTGAAATCCTAGATACTTTCCTGGGAGCAGGACCCATTGAACACAATGGGGTTTACTACAATGGGGTTAGGATTGTGCACTACAGCTGAAATCCTAAAGATATTTTCCTGGGAGCAAGACCCATTGAACACTTTGGGGCTTACTTTTGAGTAGACATGGTTAGGATTGTGCTCTACAGCTGAAATACTAAAGATACTTTCCTGGGAGCAATACCAGTGGTGGGCAGATGCCGGTTCAGGCCTACTCACCCGAACCGGATCTTCCCACATGGTGACCGCTGGCGAACCAGCCAGAGCCGCGGCTAGCAAGAGCCGCGGGGACCGGTTTGCCAGCGGCCACCAGGTCTCCTGAAGCGGGGCTTTAAGAGATGCAGTGCACTAGATTCCAACTGGACACTAGCGCACTTTGTCGCCCGAAGCCGCGCTTCAGGAGACGCGCCTGCGTCCAGCTGGACACAGGTGCACTGAGCCGCCCCTCGGAGACGCACTGCGCATCTGGTGCATGCGCAGTGAGGGCCCACCCATCACCCCGCCCCCTGACCCCAGCCCCGCCCCCAACTTCCGGTGAACCGGATCTTGGGGCTCGGTGGCCCCATCACTGAGCAATACCCACTTAACACAATGGGGCTCACATTTAAGTAGACATGGTTAGGATTATGCTCTAAGTGGAACCTCCAAATCCACAGGCAGTCTATCTTTTAATACTGAGCTTGGGAATGAACAAGGAGTATTACTTCTTGTGTACTGCATGCAAGTTTCTTCTTTGGGGCTACAGATGATTGAAACTAAACACAGAACTAAAAGTCTTGATACATTAGTGTTTTTTTTAAAAAAACTTCTACTCTTGTGTATTGTGCAGTACCTGGATTTTCAAAACTATGTGCTACACGGATCGGTGCATGGCAGTCCTGCACTGGAACGTGCCATTGCCCTCTGCAACAGCATCTCCCAGTGGGTGCAGGTCATGATCCTCAACCGGCCCACACCCCAGCAGCGAGCTGAAGTCTTCAACAAGTTCATTCAGGTGACACAGGTGAGCTGGGGGGGATAGTGGGAAGAGGGAGCCAGGTGAGAGGTGGGAGATTCGTGCTTAGTTATTGTAGGTCTCCAGAACCAGCTGCTTAAAGGGACACCAAGAGTTGTCAACTCTTGACCAGGGTGACCAGATATCCTAACCTCAAATAAGGTCTTGGATTTCTCTCAGCCTGGCCTTTCTGTCGGACAACGGCACATTTGCCTACTCATGAGTAAAGCTGTTATATTGGGCACTTTCACTTTCCCATCGCGCTCAATGCATATTTTTTATTTTATGCTTTTTGGCCATAACTTTTGATAGGAAGGAGATAGTTCAAAACTGGTTTTTGCACTGGGTTCTGCTCTGTTCTTAACTATTCTATTTATATTAGAGCACAAGCCTAAACATTGTCTACTCAGAAGTAAGCCCCATTGTGTTCAATGGATCTCAATCCCCAGAAAGCATGTTTAGGATTGCTGCCTAAATTTGGCTGAAAAGGGTGAGCGTTAGAATTGAGTAAATACAGTATTTTGACACTGATCATGGGATTAAATCCTTTGGACCAAGAAATGGAGCCCAGATGTTTGGGGCACATCAAAGAGCATCAATTGGTAACTAGAGCATCAGTTCTTCATTCACCTTAAAATAGGCAACACTCCTAAAAATCCGCAAGGGGCCTTCTGGGCTGACCTGTGGATCTCACCCCATCTCAGTAAGGCCAGCATTTGGTGGTGGTTTTGAGTGAGATCCCCTAACAACTACAGGCAGGGGGTTGGACTAGATGACCTACTAGGTCCCTTTCAACTCTTATCAACATCTGTATCTATATCTACATCTATATCTACAGTATTTATATACCGCTTTTCAACTGAAAAGTTCACAAAGCGGTTTACAAGAAAATGAAAAAAATTAATAGCTAATTAACAGCTAATGAATAGCTAATCATCATCATCATCAATTTATTTATTTATTTATTTATTTAATTAATTAATTAATTAATATCCTGCCTTTCCTCCCCTGCAAGAGGGAGCTCAAGGTGGCTAACATCAGGAAAATAATAAAACACCAGGATTCTATGATTCTATAATTTCCTAAAAAAGCAGGCCTTCGTCATTCTTAGAAGACTATGGTATCGTGCTCGGCGCTGCATATGCTGCATGCGAAGCACGAAAGCCTGGGTTGGATTGTTATGTAGGATAGGCTGTTACCCAAGCAGCAAATCCCCCCTCTCCACGCCACTGAATTAGTCCAGTGGAAAGGCAGAGCCGATACGATTGGATCCAGCTGGCGTCGCAGAGCTGGGCTAAGGACAGGAGCTCACCCTGTCTTGTGGGGCTGACCCGGGTCTCGAACCCTGGCCTGCTGGTTAACAAGCACAGTGTCTTAGCCACTTACGCCACTTGCGCCACCCACCGCCCTATGCTATGCATTAAAGGGAACAATCTATATATGTACATGCTCGCAGGAGAGGGGAAGACCTCTGAGCATGAAGTGCATTCCTTCCAAGATACCAAAGAAAAATCTGCCACTGATTTGTGATTTGGTATGGAAGATATGAGCCTGGACATCCCTGTAAATTAAGATGTGGGTATCTTCCAATCGTAAAGCCAACTGTCTTATTATTATAACTTTATCTATCAAGTTCATATAATTAATTCATATAATTATTTAATATAATAATATAATTAATTCATATAATTATTTATAATTAATATAATTACTCATTCATAAATATACCTTATTCATAAAGACTCAAGGCTCACAACAACAAAAATTCAATTTTAAAACCTCATCGTTAAAAACATCGAGATCAATAAAATATATTAAATGCAATATTTTAAAACAACATAAAATAATATATATAGTAAAAGAATATCAGTACTATAAACAACGAAAGCCCATATCCTAAAGTCAAATTAAGCCCTTTGGGATGGAGCAGTTAAGATTATTTTCCATAAGATAACACAAGAGGGTGTCGTAATTGCGTGGACCTGTAACTGCTCTGGATTTTGCCCTAAAAGTTGTTACAACTACAGTTATATACAAGTATCGTTACAACTATAGTTGTACCATAAACTTGCAGAGGTTTTTAAAGTATAACCTGTTCTCTGCAACCCTATGAACCCCTCCTTTCTCCCCTCCTGTTGCAGAAATTAAAACAACTGCAGAATTTCAGCACGCTCATGGCTGTTGTCGGAGGCCTATGCCATAGCGCCATTGCTCGCCTCAAGGACACCCATGCCGTCCTGCCCTCCGAGGTCACCAAGGTAGGAAAGCAGCAGAACGGGTGGGTTTGTGAACTACGAGTCTAGATGACCTCTAAGGCCCCTTCCAACTCTGTCTTTATGACTCCAGATGCTGTCTGAGATGACGGAGCTGCTCTCATCGTGCGGTAATTACGGGGCTTATCGCCGGGCTTATGCCGACTGCAGTGGCTTCAAGATCCCCATCGTTGGTGTTCACCTAAAGGACCTGGTGTCGCTGCACGAGGCCTTGCCCGATCGCCTGGATGGCGGGCGGTTCAACCTGAGCAAGCTGCAGAGTTTGTTTGAGCCGGCCTGGGAGCTGAGGATGCTGCAGCAGACGGAGCCCCCCTTTCAAGCCAACAAGGATCTCGTGCATCTGCTCACGGTGAGACCCGTTCCGTGGTTGGCGTGGAAAATCTCCTGTCAAAATTCACATGCGAGTCCCCGACCGGCTGGACTGGAGATGTCTCTGCAGGATCTGTGCATTTGTTGTATCTTAGAAGCAGCTTCATACGTTCTCCGAGTTATGGATAACACTGTATTTCAGGGAATTACCTATTTACTGTATTTACTCAAATCTAACGCTCACCTTTTCCAGCCAATTAAGGGCAAAATCCAGAGTAACTATGGGGAGTCCTTGCTCCGGTGTAAGAACTATTTACTCTGGATTCCATTATGAATTTCCCATAGGTTTTCACTAGGTGGTACAGTAACTACGGGTGTATGTAATGTCTCTTATGTGCTCCCATAGTTACTCTGGATTTGGGGGTTAGTCTCTAAAATCAGGGTGTGCGTTAGATTTGATGTTTAATTCCTCCAACAGATGGTCGGCTCTTGGGATAGTGCCCCCTATCCTTGGACCATGATGAAAGGGGGGACTGTTACGGTTCCCATATCTGCGTGGCTTAATGATCACTACCGGAAATGGAAAGGATCCCCATGTCTGTGTTGCCTAGAGACCACCCCACTGTGGGGAAAGGGAGTCCGTGTTCCTTACATGTGTTGCATGTGACTGACCACAATCTCTGGGTTGCTTAGTAACTATTACTACATGGAAACTGAGTCATCGACCAAGCAGCCCGCTTCTGCGTGACCTCATCATGACGATCAGAGCAAGGTGCTGATCCTACCCTTGACCCTCTAACTCATTGCTTGCCGTGATGGAGCAAAGCGGTGCAACACGTGTCTGGGGGTTGCAGTGGTTGGATTGTTGAACCAGCGCTATGGAGAGCCACATTCACATCCATCTGTGAAACTCATCTAGGTCCCAGCTGAGCCGCACATGCGTCCTTCTGTGCCAGCCATATAGTCAATTACTAATCAATACCCATTTCCTGCAAGGAGTGATGAGGTCACCTATAGCCACCACTTCAAGCTCCTTGAAGAAAGGTGGGATATATCTAATTTACTCAAATCTAACATGCACCTTTTTCAGCCGAATGTCATCTCCAAAATCTGAGTGTTCATTAGTTTCTATGGCGCATTAGATTTGAGTACCTATAGTATTTAGTTCCGATGGCGCAATAGATTTGAGTGCTTTTGATGGCGCATTAGATTTGAGTACCTATGGTATTTAGTTTCAATGGTGCATTAGATTTTAGTACCTGTGGTATTTAGTTTCGATGGTGCATTAGATTGGAGTGCCTATGGTATGCAGTTTCGATGGTGCATTAGATTGGAGTACTTATGGTATTTAGTTTTGCTGGCGCACTAGATTTGCGTGTCTGTGGTATTTAGTTTCAATGGTGCATTAGATTTGAGTAACTATGGTATTTAGTTTCAATGGTGCATTAGATTTTAGTACCTGTGGTATTTAGTTTTGCTGGTGCATTAGATTGGAGTACTTATGGTATTTAGTTTTCTGGCGCATTAGATTTGCGTGTCTGTGGTATTTGGTTTCGATTGTGCATTAGATTTGAGTACCTATGGTATTTAGTTTCAATGGTGCATTAGATTTGAGTAACTATGGTATTTAGTTTCAATGGTGCATTAGATTTGAGTACCTGTGGTATGTAGTTTCGATGGTGCATTAGATTGGAGTACTTATGGTATCTAGTTTTGCTGGCGCATTAGATTTGCGTGTCTGTGGTATTTTGTTTCAATTGTGCATTAGATTTGAGTACCTATGGTATTTAGTTTCAATGGTGCATTAGATTTGAGTACCTGTGGTATGTAGTTTCGATGGTGCATTAGATTGGAGTACTTATGGTATCTAGTTTTGCTGGCGCATTAGATTTGCGTGTCTGTGGTATTTTGTTTCAATTGTGCATTAGATTTGAGTACCTATGGTATTTAGTTTCAATGGTGCATTAGATTTGAGTAACTATGGTATTTAGTTTCAATGGTGCATTAGATTTGAGTACCTGTGGTATGTAGTTTCGATGGTGCATTAGATTGGAGTACTTATGGTATTTAGTTTTCTGGCGCATTAGATTTGCGTGTCTGTGGTATTTGGTTTCGATTGTGCATTAGATTTGAGTACCTATGGTATTTAGTTTCAATGGTGCATTAGATTTGAGTACCTATGGTATTTAGTTTCAATGGTGCATTAGATTTGAGTACCTATGGTATTTAGTTTCAATGGTGCATTAGATTGGAGTACTTATGGTATTTAGTTTTGCTGGCGCATTAGATTTGCGTGTCTGTGGTATTTTGTTTCGATTGTGCATTAGATTTGAGTAACTATGGTATTTAGTTTCAATGGTGCATTAGATTGGAGTACTTATGGTATTTAGTTTTGCTGGCGCATTAGATTTGCGTGTCTGTGGTATTTTGTTTCGATTGTGCATTAGATTTGAGTAACTATGGTATTTAGTTTCAATGGTGCATTAGATTGGAGTAACTATGGTATTTAGTTTCAATGGTGCATTAGATTTGAGTAACTATGGTATTTAGTTTCAATGGTGCATTAGATTTGAGTAACTATGGTATTTAGTTTCAATGGTGCATTAGATTTGAGTAACTATGGTATTTAGTTTCAATGGTGCATTAGATTGGAGTAACTATGGTATTTAGTTTCAATGGTGCATTAGATTTGAGTAACTATGGTATTTAGTTTCAATGGTGCATTAGATTTGAGTAACTATGGTATTTAGTTTCAATGGTGCTTTAGATTTTAGTACCTGTGGTATTTAGTTTTGATGGCGCATTAGATTGGAGTACCTGTAGTATTTAGTTTCGATCGTGCATTAGATTTGAGTACTTATGATACTCATAGATTTGAGTACTTATGATAAGTATAGGTCGGTATTTAGAAACAATTTCCTACATTATAATAAAATGTAACATATCCTAAAGTCAAATTAAGCCCTTTGTGATGGAGCAGTTAAGGTGACTTTCCTTAAGATAACACTAGAGGGTGACGTAACTGCCTGGACCCGTAACTGCTCTGGATTTTGCCCTAACCCGTTGTTGTATAAAGTAGTGCAATTAGGTAAAAATCCATAACGTAAATCAGTAGACATTATTATTATTATCATATAAAGGTATATCAGTGTTTGCAGTTAAATTAAATTTTGCACCTGTTCTGCAGCTGATAAACCTTTTTTTAAAACTCAAGTCTTTTAAAATAGGGGTGCGCGTTAAATTCAATGGTACCTTAAGCTGCAATCCTAACCATGTCTTCTCAGAAGTAAGTCCTACTGAAGTTATTGGGTCTAACTCCCAGGAAAGTGTGTTCAGGATTGCAGCCTTTAGAGTCTAGTAAATATGATAAATGTGAATGGGTAAATATAAGAGAGGACAATTTGAGCCTTTAGAACGGCAGAGAGCGGTTGAAAGTGCGGAGCATGTGTTGAATGAATGAGGAATAGGATTTTTACTAAAATGGTAATGACCCACTATGCACAGGGTGTAGCCACTACTGTGATCCGTGAGACTTGGTGATGTATCCTTTTCGCCTCCAACTCTTATGTTTTCCAGGTTTCCCTTGACCTCTACTACACCGATGAGGAGATCTATACCCTCTCCTATGCCCGGGAGCCCCGTTGCCCCAAGACCCTGGTAAGAGGATAGTGATGGAGTGTGAGGGGAATGAAGGGGAATAATAGGGCTGGCATAGCTATAAGGGCTGGCATAGCTATAAGGGCTGGCATATACTGGAGCATTCACTGTGGGGTGGGGGGATTTTTCAAGGGTGCCTACCCATCTCAGACAACACACTTTTCTCTTATTCTAGCCCCCCACACAGTTCAAGTCCCTCCTGGCAGTAGAATGGGCACCAGGAGTGACCCCTAAGCCAGACCGGCTGACCATCAAGAGGCACGTCCAGCAGCTGATTGAGGTGAGATCAACCCTGTCCTTGTCCATGGGTTGCCATTTGTCAGTCTGGGACTACGTCCTACGGGCAGAGGCATCACTAGGGTTTGTATCACCCAGTTCACGATCTCACTGTATCAAACCACGGTGGACCCTACATAGGATCCATACATAGGATCATACAAAATATATTACAAAATATAGTATTGTCAAAGAATATCCACTTTTTAAAAGATCACAGATTTTTCTGGCCAGCTATAATCCAACACTGTGTATTTATTCCCAGGTTTTCTAGCTATTGAATACAGTGGTACCTTGAATAAAGAGCGTTTTGTATAAAGAGCAAAATTTTCTCAGAAATGTTGACTTGCTTAAAGAGCTCTGTCTTGAATAAAGAGCACTTCTGAGGAAGTTTGGAAGAGGCTTCCATGGCAAAGGAACTCACAGGCGGGACGAGGAGACTAGCTTGAGTTGGTGGGGCCCTGGGCAAAGTTTGGAATAGGCTTCCATTGCCAGGGAACTTGTGGGACGTCTGGGGGGAGCAACCTGAGTCGGGTCTGTATGTGGGATCTGTGTGTGGCAGCGTGGAAGGTGTGCCTGATCAGTGTTCTGGTGCTGCTCCCCGTCAGCAGCCTGGGAATGTTCAAGTGGCACAAAAAGACAATAGATTCCATTGAGCCAATGGATAGCAGAGACTTCCTTAGTGATTGTGAAAGAGCACAATCCTAACCATGTCTACTCAGAAGTAAGCCCCATTGTGTCCAATGGGTCTTACTCCCAGGAAAGTATCTTTAGGATTGCAGCCAAAGTCATCCCCTCTCTGAAACCCTCACATCAGCCATGAAGGTTTTCAAAGATACAGTACAGTTCAGTACTGTACAGTTATTTTCTTTATTGCAGTGTTGTGTGTTACTTTATATTACAGTGCTTTGTACAGTGTTATATTGCAGTGTTTGGTCATCATTTTTATAAACAGTTAATATTTTTATATGAATTTTTTGGGGGCTGTGGAACCAATCATCTGAGTTTCCATTATTTCCTATGGGAAAATCTGCTTCACTTAAAGAGCATGCCTCCGGAACAAATTAAGCTCTTTAAGTGAGGCGCCACTGTACATTGATTTTTAAAGCCTATTTCACCACTTCCTTTTTTTTAATCCATTTTTTGTTACACAAGGCAGTTGCGTTTTCCTTTTACGGTTATTTGTCTATAAACTTTGATAGAAATACCGATATTTTGCATGGTTTGTTTCACATGCAAACAATTCGGCATACAATTCTCTGTCAATAATAATAATAATTCAAATATACCAAATTTTGCAATTTTGGCTAGTAGTGGATACTACTACTGGATACTTTGGCTAGTAAAGGATACTATTTGTGTTAGCTGCATCATGGGCTATTTTTTAAAGTCCCTGGTCCACTCTTTGTACACATGTTGGCACATGTTTGATCCTTTGTGATCACCTATGTGACTGGGCGTGTTTTGCTGGTGTGCGGTTCCAGAGAGGAACAAGAGGTCCTCCGCATGGTGCTTCTTCCCACTTCTCTTCCCCCCCACTTGTACACAACTTGCCCTTTTTTTGAAGGAAGAGGCTCAAATCCGGCCACTCTAACCACATCCTGTTCTGCAAATAAATGTTTGCTACTGAAACATGCTGTGCATGCTGATGTGGGGGGTGGGTGGGGTGAATGTGGGGAAGAGACATTGAAAAAGGATGCAAGTTCTAAGAGGACATGTTGCTCAGTGGGTAGAGCAGGCCAGGGTTCAAGATCCAGGTGTCCGCAAGATGAGGATTTCCTGCTACAGGAAGGGGGTTGGACAGATGATCCACTAGATCCCTTCCAACTCTATGATTCTTTGAGATCTATGAGCAATAAACACCGAGCAGCATCTCCAACCATGGTATGGAATGAGACTGTTTCAAGTCCTGCTGCTCCCAGTCTGTGTAGACAGGACAGGTTAGGGACTGGAGCACCGTTCAAAAATGAAAACTGTTTCATCTTTTTTAGTTTAGAGAAGTTGCTTCCAAATTTTTTTGCAATGCCCCCTTTATCTTTATTTCTGCCACCGCGCAAAAATTTCCACAAATTCACATTAACTTCTTTGGCATTGGGATTAGACCAAAATGGGGCAATTTGGGCCTTTAAAGAGCAGAGAGAGGTCGAAAGAGCGGAACAGGAATGAGTTCTGGGTATAACTGAAAGGTGTTGAAAGAGCAGATGGTCAGAAAACAGTTACAAAGTTGGGAATACCTTTAGTTCCAAAGTGTCACCCCAAGAGGACCAGAATACATGCCCAGCACATTCCCCTAATGATATATTCATCATCCAGTATCTCCCTGTCTCTATCCTTCTCCACCAGTCCGTGTTCAAGAACTACGACCCTGAACAACAAGGTTACATCACCCAGGAGGATTTTGAGACCATCTCCAGGAGCTTCCCTTTCTCCTTCTATGGGCTGGAAAGAGATCGGTAAGAACTGGGACCTAAAGGCAGTGGAGGGTCGGAACTGGTTGTAGCTCAAGATCACTGCTTTCCATGCATAAAGTTCCAGGTTTGACCGCTGGTGGGGCTAGGATTTAATTCTGCTAGCCAAATCCCCATCGTCTGCAAAACTTCGGTTGTGTGGCATAGGGTACCTAGTGCATAGGGGGACATCTGGCATAAGGGTCAGAGCTGATGAGTCACCCCAGGACTCTTGCATTCCAGCTACACCTGTGGAATCAGACCCAGGTTTTCAGTGGAGGCTTGCAAGGGATGCTCAGTGTGGAACCAAAGGAACCTAGTTTGCTTGCCCTAAACTTCCTAAACATTGTGCATGGATGTTTTAGAGTAACCATGAGGCTTAGCAAATCCTCCACAGCAGCCATCTCTAATATGAAGTCCCTGCAACTAGAAAACTAGTAAATCAGCACCTGGAGGAGAACCATTCTGGGATGAGATGAGAATAAATTCAACCCAAAGGAGCCCACTCCACTCAAGGTCTTGCTTCCGCCATAGTGAAGGAGCCTGTAGCCGGGAAGAGCTCTCCGAGTACTTCATGCGGGCTTGCACCATCTTCTCCAAATTGGGTCTCGGCTTCCTGCACAACTTCCACGAGGTCACGGTCAAGAAGCCAACCTTCTGCGCCAGCTGCAATGGTTTTGTGAGTGCTCAGTCCCCATCCTGACACTTTATATGGAATGGGGTTGTTTGTATATGTGGGAAAACAGCAGTAGCACTGAGGATAATCAGATTGGGGTGCCTAGTACATGGAACCCCAAGAAGTATGTGGGGTGAGGGATGATCAAGGTCAAAGTCCCAGAAATAGCACAGGAGAGCTTTTGCATGACTCCGACCCTTTCCTATGATCCTGACCTTGTTCTCTTTGCACAATTTCTTGTGCAACCATGAGGTCTAGAAACTTGTTGCCATTTTCCTAAAAAGTGAATTCCTGGAACGTGGTGCATGGTGCACTGCCGGAATCCAACCTCTGCATCCAACCGGGAACCGGCAGAGGTCAGGGCATCAGCCTTGCACGTGCACTGTCCTCGCACTGACAGTGCAATGTAATATCCAGGGAAGCAGTGACCACCACACCTAATACCTGTACTCTTTATTCCAGCTCTGGGGAGTCTCCAAAAAGGGATACAGGTGTCGAGGTAAGCATACCCCTTCTGGGAATAAAGGGCTGTGCAGACAATAAGGCTGGAGGAAGAAAGGAATTCTGAAAGAACCCATTCCTTTGGAGAAAGGGTACCTGGGGGGTACCAAGTGGGGGTACTGGGGGATACTGGGGGGGTAATGGGGGCCAGATGTAGCCCACAGCAAGCCTTTAACTGGCCAGGGGCCACCTCCTGTGCTGTAAGAGCCTCTGACAAAACCAACTGGAACAGTTTGGGAGAGGAACGGGGATCCTATTAAATGTGTGCATTATTTCTGTGCTCTGTTGGTGCTTGCAGAAATCCTATAAATTTGAGCCCATTTATTCCTTAATCTATCATGTAATGTATTGAAATTTGGTATTAAAAAATATTTTACCTGGCCCTTGACACTCTGCCAGATATTTGATGTGATATTTGATATCTGAAAACGTTGGCCTGCTTTAACTAGCAGTCAGCATCTGCTCCTTGCTTAACCAGTGGGATTTGCAACTCCTGTTGTCTTGGATGGTGTCCAGTTGCACGAGGATGGTGTCCAGTCACCCTGTTAACACCTATAAGGTTCAGCCCCTGTTCGAAGTGACTTCCAGGTACACCCCCACCACATGCCGCAATGTGCACGGCCGCAAGAGCTGACACACCAGATCCTATATGGTTTCTGACACACCTGATCCAGATCCTATGATTTCTGGATCTCCCACCCCACAGGACACAGCTGAGGGCAGCGAGTCAAAAATAACCACAGTATCACTGAATCACTTATAAATAACCCCCTGCTGGAAAGTTTTCACTGCTGCCATGTCTGAAACTTGGAAATCCACTGAACTTGATGCTTCCAACTTCAGATCACAGATCTGTCCGTCTTTCTTTCTTATCTTAATCTATCTATCATAAGCTGCAATCCTAAGGACACTTTCCTGGGAGTAAGACACATTGAACACTATGGGGCTTACTTTTGAGTAGATAAGGTTAGGATTGTACTCTTACTCTATGTACAGTGGTGCCTCACATAAAGAGCTTAATTCGTTCCAGAGCCATGCTCTTTAAGTGAAACGCTCTTTAAGTGAAGCGGATTTTCCCATAGGAAATAATGGAAACTCATGATGATTGGTTCCACAACCCCCAAAGGTATTCATATAAAAATATTAACTGGATGTAAAAATGATGACAAAACACTGGAATTGAATTCAAAACATGCATTCAATGTGCATGATCCTATGAAGTCTACTTAGGCTGCAATCCTAAAGACACTTTCCTGGGAGTAAGCCCCATTTGACACAATGGAGCTTACTTCTGAGTAGACATAGTTAGGAGACTGCAATCAAAGACACTTTCCTGGGAGGCTTACCTGGGCTGCTGCTGGAGGTTCAAGGTGGTCGGTGGGGGTACTCGGGGGCAGTTAGGGGCAGCAGCGCTGGCCGGCAGCCCTTTTAAAGAGCCTCCATGCGGATCGTCTGGGCTGCATAGCACGCGTGCCCATAGCGTGCTTGCTTGATAAGTGAAGCGGAACTTGTTATGTGAAGCAAGATTTCTTGGAAATTTTTGCTTGTTATGTGAAACGCTTGTTAAGCGAGGTGCCACTGTATATCTATTCTAAAGCTACAATCCAGAGTAACTAAGGGAAGACGTAAGAGGCACTTACTCTGGATTGCACTATGCATTTCCCATAGGTTTCCCATAGTGGCACTGTAACTATGTCGGTGTAAAAGGTCCCCTGGTTACTCTGGATCTGTCTGTATCTATCTGTCTTTAATCTATCTATCTACGTATATCTATTCTATCTATCCATCTACCATAAAACACAATCTTAACTATGTATACTCAAATGTAAGCTCCATTGTGTTCAATGGGTCTTACTCCCAGGAAAGTGTCTTTAAGATTGCAGCCTTAATCTATTCTATCTATCTTAGAACAAAATCCTAACCATGTCTACTCAAAAGTAAGCCCCATTGTGTTCAATGGGTCTTTCTTCCAGGATTGTAGCACATATCTATCGAAGGGCGCAATCCAGAGTAACTATGGGGAGTCCTTGCTCCGGTGTAAGAACAATTTGCTCTGGACCGCAGTATGAATTTCCCATAGGTTTTCACTAGGTGGTGCAGTAACTACGGGTACACATAATGTCTCTTATGTGCCCCCGTAGTTACTCTGGATTGTAGGGCTAATCTGTTCTACCTAATCTATGCTAATCTATTCAATCCTAATCTAACCTAAACAGATATACATGTTTAGAATACTGCCCCTTACCAAATGGGGAAAATTCTCTGTAGGTACAAAGCCAGCACTGCAAGGTCTCAGTGTTAGCTTTCTGCTTGCAATGAATTGAGGGTTAGAATTAAGTTTTTAAAACTTACCGTATTTCCCGGCTTATTACACGCACCGGACCATGAGACGCACCAACATTTAGAGGAGCAAAACAAGAAAAAAAATATTCTGAACCAAATGGAGTACTAATATATTTCATAAAATATTGCAGAATAATATTTCAACCTTGTAAAGTCAACAGTGGTATTAAGAACCGTTATCACTGTCATTAACAAATGAGGAAAGACTTTAAGCTTCAAGCACTCTTTTAATTTTCTGGTAACACCAAAAACTCAGCATCTCTAGTGTCAGTGATTTGCGACTTTTGCACAAATCTCGTTGCAAATAGTCCAGGAAGGCAGGTAAGTTGGGGGGTTCTTTTGGGGGGTAGGTAGGGAAAGGTGAGGGGATCTAGATACATAGGGAAGAGTGAGGAAGGCACAGGCATGGAGCAGGAGGGACCAGGTCTTGTTCATGTCTACTTTGGAGCAAGTCTCCAAGCCAGGGAAGGCTGCTTAGGATTGCAATTGTACCAGGGTGACCAGATGCCAAACCCAAAATTCCTGAACCCAAAAGCCAAAATTCCTACCCCCCAGGGCAAAATTCCTTCCCACTTAAAAAATTGCCAAAAAATGTATTTTTTGTTTTTATATTTTTGATTTTTAATTTTTTGGCTGTAACTTTTGATAAGGAGATATCTCAAAACTGATTGTTGCAATGGATTCTGCTCTTCAATACGAATCCAACGACATATGACATGATGGGGTACTGTGCTCCAGGACTGGCCCTATCACTCTATCAGACGCACAGACATTTCCCCCCCCCTTTGGGAAGAAAAAAAAGTGCGTCTTATAAACCGGGAAATACGGTAATTAATTTAGAATTAATTTTTGAAAACCATACCTTGTATCTAGAACCTGCAGTGGCTCTGTTGTGATCTCATTCTGCTGCATGCACAGAACCGGGGAAAGGTATCCATCTGTATCTTCTAACTTGATGGCTCTCTTGCCCCCTGCAGATTGCGGCATGATCTGCCACAAGCAGTGCAAGGACCAAGTGGAGGTGGAGTGTCAGAGGCGCTTTCACTCCTGCGGTTCTGAGAATAACCTTTCCCGCGCTGCCACACCGACACCTGTCCAGCATCCCAGCTCTGGTGCGTGGACGTAGGCGGACTGGGAACGTCGGGGTGGGCTGGGACATGGCATTGCATGCACCGCAGCAGCCAGGCATGCTCATTCCATCTGTGCTCCTTTTTTACATACTGATTTGCATTGGAAAGGTGCTTTCGGAGCTGGTCTTGGCAGAAAACGGAAGGGTAAACGTAATAAAAATACAATCTTCGGGGGGGGGGGTTAATTTTATGGGCAGGCTCAGCTCTGGCATGGAGAATGTATGAGTAGATGCAGAGTGAAGTCCTTTCACCATTGAGCACCTAAGCAAAAAAGCCCCCAGAAGAGGATCAAAGAAATGTTATCCAGATAAAATGGATCTTTGGGCGCAGTAACTACGTGGAGTCCTTGCTCCAGTGTAAGAACAATTTGCTCTGGATTGCAATATGAATTTCCCATAGGTTTTTACTAAGTAGTGCAGCGACTATGGGTACACATAAAGTCTCTTACGGGCTCCCGTAGTTACTCTGGATTGTAGGGTTTGTTTCTAAACATGTAAATATTGTAAATTTGGGCCAAGACCTGGCAGCCCCTGGTGATGGGCCAGCCTATGGTTTGGATAAGGAGGAGGAATGACGGAGAAGAGTGGTGGGCTCCACTCTCTAGACATCCATTCCTTTCACCTCCATTAGGTGCTTGAGTCCATCAAAGGATCTACTAGCTACCATCTTCCCCAAGGTCTTCTAGCTTCTGCTCCATGTCCTTGGAAAGGGGATCCATTTCTAACCCTGCTTGTCCCCTTCTGTAGGTTCAGAGGAAGAGACCTTTCTCTTCCCCCCAGGACAGGACCTGAACAGGAGCCCAACAGTTGGGCTGGGAAGCTCCCTGGGCAGTCAGCGACTGAAACACGCCTGCACCCAGACAGAGGCCAGCAGCCCCGGGACTGATGGACAGCAGGAGTGGCTGCTGGAACAACTGAAGGCACTAGAGAAGGTGAGGTGGTTTCCAGGGAAGCCCACCCTGATACTACCACATTCGCTAGAAACTAATGCGCCATCAAATCTAATGCGCCATCAAATCTAACGTGCCATCGAATCTAATGTGCACCCTGTACTTGTAATCAAGACACCTTATTTACTCAAATCTAATTAACCATCCAATCTAATGCACACCCTGATTTTGGAGACTGAATTCAGCTGGAAAGGGTGAGCATTACATTCGAGTATTTGCTGGGCGAAAGAGAGGGAGACCAACAGCTGGCTTGCCTCTCATTTTGCCCCTTTATGGTCACGATCCAAGACCAAGAACAAGGCACTGGGCTCCGGACCCCTCTCTAAACCTCTATTGCCTGTTACCTTGTTTTGCAGGAACGGGACAAGCTGCTGCTAGAAAATCAGGGTCTCCAGAGCCACAACCTAGAGCTGAAGGCAGAGATCAGCCGCCGCAGCGAGCAGTCGGTCAGGCTTCTGATTGAAGAGATGGACCGGCTGCAGCTCCCGCGAACCTCCAAGGCGTAGGGTTGAGAAGCAGCCGCAGGAAGGGCAAGGTGGAGGAATCAAAAGCACAACCCGCCAGTCAGATTCACACCAAGACATTAATAAAAATAATTAATTGATTAAAAAATTAATTGATGCGTCCCGTCACAGTGACGCTACCGAGGTTCCCGTTGCAGCACTGATAGATGATCTCTGACAGTTTTCTAAACACCAACACCTTTATGCTCCAAGACCTCAAAAAGCCATCAAATGAGTCGGGAAAGGGAGAAAAAAACTGATAAACTCATCCCAAAATCAGAGCATCATTTTTTAACTGGAAGTTTAATCTCCGAGTTATAATCAACCTGCACCAAAACTGCCCTGTAATTTCAATCCTGCCTCCCTGTGGAGTTGAAGCAGGAATTACAGGACTTAATTCATTTATTTGCATCATTTAAACCAGAAATCCATATTGATCCTGTAAATAATCATGTGAAATGCAATGCACAGAGGTATGGCTCATGCTCTTCCCTGTGAAATATATTGTTCCATAAGGACAGAGGGCAGTGAAAGGGCAGAGGCCCCGCTCCATGATATATATGATTTCGCTCTCCTGGTAACTCTTCTGTCCATATAAACTCTATGCCTACACTGGGCTTAAGCAGTGATGGGCAAACTGGGCCACTTTAGGGCTCCTGGACCTTTATTTAGGGAATTTCGGTAGGTACAGCTTATCGCCTGCTGAAATTCTCTCTCCTATATAATGGTTAAAGGTCCAGGAGTCCTAAAGTGGCTTTGGGGAAATATAGACTGTAACTACCTGTATCTTTATGGTACTCGAATCTTCCCTCCGTCCTCCAGAGATGCCATACATACAGTTATCTTGTTTAAAGATAGAAAAATCCACATAACACAAGGGCATGTTCCAAATGCCTACTGCAAGGCATCAGAGCTATACCCCCCTCCCCAAACAAAATAGCCATGTAAAGAACAACAATTCCTATGGAATCATGCTAGACACCCTGCCGTGTCTTCCCACATACCCCAAGCTGCATTCTCACTTGTAAATTAAAATCATGACATGTTTTAAAGCTTCTTTCCCCTTCCCTCCCAGGAAGAGTGGCTGCTTTGCAAGCTGTGACCAACAAACATTGAGATGGGGAGTCCGGAAACCCCCCACACTCCCGATCACTCTGCAGAGCCTCCATCCCCCCAAGTTGGCTGGTGGGGGGATGATCCACCTGCAGCTCCAGAGGGGAAGAAACTCCTGCTTTACTTTTTCTTCTTTTTGCCTCGCTTGCCCCAGCGTTGATATCTATCGCCACCTCCTCCCTCTCGCCTCTTCTCCCACTCGGGCATAGGGCGCTCAATCTCATTCGGGCGGCCTCCCCGGTCTGGAACGCTACCCATCAGCACCTGTGGGAGAAAGTAATTCCAAAGGTAGTCAGCGGGGTGGAGGAGGGGGGTGGCAGTAAGAAATTATAGGGGAGAAACATTATTATTATTATTATTATTATTATTATTATTATTATTATTATTATTGAAAATCAAACAGAAAAACATAGTGAACTTCATGCTGGTTTCATTCACATCACCAGTCTAGGACTGTGTGATGTAGTGGTGTATAATTCGTGCTGATCCCAGAAGAGCTGCTTTCTGCAGCTGGCAGAGTGATATTCTGTCAATGCCAATAGTTTTCAGGTGCCCACCAAGGTCTCTGGGCACTGCACCCAGTGTGCCAATTGCCACTGGAACCACCTGCACTGGCTTACACCAGATACGCTGTCATTCGATTCTTAGATCTTGGTAGCGGGTATTATTATTATTATTATTATTATTATTATTATTATTATTATTATTATTATTATTATTATTATTATTATTAACCATAAATACACAGCGAACAATTTTGTGCTGGTTTCATTCCCATCACCAGTCGGACCCTTCCCAAGAGTCTGGGACTGTGTGATGTAACGGCGTATAATTCGTGCTGATCCCAGAAGAGCGGCTTTCTGCAGCTGGCAGAGTGATATTCTGTCAATGCCAATAGTTTTCAGGTGCCTGCCAAGGTCTTTGGGCACTGCACCCAGTGTGGCAATTACCACTGGAACCACCTGTGCTGGCTCACACCAGATTCGCTGTAATAATAATAATAATAATAATAATAATAATAATAATAATAATAATAATAATAATAATAATAATATCATTATTATTAAGTAACAAAGGGGTCAGGGAACTTTACCTTTTACCCCAAAATATATTTAAATATGCCAATGTTACCCTCTCGATATGCCAACGTTACCCGCACCAAACCCTGCATCCATCCCTTCCCTAGTGTTCCTTGCTTCCCCTATATTGTTCCCCAGGAATTTCATTCCCTAGGAAATTCCCCAGGAATTTCATTTTTACCCCATTTGGGGTAATTCACCTCTGTTCTCTGACCACTGATGTAACATAATAAAAATGTGACATTCCAACTATTTCATGATTGAAAATGCAGCGTTTTCCCCTTCCTAGATGTTTGCTCATTTGTTCCCCTGACCATCTTCAAATATTACAAAATATATAGGCTTTCTTGGGTATTTTGCTACTCCTTCCTGGAAGCAGGTTAAGGTTAAATAAGAATTGGTCATCCTGGTTTTAAAAATAGGTGGTGCTCTTACTGGCCAATGACATTGGAGGGAGAAGATCTGTAAATGAGTAAACCATAGATCACTGGCACCATTACTCTATAGGGAATCCTAGAGAGTTGACTCATATACATAGAAGCATAACAATGGGGCTTTCTTTCACCCCCTAGATCCACAGGGGTGTCAAACATAAGGTTCACAGGCCAAATAGAACCCCCAGAAGAAATTTATTTGCTCCCCAGTTGGGCTCTCTCATATCTTGAAAATATGAACAATATTTGCCAATCTTTCTTTCTTTCTTTCTTTCTTTCTTTCTTTCTTTCTTTCTTTCTTTCTTTCTTTCTTTCTTTCTTTCTTTCCTTCTACAGTGTTTACATGCTGCTTTTCAACTGAAAAGTTCACAAAACTGTTTACAAAGAAAATGGAAGAATTCATAGCTAATTAATAGCTAATGGATCCAATAACATAACAAATTATTTTATCAGGTTATCACCTGCTTAATGACATCACTTCCTGCGTAACCATCAAGGTTGCCGTATGTCCCGGAAATCCACAACAGTCCGGTTTTTGGGAATTGCGTTCACATACGGGTAAGTTTGACCTGTCCCAGTTTTGTGGAAGAAAATTATGGCAACCCTATTAATGATATCATTCCTGACCCACATTGGGCACCATAAAAGATAATGTCGGTTGGGTGGCACAAGTGGCTAAGACTCTGTGCCTGTTAACCAGCAGGCCAGGGTTCGAGACCTGGGTCGGCCCCACAAGACAGGGTGAGCTCCTGTCCTTAGCCCAGCTCTGCGACACTAGCTGGATCCAATCATCTTGGCTCTGCCTTTCCATTGGACTAATTCAGTGGCATGGAGAGGGGGCATTTGCTGCTTGAGTAACAGCCTATCCTCCATAACAATCCAACCCAGGCTTTCGTGCTTCGCATGCAGCGTATGCAGCACTGAGCACGATACCATAGTCTTCCAAGACTGACGAAGGCCTGCTTTTTTTTCTGTATGAAACAAGTATTTCCCTGCCCTAGAAAATACTAGAAAAGTCCTCAAGGGATTCTGCTCTGGCTCACACCTTGTTGACAGCGCAGCTTGTCTTGTCCCGCAGTGTGCCACTGCTGGTCTTGGTGATGCGCGAGAAGTCCTCCCGGGCCGCCAGCAGGTGGGCAACGGAGACCTGGGACCCTGATCTCTGCAACGCCTGACGCAAGGGCTTGACGGCCTCTGTCATGGCGGTGCTGTGGTGCTAGGGAAGGCAGGAAATAAATACAGCATCAAGGACGGTGACTGTTTCAGGAGCAGGGCAAGCCCCATTTTGACAGCAACTGTGCCAGCCCCCTTACCTAAGCTCTCACCTTAGACCTCTCAGACCAATGGAAGGAGTCGACGGTGACATCAAAACGGGTCAGCATCATGCGCCTGCGGCACTGATATTCAGCTCCCAGTGCTTCCTGGATACCTTCCAATGCTTTCTAGCATTGGCAGGGAGAAATGTTGAAGTTCAGTGTGGTCACCCACCATACCACCCACCATGCCAGCGTCAGGGGAACCGGGCACCCCACACTAAGCATCACTATGAGTTAGGATCCCCTTTTCAAAATCTGCGTCAGCTTCCCCTACCCATGTCTCGGAGGTCAGCGGTACTTTCAGGAGAGGTGGCATCTGCCTGTGCTCAGGAGGTAGGGTGGAGAGGACCTCTGAAATCTAAGAGGGAGATCACAAATTTAGCTGTTTGGGGAAAGAGAAAGGAAATCTCAGTTTGCCCACCACCAGAAACTCCCACATTTAGCTGCTCACAAGCTTTGAAGACCATGTTCAAACTTCTAAGACCACTGGAAGCACATGCGCTTCCAATGTGAAGCACCCCATATATATCTGGGTGCTTCCAGCTCCCACCTTGGATTCTATGTCAGCCATGAGCTGGCGGATAGGGTAGCCTGGATCAGGTTCTGGCATTCCCAGTGCTTGGCAGATGTGCTGCAGTTCATGCAGGGCTTCGGCAGTGCAGCCTTTCTCCAATGATGGGGACATTTTCCGGGCCTGAAGTCTGGCCGCAAGGAGTTCGGAGCTCAAGAAATCTGGGGGTGCAGAGAGAGAAAGAGGGTGAACAGATTCACTTGTCAGCAAGTCTTGAACTTCATTTTCCATACATGCCTCTTAGAAAATGCCAAAGGAAAAGACTGAGGCAAAGATTGAGCATCTGGTATTTAAAGATAGTCTGCCCTGGATCATGGAGGTTCTACTAGCTGTCCCGCATGATCAGCTTCTTCTCTATACATGAGACATAAACAGGGTGACCATATGTCCTGCTTTTCCATAACATAACATGGACTTTAGCCTTGTGTCCTGGAAAAAAACCCAAACACATCAATGACTCCTTTTCCTTGTAAGTGGGCAGCATGTAGCCTTTTTGTAGTTACTAAATTATATGCAATTTAATATAAATTATATGCAATTTAATATAAATGCAATTTAAAATAAATGCAATTTAATATAAACAAATATATATTTATAAAATATAAATATATGCGATTTAATATTATAAATTGTATTATAATAATATAAATAATTATATAAAACAATTATTTTAATTGTTTTAAATTTTTAAAAATAAGTAATACAGGTGTCCCTTCTTATCCAGCAGGATCCCATTCCATAACATACTGTGGATTAAAAAAATCCATGTATTTAAACAATAGAAAAATAGATTTAAAGACCCATTTCCAGGGTTTTTTCTCCCAATAGAATAAGGTAGTGCATTAATATCTGCAGAGGCCTGATTATGGGACTCACTTTTGATACTAAAAATGTTTTAAAAGAAAGCAGTTTAAAAAAAATAAAAATCGTGTCCCTTTACAATTGTTCAAAAACAGTTTTTCTTACTGTTGTAGAGAGATAGTCAGCAACTGGAAAAGCAAAGGAGTCCCTGTCTTTGCTTGACTCAACTGAAAAATAAAATGATTGCCTGAATGACTGCCTTGCTACAATAGTAGAAAAGCGGTTTTTAAAACTGTGATTTGCAGTGGCCATTTGTGTTGAATTAAATCAGTGTATTAAAAATCAGTGTATAACAAGGCTGGACCTGTATAGCGTTTAAGCACATTACAGTAATGTATATGAGTGTTTTTAGCTTCTACGTTATCGTGTCCTACATTTTTCTGGGATGTCCTACGTTTTGGGGGACCTTGTCCTCTTTTGTGGTTATGACATACTATCACCCTGGACATAAAGTATTCAAAAGACACATCACATAGGAGTCTCCCACCGCTACTTACATAGGAGTTGGAGGCAGCTGTCTGGAGTGCGGAGTCTGGAATTTACATCTCCTGTAGTCAAGGAGGAGTATGGACAACGTAGCTCTCCAAGAAGGCCACTCACTTCAATCTGGAACATCTCAGCATCTTCAGGACCTATAAAAGGGTCAAGAGACCTTAACACCTTGTAAACTATTCCTTATAGATTCCCATAATCTCTCTCCCCATTACCCCCCAAAATGTAGGAAACCACACAAAAATGTAGGACACGAAATAAAAGCTAAAAACAATTATATACACAGTGGTGCCTCGCATAAAGAGCTTAATTCGTTCCAGAGGCCTGCGCTTTCAGTGAAACACTCTTTATGTGAAGCGGATTTTCCCATAGGAAACAACGGAAACTCAGACGATTGGTTCCACAATCCCCAAAATAGTCATATAAAACTATTAACTGGATGTAAAAAAGATGACAAAACACTGGAAGTGAATTCAAAATATGCATTCAATGTGCATGATCCTATGAAGTCTACTTAGGCAGCAATCCTAAAGCCACTTTCCTGGGAGTAAGCCCCACTGAACACAATGGGGCTTACTTCTGAGTAAACATGGTTAGGAGGCTGCAATCAAAGACACTTTCCTGGGAGGCTTACCTGGGCTGCCGCTGGGGTCAATGGGGTGGTAGGTGGGGTTCAAGGTGGTCGGTGGGGGCACTTCGGGGCAGTTAGAAGCAGCAGCGCTGGCCGGCAGCCCTTTTAAAGAGCCTCCATGCGGAGCGTCAGGGCTGCATAGCATGTGTGCCCATAGCACGCTTGCTTGTTAAGTGAAGCAGAACTTGTTATGTGAAGCAAGATTTCTTAGAAATTTATAGTTGTTATGTGAAACGCTTGTTATGTGAGGCGCTTGTTATGAGAGGTATCACTGTATATGAGTATACGTGCTCATATACATGCATTATATCAAAGTGGGGGTTGGGACCTCCTTGGGGGAGTTTCAACCTCAACCTGGCCTACCTTGCAGGGATTTTGTGAGTAAAAAAAGCAGGGAGGAGCTAGGATGGTGCAGTGGTTAGAAATGGGAGATCTGGGCTCAAATCCTCCTTTGGCCAGGAATTTTTCCAGGTGGCCTTGAAACAGTTGTTCTCAGCCTGTCTGACCTTGCAGGGTTGTTGTGAGTGTAAAAAGAGAGGAGGAGCCAGGATGGTGCTATGGTTAGAGGGTTGTAAGAGGATGGGTTCCACCATCTTGGAATCTGACATCGGGCTTCCTGGGAATAAGGCTGCAATCCTAAAGAGACTTTCCTGGGAGTAAGACCCACTGAACACAACGGGGCTCACTTTTGAGTAGATGTGGTTAGGACTGTGCTCGAAGGCTGCAATCCTAACCACACTTTCCTGGGAGTAAGTACTATTGAACATAATGGGACTTACTTCTGAGTAGACATGCTTAGGATTGCACTGATAGTCTCATTGAACACAATGGGACCTACTTCCAAGTAGACATGGAGGAACATCCTGGTGAGTCTGACAGGGGGTCCTGGGTTGACTTTAAAGTTTGAAAGGGGGTCCTAGGCGGATATACCATTGCCTTATAGCACTTTGTGACACCATCAGGCCAGCATGGGACTTTTGGTGGGGCTTAGGACGGCTTAACTGGGGATTAGAATTGCAGCCTTAATTATTAAGTTTAAAACTATTACTGTATTACTATACATATATATCCCTCACTTATTGAATGGGTTAGGAAATGGAACACTGTCCAAAAGTGAAAACCGTTGAAAAGTGGAGCCCCATATAAATGTTCCTTCCAATACTCATTTTTATCTAGCAAATTGCAAATGCCCCTTTTATCTTGCAAATTCCTGCTGCCATTCAAAGATTTCCGGAAATGGATTCTCATTAATAATTAATAATTATTAACTCCTTTGGGGATGGTATTAGACTAAAGGCAATTTTGGCCTTTAGAACAGCAGAGAGAGGCTGAAAGAGTGGAACATGCTTTGAATGAGTTCTGGGTAGAAGGTGTTGAAAGAGCAGATTGTCAGAAAATGAACCATGAGAAAGTGGAGGCTACCTGAAATTTATTACATATCATTTATTAATTACAAGAAGGCTACATGCTGCCTGCTCACAAGGAAAAGGAGGACAATGAAGATTTTTTTTCCAGGACACAAGGCTGGAAAAGAAAATGTGTCCTGGAAATAGGGTTGCCATAATTCTCTTCCACAAAATCGGGACAGGACCCTCTGTCCCATTTGCCAGTATGGGAACACAATCCCCCCAAATCAGGATTGTCCCTGATTTGGGGGACATATGGGAACTCTACGAGGAAACAGAGGATATATGATCCTCTGTCTGTCTGTCTGTCTGTCTGTCTGTCACACCCTCAAATTCATACTTCCTACCTTGAGTGGGACTCACGTCCTCTTCCAACGGGCAAAGTGCTCGGAGCTCGGAAACGAGCCATGAGCAAAGGGCAGTAAACCGAGGACTGGACACACCTGCTTCAGCCACCTGGGCAAAGGACTCCATGGAAAGACACCTGCAGGAAAGGAAAAAGGTCAGGTATCTCTGGACAGGGGACTCCAGAGCCCCATCAAGGGAACATCCGGCCAACGTTCCCTCATAATAGGGCTGCCATATTTTCCACAAAATCCCTCTGTCCCTTTTGCCAGTGTGAACACATTCCCCCCAAATTGGGAGTGTCCCTGTTCGGACAAATTGGGATTGCAACCCTACCTCCCAAGAACGCTGTGCTGGAGATCATGGATCCCTAGTGGGATTGATTTCCAGCAGCCTCCCCCTACCCATTATTATCTATTCCCCTCCTGGGTGAACACGTGGTTTTCCTGGTTAGACTTGGGAGATTCAAGTTAAAATCTTCCTTTGGCTATGAAGCTTTCCGGATGGCCTTGAAACAGTCACTCTGAGCCTGGCCTACCTCGCAGGGTTGTTCTGAACACAAAAAGCAGGGAGGAGCTGGGATGATGCAGCGGTTAGAAATGGGAGATCTGGGCTCAAATCCTCCGGAGAGATTCAGGTTCAAATCTTCCCTTGGCCATGAGGTTTTCCAGGTGGCCTTGAAACAGACAGTCTCAGCCTGGCCTACCTTGCAGGGTTGTTTTGAGTGTAAAAAGAGAGGAGGAGCCAGGATGGTGCTGTGGTTAGACCTCAGAGATTTGGGTTCAAATCTTCCCTTGGCCATAACGTTTTCTGGGTGGCCTTGAAACAGTCATTCAGAGCCTGGCCTACCTTGCAGGGTTGTTTTGAGTGTAAAAAGAGAGGAGGAGCAGGTTGGTGCTGTGGTTAGACCTCAGAGATTCGGGTTCAAATTTTCCCTTGGCTATAATAATTTCCCTTGGCTATAATTTTCCCTTGGCTATGTTTCAAGGGTGGCCTTGAAACAGTCATTCTCAGCCTGGCCTACCTTGCAGGGTTGTTTTGAGTTTAAAAAGAGAGGAGGAGCCAGGATGGTGCTGTGGTTAGACCTGAGAGATCTGGGTTCGAATCCTCTTTTTGCCAGAAATTTTTCCGGGTGGCCTTGAAACAATCATTCTCAGCCTGGCCTACCTTGCAGGGTTGTTTTGAGTGTAAAAAGAGGGGAGGAGCCAGGATAGTGCTGTAGTTAGAAATGGGAGATCCGGGTTCAAATCCTCCTTTCGCCAGGAGTTTTTCTGGGTGGCCTTGGGTGGCCTTGAAACAGTCATTCTCAGCCTGGCCTACCTTGCAGGTTGTTGTGAGCACCAAATGAGGGGAGGCAACTGGAACCAAAGGAAGGGAGGAAACTGCCACACCACCCTGGGCTCCTTGGGGTGGGGTGTTAAAAAAGTACTATTTTCTCTCCCCCCCCATATATTTCATAGGCCCCCCAACCTCTTGCCCCCTCCCAGTCTGCATGGCCCCCCCCACTCCTGACCCCCACCCCTGACATTGGCCACGCCCCCTTACCCCTCGACTCCTCCTCCTTCCATGTCTAGAGGGAGTACAGCCCAGGCTGCCCACAACTTCTTCTCAGCTTCCGCGTCTCAACAGCGCATGCGCACAGCCAGGAGTCAGACTGCTCCGCCCCCTTTGTTTCAATTGGTTCAATTCTTTTCAGGCCACGCCCCAGAAACAGAAGGAGCCGTTCCTATTGGCTGATCTCTAAGCATAGCAACCGTATGAAGACATTACCCGGCTCCGCCTACTTGCTCCTGATTGGCTGAAGGCTCTCCTAGTAACTGGAGCTCGCGCCGCTCTCCAAAGACTCCCGCGCGCTTTAGCCAATCAGAATCCTCCATGGTGGACGCCACGCCTCTTTCACCATGGCAACCAGCAAGTCACCAGGTGACGTCATCAAAGCTCACCTGCCAGCCAATCAGAGCCTCTCCTGGATCAACACCTGATTTCACCTGCCTTGCAAAGGGGGCACCTTGGAGAGAGGCAGGGAGAGAGTGTGTGTACACAGACACCTATACACACATATATGTCTGACTACATATACATATAGGTGCATATATGCACACACTTATAAACACATACATGTACACATGTGTGCACATAAACATATATATATATACATGTGTACACACATACATATACATACACACATACATGTGCACATTCATACATGTGTGCATTAAATATACATATATATGTTTGTGCACATATGTGTGTGCATTCATATATGTGCACAAACACACGTGTGCACATATATACGGGGTGATTGAAAAGTATATATTTTTGAAAAGTACACACACACATTGTATATACACATATTGTATATACACAGTATTTACAATATCCTTATATTGTAATTTATAATTATTTTAAAATAGAGAGTTGCGTTTCAATCACCCTGTATATGTATACACATATGCACACATATATAGGTATATGTGTGTGCACATAAACTTACATATACATATGTGCACATGCATTTAGATATGCCCAAAGGAACAGGAGGAGAGACGAGGGGCTGGGGCTGCTCTTGGACAGGGATGGACAACAGGTGTCTGGAAACCAGCAGAAGGCGGAGCTGCTCAACTCCTACTTTGCATCCGTCTATTCACAGAAGGAGGGCTGTGCAAATGGGGGTGCGGGATCACTGACTGATGCAGGGATGTGTTTACATCCCCTAAGAGGTAATGAACACATGGATGGTGCAGAAGAGCAGATTAAGGTTGACAGAGAACTGGTTCGAAACCACTTAACTGGCCTAAATGAATTCAAGTCATTTGGACCGGATGAGCTGCATCCTGGAGTTCTGAAGGAACTGGCAGATGTCCTTGCAGAGCCTCTGTCAATCATCTCTGAGAAATCCTTGAGGGGTGGAGAAGAGCCTGGACTGGAAGAGGGCAAATGTAGTCCCAATCTTTAAGAAGGGGGAAAAAGAAGACCCGGGAAATTATAGACCAGTCAGTTTGACTTCAATCCCGGGCAAGATATTAGAGCAAATCATAAAACACACAATTTGTGCTCATCTAGACAAGTCCTCGGTGATCAAAACAACCCAGCATGGATTGACCAAGAATAAATCTTGCCAGACAAATCTCCTTTTTTGATGGGGTTACGAGCTTCCTGGACATGGCAATGCTGTGGATGTCATTTATCTTGACTTCAGCAAAGCATTTGACAAAGTCCCACATGACATTTTAATTGGGAAGTTGGAAAAATATGGGCTCGACGAGACAATCGTTAGGTGGATCTGCAACTGGCTCGACAGCCGCACTCAAAGGGTTTTAGTAAATGGTTCTGTGTCAACCTGGAGGTCGGTTTCAAGTGGGGTCCCCCAAGGCTCTGTCTTGGGACCGGTTCTCTTTAACATTTTCATCCATGACTTGGAGGAAGGGATATGGGGGAGCCTGATCAAATTTGCAGATGACACCAAACTGGGAGGAGTAGCAAACACATCAGAAGAAGGAGAAACCTCCAGGAGGATCTGGATAAACTGGAATCCTGGGCTGTAACAAACAGAATGAATCTCAACAGGGAGAAGTGGAAGGTTCTGCACTTGGGCAATAAAAACCAAAAATACAGGTATGAAATGGGGGATACTTGGCTTGGCAGCACATCATGTGAGCGGGATCTTGGAGTTGCCGTGGATCACAAGCTGAACATGAGTCAGCAGGTGATGTGTCTGCAAAGAAGGCAAATGCCATTTTAGGTTACATTAAGAGGACTGGAGCTTCCAAGTCACAAGAAGTTCTAGTTCCTCTTTACTCTGCATTGGTGAGACCCCACCTTGAGTACTGTGTTCAGTTCTGGGCTCCTCACTTGAAGAAAGATGCAGCCAAACTGGAGCAAGTCCAGAGGAGAGCGACAAGAATGATCAGTGGGATGGAAGGGAAGCCCTACCAGGAAAGGTTGGGGGAACTTGGGATGTTCAGCCTGGAGAAGAGGAGGCTGAGAGGAGACATGATTGCCCTCTTCAGATACCTGAAGGGCTGTCATAGGGAGGAAGGGGCTCATTTGTTCTTGGCTGCTTCTGAAAGCAGAACTAGAACCAATGGGTACAAACTGCAAGAGAGGAGATTCCGGCTGGAAATCCAGAAAAAATTCCTGATGGTTTGGGCGGTTCGGCAGTGGAAGAGATTGCCAAGGGAGGTGGTGGACTCTCCCTCACTGGGGATCTTCAAGCAGAGGCTCCACCAGCACCTGTCAGGGATGCTCTAGAGGGATTTCCTGCTGCAGGTAGGGGGTTGGACTAGATGACCTCCTAGGTCCCTTCCAACTCTAGGATTCTATGATTCTAAGTAGACCTATTGGAGCTGCTGTTGTCTTTCCCAGGAGAAGGGGAAGTTTTCCTTGCCTTGCGGTAGCATGGCAGCGACCCAAACAAAGTGCTGGATGCAGCACAGGTATGTCGGTGCTTCTCAGGATTGTGCTGATCATCACATTCTCCCCCACTGGCCATGACCTTCTCCAGCCGTACATCCCAGGTGATTGGTGGACATTGGTTTCATCCATCCCTTCTGCATAAAGAAAATTATGGCAACCCTATTAATGATATCATTCCTGACCCCATCAGGCACCATAAAAGGTAATGTCGGTTGGGTGGCGCAAGTGGCTAAGACTCTGTGCCTGTTAACCAGCAGGCCAGGGTTCGAGACCTGGGTCAGCCCCACAAGACAGGGTGAGCTCCTGTCCTTAGCCCAGCTCTGTGACGCAGCGGGATCCAATCGTATTGGCTCTGCCTTTCCATTGGACTAATTGCTGCTTGGGTCACAGCCTATCCTCCATAACAATCCAACCCAGGCTTTTGGCTTCGCATGCAGCATATGCAGCGCTGAGCACGATACCATAGTCTTTCAAGACTGACGGAGGCCTCTCTCTCTATATATATATATATGTGCATACATATGCAGGCACAAATACATGTGTGCACATAAGCATACATATACATATGTGCACATACATGTATGTGCACACACATATTTGTGTGCACACATGCAGATGCACACATATGCGCACACATGCATACATGTGCATGCGCATATTTTATATGGTATGTACAAACATGCATGCACACAAACATGCATATACATGTATGTGCACATCCCTATATACATACACACATGTATGCACACACACGCGTGGGCACATAGGCATACATATACATCTTCATATCATTTATATACATATATGCAATACATACACACACACACACACACAAGTGATAGAGGACCTGTGACATGTGAATGTTGCCCCTGCAAACTCCTTTGATCGGGCCAAGTGGAGAAAGGCATGCAAACAAGTGGACCCTGATCTTTACACGGGATAATTGCTAGAAGAGGCACACACATATAGACTTACATACATATGGCATATATGTATACTGTATATGACATGTATCTCTCAGCGCATCACAGTCCTTCTAAAAGGCTTTCGCCATCCAAGGTGCACAAGCACCCTCAATCCACGTGCTTTGAGTGTGCTTGCACGCTTCCCACTGCGGCAGCATCTTTTCAATGGATTCCGGTGTGGAGGCTCTACTACCCTGCCTTCCCATCCTCTGCATGTCCCTAATTATTACAGCGGAGGATTCCCCGTATACCCCATATGGGGAAGAGCAACCAAGATCACAATAACTTGTTCCAAAATCAATGGGGCTCACTTTTAGAAGAATGACAATATTTCGGGACCCACCAGAAGTGGTGTCATTAACCTGGCAGTGATGTCAGTGACTGTGGCCTAAGACCCTATTGCTTTTCCCTTCCAAATGAAAAGATCTCTCCAACGGATCCAAGGACAAAGTGCCCCTGGGCATGTGCAGAATATCTTCATTAGGGTTGCATGTTCCTTAGTTCATTATTCCGCACTATAATTTATATCCTGCCTTCCTACGGACGTTGCACTCGAGGCAGCTGAGTCATACTTATGACACGAAGCATCTGGATCGCAAAGGGACCTGACAGCAAAGAACAGCAGCAGTTTCCCAGCTGCGACAACACGGGATTAATAAGATAGTTTTGACATGACATTATATCAAGATCCTATAGAATCCTTGACATGACATTATATCAAGATCCTATAGAATCCTTGACATGACATTATATCAAGATCCTACAGAAAACAGCCTATATGGAGTGCTGTGTTGTGAAGGATCTGACACTCAGAAAGCATGCTGCCAACAATCAGTACTTTACAGTCACCTTAAAGACCTCTGGAATAAAATTTATCACATGCATCAACATATATATGGTATGTGTATATATAGGTGTCCCTAGTTATCCATTAGGGTTCAGATCCAGAACCTCCTGTCAATAAAAAAGTGGATTTTGAAAAAAATGGAAAAATAGACTTAAAAACCCATTTTCAGGTTTCTTGCTCCTCCATTGTACCAAATGGAATAAGGTAGCACATTAATATCTGCAGGGGTTTGTTTCTGGGAGTAAAGAATGGAGTGATTACTTGCATGACGCTACAATAGTAGTAAAAGCAGTTTTAAAAACTGATTTGCAGTCGCATTAATATCTGCAGTGGGTTGATTCTGGGACTAAAGAATGGAGTGATTACTTGCATGACTACAATAGTAGAAAAAGCCATTTTAAAAAACTGATTTGCAGTCACAATATCTGCAATGGTTTGATTCTGGGACTAAAGAATGGAGAGATTACTTGCATGCTGTACAGTAGTAAAAAAGCAGTTTTTAAAACTGATTTGCAGTCACAATATCTGCAATGGTTTGATTCTGGGACTAAAGAATGGAGTGATTACTTGCATGACTCTACAATAGTAGTAAAAGCAGTTTTTAAAATTGATTTGCAGTCGCAGTAATATCTGCAGTGGTTTGATTCTGGGACGAAAGAATGGAGTCATTACTCCATTCGCTACAATAGTAGAAAAGCAGTTTTCAAAACTGATTTGCAGTGGCCGTTCACATGAGTCAAAAATTCACAAATTTGAACGAGTGGCAAATTCACATGAGTCAAATCCACGTATTTAAAAAATCCATGTATAACAACGCATTTGCGTGCACAACAGGGATATTTTTTGTGTTCTATATCACACAGATCGCAACCAGAAAAAATATTTTTATTATTTTTATTTATATATAAAATGTGTGTGTGTGTACACACACACAGAGAGAGAGAGAGAGAGAGAGATTGAGAGAGAGAGAGAGAGAGAAACCCCACCATTCATCCCATCAGACAAAGAAATGAGCCGAAAATCAGAAATTCTATAGGTGGCTGTGTTTTTCTTTTTAATTTACAACATACATCTTTAAATAATAGAACATTTCTCTTTCAGTGGACTCTGTATCTCTCTCTTTTTTTAAAAAAACTTTTTTTTAAATACACAGAGATTACAATATCTAATATACAAATCTGATAAAATACCTAAAATGGGGGGAAATAATCAGATCGGCAACCACAAAAAATCCAAATAAAATCAAACAATTATGCTTGTAATAGAACTGCCCTTTCCCCCCTTATCTTCTGTTTTGGTTCTTATTAAAATCCTCTTATTTTTAAATATATAAAATAGAAAGAAAATCATTCCAGGCAACCCTATGCAATGCTCCTTGAATGCAACATCCCCCTTTTGTGTTGTCTCCTGCGCCATAACCGTAGTGCAAACTTTAGGGCCGACAATCACGCACCTTATAGGATTCTAGCGATCAATACAATTTTGCTCATTACAATTTTGTGCCTGTTTTTTTAAAAATAAAATAAAAATAAAAATAAAAGAAGAAAATAAAATAGAAATAAAAGAAGACATTAAAATAAAAACAAAAGAAGAAAATAAAATAAAAACAAAAGAAGAAATTAAAATAAAAACAAAAGAAAAAATTAAAATAAAAACAAAAGAAGAAATTAAAATAAAAACAAAAGAAGAAATTAAAATAAAAATAAAAGAAGAAAATAAAATAAAAATTAAAAATAAAAGAAGAGACTGAGTTGAGAAAGGTTGCAGGAGTCTGCACAGAACTTCAAACACTGACATTGGCTGCAATCCTAAAGACACTTTCCTATGGCTTTAGGATTGGCTGCAATCCTAAAGACACTAACCTAGACATGGTTAGGATTGTGCGCAATGCAAAATAAATTAAGAGCACAATCCTAACCATGTCTACTCAAAAGTAAGCCCCATTGTGTTCAATGGGTCTTACTCCCAGGAAAATGTCTTTAGGATTGCATTAATTAAATTAATTTTAAAAAAAATATGAGTTGACGTCCTTCAAAATAAGAGTCTGGGAGGCAACTTCTCCATCCTATGATAATTTGAATTTTCCTCCAAAGCCGTGTCAAGATGCTTTGGGCCAGGGTTGTGCTGATCCTATGCATGGTTACACTGATGTAAGCCCATTGTTTCAATGCAGTTTACCGTCCAAGTTAACTGGGCACACACCCGCTGCTAGAAGCAGAGAGGGATTCTTTATATTCAGATCAAAATAGAACCTACTGATATAATGATACATTTTTAATTATTATAAATTTAAACAAATTAAACTGTCTAACCCTACAATCCAGAGTAACTATGGGAGCACGTAAGAGACATTACGTGCACCCGTAGTTATTGCACCATCTAATGAAAACCTATGGGAAATTCATACTGCAATCCACAGCAAATTGTTCTTACACCGGAGCAAGGACCCCCCGTAGTTACTCTGGATTGTGCCCTAAGAAACATTTTAAACAATTACATTGGATGGGGAGGGAATGAGTCCAAGACCCTTGTGTTAACTACTTAGGCTACAATCCAGAGTAACTACGGGAGCACATAAGAGACATTACTGCACCACCTAGTGAAAACCTATGGGAAATTCATATTGCAATCCAGAGTAACTTGTTCTTACTCCGGAGCAAGGACTCCCCATAGTTACTCTGGATTGTGCCCTTGCAATTATATATTCTGCCCCTATTCCGAGGATTATATTATTGCCTCCAATCTACTTCTAGATGGGAAAACTATATCCACACCGTGAAGGGAAACATCGGGAAATGAAGGATTCTATGAGTTTCTTGTTGAAGAATAATAGTAAAAACTCAATAAGATTTGGTGATAGCCTATGTAAACCACCCTTTGTCTTTAACCCTACAATCCAGAGTAACTCTGGGAGCACGTAAGAGACATTATGTGTACCCGTAGTTACTGCACCACCTAGTGAAAACCTATGGGAAATTCGTATTGCAATCAAGAGTAAAATGTTCTTACACCGGAGCAAGGACTCCCCATAGTTACTCTGGATTGCGCCCTAACATCCAGTGAGAATGACAATATATAAATACTGTATAATAATACTACTTATTTGGCATTTGCCTCAGTTCCTCAGTCAATCAAATGGGCATAAAAATTAAAATACATAGGTTGCCATATGTCCCGAAAAACAGGGACAATCCCGATTTTGCGGGATTGTGTTCCCATACTGGCAAATGGGACAGAGGGTCCTGTCCCAGTTTTATGAAAGAGTATTATGGCAACCCTATATTAATAAGATGTGGACAGTTTTGGAACTGTCGCAAATAGATGCCAACCTCCTGCCCACGAACAGGCACATTTGGGCACACTGGAAATGAAGCCAGACCCGTTTCAGCCCACTGAAAACATACATGGTGTCCATCAAGGATTTTCTCTTACTTCATGTATTCATATGTGATGTGAGCCATGTGATCTTTCTCAAAGAATCCACATGGTCTGATCTCATACGATTACCCCCTCTGACACTTAAGAAAGACAGGGTTGTAGCTGACCATATATTCAATCATATGGGAAAGTAGGGGGGGGGGGACGACCCCTTGCTCCTTTCCATAACGCCTATCCCTTTTAACAAGGGATAACAAGCCTAGTCTCAAAATTACAATCCTACAACAGTGCGCACACATACACATACACACGCACACAAATTAAAAAAAAATATATATATATAGGGGCAAGGCAGCCACGTACCCTGTAAACCGAACCCTGTCCATATAAGCACCCAGTTCAAAGAACATTGCCATTCTCTGTCACTAACCATATTCCTTCTAGGTTCCTTTCCTAGCTATAAGAACATCTCCCTTCCCAAGCGTGTATGGGTCAGTGGTCCCCAAACTGTGGGGTCAGGACACACTGATGGGCACGATTAATTTTTGGTGAGCCGGGAAGGGTTAGGCGGAGCCTCCGATGTAAATCCAGGTAACCACGTATTTACTTGAATCTAACGCTCGCCTTTTCCAACCAAATTTCGTCTCCAAAATCAGGGTGCGCATTAGAGTCGATGGTTAATTAGATTTGAGCAAATACAGTATTTTGATTATAGGCATAGCCTGATTAGGTTTGATGGCGCATTAGATTCGAGTAAATGCGCATTAGATTTGATGGCGCATTAGATTCGAGTAAATGCGGTGATTGTCTCAAGTCCTGCTGTTCCAAAACCAGAGAGATGCAGAGAGATGCTCAAAGAGGTTGCAAGCATATGCAAGCATATGGTGATAAATATGTTTTAGTTGAAGCCCCCTAATAAAGAATTTCCCCCCAAAACTAGAGATTTTATTTTATTTTTTTAATTCTCTGGGGAAAAATGTGGGAAAGGAAGGACAGCATTCATTAAAGTTCTTTAGGGATGCTTTAGTTTTTTTAAAATAAATAAAATATTATTTGTAAATAAATATCTTACTACTTTCCGGATCTTCTTTTTTAAAAGTCTCGTAAACTTACGTGGGTCCTGAAGCCAAGAAGTATGGGAACCACTGATGTAGATGAATTATATGGTATGCCAACAGAAATCCACATTGAAATTTAGGCCACAATCCAGAGTAACTATGGGTGCACGTAAGAGACATTGTGAGCACAATCCTAACCATGTCTACTCAAAAGTAAGCTCCATTGTGTTCAGTGGGTCTTTCTCCCGGGAAAGCGTCTTTAGGATTTCAGCCTGTGTGCACCATTTCTGCACCATTTAGTGAAAACCTATGGGAAATTCACATTGCAATCCAGAGTAAATTGTTCTTACACCAGAGGAAGGATTCCCCGTAGTTACTCTGGATTGTGCCCATAGTTTCATTTCAATCTTATTCTCCTAAAATGATACTCCTCCATTGTGGATTATATACAGTATTCCATAATGCGCACCCCACTGCTCCCCGAAAAGCAAGGCAAATCAGCACATTAATTGACAATTTCTTTTCCTTTTTATATTCCTTAAAGCTTCGAACAAGTTTCAGAGTCTGAAATCCAAAGCCGAGTCGGCAGCAAATTTTGGATTTTGTGCAGGTGGAAACAAAAGAAAAGGATTGAGTTTTGACGCACTTTTAATACCTTCCCATGGACAAAAAATAAAAATAAAAGATAGATGAAGCCATTCAGTTCTGGTTTGACTTCATTTTGGGTTCCCACGGCACGAAAAAGCGAAGAAAAGTAAAAAAAAATAATTGCATTTCCGACGGTGAATTTTTCATCCCCCCAAAATCAATAATTTATGAGCTTTTCCAAAGATTTTTTAAAAAATAAATCCTCCCAGGACAAAGAAAGAAGGCTGAATCTACTGGTTCACGTAGTCTTAAAACTTTGGGGTGGGATGGGAGAAGTTCAAGATGCACGTTCAAACCGTCCTGGGGACACGATCCATTGTTTTAAATGCAGCTGCATATATTCTGCGCCACGATTTCAAAAAGAATGATGAACCCCCCAAATCCAGAGTGCCTACGAGAGCACGTAAGAGACTTGACGTGCACCTGTAGTTACTGCACCACCGAGAGAAAACCTATGGGAAATTCATATTGAAATCCAGAGTAACTTGTTCTTACATCGGAGCAAGGACTCCCCGTAGTTACTCTGGATTGTGCCCATAGTTTTGCACAAATAATTACATTTTGGTGTCATTATTTGAGTTGTGGATGAGTCCCTGCATGGGGATACGCAAGACTAAGGGTCAACATCAGACCACGGGACAGCGTCCTAAGCCCAGTGCTACATTCTCTGCTAGGTTCCCAACAACCCTCATCTCATTTGCCAGACCCACATTAGTTGCAAGGTTGCTGCAAGCGTCCTTGTGCCAACACAAAACACAGATGGTACACCTGGAATCGGAAAAAAATCAAAAGGATGCCCCTCTTCTGCATCCCCTCTACTGCTCTCTTTTTACAGGACTTACCCTACAATCCAGAGTAACTACGTGAGCACGTAAGAGACATTTATGTCGTGAAAGAGACATTTACCTAGTGAAAACCTATGGGAAATTCATATTGGAATCCAGGGTAAACTGTTCTTACGTCAGAGCAGGGACTCCCCATAATAACTCTGGATTGCGCCCACACTCTTTTTTTTTTAGCTATGGCCGATATCCTAAAGTGAAATTAAGCCCCTTGCTCCGGAGCAGTTAAGATGACTTTCCATATGATAACATTAGAGGGTGACGTAACTGCCTGGACCCGTAACTGCTCTGGATTTAGCGCGATGTGCCCTGGAAATAAATCTATCGTGAGCAGGTAGTATGTAGCCTTCTTTTAATTAATTATATTTATGGTAATCTTTTTGAATTTTTTAATAATAATAATAATAATAATAATAATAATAATAATAATAATAATAATAATAATAATAATAGTGTTTATCCACATAAAAGCAATATATAGGAGTGTTTTTAGCTTTGATACTATGTCCTCCAGTTTTCTTGGGTATCCTACATCTTTTTTTTGGGGGGGGGGGAGACATCCTCATCCTTTTTTGCGGTTATAACATATGGTCACCCTGTGGTTTGGGGTATCACGTCCCCTCTTTTTCCCCCTTCAAGGCATTGTGTAAAGACAAAGGCAGGATTAAGAAAGTCTTCACTGCCTGAACGGAGCCGATCCTGAGATGTCCGGCTTTGAAATGAAGACACATTTTGAACAGAGCGTTAGGATTCCTACAATCCTGGGCAACTACGGGAGCACGTAAGAGACATTATGTGTGCCCGTAGTTACTGTACCACCTAATAAAAACCTATGGGAAATTCATATTGCAATCCAGAGCAAATTGTTCCTACACTGGAGCAAGGACTCCCCGTAGTTGCTCTGGATTGTGCCCGATATCTTGGACCAAACCACTGGGAAGGACTAAGTAGAAGAATAATTTTTAATAAATGTATACAAGGGGATATTTTGAGCAGGGGATACGGGGAGAGGAGGGTTGAACGGGTCAACCTGTAGCCCACCAGCAGCACACCTTGCAGATCTTGTTTTTTTTTTTTAAACCCATTTTTGTGCCATTTTTTTCCTCCAGCCGATACTATAAAAAGTATACTATAGCATAGTATAAAATAGTATACAATATACTATTGTGGGTTCATCTGATGTGATCCCCCTGATTATGGTGTCCAAGTCATGGCAGCCCAACAACAGCATAATCTAAAAGTAGCAAACTACTCTGCAAACAAAAGATCCTGACATATTCTACCCCCACCAATATTTTTAGGATATTATTTTATGGATAGCATTCTAATATTTGTATGGATATTATGAGTAGCATTCGTGTCGTAGAAATTTGCAGTATGAGTTGATAAATAAATACGGTTCCCTTCCTTCTCTACTTGCCTATTCTTTCAAACAGACTATTATTTTTATTTTTAACCCCCCCGTGGGACGTCCCCAGAACGTCTCCGTCATTGAGATCGCAATGAATTCTTCACTGTGTACCTTTTGTGTGTTTTCTCTTTCGATATAAAAAAGGGTTCTGGTTTTCAAGACGGGAAAATAAAAGAACAAAATTCCACTGACCGGTTTCAGAACGCAACAGCCTCATTCCAAAAGTGGCGCAAGGGGAGAGGAAAGGGTGTGGGAGAGAGAGAGAGAGAGTGGAGCGGCGAGGATCGGACCCCCAGCAAACCTCCAGCTTGGTTGAAAGCTGCCTGGCGCCTGCCAGTTGCCCGCATGGCGGAAAGTGAGTGCCCCGTGCTGGATCCTGCCAGGCTCACCGCACCGCCTTGTGCTTCCCGCCACAACACCCACAGTGCTCGCCGCACCAGTGGCAAGCATGGAGGGGCAGGTAGCAGCACATGCAAGGGACCACCAGGGAAAGGGTGACCAGGGCCATCCAGCGGATGCAGAAATGCGGGTGGCCGGTATCGCAGGAGCAAGGGTCCGAGTACTCTCCTTCGGAGTCCGACATGCAGTGGTAGAGCATGCTCTCCGCGCACCACATACAAGTGAACTGGTAGACGCAGCGGCCGATGGGGTCGGGTGCGTCCTGGCACTGCCCGCGCCCGTTCTCTTCGTTGTTAAAGACGTCCCTGCAGTAGACGCAACGGGAAGGCACCGTGTCCTCCTCCAGCCCTGCAACTCCCAGCTGTTGTTGCTGCTGCTCCTTAAGGGACTTGCGTTTGGGGGGTGACGGGGCACCGTGGATTCGGCAGGAAGGAGAAGCTTTGGGGTCCTTGAGCCGCCCTTCAGCCCCAGGTGGGAAGCTGTACTCCTTCTCCCGCGGGGATTTGCCCCCACCGCCATCCCCCTTCTCAAAGTGCACACACATGTCAATCTTGTCTGGGTCGGGCTGGTGCTTCTGGACCACGGCCCGGCGGTAGTCCTCATAGCCTTTGGTGACCCAGAAGTCCTTACAGGGGGTGATGCTCTCCAGCTCCTCTTCATCAGGAAGGCTCAGTTGCTGCAAGGGCTGGGGCTGTACCTGTGATGGGGGGAAAGAAGAGAATAGAATGGCTTGAACTTACAAACTTGGGTCTTGAGATTCACAACTCCTTGCTGTTAAGCCACACACCCCAAAGTAGACCCAGACCTCAAACCTACCCATATTTACTCAAATCTACTGTGTCATCAAATCTAATGCGCACCCCAATTTTAAAAGGCTTGAGATTTAAAGAGTGTTTGCTGGTGACTGTAATGTGCCGCTGCAAAATTAAATTATGATCAAAATTATATTCTAATGCACATCAAATATATACATTTGACCTACATCAAATCTAACAAAATTTTGGAGACAAAATTCAGCTGGAAAAGGTGCACATTAGATCTGAGTAAATATGGTATATTTTCATGCCGCCTCCTCAGCAAGGGGTCCTCGTAGAGTGTCTTTGGAGAAACCCAGAGCAATGAACCCCTGGGACAGCCATGCTCCGGACACGTACCGGTCCGCTTGACGTGGCACCCTGTGCCGGGTTGAAAGAGAACTCTTCCGAGACCGGCGAACGCATGTAGCAGCTGGAGGAGGACTCACTGGTCACAATGGTGATGGGTTTAGGTAGCATCTCCTTCCGACTGTTGGATGAGGACTCACTATCTGTGTGTACCTAGAAAAAGAGAGAGAGAGTTGTCAATACTATAATGCTGGAGTCTCCAAACCCCGGCCCGGGGGCCAAATGTGGTCTGTAGTAAGCCATTAATCAACCCACAGCCAACCTCTAACTGTGCCTCTGACCCACTAGGCCAAAAGTGACTGGAGCTGTGATGGTGGGGTGGGGAAATGGGGGTCCATTTAAGTGTTGTACTGTGTTTGCAGAAATCCTGGAAATTTGAACCCATTTATTCATTAATTATTATTTATACATTCATTGATGTAATTTTTTCCCCGGCCCTTGATGTAATTTTTCCACACTCTTCTTTGATCCTCACAACAACCCTGTGAGGTAGGTGGGGGCTGAGACGTCACAACTATCCCAAGGACAGGGTGACCATGTCCCCTGTTTTTCCTCATTTTTAGCCTTGTGTGCTGGGAAAAAAATCTTCATTATCCTCTTTTTCCTTGTGAGCAGGCAGAGTGTAGCCTGCTTGTAATTCATATATTACACATAATGAATTACATGTAATAGTTTTAAACTTAGAGCGCAATCCTAACCATGATTACTCCAAAGTAAGCCCCATTATGTTCAATGGAACTTACTCCCAGGAAAGTGTCCTTAGGATCGCATCCTTAATAATTAATATACAGTGCAATCTTAAGCATGTCTACTCAGAAGTAAGTCCTGTTGTATTCAATAGGGTCCACTCCCAGGAAAGTGTATTTAGGATTGCATCCACAACTGCGCAGAACCCTCAAACTCCCAGGCCTCTGGTAGAGGACCCAAGATTGAGGATAACATACATACATACACCACCCGTGGAGGGTGAGAAAACAATTTATACATATACATATACATATATATATATACACATACATATACATATATATACACACATACATATACATATATATATATATATATATATATATACACATATATACATATATATATATATATATATATATATATATATACATACATATATATATATATATATATATATATATATATATATATATATATATATATATATATATATATATATATATATAAAGCATATATATGCTCATATATGAGTGTCTGACTCATGTCCTACAGTTGTCCTGGGTGCCCTACATTTTGGGGGTGAATTTCTTTTTGGGGGGTTATAACATCTGGTCACCCTGCCAAGGTCATCCAGGAAGTTTCAAGGCTGAGCAGAGATGAAAGCCTGGATCTTACAGGTCTAACAGCACAATCTATGCCTACTCAAAAGTAAGCCCTATTGTGTTCAATGGATCTTACTCACAGGAAAGTGTCTTCAGAATTCCAGCCTAACCCTACAATCCAGAGTAACTACGGGAGCACGCAAGAGACATTACATGCATCTGTAGTTACGGCACCACCTAGTGAAAACCTATGGGAAATTCATATTGCAATCCAGAGTAAATTGTTCTTACACTGGAGCAAGGACTCCCTGTAGTTGCTATGGACTGTGCCCTAAGTCCAACCCCTGAACCACTACACCTCTCTGGCTCTTAAAGCACAATCCTACCCATGTCTACTCAAAAGTACGCCCCATTGTGTTCAATGGGTCTTACTCCAAGGAAAGTGTCTTTAGGATCCAGCCTTAGTGTATCTTCCTTTTATCCTTCCTGCATCTTCTGCCCATTAAAACCCATCGGATGACCCCAAGTTTCAGTATGATGGTTAAAGGGAACAAGAAACACCCCATTCTACCCACGCCATGAAAAACCGTATATAGCTCCATACTATATTTGGTCACCATCCATCACCCGTTTTCCGGAGTATTCTCAAATGTTTAACCCTTTCCACATAAGTTACCATTTCCCTTCAACCAGTTCCCTGCTGCATAGTGTCCCCTATTCGCAAACCCACAGATGCTCACAAGAAACTTATTTTAATGTATCTTAAACCTATTTTAAAACAGACAAGAGGATATTTTGATAGTGAGAGTATGGATTTGACTGTATTTTGCAAATACAGTGGTGCCTCACATAAAGAGCTTAATTCGTTCCGGAGGCCTGCTCTTTAACTGAAACACTCTTTAAGTGAAGCAGATTTTTCCATAGGAAATAATGGAAACTCAGACAATTGGTTCCACAACCCCCAAAACAGTCATATAAAAATATTAACTGGATGTAAAAATGATGACAAAACACTGGAATTCAAAACATGCATTCAATGTGCAGGATCCTATGAAGTCTACTTAGGCTGCTTTCCTGGGAGCAGGACCCATTTAACACAGTGGGGCTTAGTTCTGGGTAGACATGGTTAGGAGGCTGCAATCAAAGACACTTTCCTGGGAGTAAGACCCATATAACACAATGGTGCTTACTTCTGGGTAGACATGGTTAGAAGGCTGCAAAGACACTTTCCTGGGAGGCTTACCTGGGTTGCTGCTGGAGGTTCAAGGTGGCCAGTGGGGGCACCTCCGGGCAACTGCCCCCAAGTTGCAGTGCTGCCCCAGGTAGCAGTGCTGGCCGGCAGCCCTTTTAAAGAGCCTTCATGCAGAGCGTCAGGACTGCATAGCATCCGTGCCCATAGCGCGCTTGCTTGTTAAGTGAAGCGGAACTTGTTATGTGAAGCAAGATTTCTTGGAAATTTTTGCTTGTTAAGCGAGGTACCACTGTACAGGAAGGACATCCTTCTCTCTTGTGGGGAATGGGCTGTCACTGGCCACTGGACCTGAAATCAGATCCCAGATCCAGTCCACTTGCCCCAAGACACTGGCTCTAGAAATGTCACCATGCATCAGACACACACTTTTCTGGGACCCCAAAAATTGGGGTTTTAAAAAAAAGTGCACATTTAAATTTCTGGGGTACCTTCTAATACCGAATTGTACGGCCAACGCTTGTGCGGATTTTTTTTTCCTTATAAAGGCTGCTTCCTGACAAAAGAGGAAAGGCACTCTGCATATGCTCAAAGTGCCCAGGCTAAAGAGTCAGAAACTGGTAACCTTGGACTTACTGCCAGAGCTTCATCTGTCCCTTCTGCTTCATCTTGGGAGGAGGAAGAGGAGGAAAGCGACAGGGAACCTGAAAGAAAGCAACAAGGCAAACACTAAATAAATTCTGATAAAACCACATTTAAAAAATCAGGACCCGTAGGGCGCAATCCAGAGTAACTATGGGAAATCCTTGCTCCGACGTAAGAACAATTTACTCTGGATTCCAATATGAATTTATTTTACTTTTTAAAATAAAAAGTGGTGCACCAAAAAGTGGGGTGCAACTTACTTAAAGGCAAGTGGCAGTGGCATAGGTATAGGGGGGGGAAGCAGTCTTTCTCACCGTGGCGTGCAAGGGACCCCTCCCCTTTGGAGCCATTTTAGGTGGGAGAAGCCCCCCTCTATCTTCACCACTGCGGCTCTGTCACCATGCAACCCTACTCCATCGCCACATGCCATGCGCAAGTCACCACGCCACCTTTTACAAACCCCGAGGCTTTCCGCCGACCCCGTCTCACCTTCAGCAATCTCCTCCAGGGCTGCTTGCACGCCCCTCTCAAAGGCCACGGCATCCGCAGGGCTCTGGAAAGTGAGGCCAAACTTGTTGTCCCCCACTTTCCAGTGATGGAAAATGGGGTTCACTTTGTTGTAGACAAGATCCCTCTTCAGCGTGCACTCCAAGATGGTCTGAAAAATAGACAGGATGGGGGTTATAGGAAATGCTGATGCGAAACCTATACAGTGGCATAACTAAGGGACATGGCGCACCAGGTCACAATATTTTAACCCCTTCTCAATTTTTAACACCCCCATCTTAGAGATCTCTGAAAAGCAGTTCCCACTTTAAGTAAACAGCCCCCCCCCAAAGCTTCATACCTGAGACGATGTACCCCTTACCCTCCCTTAGCAATGCTATAACTGGCGCAACCAGCAGCCACTTACATAAGCATGTTCAAGGTCATGTGCCAGCCAGTCCCCAGCCAGGTTTAACAGAAGCGCCTTGCCCATCTTTTCCTCCCCCCATGGCCTCTTACCGTCTGGTCCCGAAGGCGCTCCCCGCTGATCAGGTACTGCCGGTGTCGCCCTTCCTCGGGGTGACGGACCTTGCAGATCATCACATGGCTCAGGCCACCACCACCCATGGGCACCCAACCCCCGCTCGAGTCGTCTCGGGTCATCACCACAGCCCGCACCCGAACCATGTAACTGTGGAGGGGGGGGGGAGAGAGAAGAAGAGAGGTTAGGGACAAGGTGTCAATGCCAGGGAAGAGGGAAGTGGAACCAGAAGCCCCAACAGGGCACACTCCATGGTATGCTAGGGTTGCCATAGATCCTGGAAAACCAGGACTTTCCCAGTTTGGGGGGACTGCATTCACATACTGGTAAGTTTAATAGGGGGGGTCCTGTCCCGGTTTTCTGGAAGATAATTATGGCACCCCTATGTTACGCACACGCAGCACATTCTGTAATTCAGTTTGACGAGGTACACGTGGCCCCCGAAAAGAAAATGTTTCTTTACTCAGCATGAAATTAATCTGTGGAACTCCTTGCTTCAGGATGTGGTGGTGGAGATGGGATCTGGCCTTAGAAGGGAATTAGACAGATTTCTGGAGGAAAAGTCCATCACAACTTACAAGCCATAAGGTGTATGCAACCTTCTGGTTTTACATGCATACCCCGCTTTTGGACAATCCGCTCTTTCAACACCTCTCAATTATACCCAGAACTCTTTCATTCATGTTCCGCTCTTTCAACCTCTCTCTGCTGTTCTAAAGGCCAAAATTGCCCTCCCCCATGTTGTCGCTCCTGGTCTGATCCCATTCCTAAAGGAATTAAGGAGAACCTATTTGTAGAAATCTTTGGGTGGCAGCAAGAATTTGCAAGATAAAAGGGACATTTGCAATTTGCTTGCTAGAAAAGCATTGGAAGCAACATTTATGAACTCAAAAAAGATGGGGTTCCACTTTGTAATGGTTCTCATTTTTGGATGGTGCTCCAACCATCCTAACCATCCCTGACCATCTAATAAGTCACTAACCTTCTAATTAGAGGAGGATTGCTACACTAGCCCTTACTTTGTTGTTGTTTTTTAATTTCTATAAACTGTGTTTGTGAACTTTTACTTGAAAAGCAGTATATTAATATTGTTGATTTGATTGTTTTAGAACAGTGGTTCTCAATCTTCCTAACGCCGTGACCCCTTTATAAGTTCCTCATGTTGTGGGGACCCCCAACCATAAAATTATTTTCGTTGCTACTTTAGAACTGTAATTTTGCTCCTGTTATGAATCGTAATGTCAATATCCGATATGCAGGATGTATTTTCGTTGTTACAAATGAAATGTGTGTTCTACGCACACATTGAACACAATGGGATTTATTTCAGAGTAGGCATGCATAGGATTGGGTCCTGAGGCTGCAATCCTATCCACATCTGCATGGGAGTAAAGGCCCCCTGACTATAATGGGATTTATTTCAGAGAAGGCATACATAGGATTGAGCCCTGAGGCTGTCAGTCAGCCCGAGTGCGCATACAGCTACAGCCGGAGGTCTGGCAAGCCTGACCTGGCCCCCTGCACCAAGGGTCTTTAGGCGACCCCCAGGAAAGCTCTAGGCGACCCCCAAAGGGGTCCCGACCCCCACTTTGAGAAACGCTGTTTTAGAAGCTCTCTCTTTGAATGCAAACGTGAGCAGCAACAGGATGCAGGTGCAGGGTGACCATATGACCGGAAAACCTGGATTTGTCCGGGTGTCCTACAGTTTAGCTTCATTTTTGAACTTTGCGATGGTGTGCAGTAACCATCATGTGTCGTTGGATTTGTATTGAAGAGCAGAATCCAATGCAAAATTTGGTTTTGAGATATCGCCTTCCTATCCAACGTTATGGCCAAAAAACAAAAAAAAAATTAAAAATACATTTTTGGGCAATTTTTTTAAATGGGTAGGAATTTTGGCTTGGGGGGGTAGGAATTTTGGCCTTGGGTTCAGGAATTTTGGGTTTGGCGTCTGGTCCCCCTGTGCAGGTGTCTTGTTTGGTGTGCTCCTAGTGCTGAAGGGAATCACATCCCCATAAAGGGATGATCAATCATATCCCCATTAAATGTATTCTTTAATAAATTAAATAAATAATAAATTAAATCAAACTTAAAACTGAATAAAAATTTAATCACACTCCCAAACCACGCCTATGGACCAAATCTTCAAATGTGGGTTGAAAAAAAAAAATATTGCTGGTTTAGACCGTAAGCTCCGTGGGGCAGGGAACTGCTTGATCATCCAGTGCGAAGCACTTCGCTCACCACACAAGTGGAATAAAGGTGTTTTAAAAGAAATAAGGTGGCATTGAATGAGTTATAATGCGGCAAACAAAACAGCACTGAAGATATAAGGGTGGTTGTTACTCCTGATCTGCGAGCTCCATGGGATCGTGGCTTCCCAACCCTTCTCATTGTCCCTCCGTCCCTCTCCCCACATCCCCAGCTGTTGAGCATTATGCAAACCCCAGCCTAATCTGATTCTCATGGTGCCCAAAGTTAATAATTAAACTGCTTGCGGAGAGGAGGTGGGCATCGAAGGTAGGAGAGCCGAAAATGTTGGTTTTGATTTCGTGGAAGAAGCCGGTGGAGGCCTTTGAATGCAGCTCCCATGGCCCAGCAAACGATCTGGAGGCAGCGAGCCAAACAACAGTATGCGTAGGCACGCACGGAAAAGCAGTGGCACATGTGCTGCAACACGAGGAAATGCGTGGGCCAGAAACGGGGGCAACGATGGCAACGGGCAAAGCAAGGCTGGAGGCCGAGGGGACGGTTTGGCCGTCGGCAAATCATTGAGTGAAGCCAGCCGGGCAGCCAAGTCGAGGGCAGATCCAAAACGGATCTTCTTCACACAATTTAGAAGCGCCAAGTGGAAATCGCAAAGGTGGGGACAGTTATTCGTGTGGATTGCACCTCAAAGGAGATTACAGGGAGGCCGTTCCCGTTTCAAGCTTCATGGAGCTTCCAAATTCAGAGGCAGTCTATCTCAGGTTGCTTTAGTCTGCCACCCCCAGCTCCGCTACTTTTAGTCCCCTTGGAAAGATCTGGAGATGTTGCACAGGTCCAGCACGCTAGCACTCCAGAAGAGTATCTGCTGCGTCACTTTTGAAGGCTCAGGCGGCCCCGATTCATTGAATGTGTCACTTTCCAAAGGTTGTTCCATTTTTTATTACAACTGACCCCCCTCTTTCTCGGCTCCACTGGGAGACCCTACTGGGGATGAAGGTTGGGAAAACAGGCTGATCTAAAAAGAACATGAATTTGGGGGTCATGCTGGGCCAGCAAACCACCCCACAGCAAATTGGGAAAGTAGAACAGCATTGTGCCTACTGATGGTCGACGGCTGCTCAGCCGCACAAGTAGCCCTGCAGCCCTCTCAGGCACTTTATAGCAAGGTGGTGGTCCATGATTCCCATCCCAGTTGGATCACGGGTGCAACTGGCCTGATCCTGCAAGGAAGTGGAGGCAACTGGGCTTAATGGTGCATGTGTGAGCATTAGATTCAAGTAAAGTCTGAGTAGATGCCTGGTCTTTTTAAAGGGTGGTGGATGAAAAAGAGCCCCAGGGTGCAATCCAGAGTAACTACGGGGAGTCCTTGCTCCGGTGTAAGAACAATTTGCTCTGGATTGCAATATGAATTTCCCATAGGTTTCCACTAGATGGTGCTGTAACTACAGGTGCATGTAATGGGTGCAATCCAGAGTAACTACAGGGAGTCCTTGCTCCGGTGTAAGAACAATTTGCTCTGGATTGCAATATGAATTTCCCATAGGTTTTCATTAGGTGGTGCAGTAACTACGGGTACACGCAATGTCTCTTACGTGCTCCCATAGTCACTCTGGATTGTAGGGCCAGCTATGGTGCACAAGGCTCTGTTCCACATATAGCTGACACTCGTATAAAGAGAAAAGGAGGAGAATGTAGGAAAGCCCTGCTCTAGATCCATTTATTCAGATCCATTTATTGAAAAAAGGTCCGTTTATTCGAGATCTATTCTACATCTAGATCAATTTATTCACTGATGCTGAAGCGACTGTACCCATTTTACAGACTGCAAAACAGAGGATCAGAAAGGCTCACACACACACACACACCCCCAAATTATAACACAAGCCCTACAATCCAGAGTAACTACGGGAGCGCATAAGAGACATTACGTGTACCCCTAGTTACTGCACCACCCACTGAAAACCTATGGGAAATTCATATTGCAATCCAGAGCAAATTGTTCTTACACCGAAGCAAGGACGCCCCGTAGTTACTCTGGATTGCGGCCCACTAAAGGATTCTTTGTATTAGACTTCTAGAACATGAAACTGATCCAGGGCGCAATCCTGAGTAACTACGAGGAATCCTTGCTCCAGCATAAGAACAATTTACTCTGGATTGCAATATGAATTTCCTATAGGTTTTCACGAGGTGGTGCCGTAACTACGTCGATGTAAATGTCTCTTATGTGCTCCTGTAGTTACTCTGCATTGTATGGCCTTTCCTGCAGATAAATTCTGCTTGGAAAAATTGAGATTATTGATATTGGGATTGGGGACCACCAAAATCCTACATTATTAGTGTCAAAAAAATATTTACTTGTGACATTTCAGCAGCCACAAAAAAAAGGTCACTGAGCAGTTCACATAGCAAAGGAACTAAAATAACGGCTCCTTGATTTTGCATTTTAGGTTGTGAGCCCTTTTGGGACAGGGACCCATTAGCTATTAATTAGCTATTATTATTTTTTATTTTCTTTGTGAACTTTTTAATTGAAAGCGGTATATAAATACTGTAGATCGATAGATTGATTTTATTTGAGCGGAAAATGAAACACGAGAGTCCAGCAAACAGCCGCTTGAAAGGGGGCTGTGTGGGGAGGTTGGTGGCTCTCCTTCTTGACAGTTCTCCATCAGACACACATCCGTGCAAATGACAATTTTACATCAGAATTAAGATATTGATCTAATAAAATAAGTGTGATCAAAATAAACTGGGACTTGGGTGCTCCTTCACCATCGTAGATAAGTGACAGGCACAAAAGGGGGCTCCGCAATATCAAGGTCTGGCTTGCCATGCCAAGCTGCTATTGTTCAATTTACTCTGGATTGCAATATGAATTTCCCATAGGTTTTCACTAGGTGGTGCCATAACTACGTTGACGTAAATGTCTCTTACGTCCTCCCGTAGTTACTCTGGATTGTAGAGCCAGTCCCGCAGATAAGCCGCCCCCCCCCCCATTACATCCTTGTAGCCAGGTGAGTTGAAATAAATTTGGATCCATCCTCATGAACTGGAACAAAACCCAAAATCTTTCCGTTCCTTGAATCAGAACCAAAATCAAATCCCAATAAGTGTCACCGTGCAAAATAAGAAGCGCGATTTTCAAGCAATCCACTTTCAAGTTGATGACTGATCTGGCTTTTAAATGTAATACATACAAGCGTATATATTAAATGTAATACATACATGCATATATATTAAATGTAATACATACAAGTGTAATACATACAATACATACATACTGTACGTATGTAAATGTAATACATACAATACATACAAATGCAATACATACATACAATATGTATATACATACATATTACAATTTGTAATAATCATTACATATTATGTATGTAATACATACATAAGCGTATTCTGCTTATTCAAATGTAAAAACAAGCAAATCCCAAAATGAAAAGAGCTTTCAAAATAATTCAGGTTTCTCCCCCCCCCCCCCCCGCACCCCAATATTTATTATTTTATCAATTTGCAGAGCAGCACTGCAAATAAAAGAGTTTGGGGTCATATGGCATCAAAACCGGTACAAAAATAAAACATCCCTGCTGGTTACCAAAATGTGTGCTTCATGTTCACGTATGAATCTGAGAATAAAAAAATACAAAACCAACATTGGTATTATATGGTCTGACTTCCTGCTTGCCACATTGCAGTTTCATGTATGAAAATGCCCCCCAAAACATGGACCGGGTTTGATCTCAGAGGTCGGGATCTCTACGGATTAAAAAAATGCAACCAGAAGCAGCTCTCCTAGATGCAACTACGTTGCAAGAACATCACCGCCTCACATGACGGTCCTTCTCCTTAAAACCTCCATCTCGGGAAAAGCAGACACGTAAGAACCATGCAGTTGGCCACTAACAAACACACATCAAGAAGTTGTTTTGATCTGGTTTGCTCCATGTGGGAACATCACAAACATTGAAAGCGGCCTGCAAATCCATGGGGAGCCTACTCTGGTTTTCCCTTCTCAAGTGTAACCTGTGATGGATGTGCCTCCGAGGATCAGCTGCACACCGGCTCTGTGGCTATGAAGAACCGAACCACACATTTTGCAAGCAAGCTATAGGATCTGGACACATCCCTGGTGCAGAAGCTGTGGGGTTGGTGTCCGCCCTCAATCTGGGGCAGCCAGAAAGTCTTTCTGGACTAAGAATTGCACTATTTCCAATTCTACTGGGGATGGGACACCTCAAGACTGTCATCATCATCATCATCATATGTGTATTACTTAAAAATTTCACTTTGAAACCCAAGCAACTGACTAATGTTAAAGCATTATGTTAAAGTCGATGTAGATGTTGGGCGCAATCCAGAGTAACTACGGGGAGTCCTTGCTCCGGTGTAAGAACAATTTACTCTGGATTGCAATATGAATTTCCCATAGGTTTTCACTACGTAATGTTTCTTACGTGCTCCCGTAGTTACTCTGGATTGTAGGGGTTAAATGTCAAAAGTCGAGTAGAGGAATTGTCCAGTTTTTAATCAAATGTAGACGCTCCAAAACCAACACAACGGCCTTGCCAAGGGACAGAAGGGGAACATATGAGCATGGATATGTTACCATTATTATTATTATATACCATTTTTTATTATGGTTATTAGGAGACAAGGCCCCCCTCTGCTGTATTCTTTCTGCTTTAAGGTGACAAACCAAAATCAAAATTGCATTCATCATATAATCCAAGAAATCAAAAGTTAAAATTGGTCCCCCTGCAACAGATCCTTCGCTTAGCTCTCTGGTTCATTTTGAACATGAAGGAAAAATCATCATCTTCATCATCATCATCATCATCATCAATGACAGAAATCAAGAATCCAGCTTATGGCAACGTCCTTAGCTTAGCAATGGCACGCTAAATCCTGCGAAGCCAATTTCTCGTGTGGTTCGTATGCTCACAGGTTCTCCCCTCGCTTACCTTCCCACCAAATGCGCCCCCACATTTTTGCACACTGCCGACTGTCTGCGTGCATTTTAAAAAAGGGGTGCATTTTGGGCAGCCAGCAAATGGCACCACTTTAAAAGAACAAAAACAAAGGGGAATTTTTAAAAAATGGCCCCGGTTATGGAATGAGGACCTGGTCTCCGTGATGACACATGTTTAAGACACACACAGCTCATGAAACACGCTGTATGGCTTCACCAAGAAATGGCGCATGAATAAAGAGAGCTAAGGAGCAAAGCAACTGTTCGACTGCATCAAGGTGGCACCAACAAGAGGGACATACCCTACAATCCAGAGTAACTCCGGGAGCATGTAACAGATATGATGTGCACCTGTAGTTACTGCACCACCTAGTAAAAACCTATGGGAGGAATCCAGAGTAAACTGTTCTTACTCCAGAGCAAGGACTCCCCGTAGTTACTCTGGATTGCACCCAAACACACACTTTTGTTCAGGGATGACTTGTGGTTCTGCAATGTGGCTTCAAAGACAGAACTCAGCCATTTGTGCCGAGTGCAGAAGCTCTGAGGTTTCACAAGAACACCAACCAAGATTCTAGTCCTCATGAGCACCAAATACCATATTTACTCAAATCTAATGCGCCATCGGATCTAATGCGTACCCTATACTTATAACCAAAACACCATATTTACTAAAATCTAATTAACCATCAAACCTAATACGCATCCTGATTTTGGAGACTGAATTTGACTGGAAAAGGTGAGCATTAGATTCAAGTAAATACAGTATTCCTAAGAAGAAAGGGTGCGTACGGTTGGAAGATCTACAACCCCTTCACTCACAAAAAGATGCCTACACAACCAGGGAAGGAAGAATACAGGTATCCCCCCACTTTCTGACCCTAAGTTTTCTGATGATCCATTCTTTCAACATCTTTCAATTCTATCCAGAACTCATTCATTCAACACATGTTCTACTCTTCCAACGTCTTTCTGCTGTTCTAAAGGCCACCATTGCCTTCCCCCATGTTGTAAATCCTGGTCTAATCCCATTTTCAAAGGAATTAATGAGAATCCATTTGCAGAAATCTTTGGATGGCAGCAGGAATTGGCAAGATCAAAAGGGCATTTGCAATTTGCCAGCTAAAAAAGCATTGGAAGCAACATTTATAAAACAAAAAAAGATTGGGTTCCACTTTTCAACAGTTTTCACTTTTGGATGGTGCTCCGGTTCCTAACCCATCCAATAAGTGGAGGATGTCCGTTCAATACTCCTCTAACCCTACAATTCAGAGTAACTACTGGAAGACATAAGAGGCACTTACTCTGGATTGCTCTATACATTGCCCTATTTCCTATAGATGGCACCGTAACTACATCGGTGTAAAAGGTCCCGTAGTTACTCTGCATGAACACAATCCCCAAAGTTCAGAACTGTCCCTGTTTTTCGGGAAATATGGCAACCCTATTTATGAGGGATCTTTCCTAGGGGTAATAGAGTTGCAAACCCAGGATCCATGTGCCATGTGCTCCCCCTTTTTTGTGCCATGTTCTCCCCCTTTCTGGCTGCTTAATTTATCTAGATGGCAGGGCAGGAGACCTTTTGACCTGGCCTCAGTCTGTGTGTCTCTTCATGTCCATGTGTCTCACAAGGGCTGCATGGACAAATTCAGTCCTGGATGCCACTGTCTGATACTGCCGCACACAAGAGGCGTACCATCTATATGGCACATGGTGTCTCATGACATGGGTGCATATGCACAGCATGATATTAATGACTTGTAACATTAGCTGAAAGGTTGGTTTCATTAGGGGCAAAATTTCAGTCCTTGCTATGGGCACACGTTTGCCAAGGTGCAGCTGTGGCGCACACCTAAATGAAACCTCCATGTTCAAGGGCAGCCTATGTCCAAGCTACAGAGCAAGGTTGACCAGCATGTTCATGTCCTCTTTGTGGGCTTCTTGGAGACCATCTAAGCGAAGATGGTTTTTGAGAAGTCTAATCAGATCCAATCATGTTCTTCTACTTTAGCCAGTGCGCCACCAGGAAAGTCCCCATTGGTGCCGTTTGTGAACATAAGGTAAACCCATATGATCCCATTCCATAGATGGATAGGAACGGGGACCTAACCATTCCTAAATCTCCTATGAATTTCTGGGGTTTAATTGACCAAAACCATATATAAATAAAACAATATTGAAAATGGAAAACAAATTTCCACCTCTCTTTTTAGATGACGCAGGGATATGTCTCTGAAGGGCACAGGGCCTGAAGATACGAGGTGTTCCTTCCATCCTTGCATGAATGAAGCAGCACTTGTCCAGTGTAAGCACCTGTATACTGCGCATATCTATATATGTGCAGTATATATACTGCAAAAATATAGAAACGAGAAAGAAAAAGCCCAATGTTCATTTATTCCAGGGGCATCTTTTTAACTGATGAACCGATTTCTCGTTGATTAATTAATTGACTAATTGATTCCATGTCGTGGCCTTTGCGAAGAAGGGTGTGTAACAGGGACGAAAGACTGGCCAAGGTTGCCCGATGAGTCAGCAGTGCAAATGGCAAATAAGGCACATCCACCCTGCCGACACGTAGTCGATTGGGTACCATTTCAACCATCATGGCTTCCTATGTGTTCCTGGGAACTGACATTGGAGCACTGTTTCCAGGCCTTGATGGCACAGGAAGATTTGCTCGATCCATGTCACTGTAAGTCCGTGGCGTCGAGATGTCCACACCTTCATACAACCATTCCGGAAAACTGGTCATCCAAGACCTTCTTCCATAAGCCAGCCTGATGATTTCTTGGTCCCAACCACTGAACCACGTTCTTTTCCTGCGTCAGCAACCAACCTGAAAAACCTTCTTTCCTGGTCACCTCGCTATTTGATCGTCCCTCTGGAAAATAAACCTAATGACGACCCCATCAAGAAAGTTGTCCCCTTTTCTGATCCGAGAAAAAGGATCCACTAACTTTTTTAATCGAGCCATTTAGAAGTATTCGGGGGGTGGGGGGGGGAATGGGAAATATCTGCTGTTCCAGATTCTTTTAATGGTTCACATGGGGAAAAAAGGGATAAAAAGGGATATATAAGCACAGAATGGGGAAGATCGGAAATGCCCACATCCCTATGGCTAAAAATTCTGAGCTATATATGCTCACTGGTCCAGGATATGATGTGAGGTTTTTTTTTTTCGACGCAAAAAAGATATTTGCTACAGAAGTCAAAGCAAAAGGCAGAAAGCATCACATCCACACACATCACACGCACACACATATAGCACAAAGTGTTTTCAACATACAGGTGACATCACAACGCGTTGCTATGGAAATCGACATTATGTATTACAAGATCAAAGATGTGGAAGCAAAGTGGAGACACGTATTCCTCATTTTGGTGGCAAGGGGGGCGGATTGGGGGGGGGAAAGAGATTAATTGTGTTAAAAAGAAATTAAAAGGAATTTTTTTCCCTACTGAACCATAAATGTTCTTTCCTGACACAAACAGGAAAAATAAGAATAACCCCATCTCTCATTTTTCAATAGGTTTTTCTCTTCTTCTTCCTTTCAAGGTTCTTAAATTTGAGGCCCCCCCTTTTTAACATCAAAAGGGGGAAATGAAATGTATTGAATCTAAAGTTGTTTTACACACACACACACACCACCCTGTTTAAGCGTCTTTGCGGGCATCATCACAATTTCTGAATAAAACCGCCACCATGGTTATGAAAGGGAGGGGGAGAGAATTAAGTAAGACCTCCACATTATATGCTCTTTCTGCCCCAACACCCACCCACCCCCTCACCCACCCACACTTTTTTCCATCAGAGCCACATCTGACATCGCAAACATGCCATGGAAGCTGTCTAATGCACACATGCACCCAAATGTCTCTTTCTGGCCTTGGCACAGGCACCGATTTAATTCCCATAGAAAAGGGGTACCCATATCCACCCTCAGTCCCCGACACTCACATGCATGGTACATGCTGTGCCAATCCATGCTCCCCCACTTCTAACCAGAGCACCCAGGAGAAAAATTATGAAGACCTACCATTCCAAATCGTCACCTCTAAATTTCCTTTTGAGGACCCAGCCGTCTCTAGATCTCCCCAAAACATGCAAGAGAAAATAAGGATCCAGATTCCCATTTAAATGACATGCATTGAAAGTTTCAAACCTTGTTGCAGGGATGTGGTCTCTTGATGTCTAGATTTATGCAATAAATCATACAAGGATTTGCGCACTCTCTCTTGGCACCCCCGTCAGAGATGGCACAGGTTGTAAACCACAGGCTCTTCTTGCACACTGGAGCCCCCCCCTCATCCACCACCACCCCTCCCTTCTATCTGCCTCGCCCTGCCCCCCCTCCAACACTCCACCACCACTATCTCTCCTATTGCCAATGCAATGCAATGGGCTTGGAAAAACTCTGTCTCTCTATGGCCCAGCTGCCTATTTCTTCAGCCCATCTCAATGGAAACCCTGGGCTGGATTTTTGTGAATGGAGGGTCACATGACCTAGACTAGGTTCTTTGTCCCTGTTTCTTGAATAAACAACAGGTGAAATGGGGGGGGGGGGAGAAAATGCATGTCTAAATATAAACTATATTTTTATCTATATTAATATATCAAACCTCAATGTGAAAAAATATATACATTTATATACATGGAAAATCACAATTTCTCTCCCCCCCATTAAAAAAACATCCCCATTGAAAATAATCCCACATCCCTCCATAATGATACAGCCCCCCCCTTTACAGCCCCCACTTCATGCTCCATCAGGAAATGACAGGGAAGAAGAGAAAGCAAATGTAACCCACCATGATGGATCTTATAGCCCAGCCCGGCCTTTTTATGAATGGATCGAGATGCAAATAGCATTGATTCACCAACAAATAGACCCCCACCCCTCTTTCTCTCTGGTTCTTTTTTTTCTGGTGGGATTGAATTTCATTCATAAAAAAAGACCCACCTTCATCTATGGAAGAATGAAACCTTCATTGAAAAAAAATCTTATATATATATATATATATACACACACACACACACATACAAATACCCCCAAAATATAATACATAGATATACATACATGTACTGTACACACATGCACAAATAACCACAATTTTAAAAATAAAAATATCTAAAGGTGTATGTGTCATTCACATATATTTCTATTTTATATTTATATATAAATGAATGATTGACATTATAGATGTGTGTATACAGAGACACACACATACACATAAACTAATAACACATATTTATATACATGAAATACACAATTTTAAAATACAAACATACAAAACTAAACACATTTGATTTTAAAAAGGTATTTTTTTAGCATATAGGTTTCTTTGGTTTTTTTATGAATGGGCATGACATTCTCTCTTCTTCCAGCCTTCCTCTCCCCCCCCCCCCCCGCTGCAGATTAAAATGGAAAAAAAATCTCATTGCTGTGCAAAGAAGGGGGAAAATGTCAGCCTCCCCCCTTGCATTTATATATATATATATATATATATATATATATATATATATATATATATATATATATATATATATTAATGTATATATATGTATGTATGTATGTATGTATATATATATATATATATACACACACACACACAGAAAGATTATAGATAGACAAGCAATATATATTACCTATATCAATATATCATTATCAGTTTATATATATATATATATACATATATATATATATATATATATATATATATATATATATATATATATGGGACAAGCACAATAGGAAGAGAGGAGAAAATTATAAATATAACGCAGACTGCAAATATAACGCAGAGAAGTGTGTATAAATATGTGTGTATATATAAATATAAATTTTTTAACATATTTATATCTGCATGTAAATATTATAAAAACATACAAAAATGTGTAACTATATAAATGCATGTAAATACTACAGATGAGTATATATGCAAATATAGGCTGCAATCCTTTACACACTTTCCTGGGAGTAAGCTCCATTGACTATAATGAGATTAATTTATGAGTAGACATGCATAGGATGCAGATAGATAGATAGATAGATAGATAGATAGATAGATAGATAGATAGATAGATAGATAGATAGATAGATATTGCAGCACACACACTTTGCAATTTCCATATAGATATACATAGGAAGAGTCTTGGCATGGGGGAGTACAAATTTAATATACATATATATTTATACACACACACACACACATATATACACATACATATATAAAGAATGGAAGTGTGTGTCTGCGAGCATGCATATATATATATATATATATATATATATATATATATATATATATATATATATATATATATATATATATATATATATATATATATATATATATGTTTGTGTGTGTATATATATATATATATAAATCATAATCTGAAAGGCATGACTCACTGTGAATCGATGGCGGCTACAGCTGGCAGGTTAGACTGGCATAGTCAGAGTGCTGTCCTGCCCCCCCTGCGACCACCACCGCCTCCCCATTAATGAGAGTCCCAGAGCCAGACGCAGAAGGTGCCACTGATCAGGGTGCGGAGGGAGGGTGAGCAGAGCACCCAGCCTGCCAGCCAGCAGCCATTTTTCTGGCTGGTGCAAATTAGCCAGGCTGCTCATGGCCCCCCCTCCACTCCACTCCCCCCAGTCCCTCTCCCCCCCTCCCTGCACCTGCTCTGCATTGCCCAGCCCCAGCCTGTTCTGGACTGGTACTAACCACAGACTGGGTATCAGGACTGGTGATGTGCAGGGCCAAAGATGGGCTGGGGTGGGGGCTGGGGTGGGGGTGGGGGGCACAGAAGCCACAGCTGGGAAAGGAAGAGAAAGTGGCTTCCACCTGGTCCTAATGCCCTCGAAGCGGCGGAGATCAAAGGAAAAGAGGGGGAGGAAGAGGAGGATGCATGCTAGGAAGAGATGCCAAGCATCTGGAGCATCCCAAATCAGCACCCACTTCTCCTGAGTCCCTTGGATACTGGGAATCTGATCATCCCAGTATCCATCTGGTTGACCATCTTTTCACCTTTTCCAGGACGTGTCCTCTTTTTTAGCCTGGAGAAAAAAAATCTTCACTGTCCTCCTTCTTCTTGTGCTAGAACTTGCCCCTCTTTTCCATGACATGTCCTCTTTTTTAGCCTTGTGTCCTGGAAACATATTCTCCATTGTCCTCCTTTTCCTTGTGAGCAGGCAGCACGGAGCCTTCTGTTAATTAATAATATGCAATCAATTGCTTGTCATGGTTTTAAATTTAATAATAAGCAATATAAGGCACAAATCTAACCAATTTAGGCTGGCCTAACTCAGCCAGCATATCTGCCCACAGTGGTATGGGGAGGTCAGCATATGGCTGTACACCAGCCTAACCCCCAAAGGACTTTTGTGACACCCCCAGGTCAGTACAGGACTTAAGCCAGCCTAACTGGAGCTTAGGATTGCAGCATAGAATTAAACACACTAAAGCAATATATATGAGTGTTTTTAGTTTTTTGCCAAGTCCTACCTTTTTCGGGAGGGGTTAGGCCAGTGCACAGGTATATGCTGACCTCCCCACAGTTTCTTGGGTGTCCTATATTTTAGGAGGGAACGTCCTCTTATCTGGTTGTTACATATGGTCACACTGAGTAAATTTCATCCCATCACCACACTTTGACTGAAATCCTAACCTTACTTAGGCCAGCCTAAGCCTGGGCATAAATCCTGTGCTGACATGGGGGTGTCACAAAAGTGAAGTAAAACACTTCTGCCCCACTCCTGGGGGAGTTAGGCCCATGCACTGGCATACGCCAACCTTCCCACACCAACGTGGAAAGATAGGCCAGGTGAGTTAGGCCAGCCTAAATTTCTTAGGATTGTGCCCATGGTTGGTCACCCTAGATTCCCTCTCCCACAAAAAGAGTGGGAATTTCCAGGTGCAAAACAATATTGCCAACTTCTGGGGAGTTGTTGTTTTATTGTTTTTAGAGTATATGTTTTTAGCTTATATGTTTTAATTGAATGTTCTATTTATGTTTTAATTATGTTTTAATGTGAGCCACCTTGAGTCGGTCTATGACACGAGAAAGGCGGGATACAAATTTTTAAAATAATAATATTTAATCAGGGACACAGAGACGGACACAATTCTGGTCCTGTACACACACTGGGCTGCACAGATTAGAGCCCTCACTCTGGTCCCAGTGGTAGGGTTGCCATATGTCCTGGAAAACTGGGAAAGTCGGTTTTCGGAGATTGTGTTCACATACTAGCAAGTTTGACAGAGGGTCTAGTCCTGGTTTTGTGGGGAAAAAATTATGGCAACCCTAACCAGTGGAAAAGAAGCACCTAACACTTTTTTTCCAGGGCAATCAGCTTGTGGAACTCACTGCTACAAGAAACAGTGAATGCAGCCCAGTTTGGATATTTGACCACCAGAGTAACTCAGGTTGATTTGTTCCTACAGGCAGACCACCCAGAGTTCACAAATTGCAGTAGAAAACTTTTTCCGGGGGGGGGGGACGGGACGGGACGGTGACACCCCCAAAGAACTGGGGTGAAACCTGTTTGTGACTGCTGTAGGCATTGACTGAGCCAGATTCAAAAAGTCTCTTCTCCCTATTACATTTCAGAATCCAGGGAAGAGAGGGTGGGTCTTGCTACCCACCACCAGACCATCAACCTCAGTTGGGGCCACCTAACTAACTAACTAACTAACTAACTAACTAACTAACTAACTAACTAACTCTAAGTTAGGATTGCAGCCTAACTGCGCAATTCTAAAGACACTTTCCTGGGAGTAAGACCCATTGAACACAGTGAGGCTTACTTTTGAGTAGACATGGTTTTGTGCTCTAAGGCTGCGATCTTAACCTCCTTTAAAGCCAGTCTAAGTGCTTTGCCCCTCCTAGCTATGCCACTGCAACATATTACCTAATGCAACAGTTGCACATTTTTGTAGCACCAAGCTGGAGGCTCCCTGTAAAACTTGGTGCTTTGCCACAGTCTGCAAATACAGTTGCACCAACTGGAGTAAGAGGCCAGACCCTATATTCATGTCCACTCAGAAGTAAATCCCGGACCTATGAGTGTCTACTCAGGAGTAAATCCCACTCTAGTCAATGGGGCTTGCTTCCAAGTCAGTGTTAAGATTGCAGCCTGCAATGATCCCATGCAGACCAACCCTGGAGTGAGACCAGACCATATGCATGTCTACTCAGGAGTAAATCCCAGACCTATGCATGTCTACTCAGGAGTAAATCCTACAGTAGTAAATGGGGCTTGCTTCCAAGTAAATGTTAAGATTGCAGCCTGCAATGATCCTATGCAGACCAACCCTGGAGTGAGACCAGACCCTATGCATGTCTACTCAGGAGTAAATCCCAGACCCTATGCATGTCTACTCAGGAGTAAATCCTACAGTAGTCAATGGGGCTTGCTTCCAAGTAAAGGTTAAGATTGCAGCCTGCAATGATCCTATGCAGACAAACCCTGGAGTGAGACCAGACCCTATGCATGTCTACTCAGGAGTAAATCCTACAGTAGCCAATGGGTCTTGCTTCCATGTAAATGTTAAGATTGCAGCCTGCAATGATCCTATGCAGACCGACCATGGAGTAAGAGATCAGAACTTTTGCGTGTCTAATCAGGAGTAAATCCCAGACCCTATGCAAGTCTACGCAGGAGTAAATCCCAGGTCATCTGCATGTCTACTCAGGAGTAAATCCTACAGTAGTCAATGGGACTTGCTTCCAAGTAAATGTTAAGATTGCAGCCTGCAGTGATCCTATGCATACCAACCATGGAGTAAGAGACCAGACCTTGTGCATGTCTACTCAGGAGTAAATGCAAGACCTTATGCCTGTCTACTCAGGAGTAAATCCTACAGTAGTCAATGGGGCTTGCTTCCAAGTGTTAGATTGTAGCCTAATTCACCTTCCTTGACTTTTATTTGGACTTTTCTTTTTTTTGAAGGTGCATCCCCAGGTGCACCCCACTTTCCCACGACCTGCTGCAACCCAGAGCTCCAAAGTGGGGGGGAAAAGGGGCGGAGCGTCCGTTATATCCGTTGCAGCCCCTCCCACTCGTTCTATTTCCCCAGCTCCGTCCGGGAGCAGCTGCCAAACTGGGCTGTGAGTGGGAGGGGGGCCAATTGGGAGAGTGTGGCCCTGGGGGGAGGGGGAGGAGCAGGAGGGGGAGGAGCCTTAAGACCAAGGGGAGGAGCCTAAGCAGGGGGAGGGGCAAACCTAGGAAAGGGGTGGGGGCTTAGAAAGAGGTTTGACCCCCCCACCCCCCAAAAGTTTGACCCCCTCCCCACTCCAAAGGATGAGTAGGGGGCAATGGGGAGGGGGAATCGAGGGTTCTAAAAGGGCAGCTCCAGAAAAGACCCCCCTCTATTGGGGGAGAATCCAGGGGTGATCATATAGAGGACAAAAAGTAGGACACCCAAGAAAAAAATGTAGGACATAATATAAAAGATAAAAACACCTATATTACTTTGTGTTAAATTTAAACACTGTCAGTGCAATCCTAAGCATGTCTACTCAGAAGTAAGTCCCATTGTGTTCAATAGTATTTACTCCCAGGAAAGAGTGACTAGGATGGCAGCCTTATAAGCATTATAGCCTTATATTATAACCGCATTTTCCTGGGAGGAAGTACTGTTGAATATAATGGAGCTTACTTTTGAATAGACATGGTTAGGTTTGTAACTAGAGTGCAGTCCTAAGGATGTCTACTCAGAAGTAAGTCCCATTTTATTAATAGTACTTACTCCCAGGAAAGTGTGGTGGGAGTAACACCCATTGAACACAATGGGGCTTACTTTTTAGTAGACATGGTTAGGATTGTGCTCTTATGTTGCTTATAGGGCTGCAATCCTAAAGACACTTTCTGGATATTAAGACCCACTGAACACAAATGGGGCTTACTTTTGAGTAGACATGGTTAGGATTGTGCTCTTATGTTGCTTATAGGGCTGCAATCCTAAAGACACTTTCTGGATATTAAGACCCACTGAACACAAATGGGGCTTACTTTTGAGTAGACATGGTTAGGATTGTGCTCTTATGTTGCTTATAGGGCTGCAATCCTAAAGACACTTTCTGGATATTAAGACCCACTGAACACAAATGAGGCTTACTTTTGAGTAGACATGGTTAGGATTGTGCTCTTATGTTGCTTAAAGGGCTGCAATCCTAAAGACACTTTCCAGGTATTAAGACCCACTGAACACAAATGAGGCTTACTTTTGAGCTTCTGGGGTTGTGGTGGAAACTGGATCATGATGTGATTCAAAGAACACAAATGTCCAGTTTCTGGGGTTGTGGTGGTGGTGCTGGTAGTACAACAAAGGAAACTGGATCCGCCGTAAAACACTGTATTTACTCGAATCTAATGCTCACCTTTTTCCCAGCTGAATTTATTCTCCACCATCAGGGTGCATATTAGATGTGATGTTTATTAGATTTGAGTAAATATGGTCTTTTGATTATAAGTATAGGGTGCGCATTAGATTAGATGGCACATTATATTGGAGTTAATATGGGTGCTTGTCGCCCCCTCCTCTCCTCACCTCACCCATCAACTTTGCTTGTCTTCCTAGGATGACTGTATATAATGGGCAATGTCCAATCAGAAACAACTCAAGAATCAGAGACTGCCAGAGAGGGGGAAGAGAAAGCCAACCCAGACAGGAGCAAGCCAGATCGGGGCCTCGGTGGGGTAAAAGATGAGTTCGGGAGTCAGGCCCCAGAGCAGAAAGCTGCCGTCCAGCCGCTGAGCAGCGAACCCGGAGGTGGGGACCAGCCGACAGGAACCGCGGAAATGGGGAAGAATCATTCCAAGAAATCCAAGCTCAAGCTGTCGTCCATGTGGACCCAGAATGCGGCCGGCGGCGGAATCAAAGAGGCCAGTCTCAGTGAGAAGGAGCCTGGGGTGGAGAAGCGGGGACTGCTGTGCCTGAGCAAGGCTGACCTCCAGAGCGGGCCAGGGGCTGGCTCCATTCTGCAGGAGGAGCCCAAAGGGCCAAAGGTGGCTCTCAGGCCTTCCCAGGCGGCGGCGGCAGCTCCGGACCCAAAAGACTTGAATGTGAAACGCGCCGCTGCCAAGGGGAAGGGCAAACCGGAGAACATCCCCCTCGCCACCTCGCTGATGCCACCGGAGAAAGTGGTGGAACCGGGCCAAGTGGGAGAGGATGCTCCGGAGGTGGCCGACAAAGGAGTCTGTTGGAGCCAGCACAGTGCAACCAGAACCAAAGAGCGTCCGGAGAACGAGGGCCAACCTCTGGAGCCGGTGCCTTCCACCAAGAAGCAGCTGGTAGGCCTGATGGATGGTCTGGAGTCTCCCAGGTTGACCAAGGACAACTCCTTGGCAGGCTCCAGGACTCCCAGTGAGAGAAGCGCCAGCAGGCCTGCTCCTTCCAGCTGTCTGGTTCCACCCGGAGGGAAGAAGGCCCTCCTGTCATGGGGAGCTGCCCCACGGGAGATAGAGCCGGGAGGCCAGCGGGACGTGGTCCCCGGCAGTGATGGCGACTCCAAAGGCTCTCCCCTTGCTGCCAAGTTGCCTGCTGAGTGTGCAGCGGACACTGGCGGTGTCTTGGAGAAGCCACAAGCCGTAGGGAGTGAGCTGAAGGCAGGGGCCAAGAACGAAGCCCTGGGGTCAGAGGCTGTAAGTTCAGAGACCATGCAGGAGCTGCTGGAGAAAGGTCTCAACTTCCTATACAAGGTGACCATTCAACCGGGACAGTGGCCGCCCAGGATCAAGGCCGTCAAGCAAAAAGCCAGCGTGATTTCATCCGGTGTCTCCTATGCCGACGTCCTGAAGCAGTGCCCTCAGAAGAAAGCCCCAGCCGGGGCTCCGGGGTTACCCAAAGCCCTGCAGCACCTTACCACCGCGGGCAAAAAAATCTCATCTTTCAAAGGGTTGGAGAAGAATCACCCCGAGGACTTCTCCTCACTCAGTCAGCTATTCCTGGAGCACTTCAAGAAAGTCCCACCTAAGGAGCCAGTCCCGCATCCTCCAGGTCAGCAGGTGGTCACCTTCCTGGAGGAGTTGTCCACGGTGAACACCAAGCGGCCAGAGTGGCAGCGACCCCGGCCCCCGACCCCATATCCCCAACGCCGCAAAGGCCAGGGCAGGAAGTTGCCCAAGTTTGGCACCACAGTATCTCAGGTTGTGGCATTTCTGGGTAGCGACCCCAAGTGTGATTGGTTTGTGCACGATGAGAACCAGATGCCGTTGGATGAGGCCACCGGAGCAGTTGAAGAAGGAGGCAAAGACCAAGTTGACCCACCTAGTACTGGTGACAAAGGGGCAGAATCTGCCTTGGGTCCATCCCAGTCTGCTTCTGCCCTCTTGCTGGATCAGGAACAGGCTACAGAAGTAGATGAGGTTCCACCAAGATCTCAAAGGCGGCCACAGGTTTTGGAAGAGGACTCGAAAGAAATTGTTCCCACCAAGCCAACACCATACTGCAGCCCTTCTTGTGGCGCCCTTGCCCCACCGGCTACCACCCATTCTTTCCAAGAACCACCACCCCCAGTATTACCGCCGCCGCCAGTCTCTGAACCTCATACACCCAGCGAGGTACAGGATGTGCTTGGACCCGCTGGCCCAGGCCCATGTGTGCCCACTGGACCACCTCTGGATCAGAAGGCGCCAACCATGATCCAAGCAAGACCCAAGATCCGAAAGCAAGGCGCCGCTTCTGCTCCAAAATCAAAAGAAAAACTGAAAGCTTCGGGGCAACCCAAGGCAAAAGCCCCCGAGGGAAAGGGGCGGAAGCTGTGGCCCCGCAGTTACGGAACAGCTTCCCCTCTGAGATTGGAAGGCGTTCCTCTCTTCCCACCTTTTGAAAAAGTGGCACGACCTTTTTATTTCGGCGAGCCCTTGGTGAGTCTGGTAGATTGGCTGCATTTAGTGTTAATGTCTTGGTGATAGCTACTGCCTGCTGCCCCCCACCCTACCCCGCTTTTCTAATGCCTTATCTCTGTAAGGCACTTGAAAAGTGTAGGGGAAACAGTGGCAAGGGAATGTTTTAACCCCACCAATCAATCCATCAATATATGTCCAGGAGGTGCCCCTTTCTCAAGACAAACCGGCCGGTGTCGAGCAGGCTGCACCCTCCGCACATGGTAGTCCTAAGCAAGACCAAGAGGATGACCGCTCCCCTACGCGCCACTGGCCAGCTTTCCAGGTGACGGAATCATGCTCCAGGAAGTGTTACTGCAGGCACCAGCAGCCAAGGAAACTGCCCAAGAACGTAGTGGCTTGGTGAGTGAAGCACCAGATCACCAGATCATGTGCCAACAAAGCTACACCTATCCTGGAAAAGTTTTATACTGGGATGAGGGCAATGATAGTTTAGGATTGAGTGATAGGTCTCTGGACGACTGGTACTATTAGCAACGCTTTCTGGTTCTTGGTTGTTTCTGCAGCAATGAAAAAGCCCCCCCCCCCCAAAAAAAAAAAAACAAGGGATGTGCAGAGGGTACCAAGCCACATTAGATTCACTGAAGACAACTACAGTTTCTATAACATGATGGATAACTTTTGCCACTGAGTGCCAACTGAGTGCCCAGCACGTGTGTCCAGAACTCTGGGCATGTGCATTGGGCCAGGAGCACTCTTGAGCCTATTGCACATGCCCGGAGTTCTGGGCCTGCACACTGGACACCAGCGTGCTCTTCTGCGAAGAGGAGCAGGATGCTCATCTTCTGCTTGTGCCCAGTGAGCATGTGCACTGCTCACACAGGCCTGCACACTGGACTCAGGGCACTCCTGGCCCAATGCGCATTCCTGGAGTTCTGGGGATGTGCACTGGGCGCTGATACAATCAGTCGTGGTGTACAGCAGTCACCTGGCGCTCTGAGTGCCACCACTGTCCTATAAGTTCCCTTGAAAGAAGGTACTTGTATTAAAATAGCACAAGACTCAGAGCCAGCTCTGGCTCCACATGCATGACTTGCTGCCCTTGCTGCTGATTCCCATCCATGCAACCTGTGGTATCCTAAGAACATCTCTCTTAAGAACATGTGGGAATCCAGCATGCCACCGCCAAAGAGCATGTCCTCCTAGAGCTAGATTCCTCAGTGAGGCATCCTGAATGTTAAGACCCTGGGCTTCCATTTCAACTGTGAGGTGGGTGACCTCAGGCCAGCTGCAGACTAACCTACCTCACAGGGCTGTTGTAAGGGTAAGGCAGATGGGGTGGACGTACCATGCAGTGAAGGAAAAAATGGGATTGAAGTGTTTTGTGGCTAGGAAGTGGATTCAAAGTTAGAGCTTCTAGATCTTGCTTTTAACCACTTATGGCAACTTTTTTGGAGGGGGCACCCACTATAACTAGCACATAGCCGGTGGCACGTTAGCGCCACCCTCAGGCCTGGGCACGTTTGAGGCCTGCTTCTTGCAAACGGAGGAGAACTCCAGAGGCAGTTGCTTAGCAGCCACCCACAGGTTTTCCTACTGCACATAGGCCAGATTGCCTAGCAACTTCTTCCCTAATTTCTCCCTCTGGCTGCTGCAATCTTTAGCCCCCCCCCACCCTCCCCTGGTCAGAGAAGCCCCCTAAACACCCATCTTTTATTTAGGGTGCTCCGTCCCTAACATATCATGCGTACACAGGTTCCCTCTCTAAATTTTTAGACTCTAAACAGAGCCGGGGACACTCTGATGCCGCCGCAGCAGCACAGGAACTGCGTGCCGAATCCGGCTTCTGTAGCTCAGCTTTGGTTTGACAAAAGAGAAATCTCTAATCTAGTCCCTCAAGATTAGAGAGGAAAGCTTGAAAACATGTGGGTGATGCTGGCTGGGATCTCCACTGCTAAGAGATAGCCTTTGGATTTAACAGAACGTGGGCCTGCTAATGCCAAAAATCTTTTAAATCCAAAATGTACTGAAATCAATAACGGAGACCAACCTGTACCAAGCATGAACTGTTTTAAATGTGTGTGGCCTCTTTAAAAGCAAGGAAACATTGCCCGGAACACATGGGGGTTCACTTGAATAAGAGGACTTGTCTATCTTTCCTGCATTGAGACCAGAGAGGTACAAAATCAAGAAAACTATACCAATTGGGCAGTGCCACCTCCTGCTGTTAGGGGGGTGGGTGGTGGGTGGGCAGCCACTGATGCCGCCTCAAGGTAAGGGAATCTTTGTTCCCTTATCTCAGTTGCATTGCCCTTAAGCCGGTGCTAGAAAGTTGGTTAGGATTGTGGCCTAATTAATGGAAGCCAGCTTGTCCTGTTTCTATTTTGAATAAATTAAAAGCCTTCCAGCTTAGCAAGTTGTCTGAGCAGTTGGGCCCCCTACCAGTACAGCTAACAGCACTGCAGAAGACTCTGGCTACAATCCTAACTTCCACTTAGGCCGGTCTAAGCCCCAGCATAAGTCCTGTGCTAACCTGGGGGGATCACAAAAGTGTAGTAAGACAAAGTGGACCCACTCCTGGAGGGGTTAGGCCAACACAGAGGCATACGTTGATCTCTCCACACCATCACAGAAAGACAGGCTACTTAGCTTAAGTTAGCCTGGCCTAAATTTCTGAGGATTGCACCTTCAGAGTCCCCGAGTCCCACTGTCCTCTGCTTTCTCTTCACTCTTTTCCTCTAGGCTCAATCCTTCCACCAATCACTTGGCAGAACCACCCTGGGTCACCACCGCCATGTTGGCCGTCTCGCTGGTTGCCGGAACCAAGTTTTGCCTGGACACTTATGAACAGCAGCGCATGGCCCCCGAGGACTGAACCCCCTTCCTGGCCAAATAAAACCTCTATGTCAGTGCAGTTTTTGGCTGTGGTTCATATTCAATATAGCCAATGAGGCCTCGAGAAAGTCTATGAAGTGACCACAGAGGCTTTGGTTCCACAAGCAGCGCACCATGCAGCTCACATGTGTGTGCTCAGTACTGCCTTCTTTTTATTCAGAATTCTGGCAGCTGTCCCAGGAGCCTTTTGGTCTGGCACCTTCTCCAAGCCCTCTGCTTTCCTCCAGTAGCTGGCACTGTCCCAGAACATGGGAGGGATTTCCTCAACATCACAACCTGTAGCCACTGAAGGGACCTCCTTACAATCACATCTTCACACTGGGGCTAGCATACAAAACAGTCAGAAAACTGCAGGTGAAGAAGTGGCGGTTTATTTAACTCATAGCCAGCCTTTAGTGCCATGTGCATCAAAAGGTGCCAAGCATTATAAAACCTAATCCAAGTGTGGCACCAGGAGGCTAGTTAAACCAGGTGCTGACTAAGAACCATCTCCATTCCCAGTACAAACCAGAAGCACTGGGTATGTTTTCCATATATTAACAAGAGACAGGCTGGGGTTTGTCACCTCTTCAAAGAAGCCCAAGGTCAACTGATCCTCCCTGCCACTATCACAACATCATCCATTATGACATTTGAGCCGGGTTTGCACATTTACTCTGCCATTGGGGGGGTGGGAGGAAGGAGTGTCCAAAAAAAATTCCCAATGAAACCCTAACCAGTTCCATTCACTAGTTTGTCAGCTGACTGGGAACTTGAGTAAGAGAAAAAAATTGAAGAGGAAAACAGCCCACAGTCCTAGCAGACTAGACGATCATCTCCAACTGTCGAGCATATTCAATGACTTGTTTGGCGAGCTCTGTTGAGGGGATGGTGGCGTCTTCAGGCTTCTGCTGTTGGCCCATGAAGCAGTAGTGGTTGTTTGGGCCTAGAACCCACCCACGCTGCAAGGTGAAAAAGGGAGCCAAATTAAATGACAAGAAGCTTAGTATTTTAATACATGTTGATCCCATAATGTCCTAAAGCTTCTATCCCAGCACTAAGAGAAGAACCACAAAGTTAGCTCTTCACATCCAAATGGGAGTTTCATCCTGGAAAACCAACCAACCAACCTGGCAAAGAGATATCATCTTGAAAACCCCTTTTATCGCCCGGCATGTGGGAATGCATTTCTAAAGGCAAACAGTCATGAAGTGATGGCAAGAGAGGATACCTGCCTTCATATCCTGCTTCATAACTCAACAAGATTTGAACCTGGATCTTCCAAGTTTAAGTTCAACTTCCAAATCCATCAACACCATCCTATATCTCTAACCATAAGCCCCCTCCCCAACATTAACCATAAGTTCAACCACTTGTTCCAACCATAAGCCCCAAATAAACAAGATCTCAACTAGCTTCGAGTTGAAGCTCCTAGGAGGGAAGCTTCAGGGCCTGCCCATTAGAACAGGCTCCACCAAATGGGAATGCTGCTTCTGAGAAGTCCCACTCCTCACAGGCACTTGGCTCCACTCCAAAAGATCCTACCAAGGCAGGGGCAAGGACTTCTGAATATAGGAAGCTGGGGTAACTGTGCAGTAGTATCTGTTGGTTCTGCAATCAAGTGCCAAATGAGACACAGTTTTACCCTGCCTGACTTACCTTCTTGGCATAGTCTGTCATCTTTTTGGGAGTGAAGAAGAGCATCCGAGTGGCCTCGTTGAACAGGATTTTCTCATATGCCTTCTCAATGCAGCTAGCAATTTCATCCCTAGGGTGGGAGAGAAGATATTGCTCATTCAGGTGGGATACTTGAGAGTATAGACCAGCTGCAGAAGATGGCAGGAGAGGCAAGCAAGCATTGAACTCTCTGCAATAAACACCAGTGGGGCTGCAAAGGACTGTGGCTGGACTATGCCATTATTCACTCAGGATCGCTACATCTACTGCCAGGCATTAAAGGACTCAAAGAAATCCTTAAGGGGCAGCTTCTGAGGGCTAGGAAGTTTACCATCACCCAGCCTGCAGGTCCACCTGCAACTCCTTCCAACTCAGGGCAGTGGATAGGCAGAGAAGTGTCAGCAGAACCATGCCTTGGTTTTGCTGGCTTCTTGTAAACAAAAACAAATTTATTATCTAGGACTAGGACGAGACAACACCCCTACAAACCTCATATCAAAATCCCCATTGCATGGAACCACCGCTAAGAGAATGAGGCAAACCTGACTGTGTCCAGTAGAATGTCGATGAAAAAAGCATAGCTCTCTGCTGGGATGTTCCCTTTGGCCAGGAAGACTTTGTTGTAACTTCCTTCCATCAGGTACTGAAAGGAAGAATTGCAGATTTTTGTTTATTGAAAAACTTGTCAGCAGCTTTTCTGGGAAGAGGCCCAGAGCCTTTTATAAAAAAACTAGCAAAAATGTACCCGTGTTGTGGGAGTAAAATTCCCCCACTGTGCATCAATGCCCCACGCGCATCAACTCCGCATGCACAACATCCTCCCTAGTGCAATCCCTCCCTCTGAACAACGTCCCCCCCAGTGCACCAAATTGGCTGGCTGTTGGTTTGTCTTCCATGTTAAGTAAAGGACAAAAACAGGTTGCACCCCTTTTCAGCCCCTTAAGGGTTAAATTTATCCACATCAGTTCTTGGTGGGTGTCACAGAAGGAAGATCTTTCCCAAATTTCACACTTCTAGGTCCAGGGGTTGGGGCAGAGCATCCCTCAGTCAGGGATTCTTCAGTGGGAAGTATAGGGAGGAAAATGCGTTGTGCTCCATTTAAAACCCTTCCGGTTGGAATTTCCAAAAACCGGTTCTTAATGGATCCCTCTGTCATGGAAAACCCACCCCAAATTTCATGCTTCTAGGCCCAGTGGTTTTGGCTGGACGTTGATGAGTGAGTCAGTGATTTTTCAGTTTTATGTATATAGATAAGTTCAGACTTTGGGGCAGTGTCAAATTACAGGCTAGAAACAGAGGCCAGCCTTCTTCCCATCAACGCTATAACTGTGATCCATATCTGCACTTGGGCGCCAAAGCCCTTGCTATAGGAATTACCTGCTCTAGGGACACAGGGTGCTTGATGTAGACATTGGTCTGGATTTCCTTTGACGGCAGCCTCTCGAGCTCGGTGTGAAACTCTGCAACGCGGTTCTGGGACAGCAGGAAGAGAAGGTTCAAACCCAGCAGCTGGTGTTTGTAGGCTGACTCTGGTAACTCATCCCTGAGAGGTGGGGGGAGGAGAAAGAAAATGGATTGATGTCTGAGGGGATGCATGCAACTTTCGCTAAAAGACTACCAGGCAAGAGGTCCATTGGCCTTGGGGATAGAAGGCAGGGTAGGCGTGACCCTAAGGAACGATTAAGGAATGACCCCTTTAGACTCTGACCCTAACCGCAGCACCAAATACAGTGGTGCCTCATATAACAAGTTTAATTTGTTCTGGAAGCATGCTTGTTATGTGAAATGCTCTTTATGTGAAGTGGATTTTCCCATAGGAAATAATGGAAACTCAGACGATTGGTTCCAGAACCCAAAAATATTCATATAAAAATATCAACGGTATGTTAAAATGATGAAAAAACACTGGAACTGAATTCAAAACATGCATTCAATGTTCATGATCCTATGAAGTCTACTCAGGCTGCAATACTAAAGACACTTTCCTGGGAGTAAGCCCCATTTAACACAATGGGGTTTACTTCTGGGTAGACATGGTTAGGGGGCTGGCTGCAATCAAAAACACTTCTGCAATCAAAGACACTTTCAAAGTGTCTCCCGTCTTTCTCCTTCTCTTCATCCTGAGCTTCTCTCTCCCCTGCTCCCTTCTGTTTAGGCCTGAGCTGCTTCCGTCTTCTCCACTGCTCTTCTCTCCCCCTGCCTAGCGGACGCCCAGCCACAGGAGGAACAGCGTGCAAGTGTTGCTTTTGCTATGGGCAGGCGCGCTAGGCAGCCCTGACATTTTGAAAAGGGCTGCTGGCCAGCGCATCTCCCCCAACTGCCAACAAGTGTGATTGTTAAGTGAAGTAACACTTGTTATGTGAGCAAGAATCCTAGAGAAATTTCTGCTTGGAAGAATCCTAGAGAAATTTCTGCTTGTTATGTGGATCGTTTGTTAAGCGAGGTACCACTGTAATTCTAAATTTGGAGCATCATGGATGTTTTGAAAATTCAGCTTACAGATATTCCCCCAGCACGGGTGTGCATACACACCACAGAAGGCAATGCAGGAAAATGCATGTACAGTGGTGCCTCATGTAAAGAATGCCTCACGTAAAGTATGTTTCACGTAACAAACAAAAATTTCTCTAGGATTCTGCTTCACGTAAAGAACATGCTTCACGTAAAGAACACATTCGTTGGCAGTTGGAGCAGACGCGCTGGCCGGCAGCCTGTTTAAAAAGTGTCAGGGCTGCCTAGCGAACCTGCCCATAGTGAAAGCAACACTTCCATGCTGTTCCTCCTGTGGCTGGGTGTCCACTGGGCAAAGGGAAAGAAGAGTAGTGGAGAAGAGGGAAGCAGTTCAGGCCTAAACAGAAGGGAGGAGGGGAGAGAAAGGCTCAGGATGGAGAGAAGGAGAAAGTGGAGAGACACTTCGAAGGTGTCTTGGACTGCAGCCTAAGTAGACTTCATAAGATCATGCAAATTGAATGCATGTTTTGAATTCAACCCCAGTGATCTGTCATCATTTTTACATCCAGTTAATATTTTGGGGTTGTGGAACCAATCGTCTGAGTTTCCATTATTTCCTATGAGAAAATCCACTTCCCGTAAAGAATGTTTCACGTAAAGAATATGCCTCTGGAACGAATTAAATTTGTTACATGAGGCGCCACTGTATTGCTAAAACACAGTTGCTCTTTGCATTTGCCCACTTCCATGCAGGACAGGCTAATCTCATACCCCTTATAGTCTCTATCAGGGAGGACCACTTACTTGTAATCAAAATAGTAGCACTTCAGCTGAGCCATGTACCGCTCAAAAGAAGGGATATCTTTCTTCAGGATGCTCCACTGTGCTCCAATTTCTAGGATATCTCCTGCAGGGGAAGCAAAAGAAAGGAGGGATAAACACAAAAGAAGGGGTAATTGGGGCAGAGGAAGCTGATAACGCGCACCCTGTATCTTGATAACGTTTCCTTCATGCCTCGTTCAGTCAATTCATGGTATGCATTTTTATTAGTATTGTTACCCGCCTTGAGCCAGCCTTTGGCTGAGAAAGGAAGGAAATAAAACCATTTGAATGAATTAATGAAGGGAGGGAGGGAGGGAGGGAGGGAAGGAAGGACGGACAGTCCTGGGCTCTGTGTGCTTAGATGATACTCACTTGCCAAGATAAGCTGTTGTTTAGTAAGTTTTGTGCCTGTGGTGGGCAGAAAGTTGAGCTCCAGAAGAGCTATCTGGAAGAGAAAGAGGAGGAACAAGTTATAGGCAAGACGTGAGTGACTAACAGCACAATCCTAACCATGTCTACTCAAAAGTAAGCCTCATTATTTTCAATGGTCTTATTCCCAGGAAATTTTTAGGAATGCAGCCTTAAGAACATAAGAAGAGCCCCCACTGGATCATGCCAAAGGCCCATCTAGTCCAGCTGCCTGTATCACACAGCTGCCCGCCAGATGCCTCAGGTTGCACATATGACACCTGCATCTAGGTGCCACTCCTGCATCTGGCATTTTGAGGTTGTCCACCTTTACACACATCCCTCATGGCTTGTAGACTGTAATGGCCATTTCCCCGTGGAATTTATCCAAGCTGTTCTTAAAGCCATTGAGGCTAGACACCACCACCACATCCTGTGGCAGGAGTTCCACAGACCAACCACACACTGGGTAAAGAAACATTTTGTCTAGTCTGTCCTGACCCTCCCAACATTCAATTTTAGTGAATATCCCCCAGTTCTGGTGTTGTGTGAAAGGGAAAAGAGCATCTCTCTATCCACTCTGTCCATCCCATCTCAGTCATGTCCCCCCTCAAGCACCTCTCTTGTAGACTGAAGAGCCCCAAACGCTGTAGCCTTTCCTCATACAGAAGGTGTCCCAGACCAGCCATAATTTTGGTCGCTCTCCTCTGAACCTTCTCCATTTCCTCTATATCCTTTTTGAGACCAGAATTAGTCACAGTACTCCAAATGTGGCCTCAGCATCAATTTTGTACAACGGCAATACAATTTTTGCTGCTTTATTCTCAATCCCTTGTCCTATCAATCCCAACTGGGAAAAGAAAGCAGTTCCCATTATTCCCAGATAAAGAGACTTTCAATCAAGAACCATAAGTGGTGGGTGTTTTGTGATCCCGACAGGAGTGGTTGACCAGGATTCTGCATTGGTTAGTGTAATTTTCTGCCACCTGACTCAGCCAAAAGGCTCACAAACAGGTTTTGAGTTGCAGCAAAACACCGGCTTAGTCACTCACTGGCCGGCCTGCCTGCCTTCCTTCCTTCCAGCAGCTTTCCAAGGATGGCATGGCAGATGTTACAGCTTAACATGGCAGATGGCATGGCAGATGTTACAGATGTTGAAACCAACATCACTCTGGGGCTTCCAACACTACCATCTACTCACCCTCCTCTTTCCACCCACTTCCATCCCAACACAACAAACTATTCCTTCACTCCCATTTCTACCCCACCTGAGCTTCTACTGGTCTTCACCGGGAGTTTGCCTGCATCCCCTCTTCCTCACTCCACTTTCTTACCCTCAAGGTATAAGCCTCAGTTTTGAAACTTTTTACCCTAGTGCTAATCAAAGTGGGGTCACAACCTTGGGTTGGGGGAGCAAGAGAGGGTGGGAACTGTCATCTTGGAATCTGGCACTGGGCTTTCCAAGGAGTTAAGTCTCACTTACCACAATGGGATTTACTTCTAAGTAGACATAGAGGAGCTCTAGCATCATAGCGAGGTCACATCCTGGTAAGTTTGATGGGGACCCCAGACAGATTTTTTAAGTTTGAAAAGGGGTTTCAGGCTGAACTGCCCACGTACCACTGCTGTACAGGAGCAACTCAGTGCGAACACACATGGCAGACACATGAAGGGTAGCCCAAAATTTCAGGCGTCACCTCTACCTTCTCTGCCCTCCATGTACAGGTCAGCCTTTCAAAATCCCCCATTTTGTGTACCCCCATCTCCTCTCAATGCCAATGTTGATTTCTAGACTACCTTTTGGATCCTCTGTGCTAAACAGCCCCCTTTCTGCAAACTCTCTTCACCCCAATTTCCATACTTTTAAGTGTCATTGTACAAGCACTCTCCCCACTTCCCAATATCTCCTCCCCATAAGCTCCCAAACAGAACCCTGAAGTCTGGCTTTCAGGTCCTCCTTTCTTCCCCGCCCCCCAAAACCATTTTGTCCACCCACCCCCTACACCACAACTTGGTGGTGGATTTTAAGCTCAGCTGCATAACCCACCAATTTCCATTTCCAAGTCTCCATTCCTATTTCAAGCAATCCCCAATATCTGTTTCCAGGCTCCCCAAAATTGACAGTTTCTAGGGTCCCACAAAAGATTCAAATACCCCAACCAATAGGCTCCTCCACCATCATATACCGGTTTCCAGGATCCCCAGGGCTCTCCGTTTCTATTTCAAGCACCCCCAATGTCTGTTTCCAGCCCCCCTCTCCACTTTCTAGGGTCCCACAAAGGCTTCAAGTACTCCCATCCCCACTATAACCGGTAGGCTCTTCCAACATTAAACACCAGTTTCCAGCATCTCCAGCCCACTTCTGGAACCAACTCAGAGATCTCCATCCTTCTTTCAAGTGCTCTCTCTCTCTTAAATATGTTTCTAGGCCCCCCTTTCAGACTTGACAGTTGCTAGGATCGCACAACTGTTTCAAGGTTCCCCCAACAATCTGTGGATGTTTCTAACCTCCCCTTTCAAACTTGACAGTTTCTAGGGTCGCATAACTATTTCAAGAACCCCCCCCCCAAAAAAAAACCTATAGATGTTTCTAGGCCCCCTTGAGGAGCCCCCCCCCCGGTCTGTGGCAGCCCCAACTCAGAGGTTCTCTCAAATATCTGTTTCTAGGCCTCCCTTCCACACCTGACAGTTTCTAGGGTCGCACGACCCCAAACACCTATGGATGTTTCTAGGCCCCCCCTTCTAGGCCCCCCCTCTGTCCGTGGCGGTTTCTAGGCCCCCCGCAATCCGGGGCGGTTTCAAGGCCTGAGGTGCGGCCTGAGGTTAGTGGCGGTTTCTAGGCCCCCCATCCCGTATCCTGAGGCGCCCCACTCAGTACACGGCGGTTTCAAGGCCCCCCGGCTCCTACCTTGAGGCGACCCAGGAGGTCGCCGCACTTGCCCAGGTTAAGGTTCTTGCGGTTCCACTCGGTCCGCAACTGCTCGTACATGCTGGCCGCCTCCTTCAGCCCCGCCGTTCCCGCGTCCGCCCCGTTCAGCACCGGCCCTGCCGCCGCCATCATCGTAGCAGCCATGAATAGGCACCCGGCAAGGGCGCCTTACGGCTGTCGCAAAAGAGTCGCGCGACACCGCTCACCCTCCCTCCCGCAGACGACTCGCTTTACGGCCGCCTCTTCCGTTTCCTGGCAACGGCCACATCGAAAGCCGCGCATGCGCACTGCGAAATAACCGCTCAGGGGAGGGGCGGTTGGGAGCGTCGACGGTGCTGAAAAGGGGGCGGGGCCAGGTCAGTCCCTTCCCTCAGGAGGAACCTGAGAAATAAGGCTTTGGCTTGACTGTGGTGACGTCACTTGACCAAAGTCTGTCAGGACACTGTTGACCAAAGTGTGTGACGTCACAGGGAGGAGGATGGTCTGTTGGTCATGAGGGCTGGTGGAGGCCACAAGCACCTCTCACAGACTCACCCTCATGAATGGCACATGTGTGGGGAGGCAGGGGAGGCAGAGCCTCCCCACTGGAGCCCTTTGAACAGCGCCGCCGTCGTCGTGTGAGGCGCTCAAGCACGTGGGCTTTGCGCGTGGGTTGAGTGTGCTTGAGCGCCTCACACGACGACGGCGGCACTGTTCAAAGGGCTCCAGTGGGGAGGCTCTGCCTCCCCTGCCTCCATGGACCACAAGAGTCCCAGTGGAGGCACTTCAGACACAGCCTCCACACACCCCACTGGAGCACTACCAGAGCACCTCTTGTGGTGGCACCTCACACCTCTGCCTCCTCACACCTCACTAGAGCACAAGAGATGTACTGGTGCACCTCATCCTATGGTGGCACTTCAGACACTCTCCACACGCCCCACACCTCACTGGATCACTACCAGAGCACCTCTTGTGGCACCTCACACCTCTGCCTCCTCACACCTCACTAGAGCACAAGAGATGTACTGGTGCACCTTGTCCTATGGTGGCACTTCAGACACTCTCCACACGCCCCACACCTCACTGGAGCACTACCAGAGCACCTCTTGTGGCACCTCACACCTCTGCCTCCTCACACCTCACTGGAGCGCAAGAGATGTACCTGTGCACCTCCTCCTGTGGTGGCACTTCAGACACTGTCTCCACACTCCCCACACCTCACTGGAGCACTACCAGAGCACCTCTTGTGGCACCTCACATCTCTGCCTCCTCACTCCTCACTGGAGTGCAAGAAATGTACCTGTGCACCTCCTCCTGTGGTGGCACTTCAGATACTGCCTCCACACACCCCACACTCACTGGAGTACAAGGGCTCCTCCTCCTGTGGTGGTACTTTAGACTCTACCTTCACACACCCCACACTTCAGACACTATCTCCACACACCCCACTTCAGACTCTGTTGTTACCTGGTAGTCTCACTGTCTCCATAAACCCCACACCTCACTGGAGCACAAGAGACCTACCTGAGCACCCTCTCCTGTGGTGGCACTTCAGACACACCCCACACCTCATTGGAGCACAAGAGAAGTACCTGAGCACCCCCTCCTGTGGTGGCACTTCAGACACGGTCTCCACACACCCCACTTCAGACACTGTCTCCACAAACCCCACACCTCACTGGAGTACCTGAGCACCTCCTCCTGTGGTGGCACTCATGTGGGACTAGTCATGGTATTGAACTTTCACTCCAACTCAATTGAGGCCCCCCATAATGCTGCACCCATCTCTTAGCGTATGTCATATGCTCCTTGGTTGTTTTGACTGGTCATACTCAACTGCACAGAATATCAGAAACTGATTTCATGTCTTTTCCCCATTTAAATCAGAACCAGAATCCCAAATTTGTCATTTTTTTTTTGGGCAGGTTTCTTTGCAAGAAGCATGTCGCATCTCTTTGCACCCAGCCTTCATTTCCTCCTTCTCCTGCACATGAAATGTTCCTTTGGGGTCGCAGATTGCCAGTGGAAAGCTGTAGTCAACACATACAGTGATCTCGGGGGTCCCGGGGTGATCTTCTTCAACCAAACTCTAATCACCAGTGTGTTGGGAGCCTTCACACATCTGACTGATTCAGCCGTAGATGCCGACGATAAAAATGCAGTGAGTGCCATTTTCCTTTGAATGATTCTGGGATTCATGTCCTAAGAAGGTTGCTCACCTTCTGTGGGTCTCATCCAAACCAGATGCTGGCACCTTGCACTGCTGCAGAGCGCTTTATGGCACTTTAATGGTAGGCTGTGCTGGCAGAGTGCATGTTGCATCAGTGCAGGCCTTGGATAGGATGCCACCATTAGAATTTACAATCAGTTCTGATTCAGTTTTTTATAAAGATGGTCTCTTATTTTCAACACAGTCTGTGACAACTGTTGTTGATTCCTGTATGAGTGCCAATGTGACCATTGGCTTTCCTAAGCTTTCTTGAGCGCCTCACACGACGATGGCTGTGCTGTTCAAAGGGCTCCAGTGGGGAGGCTCTGCCTCCCCTGCCTCCCTGGACCACAAGAGTCCTGCCTGTGCACCTCCCCAGTTGAGTCACTTCAGACACTGCCTCCACACATCCCACACCTCATTGGAACACAAGAGATATACCTGAGCACCTCCTCTTGTGGTGGCACTTCAGGCACTGCTCCACACACTTTCACATTCCAAGTGAGAAAACCTGAAACATCTGTCTCTTTTTCAGCATTACTATGGATTTCCATACTTCCTGAAAGTTAATTTGGTCTGCACAAGTGAGGTAAGAGAATTGTTTAGCACTGTCGTTCCCAAACTCTGGATCTGTGGTCCACCACTGGGTCACGACCCAATATTTTTGGTGTATCACAAAACTGACAAGCTAGACCAGGAATTTTCAACCGTTTTTCAATTTTCAACGTGATATGGCACACTGGCATGCAAATAATCCACAGATTGTCATGGGAGTTTGGGAAGGGTCAGAAGAGCCATTGGGTGATATGAGCCCCCACTGGCTTCTCAATTGTCAAAAGCTGATGGTGTGCCATGACAGTTTCAGTGGATGGTAAGCATGCTGTGAAATTAAAAGTGTTAAAGACTACTGGACTAGACTAAGGCTGCAATCTAGAAGTGCACTTGGGCTGCCCTATCTATCACAGAGGTGGCTGAAGTCCAAGATGGGGCAGTTCAGTAATGCCAGAAAAGGTTTGGGGCAGCCTAAGGCAACATAGGCTGCCCCAAGACAGATGGACCTGGGTTACCGTAGCTGTGCCAGTGTAGGCAGTTCAGGAGAGGCATGCTGAGGGCATGTTCAGCATTGCCTAGGTCAGAGCAGTTATGCTAAATCCACAGCCTGTTTTCCAGGCAGAAATTCCCTCTTCCAGCTGCTCAGAGTTATACCACCTCAGGAACAGGTATAAAAATGAGTAGACCCATGGAGGTCCATGATAAGGCAGAGTAAGAATGGCAGTGTTGACAAAAAATCTGAGTTCTTGGCCAGCCTATCTGCAACCCCTGCCTCTCAACCTCAGGATATGGAACAACTATGGCAACCCACTAACCTGGGGATATAGAGGCCACTCCAACAAGCCCCTTGAATCCACTGTAAACTGTATTGCAACCTCATGCTACATCTGTAACTGGTTGTCAGGGACTCCTTATAAGGCAGGCACCACAGCTGTTCCTTGTTCAGTGTGATCTGAGGGGGGTCTTCTTGGGAGCAAGACCTCGGGAGCATGGCCAGGCTTGCTGATTCTCTGGATCCAGCATAACTTTCTCCTCTGATTTCTGAATAGTTTGAGCAGCCCAGGTAGGGCACTCTTCACTGCCTTAACTCTGGATTGCAGCCTAAGACTAGAATAAGATTAGACAATGCACATCAAGGTTAAACAATCTGCTACTTGGGGAGGGGAAAGCCTCTCTGTTTTAAAAGTGGGTCCCAATGATAAATGGTTCAGTGAGAGAGCTCCCCATGTGCCAGATTGCTAGTGGGAAGTAATTTGGGATCCTGATTCCTTGTGTATGAGGTAGTTTCTACTCTTCTCCTGTTTGAGTGTGAACCGGCTTCAAATGGTTTCCTAGCCATGTTTTGTTGCTGTGGGAGACTTAGTACAAAACCATGTTTCCGTGAAACTCTGATCTATGTGCAGTTAGGAGCCACTCCAGAAAGCCCTATGGAGAATTCTGACTGCCTTTTCCTTCCAGGACTCAGAGAGAGCCGTTCGAAATGCTCTCTATACTGGGTTGAGGCCAACTGTGACCGTGGCTTTCCAAGAACCTGTCCATGCTGTGCTTCAGAAGCAGGAGCAACTGCAGATAGAACTGTTGACTGCCCCCTTCAGACATGGAGGTATTTGGTGGCCAACACAGTGTGATTGTGCATTATCATGACGGGAAGTGGAAAAATAGGATGCAAAGCTTTGAAATTTTGTTATTTAGGTTTATTCTGTCTTGTCATGCTTCTTTAATGAAAGATCAATAGGGAGATATTCTTGCTCATCACCACTGACTGGGGGGAGTGACTCTTCACAAATATCTGTGCCTCCTTTTGTTCTCTGTCCCTCCCCCCACCATAGGTTGTGATAGTGAGGAAGTTTGCGAGATGAGTTGGCTCATACCAATGCCTATTATGAATGGCAGTGCAGTGATGGATGTGCGGATCACGTCCAGTGGCATTGGCCTGATCATTGACGACAAGAGGTGAGAACAGGCTCCAGCATAGCATTTGGAAGAAAACATCCAGGGGTCATTTTGCATGGTTTGGATCTTGGAGGACTGGAGAGGTCAAGGCCTTTACGTAGATCTTAAAGTGCCAGTTTGAATCCTTTTGTAGCCATGAAGCTTCCTGGGTGGCCTTAGTCCAGTCGCTGTCTCTCATCCTTGCCTACCTAAGAACGTAAAAAGAGCCTTCACTGGAGCAGGCCAAAGGTCCATCTAGTCTGCCTTCCTGTATTACGCAGTGGCCCACCAGATGCCTTAGGGAGCATATATGACACCTGCATCCAGGTGCCCCCTCTGCATCTGGCATTTTGAGGTTGTCCACCTCTACACACCCTTCATAGCTTGTAACCCATGATGGTCCTTTCCTCTAGGAATTTGTCCAAACCCTTCTTAAAGGCATTCAGGCTAGATGCCATCACCACATCCTGTGGCAGGGAGTTCCACAGACTAACTACATGCTGGGTAAAGAAATATTTTCTCTTGTCTGTCCTAATGGACAATTTCAGTGGATGTCCCTTACAGGGTTATTAAGACGAAAGGAGAAAAGGATCATATATACCAGAGTGAGCTCCTTAGAGGAAGGGCAGTTCTAGAAAGTGAAAAAATGAATTAAATTTTAAATAAATAAGCAGGCCTCCGTCAGTCTTTGAAGACTATGGTATCGTGCTAGGCACTGCATATGCTGCATACAAAGCACGAAAGCCTGGGTTGGATTGTTATGGAGGATAGGCTGTTACCCAAGCAGCAAATCCCCCCTCTCCACGCCACTGAATTAGTCCAATGGAAAGGCAGAGCCGATACGATTGGATCCAGCTGGCGTTGCAGAGCTGGACTAAGGACAGGAGCTCACCCTGTTAACAGTATGAAAACTGATGTAACCCTGAGTGGTTTTCTCCATCTGTTTTCCCTCCTTATATGACTCTCAGATTGGGTAAGGAATGACTCTCGCCATTATTGTTTATGGATAAGTTATACACTGCTTTTAACAAAAAAAAATTAGTTCACAAATGCTGCCAATGAAATAATCCTCACTTCTAGGTTTTCCATCAATGTCAACGGCATTGCAGCCAGAGATGAAAGAGGCGATGTTAATTTCAAGATCGGAACCAGGGTGAGCCATGGGAGCTGATGAGGTTTCTGGATTGAGGTGTATGTCACAAATTATAGGCCCCATAGTGTGCCTATAAACACAATGCCTGCTGGGTACAAATGCAGGTGCATCTTCCAGGCTCCTCTGCTTTTGCTGTGCTCAGTGGGGCTCAGTATATGTGATGCATGTCTTCAGAGTACAGTATTTGTTTTCAAAGCCCCCTCACAAGAGCAACCTCTGCATAAGTCAGCCACTTCAAAGAGCCTTCACTTTCTGCCGGTCAATGAAGCTGGAGCTCCACCGTCAAGCACAGAGCCCTCTTGCTGGCTTCCATGAAGCGTTCTCCGTGTTGACTGAAAAGTATGAAGGTGCAGTAGAACCAGAGGCATAACTAGGGTGGAGCCTGAGGAGCACCTGGCTCCCTCCAAGTCCAGGGGGAGGTGCATGACTGCCCTTCAGGCTTGATCCTAGTTACAAAGGAGTCACTGGTGGAGCCTCCACAGGAGAAGGAATGGGGGTTATGTGAAGCTGCAAGTGATGGAATGCAATCACTTCTGGTTCTCAGCGTCTCCTACACTGGGGAGAGCCTGGAAAGTATTTCATGACATTACAGGATGTCTGGGGCTGTGTGTTACACCTCTATAGCTTTTTGCTTGTTTAATGATGAGAAATAAAGTTCCCTTCCTGACATTTACTTGTCAGGTATAAACATGTCCCGGGTTTTTTGACAATTGTAGATTCTGTAGATAGAATACTGTAGATAGATGCATTGGCTTCTTGAGAAAATTGGCTTCAGACTCAGTAACATAAATACTTATGAAACCATGGCCTAGACCAGGCATGTCAAACTGGCAGCCTGAAGAGCCCCATGCGCCCCTTTGCAGGCACACCTGCAACCCGGGAGTGATCTCCCCACCCCAAAAGCAGCTCAGTAGTGGTAGCAGCAAACTTGATTTTGCGCGCCTTGCATGCCTTGATTTTAAGCCGGAAAAAGAGTCCAGGAGGAAGGAGGGCTCATGCGCAACAGCAGCTTCCCAGGGCGGGAGAAAGAGCCCAGGAGAAAGGAGGGCACTTCTGAGTAGACATGCAAAAAAATGGATTGTGGCCCTTGGGAGACCCCATTAATGCTATTCCAGCCCTCGGGAGACACCATCAATGCTAATGTGGCCCTCTGTATGAAATGAGTTTGACACCCCTGGCCTAGACAATATCCAGCTCAGACTTCTCTGCTGCCTTCTTGCCGTAGGCTGCAGTACAAAGCATGCTTCCTCAAAAAGCAAAGCACTAAATTCAAAAGTTGAGCTGAAATCCTTTCAACCTCTGAGTTAACTGACTGTTTCATATTTCAGATTTCAAGTCCTGTTTGCAGTCTGCACTGTGGCCAAATATTGTTGAAAGGTGCCCTTGTAATTCAGGAGAATGTATCGGTTGGCCCTCAATGGGCTGGACAATCACTAACCCAGTTCTTGTGCTTTTTCTTCTGGCTGCATCCAGTTGCCCAGTGTGAAGAACTTCATGAGTAGGAGTCACCCATCACGTCCTTTGTGGTTCACCTACCTGCAAGCCCCTGTTCTTGTACTGGGAGGCATCCCTGACAGCAAGGTCATCATCATTTCAGACTCAGAGTTTAATGAATTCATTCCCATAGAGGTAAAGAATTTTGAGACATACAAAATGATGATGATGATAATAGTAATAGTAAAAATAATAACAACAGGATTTATATACTTTTCAACAAAAAGTTCTGAAAATGATTTACCAAGAAAATAAAATAACTAATTTTGCAGAGGAAAGGCGGATGTTCTTTTCCCTCTTGCACAGCCCCAGAATCAGGGCACAGCCACTAATGTTGAGAGACGGGATAAAAAGGAGCACACACACAACTTCACCACACCACATCTTCCACTTTTGTTGCAGGTGAGCATCGACAGCTGCTGGATTGGCTCCCTCTCGTGTCCCCAAGCTAGGTTTTCCTCTTCTATTGTTGATACCATTGCCACAGAGAGCACCCTCTTCATCCGCCAGAACCAGTTGGTGTACTACTTCACGGGGGACTACAAGACCTTGTACTTGACGAAATCTGGGTCTGGTATGTGAGCCATTGGCCTGATCCACCAGGGCTCAGAGCAGCACCGAAAGCTTATGTTGTTTTTATATTTGGATGACCATGGTTTCCCTCTTAAGGACTGTGGGCAATGGAGTTTAGTGAGAGAGTGCTGAGAATTCCTCCTCAAGGCCAGAAGGCTCATGCCACAATCCTAGCTCCCAGCTGGCATAAGTTCTGGCACAAGTCCCATATTGGCCAGGGGGTGTCTGTCATTAGGCACTTCAGCGCCACTCCTGGAGGTGTTAGGCCACATACGCCAACCTCCTCACACTACCATGGGAACACAGAGCAGGTGAGTTATGCCACTATAAATTGGTTAGGATTGCTCTTTGTCCTCCATTCAGGACTGTGAATCCAAGTTTCCCTAGAGCAGTGATTTTCAACCTTTTTCATCTCATGGCACACTAACAAGGCACTTAAATTTTCAAGGCACACCTTCAGTTGTTTTTATCATTGACAAGGCACACCAGACTATTTACGTCCCCCAATTTTCCTATTAATGTCAATTCCCAAATTTCCATGGCACACCTGAGGACTAGCCATGGCATACCAGTGTGCCACAGCACACTGGTTGAAAATCGCTGCCGTGGTGCACAATTTTCAGCTGGTGTGACATGGTGCATTAGTTGGCTGTGCAAGGTCCATAGAAGTGCCACAAGAGCACAGTGGTTGAAAATTACTGGAAAATGCTTCTGGGTTCTGTGGATCAAGTGTCTGGGGCAACTGTTTGAGGGCAGAGGAAGACATACAAACAGTTCATTAATATGGACAGTTACCCTAGGAAAAAAAGCCAGAGGCTTTGGAAGAAGTGATATTACAAGAGGCAAAATCTAAAAAGAACATAGAAGTTAGTGCACCATGAGAACAAAAAACATATGGCTCCATCTTGCTCTGATTCATGGCTCCATTGGTTATGCCTTTGCCTCCCTTGTGATTCTTGCATCTCTCACAAATTTAGGCAGGGCAGTGGCATTGCTATGGGGTGTAGTTAAAAGCAGGCCTCCGTCAGTCTTGAAAGACTATGGTATCGTACTTGGTGCTGCATACGCTGCATGCGAAGCACAAAAGCCTGGGTTGGATTGTTATGGAGGATAGGCTGTTACCCAAGCAGCAAATCCCCCTCTCCACGCCACTGAATTTGTCCAATGGAAAGGCAGAGCCAATACAATTGGATCCAGCTGGCGTTGCAGAACTGGGCTAAAGACAGGAGCTTATCCTGTCTTGTGGGGCTGACCCGGGTCTCGAACCCTGGCCTGCTGGTTAACAGGCATAGCATCTTAACCGCTTGCACCACCCACAGCCCTATGGGGTGTAGTAAATACTGTAGAAACTACAATGTGATCAGAGACGGGCTGGCCCCATCCCAAGATCCGGTTCGCCGGAAGTGGGAGGGGCCAGCCAGGGTCAGGGGGTGTGGGCGGGGCGAGGGGCGGGCGACGTCTGCGCATGCGCAGTGCCTGCCCTGGAGTGGGCGAGCCTGCTTCAAGGCAGGCACAGCGCGAGCGCCGACATCGACGCTTGCGCTGTGCCTGCCCTGGAGCGGGCGGTGGGCACAAAAACATGGCGGACCGTACCGGTCCGCTATGTTTTTGCATTTCCCTGTCGCTGGCGGTTCGCTAGCGGCAGGGAAACTGGAAGATCCGGTACGGGCTTGTAGGCCCGTACCGGTAAGTGCCCACCACTGAATGTGATGTGTATGCAGCCCTTCCTACTCACTTGGAGGTTTTTAGGACACCCATTGCTGTCCGAGAAGGCTCTGAGTAAGCGGGGAGGCGTTTACACTGCAGTTTGAGGTGCCTGAAATACTGTGCCACCCCACCCTTCTAGCTACGACACTACGTGAAAACTCTCTTTTTTGTGTGTTTTACCTCCCTCTTGCCCTTTGATGCTCTTCTAGAACTGTGGACCCGCATCTTGAACAATGTCTGCATAAAGAAGCTGTGTCCTGTGCAGTTCCATAAGAATGACACCGAATTTGTGATTGCTCTTGCGGGTGGCTGGGAGGAAGGCCACTTCTATATGATCAGTATTAAAGGTACATCACTGTGTAGACCGAGAGGCAGACCAGAGGGGGACCTTGCATGGTCTGTGAGTATGGCCCACAGTGACAGATTGTAGGGTGCTGTACAAGGCTTCAAGGTGACATGTCCTCCAAAGGTATCTGGTTGGGATTATGCTCTGGAACTCAGTATCGACAAGTCAAGAAAGGGTGAAGCTGGCCTTTGGGGGAATGAGGCCTGGAGCAGGGTGTGAGAGAGCCATTGGCTGGAGGATTTGCGGGCGGGCAGAGAGGAATATTTTCATGCAACCAGCTATTTCAACCTGTCAATTCTTTACTATGCAGATGGTGAAGTAACAGCCTCCAGATCTTTGAAAGGAAGATCTTCGAGAAGTGATGATCAGACAGTCTGTGAAGCTTTGAAAGGTGGGTCAGTTCCATCCTTGCTTTTTCAAATCCACCATCTCTGGTAGCCTCTGCACTCCCAGGCTGCAGTGGGGGTGGGGTGTACACAGTGCAGAGGTGCAGCTGGGCAAGCCTGTGGCATTTTCCTCTTCAGTTTCCTGGTGCAGCATTTTGTGGGCTGATTTTGCTGCTCATCAGAACCTGCTGGTGTTGCTGGTGAATTCTTCAGAGCGTGGACAGTACTTCGTTAGTATGGTCTCTTATATGCAAGGTGAGAGGTGGACTTTCTCAGCCTCCACAGTGGCTTAAGCTGGAGCTGTAGGTTAATGGAAGTATGGAAAACTCAGCCAGTTTGTAATAAACTAACCAATAAGCCCAACGCAAGGGGGGGGGGGGCGGAATTCCAAAAAGGGATGATTCAGGCTCTGTTGCTGTCCCTGTCAAGTGACTGATGGAGGCAGCTGTTGGAGGGGCAGAGCCATGTGGGCTTTGATCCCACTGGCCACATGGCCTTGCCACACCAGAACACAGAAATGTCATGGTTACCATGTAGTAGGCCTCCATCAGTCTTGGAAGACTATGGTATCATGCTCGGCACTGCATACGCTGCATGCGAAGCACGAAAGCCTGGGTTGGATTGTTATGGAGGATAGGCTGTTACCCAAGCAGCAAATCCCCCCTCTCCACGCCACTGAATTAGTCCAATGGAAAGGCAGAGCCCATACAATTGGATCCAGCTGGCGTCGCAGAGCTGGGCTAAGGACAGGAGCTCACCCTGTCTTGTGGGGCCGACCTGGGTCTCGAACCCTGGCCTGCTGGTTAACAGGCACAGCGCCTTAACCGCTTGCACCGGTCATAGGCAAAAGGGTTAGCATTGGCGTGGCTACAGAATGTAGGCCCACCCTCCAGTTGCAGGGCCTGCCCTGTCCTGTAATGGGGTGCAGTCCAAGTGGGGGATGGGAATTATCATGTGATACAGCCTTGCTCAGAGACATAGGATCAGCTCAGCCCCACACATGGTCATTGCATGATTGTATGGGTTTTGATGGCTGGCTCCATGCACACACATGGATTCCACAGGGTGTGTTGGAATTACTCCCAACATTTGACAGACATTGTCAAACATAATTTGACAGACATTGGCCTCTGCGACCATGCACGTCAGTATCACATGGAGAGTGTACCTGTGTGAACTTCTGATTCACAGAAACTTCTAGAATGACAGCTGATCCAAGGGCCATGTTCCATGCAGACTTGCATGGTTGTGCTGGCTCTGCAGAGGGAAGAGGGCAAGCCTCTCCAATCAGTGGGCACAGAGTATCCCACATGCTGTGCTTTTTCTGTGTGGTGAACATGGAAAGGTTTCAGTTCAGGTGTTTCTTGCTGTCACTATTCTCCATCACTTGAAAGGGACTACGTGCAGGATGGGACAGGTGCACCAAGAAGTCTGAATGCTTGAGAGATGTAGTTTAGAAAGTTTCCATGGTCATGGAAAGCTTCTTAGAGATTTATTCCTTGGGGGAATATTAGTAGGATTGCCACAGGTCTCAGAAAATCTGTCTTTCCCAGTTTTCAGGAATTGCGTTCACATACTGGCAAGTCTGACAGGGGACCCATCCTAATTTTGTGGAAGAGAATTATGAGATATAGGAAGCTGGACAAGATGGGCCTTTGGTTTGAGTGGTGTCTCTTCTTATGTTCTTCTGATCTTCTCTGCTTCTTTTGCAGTAAAAAGGAAGTTTAACCTATTGTACAAATTGCCTCGATTTGTACCCCAGGGTAAGAACAGCACGATGTCTGTCACAGCCAAGGGGGAGTCTGCTGCCACATCTGGAAGATTCAGTTAGGAAAATGTGTCCTAGGGCGCAATCCAGAGTACATACGGGGAGTCCTTGCTCCAGTGTAAGAACAATTTACTCTGATTTGCAATAAGAATTTTCCATAGATTTACACTAGGTGGTGCTGTAACTACGGGTACACATAATGTCTCTTACGTGCTCCCATTGTTACTCTGGATTGTAGGGCAAATCTCCCCAGTGCTATCATTATGTGTGACAGGCCTGGCTTCCATCCATTCACATGTAGAAATGGTGGGAACTCCTACCCTTTCACCGCTTTGATTGTGGGTCCATGAGCGTAGTTTAAAACTGTCCTGGAGACATTCCCAGAAAGCTGCCTCAGAACCTGAAAAGGCTTATCCTACTGTTGCTGCTGCCGGCAAAACTGAGATGTGAAGGACCCAAATGTGATGAAGTTTTCCAGCATGAAGCCAGTAACTGTGTGTATATGTCTGTTTATGTGTGTGTGTATTCCTGTTTGTTCAAGGGCAAGCTGCTTGCTTTGGTTGGAACTGTTACTGCTCTGTGTGTGCTTCCATGCTTGTGAGTGTATAAGCATACCCCTGAATTTCAGCAGAAATGAACATAAGAGCAGAAAAGGGGATGAAGGGAGGGATGGAATTCCTTTCACTACAATTTTTATAGTTACTCTGTTGCCACAAGGATTCAACAACACTGAGAACATCACAGATGAGCTGGGTCTCTTTCACCTCTGGTCTTACCTCCCCTTCTGTTACAGTGGTGCCTAATTTGTTCCAGAAGGATGCTTGTAATCCAAAATGTGGATTTTTCCATAGGAAACGATTGGTTCCACAGTACAAAAATATTTACTGTATATAAAAATGATTACAAAACACTGTAATCACTATATATATAAACATCTATCTATCTGTCTGTCTGTCTGTCTATCTATCTATCTATCTATCTATCTACACACACACACACACACACATATATATATATGTATATGTATATGTATATATGTATATAAACACTATATATATTGGGCAGCTGGGTATATAACAATATATTGTTATATGTAAACACTATATATATTGGGCAGCTGGGTATATAACAATATATTGTTATATGTAAACACTATATATATTGGGCAGCTGGGTGGTGTAGTGGTTAAGAGCTCTGCCTCTGGTGTGGAAAGCCAGAGTGCTGAAGGATCAGGGTTCAAATCCCCATACAGCCACTTAGGTTCAACCCTGGTCTAGAAACCTTCTACTCCAGTAAGGGGTCCTTGGGCAAGACCCCCTAATGCCTTAATTGCCTACCTCAAATAACATGAGAGCAAAACGAACAAAGAGAGTCATGCCGGCTCGGACGTCACCCAGATTAACAAGGTCTGCGTCAGATATTGAGGGACCAGGACAATCTGATGACAAGCGGGCTAGTGGAACAAACTATAAATGGACGAGGAAAGAGAACCTGGAATTAATGGAATGCTATTACAACAGCAGACTGAATGAAAGGGGACACATGGAACGTATGGAAAGACTATAGGTGGAGAAAAGACCTCCATCCAGACTAACCAAGAAACAACTAGGCGCTCAGCGCTATAACATAGTAAAGAGAAAGTTACTGATAAACCTTGAGATTGAACATTTACAGCTAACATCACAGATACAAGGAAAAATCCCAGAAGAGCAATTGGGCATACAACAACCAGGGGAAACATTGGATACACAGACAACCTCTGAAGCCAAAACATCATCTCCACCCAGCCCACTACAGAGTTCATCAGCGGATATGAGAAATAAGATCATGTCCAAACTTGCCACAATTAACACTCGGATTAGATTACCAAGACTTAGCAAAGAATTACCATCAGACAGTATGCTAAAGGATGCCAAGAAGGCCCTTATGACGATCCCCACCACTAACATAACCCAAACCAACAAAGTAATATATGCCACAGCCATTGTAAACTAGAAATGCTTGGCTGTTCAATTAAACAGGGAAATAACATCAGCACACACACCCCCCCCCCCCTTGGAAAATGAGGCTAGAAGCTAACATCAAGACATCTGGAAGAGAAGTCAGCCAATTGGTGGAACTACAGAAGGGGGTGAAGATCAAAAACAAGCCTCACATACTTAGAAAATATAAGGGCCTGACTCTACCCGAGGCCCGCGAGACTGCAAAACAAAGGCTCACAGCCTTGGCTGCCAGACTAAAGAGATATACCAGAGAAGCAGAGGCTAGAAGGATAAACGCCTTGTACTCCAAAGAACCATCCAAGGTATACTCTCAACTGCAGTGTAACAACAAAGTAAGAACAGAACCCCCAGTAGTAGTAGAAACTGAACAGTACTGGAAGAACATATGGGAAAATGAAATAACACATAACACCAGCGCAAAATGGCTAAAGGAACTGAAAACAAGCCATAGGAATCTCCCAGAACAAGAGCCAGTCACCATCACAACTGAAGACGTCCAGCAACGAATCAGGAATATGAAGAGCCGGACAGCACCAGGGCCAGACATGATCCCAACTTACTGGCTAAAGAGGTTCACAGCACTGCACGAACGACTAGCAGAGCAGATGAACCAACTGCTAGCAGCAGGCTCCCACCCAGGCTGGCTCACACAAGGGAGGACAGTCCTGATTCAGAAAGACCCGCAAAAAGGAACAACACCATCCAAGTATCGGCCTATAACATGCCTCTCTATAACATGGAAAGTCCTATCAGGCATCATAGCCGCTAAATTGCAAAAGCATATGAGCCAATACATGAGCACAGCTCAAAAGGGCATTGGGACGGATACCAGGGGCTCAGAACATCAACTGCTCCTAGATGGTACTGTAGCCCAAGACTCAAGAACCAGACAGACTAATCTGTGCACAGCTTGGATTGACTACAGGAAAGCCTACAATTCAGTGCCACATACATGGATCTGTGAATGCCTGGCATTATATAAAGTAAATAAGACCTTAATGACCCTCCTTAAGAACTCCATGGGGCAATGAAAAACAACAATGGAAGTCAACACAAAAGAATTGGCATATATCAAGGTGCTGTTATCTCCCCTGCTGTTCTGCATAGGCCTGAATCCCCTAAGCCAAGTAATAGCAAAGACTGGATATGGGTACAAGTTCAAGAGTGGAACTACCATCAGCCACCTCCTCTGTATGGATGACATCAAGCTGTATGCAAAGAATGAACGAGACATCGACTCATTGATACATCTGACAAGGATCTACAGTGAGGATATTGGGATGTCATTCGGCCTGGATAAGTGCAGCCAAATGATCGTAAAGAGAGGAAAAGTGGTTATGACCAGTGGGGAAGAATTACCAACAGGGGACATAACAGATGCAGAGACCAACTATAAGTACCTAAGTATCCCACAATCCCACGGTAATCATGAAGAGGAGGCAAGGAAGACAGCAATATCCAAGTACCATCGAAGAATACGACAGATCCTGAAAAGCCAGCTCAATGGGAAAAATAAGATCCATGCCATCAATACATATGCACTGCCAGTCATCAGATACCCTGTAGGCATAGTAAGCTGGCCACAGAAAGAAATGGAGGCGGCCGATGTGAAGACCCGAAAGCTCCTCGCAATGCATGGGGGTTTCCACCCCAAGTCTAACATCCAGAGACTATACACTAGTCGGAAGGAGCGCGGCTGGGGTCTGATGAGCGTCAAAACTACTATCCTGGATGAAACCCAGAATATCCAGGAATACATCAGTAAGATGGCACCCAAAGATGAGCTGATGAGAGAATGTCTCCAGCAACAACAGCAACAGCAAATACGGAAGGAAGATCAAACTGCGGAAGTGTCCTGGCAAGAGAAGACCCTGCACGGGATGTACCATCGCCAGATAACCAAAGTCGCTGATACTGGGAAATCCTATCAGTGGCTGGAAAGAGCTGGCTTCAAAGATAGCACTGAAGCCCTCATCATGGCTGCACAAGAACAGGCACTAAGGACCAGATCCATAGAAGCAAGCGGGGATCTACCATACAAGAGAAGACCCAAAGTGCAGGCTGTGCAGAGAAACGTCAGAAACAATCCAACACATCGTGGCAGGGTGTAAGATGCAGGCAGGAACAGCATACGTTGAACGGCACAACCAAGAAGCCGGCAATGTGTATAGGAACATCTGCTCAGCCTATGGACTAACCCCTCCCAAGAGCAGATGGGAGACCCCTCAGAAGGTTGTGGAGAATGACTGGGCTAAGGTCCTGTGGGACTGCCATATCCAGACAGACAAGAAGGTACTGGCCAGACATTGTGGTGGTAGATCAGGCCCAGAAGACAGCCCTAGTGATAGATGTATGATGATGTATGATGCAGATAGATAAATGACAGCAACATCAGGAAAAAAGAGCATGAAAAGGTGGAAAAGTATCAGGGTTTGAATTAGAAAGGTTGTGGCAAGTGAAGGTGAACGTGATCCCAATAGTGACTGGAGCACTAGGGGCTGTGACACCCAAGCTGGAAGAATGGCTCTGGCAGATCCCAGGAAGGACAACAGAACGCTCGATCCAGAAAAGCGTGTTGCCAGGAACAGCTAAGATACTGCGCAGAACCCTCAAACTCCCAGGCCTCTGGTAGAGGACCCCAGATTGAGGATAACATACATACACCACCCATGGAGGGGGAGAAAACAACTTTTTTATTTATATATATATATATATATATATATATATATATATATATATATATATATATATATATATATATATAAACTGAAAGGTCACTGACTGACTGACTCACTGATTCACTAACACGTCAACACCCAGCCAAAAGCGCCAGGCCTAGAAGCATGAAATTTGGGGAAGGTGATCTTTCCATGATGTAGGCACCCACTAAGAACTGGTTTTCAGAAATTCCAACTGGAAGGCAGTGTAAAGGGTTGTAACATGTTTTCCTCCCTATGCTTTACTTTGAAGAATCCCTTCATTTAACTCCTTAGGGCAGTGATTTTCAACCAGTGTGCTGTGGCACATTGGTGTGCCACAGATAGTCTTCAGGTGTGCCATGGGACTTTGGAGAGGGACATTTAATAATAGGAAAGCTGAGGATTTGAACAGCATAGTGTGCCTTGTCAATGGTAAAAGCAACTGAGGGTGTGCCATGAAATGAAAAAGATTGAAAACCACTGCCTTAGGGGCTAAAAAGGGGTGAACACATGTTTGGCCTATACTTAACATTGAAGACTGAACAACACATAGCCCCAAATTCTGCACCTGCCCAGAAGGGGTGCCCACAGTTGTGGAGGGATGTTGCAAGGGGTGAGGGGATGCTCCACTGGGTGGTATGTTGCACATGGGGGGGTTGATGCATGTGGGGGTTTGCTCGTAATCCAAAACACCCGTAATCCAAATCACTCTTAAACCAAGGTACCATTGTATTTTTCTTTTACAGATCGTGACAAAGGTTTTGTGATGCTTCTGGGCATTGAGAGGTATAGCAATATATCCATGGTTCCAAGAGGTTTGTCACTCAACCCCTATTCCCAAATGGTTTACATCTGGGGGAACATCATCTTGCAAAGGTAGGATTCTCTACCCCAAATCCATGGACTGGACTGGATCTAGGGTGGGACAAGAACTATCTTTGCCTTCAAACCTGAAGGTAGATAGTAGGTGGTGTCCTTCCCCAACTATGCCATTGACCTTTGGGAGAAGTCAAAAGGAATGGGCATAATGGGCAGGGGCTTTATTGACTTGCAATCCTAAAGACACTTTCCTGGGAGTAAGACCCACTGAACACAATGGGGCTTACTTTTGAGTAGACATGGTTAGGATTGCACCCTTACTTACTAATTTATTTATTATTTAGTTATTTATTTATACCTCACTTTCTCTACGCCAACAAAAATGCCCAAGGTGGCTAACAAAGCTTTAATCCTTTTGTTTACAGGTGAAAGACCCCCTCCCCACCCCCTGAGCTTTTTCTTCTCATGTCTTATGTTTTTAAGCATCTGGAAAAAAACTAGAGAAAATGAAATTAGAGGGGGAAAAACAGCAGCAGCAGTGATGAGCAGCTCACAAATGACATCTTCTCTTCTCCCCCTTCTTTTACAGCAAGGATTTAACAAATTACTTATTCTTCTCCAACTTTCCGCCCTCCTCCTTCATCAAATATTTTACAATGTCATTCCAGGGTCATTTTGCCTGTGTGACAGACGATGAAGAGGCAAGTCTGATATGTCTTTGGCATGGGACCACTGGCAGTTGGTACAGAGGACGGTGGGGACAAAGCCTAGAAGGGGGAGCTAAAATGGGAAGCCAGCACTTTGACATGCTTTCCTTCTATGTGCTGAACCTCTTGGGCTTTTCTCCTTCCAGGTGTGGATTGCCTTTGAAGGCGGCTCTGATATTAAGAAGGTGTTCCCTACACAAGCGTGGGAAGTGTTTAACACCCTGCGGGTCATGATAGGTCATGGTGATTATGCCTTTCCACATTCCCTTGTTTCCATTTTCTTTGACAGGGATGGACTGAATGAGGTAGGTACTCCTGTTTGGGACTGGGAAAATATGGGAGGCTGGGTGACTGATTCACAGCACATCAATTTAGAATCTTGGCCAGAATGGAGCTTAGCCAAAATGTGTCACTGGAAGTATCACTTACATTGGCCTTGGTTCTCCCCCTCTTGTCTAGTATAGGAAGTACAATTGTCCTTGTGTTGTGTAACTAGGATTGCCATAATTCTCTTCCACAAAATCAGGACAGAATCCTTTGCCACACTTGCCAGTATGTGAACCCAACCCCTCAAAATTGGGACTGTCCCTGTTTTTTGGGACATATGGCTACCCCTTTACCCCGCACACCCAAATAAGACAACAGTCAAAGGCTTGGGTTAAACTGGGCCACTTTATTAACTACTAGCAAAAAGCGTACCCGCGTTGCAGGGGTAAAATTCCCCCATACGCCATCCCCCCATGGCACATCAATCCCTCACATACCTCAACTCCCATGCGCAACATCCCCTCATGCACAGGAGGATGTTTGCCTGTTTCACCCATGCACATCAGTCATCCATGACCATCAAGCCCAATGCACAACATCCCCCATGCGCATCAACCCTCCATGCACATCATTTCCCATGTTCATACTCCATGCGCAACATCAGCCCATGTGCATCAACCCCCCATCTGCACCATCAGCCCATGCGCATCAACCCCCCATGCACAACAACCTCCCCATGCACATCATCCCCCATGTGCATCATCCCCATCCAACAACCCCTCATGTTCATCATCTCCCCCATGCGCCATCACCCCTCATGCACATCATCTCCCCATGTGCAACACCCCTCATGCGCAACCACCCCATGCGCAGCATCCTCCCCAGTGCAATCCCTCCCTCAAAACAACACCCCCTCACTGCACTGGGCACCGAGCACCAAATTGGCTGGAGGTTGGTCAGTCTTCCATGTTAAGTATAGGACAAAAACACATTGCACCCCTTTTCAGCCCCTTAAGGGTTAAATTTCTCCACATTGGTTCTTGGTGGGTGTTTATGTGGCAGAAAGAACACCCTCCCCAAATTTCATGCTCCTAGGCCTGGGGGTTGGGGCGGAATGTTGATGAGTCATCAATTCTTCAATGTAAAGTATAGGGAGGAAAACGTGTTGCGCCCCATTTCACCCCCTTCCAGTTGGAATTTCTGAAAACCAGATCTTAATGCACCCTTCATTCATGGAAGGAACACCCATCCCAAATTTCACACGTCTAGGCCCAGCGGTTTTGGCAGGGTGTTGATGAGTGAGTCAGTGATTTTTCTCATATATAAATAGACTAGCCAAAAGCATACCCGTGTTGCGGGAGTAAAATTCCCCCGTACGTCATACCCCACTGCGAATCAACCCCCCATATGCATTAACCCCCCATACACATCAACTCCCCATGCGCAAAATCCCCCATGCGCATCATCGCCCCATGCGCAACTTCCCCGATCCGCATCAACCCCCATGCTCAACATCCCCCATGCACATCAACCCCATGAGTATCATCCCCCATGCGCATCAACCACCCATGTGCATTATCCCCCCATGCGCACCCACCCCCAATCGTATCAGTCTCCCATGTGCATCAGTCTCCCATGTGCAACATCGTCCATGTGCATCACCCCCATGCGCATCACCCCGCCATGTGCATCAAACCCCATGCGCATCAAACCCCATGCACAACTTCCCCAATGCACATCAGTCTCCCATGCACATCATCTGCCCATGTGCAGCATCCGCGCATGCACATCACCTCTCCATGCGCATCACCTCCACATGCATAACAGTCCCCCATGCTCAACATCCTCCCCATGCAACCCTTCCCTCCAAACAACATCCCCCCAGTGCATCAGGCACTGAGCACCAAACTGGATGGATGTTGGATAGTCTTCCATGTTAAGTGTAGGACAAAAATACGTTGTACCCCTTTTCAGCGCTTTAAGGGTTAAATTTCTCCACATCTGTTCTTGATGTGACAGAAGGAACACCATCTCCAAATTTCACATTTCCAGGTCCAGGGGTTGGGGCAGAGCATCCATCAGTCACTGAGTCTTCAATGCAAAGTATAGGGAAGAAAACACATTGCACCCCATTTCACCCCCTTCAGGTTGGAATTTCTGAAAATTGGTTTTTAGTGACTCCCTCCATCACAGAAGGAACACCCTCCCCAAATTTCACGCTTCTAGGCCTGACAGTTTTGGCAGGGTGTTGATGAGTCAGTAATGACGATGAAGATTAGTTTTATAAAACGCATTGCACCCCTTTTCACTCCCTTCTGGTTGGAATTTTTGAAAACTGGTTCTTAGTGGATCCCTGCATCATGGAAGGAACACCCTCATCAAATTTCATGCTTATAGGCCCAGCGGTTTAGGCTGGGTGTTGATGAGTCAGTGATGATGATGAAGATGCCTTTTATATATATAGATTTAACATACAAACCAGCAGGGCACTGCCAAAACTAGACTCATGTGAGACCCATATTGGAGAGACAGCTGTCTATAGCCTCCCCCTGTATTGCTTGGTGTGCAGCCTGACTCATGGTGGCACTCAATTGTAGACTGAGTGCCCCAATCATAGTCAACCATACAGCAGAGACAGCTGGACTCTTAGCCCTTTGGCTGACTGGACCAGACCAGGCTAAATCCAGGCCAAGGCTCACCAAACCTGCCTCTGAAGCTGGTCAAGCATTACGGAGCTAATTAAAGCTACCCAGGGCCCTCGCATGTCTCTGACTGCACACCAGGCCTAACTGTATGCACCCTGTCCCGCACAATTCCTGCCAAGTGACCAATTTACTTTAGCCCATATCCAACCCTAGCAGCTTGGGGTAGGCGAAAAAACCCTTGTGTGTGTGATGCCAATTAACATGAAGGCCAACCCCATGGCCCCACCTCACCCCCCTCCTACCCAACCCCGTTTGGTGGCCAGCTAAGCTCAGGACACATAGGGTGGGTAGGAGGAGACACTAAAAAAAGCAGGCCTCCGTCAGTCTTGAAAGACTGGTATCATGCTCGGCGCTGCATACGGCGCTGCATATGAACGCCACTGAATTAGTCCAATGGAAAGCCAGAGCCAATATGATTGGATCCAGGCAGAGCTGGGCTAAGGATAGGAGCTCACCCTGTCTTGTGGGGCCGACCTGGGTCTCGAACCCTGGCCTTCTGGTTGACAGGCACAGTGATTTAACCACTTGTACCACCCACACTGCACCAAAGCAAACTGAGGTGTCTGAGGCTACATCCTCAGACACCCCCAGGCAGCACGCCCCCTGAGCCCAGTAACCAATAGCAGGTAAGCTTCTGCCTGCTGTCAGTCAGGTGGGTGGGGCAAACCGGCCAGCATGCTAAGCATGCAAGCCCCAATGTTTGACTATTATTTCCACTCTAAGCAGTGACTCAGAGGAAGTGTTCAGTGCGGAGAGCCCCTAGTTCAGGCTGTGGAGATGTGGGAGCCAGCATCTGGTATCAAGCTTGAACCCAGCCATCAATTACCCCCTACTTGGAAGACCCCCTACCCCAAATCTGGAACCCCTAGAGCAGCAGCTCCCATAAGCATAAATTCTTAAGGTGCCCTAAAGGACTCAGCCAGAGCCTGAAATCCTTTGGAACCAATGATCTGCACCTTGTGATCTGTCCAGGGTCCTGAAGGGACCTAACAAGCCTTGCTCCTGGATGGGACTTGTTACCTTTACCTGTGGACTGCATTGCTTGGCACCTGCTCAGCTGTTTGCCTCTCTCTTCCCGTCGGTCAAGCCTGGCCAGGACCAAGCTCTAGTATCAGGCTGGCCAGGAATGACAAGCAGGGCAGGGACGTATCTGTTGGAAGCTGTGCTAAATTGTCCCATTCATCTGCAGATGACTCATGTAAATATATGGTGTCAGTCCCAGATGGGTCACAGCAGCATTATTGCTGCCACTTCCATGCTTTGGGATAACCAAAAAAATGTAGAGAGGATTATCAATCAGGACAAGCAGACTTTGTGCTCTTAAGAGGTGGGGAGAATTTTATTAGAAGCAGGTTTTTTTCCCTTGGCTCTCTCACACATTTCATGTTGCAAGTCAGTGGTTAATGTGGGTCACCTGATTTGGTCCATACTCATCCTCCTTTCCTCATTGATCCAGCTGTGTCTAAAACGAGCCCTGAGGCCTTGTTCTTCACTGAAAGTCCAATTCCATTGCCACACAGGGTCTTCAGCTAGTTCGTACATGATCCTGATCTGCAAGGGGGGGGGGAGGAATCTGGGTTTTCTAATCTGCAGAAAACCACACACACTTTTGCCCCAGGGGAGACTTTTCCAGGCCTGATATAGCAGGATCCTTAACAGACTCTCAACCTGCATCTTCTTCTTTCAGCTGGTCTACATTGAGCGTCCAGATGGCACAGAATCATTGGTGAAGAGGAAATTAGATTGGGGCAAAATTTTGTCCTATGACCAGATTATTGGCCTTCCCTACAGGAAGACCTCGTATCAGTGAGTACTCTGACTGTGGACTTTGAGCCACTCTCTGCCACAGTCTCTACTTGTTTTGGACTGTGAGACTAGGCTAAGCTTTCCACCCCACCCCCACAGTTTCTCTGGACTCAGGAAAAGGGGAGAATTCTCACCAGAGCCCCAGTCCCTCCAGCAGCAGCCTTCATCAGAGCACTAGTCAAGAGGTGCTGAGCACAACTTAGTACCATCTTTGCCATGAATACCACTCACCCAGCCACCTGGCATGTCTCTGAAGCAGCTGCAGGCCATGGAGACAAGAGTGATAGGCCCCACATGCAATGGACAACTCCATCTGGCAGGTCTCTGCCCAGCAACTGTGCAATCCCCCAATGTCTGGGGGACCACACCAGAGGTGCAGACCAATAATGGTTGAGCAAGTCCAGCAAAAGGGAGAAACATTTTACTGGTGACTACTACTCTATACTGATGAGAAAAGCTGCTAAGTCTTTAACTGAGCCAAGTCAGACTCCAACTTGGAGCCTTCTACTTCTTAGACTAAAAATATCCTTCCTCTTGGTCCCACCAAACCCACTACAGACCCTTTTCACAAGTCCTCCCAGAGGGACTTGGACAATGCATGGAGTGATGCCACCTGTCAAAACCACAGCTGCAGACTGGTGGACAAACTGTATTACCTACCTGAAAAAACATGCAATCCCTGAAGCTTCCAGTGGTGGATGTACCTGTTGCCACCTTGTCCATTCTACAACTAGAAGGGGACAGCATCCCCAAGGACCCATTCAAAGCACAACTGTGAGTTCTCTTAATTCTCTGGAGGAGTCGGAAAAGGGCCACTCATAATGCATGGGTTTGCCCCGCCTCCTGTCAGTCAGGGCCAGACAGGTCTTTGATCTCCTTCCGGTGCGGGGCATCCCTTCCCCAGTCCAGCTCTGACTCCTCAAGAGTAGGGTTGTGGTCTGCTGTGCTCCAGAGAGCACAGCTTATCTCCTTCTTATTCCTCTCTCATCCTTCAGCCTTCTCTTCTCCAAGAGCTCCTTTCACTCTCTCTGCTGTCCCTTTCGTGACAGGACCGGTGGTTGGGACCCCCCCTGGGATCTGCTCTCTACAGGGGTTACCTGGTCGTTGGGGTCCTCCAAGGGCCCCCCCCACCCTCCATTACTGACCGGCATAGCTTGGGCCCCCCTCTGGCTTAGCCCTCTCGGACTGCCTGGTCTCCTGCCGCCCATGAAGCCCACGCTGGTCGGGGACACCCCCGGGAGTCGTCCCCCTCGCTCCGCGGCGTTCACCATCGCCGGGGCCGGGTGCAGGCCGGAGCTGCTCTGCCCGCCCCAGCCGATCCGGCCAGCACGCCTCACTGCGCCCACATGACAGCATGTCCTCCCGCACAGGCGCCTCCATGGGCTCTCCCTCCTAGCCGTGTGGCATCCTGCGGCTTCAGCTGACCCACAGTGATTGCGTCATTGAAGGACGCCTTCGACTCTGCTGTCTCCGTGAACCTTCCGGCTCTAGTTAAATCAGCAGTCCTTGAGGCCACCTTGAGCAGGACCTATTCTCGACAACGGAGGGCACATTCACCCAGCCCAACTACACCTGTCTCCTCCCTCTCTGAGGATTCTGTGCAGTCTTTGCCACATAAAAGGGTGCGCAAGACAAAGCATTTGGAGCACCCCAAACGCAAACACAAGGCGTCCAGGAGTCATCACAAACGTCGTTGACCTTCTTCATCATCCTCGGCGTCTTCAGCATCGGCTTCATCTGGTTCAGAGGAGGAACAGGGGGCAGGCACGGAGACGGAGGAGCCTCGCAAGAGTGCTCGCCTTTTTCCTTCAAAGCTTCTCAATCCTGTGGTGGATAGATCTGCCAGATGTCTTACCTTGCGCAGATCAGCCACTATCGACTCAGATTCCGACCAGGACAGAGCTGAGGCCTTCCCAAAATCTGAGACCCAGCAAACAGTTATCCCTTTCCCCAAGGCATTCGAATCCATTTTTTCCCAGGAATGGCGTGCGCACTCCAAGGGATCGGGCTCTCGCGTTGTGGATAAGTTCTACACGCTACCAGAGAAGCAGATGGAGCTGCTTACGGTCCCAGTGGTGGACTCCCCTGTAGCAGCTTTGGCCTCGTCATCGGTCCCTGTGGACGGAGATATACTTCCAAAGAATCCTACTGACCATCGCATGGAAACTCTTCTGAAGCGCAATTTCGAATTCTCCTCCTTTTCGTTCTGGGCTGCTTCGGCAAACTCTGTCATGGCCCACACAGCTTTCATCTGGGCCCAAAAGGCGGCCAGGAACAAGAGACTCCCCAAGGAATTCAAGAGTACCCTGAAGAACATCGCCTTGGCATCGGCTTTTGCAGCCGATTCCTCCTTAGATGTTATGCGTTTCTCAGCGCGCGCCATGTCCTCCAACGTATCTACACGCAGAGCCCTGTGGCTACGTTCCTGGTTGGGGGAGGCTGGATCCCACTCCAAATTGATTAACTTGCCATTTGAAGGGAAGAAGCTGTTTGGCAAAGCATTGTAGAATCAAAGAATTTGGTAGAATCCAAAGACAAGCGGAAGATCCTTCCTCCCTGGAAGAAGGACATCCCCAAGCAGAGACAGTCTTCCTTTTGTCCTTCCAGGCCTCGGTTCCGAGATCCCTCGGGGACCCAGTTTCGGTCTCGCTGGACCAACGCAAGCGACCTTCCTAGATCCAAGCCCAGCAGTTACAACCAATCTAACAAGGGCCAATTTCCCTGTAAGGGAGACAAGAATCCCAGATCAGCCTGATGCCAGGCCTGGGCCAGGGCCCAGCGCTATTGGAGCTCGCCTCCTGGCCTTCGCTCCCTGCTGGCAGGGATCTATTTCAGATACCTGGGTCCTCTGGACAGTGTCTCGTGGGTACGCGATAGAGTTCCAACAACGCCCCCTGAATCGCTTCTGGAGGGTTCTGGTCTTGAGGGATCCCCTAAAACATCAACAGAAGATCCAGGCCATTCAACATCTCTTAGACATCCAGGCCATAGAGCCAGTACCCATCTCCCAAAGGGGCAAAGGGGTCTACTCCATCATCTTCCTTGTTCCAAAGCGCAATGGAGAAATGCAGATGATTTTAGGTTTGAAGTGGCTGAACCTGTTCACCTTGAAAAAGCGCTTCAAGATGGAGACGTGGCGGACCATTACTGTGGCCCGGGACAAGGGGGATTTTCTGACATCCATAGATCTGTCAGAAGCATACCTTCATGTTCCAATATGTCCATCTCACCGGAGGTTTCTTCGCTTCGCCTACGGGTCACACCATTTCCAATACCGGGCCCTAACCTTCGGCCTCTCGGCAGCTCCGAGGGTGTTCACGAAGCTACTCCTGGCCTTGATGGCCAACCTTCAGTCACAGGGCACCCGCGTCTTCCCGTATTTGGACAACATCCTTGTTGCCGCTTCGTCTTTTGCTCGAGCTTGCGAGGATCTTCGCAGGGTGGTCGATATGCTAGAAAACCACGGTTTTGTGATCAACAGATCCAAGAGCATCTTGGTTCCAACCCAGTCCTTAATCCATCTGGGACTACTCATCCGAACGGACATTTTCCAACTTTTTCTCTCGCTGGAGCGCAGGACGAAGCTCAGGTCAGCCCTCCTACAGGTCTAGGACTCGTCTTCTGTCCCATTGATGACATTGGCGTCCCTCCTGGGGCTTATGGTCTCCTGCCAGGACGTTGTGCCCTGGTCCAGGTTTCATCTCAGACCTCTCCAGGCCCTGTTGCAGCCTTTTGCGCATCTGATAGAACACAAAGCTCATAGGATGGTGAACATTCCACTCTCTGTGGCGCAATCTCTGGAATGGTGGCTGGACCCAGCCAGAGTGGAATCAGGTGTCAGTCTTGATCTTCCAGAACGTCAGGTCTTAATAACAGATGCCAGCCTGTCAGGGTGGGGAGCCCATCTTCAATCCCACCTGGCACAGGGGACGTGGTCCCCACAAGAACAACTTTTTTCTATCAACAGGCTGGAGCTCAGAGCGATATGTCTGGCGCTGTTTCAATTCCAGGATATTCTGCTCGGAGCACATGTGCTGATCCAGACGAACAATGTCTCTGCCAAAGCCTTTGTGAACCGGCAGGGAGGGACCAGGTCGACAGGCATGATGGAGGAAGCGTCTCTTCTGTTTATGTGGACAGAGAACAATCTTGCCTCGTTGAAAGCGGAACACCTTCCGGGGGTCTTGAATTCAGAGGCGGACTGGCTAAGAAGACAGTCGCTGGACGAGGGCGAATGGAGCCTACACCCCCAAGTGTTTTCGACCATTGCAGTGCTGCTGGGGAGGCCAGAGATAGATTTGTTTGTGTCTCACACGAATGCGCAGGTGCCAGCCTTCGTTTCCGGGGTTCCCCACCCCGCAGGTGTGGGGGTGAACGCCTTGGTAATTCCGTGGCCCTCAGTTCTTCTATATGCTTCTCCGTCTTTTCCCTTGATTCCGGCGGTTCTTCAGAGGTTGAAAAAATTCAAGGCCAACCTGATTCTAATAGCCCCAGACTGGCCGAGAAGGCTGTGGTATCCGACTCTGGTCAACTTGTCGGTGGCACCTCCAGTCAGGCTCCCTCCTTGGCCTGACGTCCTGATGCAAGGTCCTCTTCTACATCCCAACCCAGGTCTGTACAAGTTGACAGCCTGGTGTTTGAGCGGATTAGTCTCAAGAGGAGAGGATATTCCGACAGAGTTTTGACCACACTTTAGGCTTCTTGTCGGTCGTCCATCAACCGTATCTACGCTAGAACCTGGCGGAGGTTCGTGTTGTGGTGTTCAGAGAAAAATGTTTCTATCCGGAATCCGAAAATCCGTCACGTCCTGGACTTTTTGCAGGATGGTGTGGACAAGGGGTTAAGCACAAACACCATCAAAAGACAGTTGGCTACCATCAGTTCGGTCTTGGGCCCGAGGAAATTTGGTCCTCTCTCTTCTCATCCAGATCTTAAGCGTTTCCTCAAAGGTTTGAAGCTAATCAACCCCCCGGTGATTCATTGCTTTCCTACCTGGGACCTCCACCTTGTCCTCAAGGCTTTGATGGGCAAACCCTTCGAGCCTCTGGGTTCTGTTCCTGTCAGGTTTATGACCCTTAAAGTAATCTTTTTAGTTGCCATCACGTCTGCTAGAAGGGTGTCCGAGCTTGGTTCCTTGTCCACTAACTCTAATCTTTGTGTTTTCCAGGAAGACAGGGTGGTCCTTAGACTGGATCCTTCCTTCCTGCCAAAGGTTAACTCTCTTTTCCATAGGAGTCAGGAGTTAGTACTACCAACACTATGTCCCAATCCTAAGTCATCAAGGGAGAGGGCGTGGCACTCTCTTGATGTTAAGAGAGCTTTGAGCTACTATTTGGACAGGACCAGGGAATTCCGCAGGTCTGAAGCATTATTCTTTCTTTTTGGGGGAGTTTCCAAGGGGAAGCGGACCTCGGCGTCTTCCTTGTCCCAATGGCTCAAGATGGCTATTGTCGAGGCATATAAAGCAGTGGGTAGGGATGTCCCTGAGGGAATCACTGCCCATTCAACGAGGGGAGTGGCGGCCTCTGCAGCCTTTGAGGGGACCGCTTCTCTTGAAGCGATCTGCAAAGCGGCTGTCTGGTCTCTGCCCAGCAACTGTGCAATCCCCCAATGTCTGGGGGACCACACCAGAGGTGCAGACCAATAATGGTTGGTGGACCATTACTCCATCATTACAAGGTGGACCAAGCGGCATCGGCTGAGGCTGCACTTGGTCGCTGGGTACTGCAATCTGTGGTATCTAAATGAGATTGACTGTGTCTCTCCCACCCGGTGAGTGAGGCTCTGGTATATCCCATGCATTATGAGTGGCCCTTTTCCGACTCCTCCAGAGAAGGCAGGAATTTACTTACCAGAAAATGTCCTTTTCTGTGAGGAGAGGAAAAGGGCCACTCAGGCCCACCTCACTTGAGATGCAGTTCTTTCTCGCATTGCTGTTTATGTTCCACGTGGGTTATAGTTTGTTGGGGTGTTTGTAGCAGACCAGTTGGTTCTGTTTTACTGGGGGAGTGGCTGTTTTCTCCCTACCTTGTTCTTTCACTGATCTAACTTGCTTGTTAGCTTCCTTTCCTGGCTCGTTTTCTCTTCTGTTGCCTCTGTCCATACATGGACTACCTGATACTTCTAAGGTCGGTGGTGTCAACTTCCTCTTTGGACTCTGGTATCCACACTGGGGAAGGGATGCCCCGCACCGGAAGGAGATCAAAGACCTGTCCGGCCCTGACTGACAGAAGGCGGGGCAAATCCATGCATTATGAGTGGCCCTTTTCCTCTCCTCACAGAAAAGGACATTTTCTGGTAAGTAAATTCCTGCCTTCTCCTTCAGAAAAGCCTCTGCCAACTCTGTTATGGCCAGATGCTTTGTATGGGCAGAACAGCTTGCAAAGGCAAAAAAGGAACCTTCCCAGGACGGTCAAAAACTCCCTAAAGAAGACTGACCTAGTAGCAACCTTTGCAGCCAACTCCTCCCTTGACATCATGAATCTCTCCATGAAGGCAATGTCCTCCAACATCACTGCCAGGCAAACCATCTGGCTGAAAACCATGTCTGGGTAAGATGGAACAAACCATCCCCATCTTACCCAGACATCGTAGGTTCCTGTGCTTCAGCTACATCACTAGACATTTTCACCATTAGGCACTTCTTTTTGGTCTCACAGCAGCTCCCCTGCCCCCCGCATCTTCATGAAAGTGCTGGTCACTCTTCTGGCTGCTCTCAGGTAGAAGAGGGTCACAATATTACCCTACCTGGACAACCTCCTGATCACAGCTCCATTGGCTCAGAAGGCCTCTTACCCTGAACTTAACTATGACAATGACTACCCTTTGTCAGCATGGCTTTGTTATCAATGAACTGAAGTTCACTGATTGAACTGATTCAATGAACCAATTCAGTTCACCGTCAACAACTGGAGCATCTAGACCAGCGTTTCTCAAAGTTGGGGTCGGGACCCCTTTTGGGATCGCCTAGAGGTTTCCTGGGGGTCGCCTGGTGCAGGGGGATAGCTCAGGCTTGCCAAACCTCCTGCTGTAGCTGCACATGCACTGGGGCTGACAGACAGCCTCAGGGCCCAATCCTATGCATGCCTACTCTGAAATAAATCCCATTATAGTCAGGGGGGCCTTTACTCCCATGTAAATGTGGACAGGATTGCAGCCTCAGGGTCCAATCCTATGCCCAATCATCTGAAATAAATCCCATTGTGTTCAATGTGTGCATAGAACACACATTTCATTTGTAACAATGAAAATACATCCTCCATATCGGATATTTACATTACGATTCATAACAGTAGCAAAATTACAGTTATAAAGTAGCAACGAAAATAATTTTATGGTTGGGGTTCCCCACAACATGAGGAACTTATAAAGGGGTCATGGCATTAGGAAGATTGAGAACCACTGATCTAGACCTTCTTGTGGATACAAGCTCCTTCAGGCCAACAGACAGGTTGTACTATGAGAAGCTTTCCTAAGGATGAGAGCTGGTTCATCCATGCCTGTCTCCAGGGCTTGATGATCTTGTGCCAGGATGTTGTGGAGCTGTACCACTTTCACCTGTGAAACCTTCAGCAATTCCTCAGTCCTTGCCTGCTCCTCATAGAGTGAAAAAGCTTCCTCAATCTTCTCCTTTCAGATCAGCAGTGCCTATCCCTAGGCTGGTGGCTACACCAGGGTTGACTCTTCTGTGGCGTAAGCCTGGGATCTCCACACAGAATGATTCTGACAACAAATGCTAGCCTCCTTAGGTGGGGAGCACATTTACAGGGAAACTTCATGTAGGGCCATTGGACCTCTTTTGAGCTCTGACACTCCATAGATTGGCTGGAATGCAGAGCCATCCTGCTTGCACTGTCCTTTGCAAGGACACTACTGCACAACACTCATGTCCTTGTAAGGATGGACAACATGACTGCCAAGGCATACATCAAAAGATCAAGAAACTTGATCAAGAAACCTAATGGAAGAAGCAAAATTGCTTGTCCAGTGGGCCAAAGCTCACCTGGCCTCCATTAAGGTGGAACACATGGTGGGAATGGGAAATTGCACTGCAGACTGGCTCGGCTGCTGAGACCTAAATGTAGGGGAGCTGACCCTGCACTACACTGACCACACCATCCATGATTTATGGCAATCACTCAGCACCTCTCCTTGCTGCCCAGACAGAGCTCCTGTTGCAGGGACCACGTCTGCATCCCAATCTAAGTAAGAACTCATGAAAAAGGGATATCTAGAGAAGTAGAACCTGTAGGCACCCAGATATTTTTCAAAACCCTGTAGGCATCCAGATATTCTTCCACCAACAAGGTTTATGCTCGCACCTGAAGAAAGTTCTTCAGGTGCAAAGCTAAGAGATTGCAGGACTCCAGGTCAAAAGTGAAAACCATCCTCAGGTTCCTGCAAGAGGGCTTGGACAAGGGACTGAGTAGCTGCCCTCTGAAGCACCAAGTGGTCACACTTGTTTCCATCCTGGGGGAGAAAAGTATGGCATAATTTCAGTTCACCCACGTGTCAAGCGGTTCCCGAATGGGATGGCATTGTCAAACCCACCACCCATTCAAAGATTTCCTACCTGGGATCTGAGTTTGGTGCTAAGGGCATTGAAGTGTCCCTCTTTCAAACTCCTATTGAATGTCTCGCTTAAGGACCTGACATTGAAAACTCTCTTCCTGGTGGCTATCACTTCAGCAAGGAGGTTCTCAGAGTTGAGTTCCCTCTCTACTAACCCTAATCTATGCATTTTCCATGTGGATATCTAGATCCTTCTTTATGCCCCAGATTAACACTGTTTCAGATCCCAAGATCTTGTCCTGCTTCCCCTTTACCCAAAGCTCCAAGCAATGTAGATGACACTCTCTTGACATGCACAGGGTACTCAGGTACTACATGGAGTGCATAAGGGAAATCCATCTGATGCTTGGTTGAAAATCACTGCTTCAGGGGATGGTGTTGTAGTGAGGGATGCTGTGATTCTTCCCACCCGACGGACTTACTGATCTGGCAACATCTGCAATGTTGATATTGCCCCCCTTTCCTAAGTTCAGAGAAAACCAGTAATATCTTATCTGGAAATGTCCTATTCTTGAATGAAGGAAAATGAGGGCATTCTGCCCATTCTGGGTCACAGTGGCCTTTCTCTGTTAGATCCTGCATTACACACAGCCAGTCAGGGCTTTCAAGGCCATGGTCTTTAATCTTCCACTCTGTTGCTTTGTTAATGTTGAACTGTTTGTTTTCTGTTCTGCTTGTTTTTTCTGCTTCTTGAGATTATTAATTCTAGGTATGTGCCACGAACCCACTGCCTTGGGGGAACCAGCCATAAGATGGCAGACAGAGGGGTCCTTCCTGGGCTCTGTGAACTGGCCTGGGTTGGGTAACCTCCCCCCCCCCCCCATGGGAGGAGATCAAGTCTGTCCCTGTCTCCTTGAGTGGGTGGGGTAGGGTTTCCATAATTCTCTTCCACAAAATCCCACTTGCCAGTTTATTTATTTAGCATAGAGATAAATCAAATGTTTATATCCAGTTCACCCAGCCATTCAAGGACAGTCGTCTATGTTGAAAAAGTCAGACATTGGGCTGGTGTTGGCTCTCGGTGGACCCTTGGACACAATGTGATGTATATTTTGTCAAGGAGCACCACAGTCACGCTGAGGTGTAGAAGCAAGACCCCACTTAAACAGTGAGTCCTAGCAGATATCATGCTAGCTATGGATCCTGTTCAGAGCTGACCAGTGCTGGTGCCCATACTTGCCAGTATGTGAACACAATCACCAAAAATCAATATTGACCCTTTTTTGGGACACATGGCAATGCTAGAGTGGGGGCAAACCCACACTGTTGTGAATGCCCCCCTTTTTTCTTCATCTAAGAATAGGACATTTCCAGGTAAAAAAATGCTAGTTTTTTCAGCTTGCAGAATCATCCTCTAGAGCTCCAGTGTTTTTCCTTCATTGAGGTATCTGTCTTCCTTCCTTCCTTCCTTCCTTCCTTCCTTCCTTCCTTCCTTCCTTCCTTCCTTCCTTCCTACCTACCTACCTACCTACCTACCCCATGATTCTAGGTCAGCAATAGACTGAGTATGTAGCACAACCAAGGGCTTTGGGAACTTGCAAGAAACACTCCAAAGGCAGAGCAATACCCCGAAGCCAAATGCCTGTACATGGAGCTGGAAGCCAACACCTGAGTGGCAAAATAGGGCAAAAATCAGACAAAGCTCAGCAGGCTATCAAAGAACAGTCCAGGAAGTCTTGCCAACATCCTTGGAAGTGGTGAAGTCTTGGGCAATCATGTGGTGTGCTCTGGGGAATGTCTGGGCAGTAAGCATAGGGCTTCGGGATGGGGGAAAGTGTGTTCTGAGCATGCTTTTTTGCTTTCAGAGGAGAATTCCATGTCAAATTCAGCCAGAAGTGCCCAATTGCTGAATTGCGCCTTGTGGACTTGCCAACACCACAACGCTTCACCCGGATTGAGCATTACTCAACCAAGCCCCCTGAGGTCATGGACAAGACCATGTTCCACAATGAACGTGCGCTACATGTGTTCCAGGGGCTGATCTATCAGCTACTTTGGCTACACTCAGACTACAACAGGGTGAGGACAGCTTTTGTTTGGCTATGGCTGCAATCCTAAAGACACTTTCCTGGGAGTAAGATCCATTGAATTCAATGGGGCTTACTTTTGAGTAGACATGGTTAGGATTGTGCTCTATGTCATCCTTGTATGGGAGGGGTTGGGGCTGGAAATCTTTTAAGCCTGCCAGGCCAGGCTTTCAGCCAGTGGTTCAGTGCCCTCCTGGGGCACTGGGGAACATGCTATTTTCAGTTTGCATGTGGGGCTCCCAAGTCAGCCTCCACAAGCTCTACATGTTAACCAGAACTGAAAGAGGCTTCTGTGGCTCTAGTGCTTTCCTTCCAGCTCTGGTCTGGCCAAGGAGTAGAGCTAAACCCTCCTCAGCCATCTTTCTCACTCTCTTTGATGCCTCCTATGGTAGCCAGACAGCTGAGCAGATACATGCAAGGGCCTTGGTGTCTCCCTACACACCTGGGGTGCTCAGGAAGGATACTTCAGCATCTTGCCTGTGGCACCCTCTTTAGTTCTGTGTTGCATGGTGGAGCTGTGAGGTCCCCTGCATGCGCATTTTGGGGGCCGTGGTCTCCCTGTAGATGACAGCTGATGTCTACCAAGGCTGGTCAAGAAGGTGGGTTGAGAGGGCTGTTGGCACAAAAGGGTTGGGAGAGCCTCAGACCCTTTCTTGTGTGCTTCCTTGTGAAGAGTGCTGCACATCATTGGCCACCAGGGGCCACCATAAGCACACAAGACTTTCTGGTCTTTCTGTACCTGGCACCCTCCTTTGCATGGCACATCCCTCTGGCTGCCGGGATAGGTGTTCTTCCCAGGCAGTGCTGGATTTACATCTAAGCTAAACAAGCTATTGCTTAAGACCCCACTCTCTTGGGGGCCTCCAAAATTTGGAAAGAAAAAAACCCCTGGATATATATTTCCAAAATATAAGATAAAAAAACAAAATAATAGATTTATATCAATTACTTTGATAAAATACATATTTTGTTATGTGCAATTTGTTGACAAAGGACAGCTGGACATATAAAGGGCACCATTTCTTTCAACAGCTTAGGGCTTCACCAAACCTAAATCCAGCCCTCCCCAGGGTTTGTACTTGCTAGTTACTAGCCTCTTTCTCCCTGTTTCTGCTACTGCTGTTGCTGGCCTCTGGCTCTGTTTTGGATGAGGCTATGGGCACAATCCTAACCATGTCTACTCAAAAGTAAGCCCCATTGTGTTCAATGGGTCTTACTCCCAGGAAAATGTCTTTAGGATTGTAGCCTAAGTCAAGGCTCAGATGGTTTAGGTTTGCAATCCTAAAGATACTTTCCTGGGAGTAAGACCCATTAAACACAATGGGGCTTACTTTTGAGTAGACATGGTTAGGATTGTGCTCTCAGTTCACTTGGCTGCTCAGTTTACTACATACTTCTTGGGCTAGAAGCAACAGAGGTTAGATAGACCAGGCTGTCTTGGTACCTTGTTCCCTGATTTGAAACACAAAATCTTTATTATCTACTGCTGTAGCTGGGACCAGTGCTGGATGGCAAAGGGTGCGTGTGTGTGAATGTGGAAACCACCATGGCCCACTTAAATGGCAACTTACAGTCTTATATTCTAGCCTTATGCAGATCCAGTCCATGACCCCACCTGGCGCTGGTGGAAGGACAAGAAACAAGATTCGGTAAGAAAAAGATCTCACATTCTCCATAAGAATCTTTCAATCATCTACTGGCCAAGGAATCATGTTAAGCCTTTGACATCAGCTTAGGCTGCAATCCTGTGTGTGCTTAACTGGGAGTAGGAACTGACTTCTGAATAGGTATGCCTATGTTCAGTTGCTTTTTGAACAAAAAATTTAAAACTGTTCGTGGTCCTCTGACCTGATTCAACGGAGCTTTTGTATGTTCTTACATTCTTACCTCTTACAACACAGAGCCCACAGCCCTGCCTTTTGAGAAAGATCTCTTCCCTTTTAAAAACTGGAATTTTGAACACAACCTTCACAAAACAATGGGCTGCTGCCTGAATCTACTCCCTTCTGACCCCTCCCTGCCTTTCAGGAATACTACACCTACTTAGCCAGCAACAGGAATACCTCAGGCGGAGTCTATGTGGACATGAACAGCTACCTCAAGATCTACCACTTGTACCCCAATAATTTGCTGCCCAAACGCATCTACCTGGACAAGCAAGCTGTCTTCTCCATTGGAGTGTACCTGAGCATCAGAACAGCCAAGCAGAGCCGTGAGCCTCCAGCAGTGTGCAACATCTCACCCCATCCCATAGCCTGCTTGGTGTTTCATGACCTGCTTATTTAGACCATGGCAGCGAGTAGCAGAGGAAAGGTTAAATTGGGGTGGCCAACCTTTCCACTTCAGGGCTCCTGGACTTTCAATAATTCAGTAGATTGAGTAGAAGAGGGAATTTCAGCAGGTGCAGCTTGTTGTCTCACAGATGACCACCTTCATCTGCTGAAATTCCCTTCTCTACACAATCATGAAAGTGGATTAAATAAAGGCTGAGCGAAAGGAGGGTATCTGGTTCCACGCACCATCCCAGATTTACACCAGTGGAGGGGCTGGCAGTACAAAAGTCCTTACATGTCATGCTATGGGCTGATCCTAGATAGGACTAAGCTGTAAAGCTGTAACTCTACACACATTTTCCTGGGAGAAAGCCCTGTTGAACACCATAGGATTTTCTTCTGAGTAGACACACCCAGGCTTGACCAGTCAGCTCCTACCTGTGGTGGGGGGCTTTCTCTTTGAAAGTCTCCTAGAAAAGCTAAGTATTCAATTTTCACATTTATAGTTTAGGATTCTTTTGAATTAAACGCACAACCAATTAATTGCGCAAAAGACTGGTTTTGTTATTTATTTATTTATTTATTTATTTATTTATTTATTTATTTATTTATTTATTTATTTATTTATTTATTTATTTATACCATGCCTTTTCCATGCTATTGCAAATGTCAAAGGCAGCTTACATAGCGTGCAATCCTAAAAGCACTTTCCCATTGAACTCAATGGGGCTTACTTCTGAGTAGACAATAATAGGATTGCACTAATAGTTTTTTATTCTTTTTGTCCTCACACCGACCCTGTGAGGTAGGTAATGGTTCTACAGGCAGCTCGTAGAATTCTTCTAGTCCAGATGGAATCCTTCAAGGCGTAGTCACCATGTCTGGCATCAGAGAATGCCTTCAAGCTTCCAGTAATTAAAACACGTTGATTTTCTTCTAAAACTTTCCGACCATTTAGATGGAAATCAGCATGTTCTCAGTGACTAAGGAAGGTACCACGTCAATGAGAAAGAAATTTATATGGAATTTCCTGAGGGCCATTTGGGTAGCTGTGAGAAGTGGACAATAGTGCTCTTGCAAGGCGTGCACATGCTCACCATTAGGTACAAAGCTAAGGACATGAGAGGGTGGCATATAGAGGGGGAGGAGGGCCACCAGTTATCTCTCCAAGCACCCCAAATTGGATCTTTCCTAGACCAATGAGACATTTCCCAAGGTGGATTACCAGAAAATCACACACTGCAATTCAAATATGGTAGGACTCACCTCTAATTCACTTGGACTGATAGGTTTACTGTTTTCTCTGCAGTGGGGGATTCACAAAATGTCCTGACGAATGCGTGGCTCACAGTAGTTTTGGCCCACCCTGAATACCTTACTGCTGATCTGGAGCGTGAGGAGCTCATTAGCAGAGGTGGCGTGCTGTACAAGGTAAGGGCATCTTTAGAAGAATAGCCGGGAGGGCAGCGCAGTAGGTTTTGTGTAACCAGTTCCTTCCACTCATCACTGGAGGCATTCTGTGCCACATCTGCAATGCATAGGAATTCACCAAACCAAATGGTAGGGGGAGTCCAGGAGTTACCAGGGTCAGGGAGGTTGGAGCTGGGCTTGTGCCAGTCTGAAGCTGTCAGTGGCTGACATTGAGACTGAGATCCTGCTTCCAGTCTCCTGTTGCCCAGCAGTTGATTGCTACCTGTCCTCATCTACTTCCATCTCCCAAGCCTCTTTCACAGACTCTTCTGCCTTTCCCAACAGGTGAATATCAAAGATACCGGTATGTACCCCTTTCAATCGCTGAGTGGGAAAAGTCTTATGAAGACCTCATTTGCACTTAAGGTAAAAAGGAGAGCTTCTTTCCTACCAGCTCCAAAAAAATCTGGTGTCCTGTGGTTGTCCTATAAGACTGGGGTCTCCAAACCCTGACCTGGGGGTCAAATGCAGCCCTCAGCATGCCTTTACTCAGCCCTCTGCCTGTTTCGGGGCCACCAAGGGCTTTTGGCCCACTCAACAGGTCTTGAACTGTGCTCTGTTTGCATCCAGAAGGGGTTCTGTGGTCCTCAGGATACCTTCAGAACAACTTCCTCTGGCCTTAGCATTCAAGTTCCATTTCTAATGTATTAATTTAAATTTTATATTTAAATATTTTTTGGCTCTCAAAAACATGTCAGATATTTGATGCAGCCCATTGGCCAAAATGCTTGGAGACCCCTGCAACAGGATAAAGGTAGCCCCTCTTTGACACTCAATAGGCCTTGTCTGGAACCAGACCTTCTCCTGCCATCCTCCATTGTGCAACTGGCTTGTTCTCCTGTAATAAAAAAGCTTGAAGTTGCCCCTTTCTTTGAGGTCACAACCAGATTTTCTTTCCATTTCCCAGGTTGTACGTTCAGGCATGAACTGTTACCACTATACAAGCAATGGACCAGAACTGAAGGTAATGGCAGGCTTGGGTCCTAGAGCAGAAGGTTGTGGAGAGGTGGAACCCATAAAGTGGCCCAGAGTGTAGCCTACCACCCTACCCTATCCCTTTATGGACACATTTATGGAGGAAAAGTGTGGGTTAGAAGCCAGGAGTGTATGCAACCTCCTGGTTTTAGGAGTGGTCTACCTCAGAATGCCAGGTCCAAGAGAATGGCAGCAGAACGTGGGTCTCTTGTTGTCTTGTGTGCTCCCAGAGGCATTTGGTGGGCCATTATGGGATCCACAAAGCTGGACTAGATGGTCCTGTGGCAGGATCCAGCAGGCCTCTTCTTAGGTTCTTATGAACACAGCCCTGATGATGCAGCAGTTCAATCTGAAAATAGGGGTGCCTGCGCAGCATTGCTCTCTAAAACAAACAGCTGAGACCTGTTTTCTTCTCTCACAGGGCAGCAATTTTGTGGCAGTACATATTGGATGCCCCCCAGGCAAGAGGCTGGCTTTTGACATCACTGGCACTTTGGAATTAGTCACCAGGATGAACAAGCGCTATTTTGACTGTGTGACGGTGGATACCGAGATGCCCTGTTTTTTTTTCAGTGATGGTAAGACTAGGCCAGACAGTCAGCTGGTGAATGAGAGTGATGGATTGGATGGGTGACTTGGGCACCGTTAGGTGCATTTGGGCAATTGTAACGAATGAACGAACAAATGAACGAACAGTGGGAGACCTAATGTGCTTGCTTCATTTGCAGTGTTCTATCCTTTGTTTTTGATCCAAGACATGGTGACAGGAGATTCTGGCCCTTTTACTGGAAGGTAAGAGCGAAGCTGAGTTGAGCATTTTCTGACATCACAGCAGTACAGTACTGGGATTCATGAGACTGCACATGATATGTGCAGGAGCGGGAGTGGGTGGGTGGGTAAGGGGGTACGGCAGAGCTGCTATCTCAACCATGTGTATGCTGGCAGGCTGTTAGGCTGCCCTGAAGGCTATTGAGAGGAAGTCAGTGGTCCCTTGAGATCTGCACACCCTTGAACCCACACCTTCACACCCAGCATTCCACACAAATCCTAAACCCCTCTAGGTCCACCCACACCTGCTCAACATAGACATGAAACAAATCTCCCCCTCTCCCTTGTTGACCTGCTGGGCAAAATATCCAGGTACAATACGGATGCTTATGTGGTGTTCCCCTTCTCCTGGCATCAAGACACGGGAAAATTGCCCCACGTTTTGCTTTCATTTGTTATCTTTTAAAAAGAGACTTTTGAATACTCTTAACAATTCAAATCTGTCTTGTCTTCACCCACCTTCCCACTCCTTATCCTGGTGACAGCTACATCTTGCAGGTCATTGGTGGGGGACCATATTCAGAGAAGAACATCCGCCGCTTCAATGAGTCAGAGATCCGGCTCTACAACACCGCAAACACGAGGTGACTGTGACCCACTGGCCCTGCTCAAAGATAGCTCTGCAGGGAACCTGGCTCTTAGACTGGGTTCTGAGCAATAGTGTAGCTAGAGGGATGCAAAGTACTGAGGGAGTCTCACTGCAGTGTGCAAGAAACACCTCTCACAGCAGCATGCAAGTGGTCCCTCTCCCTCAGAGCCACTCTGGGCAGGGGAGCAAAATGGAGCTAAATGCCTTTTTTTTTACTGCCCCCCCCCATCTCCACTTCATGGTGGAGGGCTGCTTGCATGCTGCATTGAGACTGCGTGCAAAACTTAGCTAGCTACTTTGCTGGGGCTGAGACCCCTCACTCTGCCACTGTGTGCCATAATTTAGGATTGTAAGGGTGGCCAGACCAGTAAAGATGACAGTGGATTAGTGGTGGACTTATTTACGGTATATCTCCAAGTTCAGACCCCCCCACTTGTTTTTTTCCTAGTGATACATCAAATTTAATCTGGGTACCGGCCGGTTCTGAGGATGGCAACTTAAAAAACAAGATGAACAAGGAAGGCTTTCAGGTTCTCTCTCGCAACCAATCTGGAATCCGGTAAAATACTTAGCACTTCTTAGACTCTCTCTCTCTCTCTCTCTCTCTCTCTCTCTCTCTCTCTCTCTCTCTCTCTCTGTGTGTGTGTGTGTGTGTGTGTGTGTAAAAGCAGAGTTCTCCTTCAGTCCTGGACATTATCCAGAAATAGCCTGTATCTCCCACTCCTGGATAACCTCTGTCCATCAAAGAGAACAAACATTCACATTCCTTTCATCTCCTACCCCCATTGGGCCTTCTACTGTCCAAGGCCTGGCCAAAGAATTCCTCTGAGTTCCACCCAGATTCATGAACCAGCCCTTCACACAGTCCTTTGCTTCCTCCATGCAGGTGGGTTTGCCAGAAGAATTCCCCCTGTTACGATATCACTCCCAACTCAATGAACGCTCCCGACTACTTCTTTGTAATCAAGGTTTCTAACAGGTAACCCTGATCTTGAATCAGTCTGCTGACTTGTCCCTGAAGAGATGGGGAGAAGGACTTCTTCACATAGCACAGGGTTTTAACATCTGTATGGAACTGGCTGGTGCTGGACAGGTTAATTTTAGAGAGACTCGGAGAGGTCAGCAGAGGAGAAGAGGGTCTATAGCTATTCATAGCAGAGTCATATGGAGCCTCCATCCTCCTCCAAGCTCTACCACTCAATAGCATTGCTAGCTACCACTGGAAAAGATTGCCTCCTTCTAGCCCTGCTTTTGGACTTCCAGAGGGATGTGACTGGCCGCAGCAGGCATGAAGGGGAGACCCTGTGCTGGCTTGTGCCTCTGTAGGAGAGAGGTGAGGGGTGCATTGTACTGGCTTTGTCAATTGGGAACAGGACAGCACAGCATGGGAGGGACAAGGATTGGGGATTTGGGAACAGCTGCTGGTCTCATCCAGAGCATCAGTTGTCAGCTTAGCATGTTGTTGTGGGGCAACTTCTGGCTAAAACTTCCCTGTGAACCCCTCCCCCCACTCTGCCACTTGCAGAGGATTGTGAATGGGGATTTCAGCCCTGCCCCAGTGGACCACCCTGAAAAGTGGACCAGGGGCATGAGGTACTCTTTTGGAGGTAATCTGTCTGTCTGTGTTTGTCTATGCTTTGCTTCCACAAGGGGTGTGGATCAGACAACTTACTGCGACTATGCCTTGGAATTTATCGTCCATCTCCACGGCCTGCGCCTCACTCCCAGTCGGGCCATGTTTATCCTTCAGGTAACAACAGCTACACTTGAATCTCCTCCTCATTTAGTCTGTAAGGTCTATGTGGCCCCATCCAGCTTGATAGCATCATTCTTTTTCATGAATGTGCCACATGCATGCATGCTCACCTACACACACACACAAGCCTTCCTGTTGTTCAGATAACAGGTAACTGAAACTGCCTTGCCTGCAAAAGGCAGTCCTTCTATGAAACCAACTGAGACAGTTGTCTCAGGCAGCATTATTAGTGGAAGTGGGGAGCTCATGGACCTCCACTCTTGCTAGGGATGGACTGTGGAAAAGAAAGACAGCCTCATTCTTGCTTTCAAATCACACACATCCATTCCTGACTCTTACCAAGGTCTGAAGCACTTTTGTCTCCCTCTGTCCCCAAGATATCATTTGCCATTGCAATCGACTTGGTTATTCTATACGTACTTATTTACATCTTGGGCCCGAAGGTTAAAGAGCTATTCAATAAAATGACCCGGAGAATTGAGGAGGCCTTTGCTGCTCGAATTGGTGAGTTAGCACAGTTTATGAAGAATCAGCAGGTCTGCCCAACATGGCCTATATCCACCATTTGCGCTGTCTGGGCTATGCGCACTCCACAGCCAAGCAGCCCAAACTTCTTCTTTAGGCCCAAATCAACTGTTTCTGGACATTCTGACAGCACCTCTTTTTCCCATTTCTTCCAGAGTCCAGCCTCACCTTCTCATCTTCATACACCAGCCAGGGTTCCCTGCAAAACATCCCTTCCTCGACCAGTGAAACTCGTTCCCAGAAGGCCACCAAAGGGACCCTCGAAGTGCCATTGTAACTTTGCTGCATTTCCCAGGACTCTCTGTCTACCACTTCCTCTGCAGCTCACATAGGACTCCTTTCTGCATGTGGCTTCTGGTGATCACCATCTTGGAGGAGATCCAGGGAAGTTGTTTTTTGATATCTGGGGCTCATGAGATTGTCTATGAACCATCTGGCTGGCTGGTTGGCTCATTCATGTATGTTGTTCATGAAAACCATTGTATGGTACCAGAAGCCACCTACTGTACATGAAGCCACCAAGATGCTAGTTGGGGGATTCTTCTACGTCCCAGGAGGTACTGTGCACTGATGGAAAGTCTTCAGGTCCCCTTCCACCCACTTCTTTGAGACCCTTTAACCAATGTAAGCAAAAATTCCTTGTTGTGTTCTTATTTCACAGTTTCATTACTTGTTCTCATGACTGTTTCAGAGTTGAATAAACCTTTGTTTTGCATCACTTAAGGAGTGTCTGAAGCCATCCTGTAATCACAGGATATAGCACTGTATGGTTGGCTCCCTACAGCATGAATGCAATTGTGGTGCTTCCTCACCCTCCTGTTCCCCAATCTGTATTGGTTAGCACTTTTAAATTCATTTTACAAACCCTATCTGTCATCGCAGGATATCAGGGTAGAAGGCAGTTGTCCACCAGTTGCTTCCATTGAAACCCTGGTGTGTCAACATCCTCTGATGGAGCTATTCCAGTTTGGTGCTCAGTATTGGTGCTCAGCCACCCTTGGTATGTGCTCCAGCAAGGAAAAAGTGGGTATAACACTTTTAAAACAATATGTGCAGTCAAAACCAGGAAAGCACAACAACATAGCCTGGCCAGCAATCCTATGCTGTACAGAATCTGTTGTTGCTGTTGTTAATAACAGAAACAGAGATATACTTATCACAGAGGAGATGCCCATTCATCTAGAGCAGTGATTTTCAAGCTTTTTCATCTCATGGCACACCATCAGTTGTTTTTACATTACATAAAAGGCACACTATGATCAGTGATGGGATTCAAAGAAATTAACATCCGGTTCTCTGCCCATCTGGCAGCCACTTTTAAATGGCTACTTTTAAACCTTATATGTCCTACCTACCGTTAACAACCGGTTCTATAGAGTAGGTGCGAACCTGCTGGAGCTCACCACTGACTATGATGTTCAAATCCCAAAGTTTTCCCATTAATAAATGTCCCCAAATTCCCATAGCACATTTGGGGACTGTCCGTGGCACACCAGTGTGCCACGGAACACTGGTTGAAAATCACTGATCTAGAGCAGGACTACATATCTAAGTTGGATGGATTCATCCACCTAGTGAGCATACCTTTCTGTTCCACCTCTGCATGCCTCTACTCCTGAGTAGAACTGCGCTCCATGGTGCCCTGGGAAATTGTGTGTGCCTGGATGTCCTTCCAGAATGCCTAGCAACAGATATGACTGCCCAGAGCATCCTTTTGCTCAGATCCACCCAGAAGAGCATAACAGCAATCAACATGGCTTGACACAATCCTGTAAACTGTATGCTGAGTAGACCAAATATAAACCTTAACATAAGAACTTAAGGAGAACCTCCACCTGATCAAGCCAAAGGCAGGGTGACCAGATGCTAAATCCAAAATTCCTGAACCCCAAGGCCAAAATTCCTACCCGCTGAAAAAAATTGCCAAAAATGTATTTTTTTGTTTTGGTTTTTTTGGTTTTTTGACCATAACTTATAGGAAGGAGATATCTCAAAACTGATTTTTGCATTGGATTCTGCTCTTCAATACGAATCCAACGACCTATGGCGTGATGGGGTACTCTGCACTATCACAAAGTTTCAAAATGAAGCCAAAATGCAGGACAATGATGCCAAAATGTAGGACACCTGGACAGGAGGCTAAAAATCCAGACAAATCCGGGTTTTTTTGGTCATCTGGTCACCGTGCCCAAAGGCCCATCCAGTCCAGCTTCCTGACACCTGCATCCAGGTGCCTTCCTTGAGTTTGGCTGGTTTCTGATCACTGGAGTCACATCTCAGTTCTCAGTGAGCTTTCCAGGGTCCTGAACCCACTGCTGTCTGCCTGGGTCCTTGCCATCTTCTGCCTGTTATCTGACTCAGGCCATTCCATCTTTTCTGTCTCCTGTATCCCAATACAACCTGGTTGGATCTCTGTGACAAGATCTTTGCACACTGGCCATGGCTCTGTGGGGCTTGGCTGTTATCTGAAGGCTGCAGCATCACATCTTAGCTGGCCGTCAGTGACACCACCAACCCCAGGGAGAGAGGGAGAGGTTTGTGCATGCCGCAGACTCTTTCAACAGTCAACTCCTTTTCATCTCTATCTGCTGTTGTTTAATCCACAGTCATTCTCTCCCTCCCTCCTTCATATCAAAGAGGCACCTGTATTGAGGGTTCAGTGATACACAAATGGACTTCAAATTAATCGAGCCATACCTTGAAAAGGCAGAGCCATGTTTTAGAGCCAAGTTACTGCAGAGCCACGTTGGGCATCTGTTATTTACAGAGGAAAAATAGGATATAAATCTTTTAAATCAATTTAAATAAATAAATAAATTCCAGTTTAACTGCACCTTAAAAGTATTAGAGAAATTGGGGCAACAACCCCACCAGCCTATGGTTTGAGTAAGAAAGTGAGAGATTATGGGTAGTGCACTGGAGAGAGCCGTCCATGCTCTGTCTGGATCCATTTGATGCCATAAATGCTCCAGCATGTATCTCAAATCGGCTAATAGTTCTAACGGGCTTTTAGGGGGAAATAATTATCCCAGCAAGGCCAGCCGGCATCCAGCAGAACAAGGCAAGGGGCAAAAAATTAATACAGAAAAATTAATTAATTAGGTTTAAACTGTAAGCAGCCTGTGGGGCATGTTGCTAGTCCTCATGGAAGAAGTTGCGTTCTCTGTTTCCATAACATGAGCTGATAAAGTAGTGATTGAAAGCTAGCAATTCAGCTTATGGAAACTTATTCAGCAAATTCAACTTATGGAAGTTTATTCAGCAAATGGAAACACTTGAGGTCACCCACTGAACCCCTGAACCAAATCACCAGCTTTCAGGGGTAATATTTGCAAGCTCCTCTGCTCATGGATCATGTTGTGTTGACTTCTTCTAAGTGTTCTTGGAGATGATCCTGTCATTTGATGGTAAACAAACTAGGGCAGCACTGAGATCAAGAAGACCGTACCCTCCAGAAGCACCTCCGGGCCCTCCAAGACATTACCTCCCACCTCTTCCCCACTACAAATTAGGGAAGAATGCCTTTTGCTCTGTGTTCCTCCTCCAGGTCCTCACCAGCAATCTATTTATAGCTGCTATTAACCTCCTGCCTCCCACTGCTAGGGCCTCTCTGCTGTCGCTGGAGGCCGCGGCCAATTTGTCTAATTAAAGGGAATTAAGGAAGAAGTGTCCCCAATTAAAGCAGGAGAAATCGTCTATTTTGAAGGTAGGTTTTTGGCCACGGGTGTCAGACGGCATTAGCGGAGATGGAGTCCGGCTTCGGCTTTGAAAGGGTTCAAAGCAAAGAAGGCTACGTTGCCTCCAAGATGCAGGACCTGGGCTACTTTAAGACAACAAGGACTCAGAAGTGAATTCCAAGCCAAAGGCAAATTTTGGATTTGAATGAACAGCAAAACCTCTCCTACCCCCACATCCACATTTCTGGGTTTAGCTTGACTGGGTTTAGCAAGACTCTGGATACTTGATCTTGATCACCTCTTCTTTCCCAAACTTCAAACTTAAGTCTCAGCATCATAGGCCCTCTCAGAGATCTAGAACCTGGATACATGCGCAGAGAACCTGGGTGCAATCTGTGTCATAGAACATAAGAACTGCCTTACTGGAACAGGCCAAAGGCTCATCCTGTCCAGCTTCATGTATCTCACAGGGGCCCACTAGATCCCTCAGGGATCATACTACAACATGAGACCTTCCTTTGCATCATATTCCTAGAAACAGAAGATTGCATTTACCCATGCATGGCTCATTACCCATCATGGACTTTTCCTTCATAAATCCATCCAGTGTTAATCCCATTTAAAGGGCTCCAGGCCAGGAACCATCACCACATCCTGTGCCAAAGAATTCCCCATTAATTACAAGCTTGGTAACTCCCAGAGTAATAACACCCCGTGTAAAAAAAATATTTTGCTGTGTCTGCAAAGGAGCATCCATGGTTCCATCAAAGAACCGTGGCCGCTCTTGTGGAACTGACTCAGACCTATGAGCAGGAACTACCAGTAGCAGTTGCTGTTGTAGCCACTGGAGGTCTCTCAGAAACCACACATCAAATCCTGTTCAGCTTCAGTCCAACTGGAGGAGGCAGGGAGATCCCACGTCCAGACTCACTCTGAAAGCAGAACGTCACACGAGATGGAGTTGTCTTTGGAGATGTTGGACCTGTCCCTGATTTGGGGACATGCAGGCCCAGCTCCGTCCATTCCTCTTGGGATGGTTTCTACAAGCACTGGACTGGTCAGCTTCCAGATTGGAATAAAGTGCAATGGGGAGGAGAAGAGTGATAGGTTAGAGTGACTCTATCCAGTGGTCAACACTGCCATTCTTACTCAGGCCTTATCATGGACCAATGGGTCTACTCATGGTTATACCTGCTTCTGAGGTGGTGTAACTCTGAGGAGCTGGAAGAGGGCATTCCTGCCCTGGAAACAGGCTCTAGATCCAGAGTAACTGCTCTGCCCTAAGCAATGCTAAACATGCCTTCAACATGCCTCTCCTGAACTACCTAGGCTGGCCCAGCTACGGCAGCCCAGGTCTACCTGTCTTGGGGCAGCCTATGTTGCCTTAGGCTGCCCCAAGCCTTTTCCAGAATAACTAGGGTGGCCTATCTTGTAATTGGGCCAGCCCAGTGATAGATAGGGTCACCCAAGTGCACCCAAGTACACTTCTGGATTGTGCCCTAAAATTGGGATGCACATTAGATTTGATGGTGCATTAGATTCAAGTAAATAATGCTGCAAGACTAACTTCCAGTAAGGCTGGCCTAAACCCTGGCATAACTCCTGTGCTGACCTGGGGGTGTCACAAAAGTGCTGTAAGGCACTTCTGCCCCATGCCTGGGGTGGTTAGACAGGCATATACTGACCACCCCACACCACCACAGGAAGATATGCTGGGTGAGTTAGGCCAGCCTAAATTGTATCATAGAATCATAGAGTTGGAAGGGCCCCAGTGGATCATCTAGTCCAACCCCCTGTCTGTAGCAGGAAATCCTCATCTTGTGGGGACCCAGGTCTGGATCACTGGCCTGCTGGTTAACAGGCACAGTGTCTTAACCACTTGCGCCACCAGAGTAGCCTTAGGATTGCACCCTATTTTGATTATACGTATAGGTCAGTATTAAGCCTAACAATTTACTATATATGTAACCAACCCTCTTTTATATAAAGTAGTGCAATCAGGTAAAACTCATACCATAAACCCCTTGCCATATTATTATTCTCATATGACTCATTGTTGTATGCAATAAAATTAAATTTTGCACCTGTGCATTGCATCTGCCAGTCAACATTTCTTTTTAGCTGAGTCTTTTTAAAATAGGGGTGCGCATTAGATTCAGTGGTGCAATAAATTCAAGTAATAGCGGGCAGATTCTGTTTAGATTCTGCTTTGCCCCTTTCCTTCCCCTCTCCAAAGTTTTGTGGGTGCCATGTACTACTTTGGTGTAGCTCCAGGGGCACATGTCCCTCAAGCTCTGCCTTTGTGATGCTTCTGAACATGATATAAAACTGTGGTGGGTGTTTTTGCTCCCAGAAGTGGGTGCTTGATTTCCAAAGGTTCCCTTCTTGGTTTCAGGGCCAGCATTACAGGGCGTCCTTCCTCCTCTATCTCTTTCTTTCGCTCTCTCTTTTCTTAACCAACCTCCTTGCTAGACCTGATTTGTCCTCTACGAGGTTCTTTTCTTGCCCCCCTCCGCCCCCCGCACCTCCGTCTCACCCCAGCTTCGTCTAACACGATAACTGTGGGGACCTCTGGCAACAATAGCGGGAT